>ML681963.1:112642126-113299746 GCA_007922195.1 Podocnemis expansa
GTGTGTGTGTGTGTGTGTGTGTGTGTGTGTGTGTGTGTGTGTGTGTGATTTCTGATATCAGTTTTGTGCCCATTTATTCTTTTGCACAGGGACTGTCCTGTTTGTCCAGTGCATAAGGGGTGGAGGCATTTCCAGCCCATGATGGTATAAATCACGTCAGTGGATGAACAGGTGAAGGACGCTTTGATGCAGTAGCTGGCCTGATTAGGTCCTATGATGGTGTCTTTTGTGCAGGTATGTGGGAAAAGTTGGCAGCATGTTTTGTTGCAGGGACATGTGCCTGCTTTGATGTTTCTGTTGTTAGGTCTGTAGATGCTGGTGAGTATCTGTTTAAGGTTCGAGGGTTGTCTGTAGGCGAGGAGAGATCTGTCTCCCAAGGCTAGAGAGAGTGAGGAGTCATCTTTTAAAATAAGATGGAGGTCATTGATGATCTGTTGTAGAGGTCTGACTTGATGGTTGTATGTGGTGACCAGTGGCGTTCTATTGTTTTGGGTTTTTTGGGGCCTTGTTGTAGTTGACTGCAGGGTACTGAATATGCACTTTGACTACATGATAACCAGGGTGGCGGAGTGGACTATAACAACAGTTTGGGTGAAAATTTTGGGCCAGAAGTTTTTTCCCTAGGAGAAAAATGAAGATGTATTTACAAAGGGTTTCATTAATTTGTTATGATTGTGTCAATTTGTTTAGACTGGGGGGGTGGGATGGAGGGGAGGAGAGGAGCAGCTTTAAAAAAAATCAGGAAAAATTTAGTTCTGTTTAATCATTTCCAATATAGACTTTTACATCTGAAAAACTTTAGTTTTTAATTTTTTAAAAATTTTTTAATAAAATCTCAAGTATGTTTTAACTTTTAGATTAAGCAAAATGTTTTCTTCAACCATTAAAAGAATAATTTTCTTCTTGTTTTTCTGAAAACTTAAATATCAGTTTTTGGTCAACCTGAAACAAATTTTTTGCAATTGCAAGTGAATTGAAAACTCTATTATTCACACAGTTCTACCTACAAATGTTTGAAAGGTATAAGATCAAAAAAAAAAAAAAGAGTTGATTTCGGATGGTTCAAGAGGTTGTAAGTAATGGGGTGAAATAAATAAAATTTAAAGCTGAATATCTATAAGACTATGCAGGCAAGAACAGTTTATTAGACACTCAAGTCTAATTGAGTCAGTCTCCCACCTGAAGAGGTGGGAGATGCACTTAGCATCATTATAAGTAAAAGAGAAGGTGCCAGGAAAAGGCCAGATGTCTCTACTGTTTGTCCTTTCCATGATGCCATGATTGTATATATCTTGGCATTAGATAACAGCCTTTAGGATATAGTTTATATTTATTATTAATGGGCTTTATCCTCAGACCGAAATTAGCTTTTTCATATGGTACAGATGTTAACCACTCCTGTACTTTATTCCTTTGTACAAACAGTCTACCTGCAAATAGTGCGGTGGCTAGTACCTCTGTTTAATATGTAGAAGGTCCTGAGTTCAAGCCCCTGGGGGTTGGACTCGATGATCTCATGAGGTCCCTTCCAACCCTATGATTCGATTCGATTCTATTCGAAAAGGGTGGCAAAATATATCCACTTTCATCAACTTTTCTTTCCTTCACTGCAGAGAGACCTCAACCAAGAAAAGTTGCTTCAGTTAAACATATTAATTCATCTACCACCTTGTCTCTTTAATATCCTGGAAAAACCTGGCTGCAACAAATCTTTATGCAATAAATGAGTCGTACAGTTTGAATAATTTTTATGTTCAAATACTTTCCCTTTGTCATCGTGTTTATCTGAATTAACTTAAAATCCTACACTTGATTTTATTCTTTATATTTTAAGATACATTATTTAAAGAAAAAGAGACCCTTTGTGTTGGGTTATAGGCTTGAGTTCTGTTCTCGAGTTGTACATTAGGTAGTTGACAGCTGGGAACAGTATTTATTTTGTAAATGCTTATTTCTGTGATTACAGATCTAAAATGTGTGCACATCCAAGGTTTTTCGTGCAAAATGGCAAAGGCAATGAGTGTGAGTGTAAGGATAAGAGTGTGTTCTGCAAGTTACTATTTCTTGGAGGTTATAGTCTGTATTCATACAAGTAGTCCCACTGATTTAGGGTCTGTGTGGTTAGGGTGAGGCAGTAGCCTCCACAACAGCAACAAAAAAGATGGGCATAAAAAAAGTTGCATTCTGAAAGAAACCAGTGTTATCCTCCAAACCACAGAGGACCTAACATCCGTAGGACTTTAAATATTAAATAGTGCATGTGTAACACTGCCCTCTCCTGAATGGAATTGGGAATTTTCAGCTGTATGACAATCTCAGATACTAGTATTACCAGAAAATTTCCTTAGCTCTTTATAAGAAAAAAGAGAGAGAGAAATCCCATGAAACCGCATGCAATAAATATATTTGTTAGTCTTTAAAAGTGCCACAGAACTGCTTGTTTGTTTGTCTGAACAAGACTAACACGGCTGCCCCTTTGGAACTTAGCTCTTAGGAAACAGTATGTTTGAAGCAGAAGGATCTGAACAGGTTTTAGTCATGGTCCCCTTAAGCAGTGCCAAACATTATGGCTGTGTTCACACAGCCCTCTTATTTTGAAACAACAGAGGTTGTTTCAAAATAAGATTTAGGCTGTTCACACGACGCATGGTTGTTGTGAAACAATGGGTCCCGTTGTTTCGAAACAACACTGTTGTTTCGAAACAAGTTAAACCCCATGCGGGGACAAAACAACATTGTTTTGAAACGATTGTTTCGAAACAACGCCGTGCGAACATGTTGTTTCGAAACAGTGGTGACTTTTTTTTGAAATAACTGTTGCCTGAACCTGCTATTTCGCTTTGAGCTTTTTTCCTTAATTCGAATTAACAAATTGTTAATTCGAATTAAGTTATTTCAAAATAAGGCGTTATTTCAATACAAGTTGTTTTGAAACAACTGTATCAAAATAACCCCCTGTGTGTGAACACAGCCTATTTGTCCATGGCTAAACTGTGTTAAGCACTATTCAGCTGGACCCATTGATACAATTTGTCTACAAAATAAAAATTACCCTTTGACAAAGGTTCAGTAGTTTTTAACACTTTATCATACATTCAGGAACCAATTCTTTAGCAGCAATCTAAACTACTGAACACTGTGGCCTAAAAGTGACTAGTGACTTATGCTTTGCACTCACCCTGTCTAATCAGGCCCTTGTAAAGTATCTCTGGTTGGGCACTGAAATTGTTCAGTTCCTCGGGGGGGGAGTCTGTAGTGTTGTCTATTCTAGATCAGTGCCAGTGACCAATGTCTATTGTGGACAAAGAGCTGATGGCAATATGAAGTTGGAACTTAACATAAGCTTCTGCAAACACCACATCCAGTCAACACTTATTAGAAACAAGTGGTACAGTATTCTGGGCTTTGATTAAACATATAGTCATTTGATTTCCACTTTAAAGTCTGCCCAAATTACATTCAATTGACTTGTTGCAAATCATATTGGTATTTGGTATTTAGATTTACTGGAGTGATCTGTCCTGCTGTCTGTTGACTTCCAAGACCTTATTTCTGGTTTTAGCAACAGAAAGAGTAGGAAGGTGAACATTTAGATGTTTAAAACATTATTTTAAAAAAAGTTGTGCTTTTAGACTTAAAAAAAAATCTTTTAAATCAAAAAAGAAATGCTTTTAGATTTTTTTTTTAAATAAACATTATGCTATTTATTATGTGATTAGTTCCTATGGGGGGCCCGTAATAGGCCTTGTGCCTAGGGACCCAGATAGCCTAAGGGCAGCTCTGTGCTCATGCACCCTGTGTGATGCAACAGTGGAATCTCTCTGGCTAATAGCTTCATGATGTTTCCCTCCTGAATCTGGTCTAGTGTGCTGCTGTGCCTCCCTGATCCCCCACTCTTGGACTGTGACTTACTCCACTTTTCTAGGTGGACCCTCAGTCATGGGTTCGTCCACACCAGTCTGCTGCACGTAGTTGGTCTCAAGCAGTGAAAGTACACTCACTAGCCACTCGGGATGGTCCTCCAGTGAGCACCACCCAGATGCCACACCAGGAACTTCCATCTTTCAGGGATTCAGACACTTCTCAGATCACTACAAGGTCATTTACTCTAGGCCATCAGTTTACTAAAGAAACTGATATGCAATCAGGTCTTGCCCCAGGTTAGGCCTGTGCTCCGTCATACTTTTTAAAATTCACACAGCTTTAGATAAAACAAATGCTAGTTTATTGATTAGGACATGATTTTAAGTGAGTATATAGCAAATCAATGCACAATCAATCATTCAGTCAGTCAGAACTTTACTACCAAACAAAAGGAAATATACATTCTAACCTAAAGTTGACTACCGTAGTTCATTTCAATCTGTGTCACATGCCTGGCCAGTGATGGTTTTCAGCCTGTCTCTGCCCTTCTGTGGATGGGGCACAGTCCCTGCTTAAAGTTGCAGATGTTTCCAGATGGTGTTTCTTTGGCAAAAAGCCCAAAACAGTTCCAAAGGTCTCTGTTTCGTTCCCCACCCCCCTTCTTAGTGGTCAGGGGAAAGCCCATAGTTTTACATAGCCTTGTGATGCATCCTTTCTGTGTGCTGGGAGATGGATCTGATTGTCTGCCCCTACTTTCTCACCTGCCCCAAGCCATGTGAAACCCATGGGGACATGTTTCACATACATGATGCTGTAGGAAACATGCTACCATTAACAATAATGTAGAATTTGTTATAAGCATTCACAAAAAGATTGCATATGGCATATTTTGCATTAAACCACATAATTACATTACCAAAGTGAACAGGAAAGTTACATAGGTCATGCCCTAGGGGCATGGGCTTGTGTGTGTCAGTGGATCCTGTGACAATCTCTGATCCAGTTACAGTAAATTAATGGTTCTTTATCATACTGGGCTCCCATCTGCACCTTAACAAGCCCATTATCTGATTTGCCTTTGCATTCTTCATCTTCCCACATTGTAAATCTGTTGGCAGGTAATACAGGATGTGCAGTTTTCAACAGGACAGTCTTACATTACCTAGTAGGACAATATTTAGTTATTACCATAGTGGAAGTTAACCTGTCAAAATAAAGTATCCTTTCTTGCTGTGTACTCAGGGAGTCCTGCAAAATTTCTGAGAGAGAGCAGGGGGTACCTTTAGAGTGTGTACATGATCATCACTTAAGGCCAGAATGATATTGGTTCTTAAAGTGGTGTGCAGGAGTTAGTGGGAGCTTTCTCCTTTCATTCATAGTACATGCTTTCAACAAAATAATGTGAACATTTGCAGACCTTGAGCTGTGGGAAGTACAGAAGTGGCACATGTATGTCCTTTTAGGGGAGCCAAGGCTGCTGGGATGTGCCTTAGCTATCTTTTCACTAGTTCATGAGAAACTTGGAAGCATATGAGAGACTAAACTTAATTGTAAACAAGTGTGGCGTGTAGTCCTGGTGATATGGTGGTGATGGCTTTCTGGTGACTTCCCTGAAAGTGACTGTATTTCACCCTCTCCCCCCCATTAGCAGCATAGATTATATTTTTTAGCTAAATTTTGCAAAACATGAGAGCAGGGCAAGATGCAGTTTTGGTTTAATTATGATTAAATTACTCAATGAATTAACTGGAAGATCTCCAGGGATTGGAAACTTCTGACACATGAGAAAATTGCCTTTCTTTTAACAAGCTACTTCAAGCATGCAAGGTAATATTAGCATTTTTCAGTTATAGCTTCAAGGGATTAAATAATAAGGGAGTTTTATACTTAAAACTGTCTGTGTGTGTGCATACAAGTCTTCAAATCCATTACATATTAGAAAAACCAAGTGAATAGCTGAACCAATGACATTTTCACAATACAGATGTAAATTGGGATATTTTAATGTGAAAAGTTTAAATTGCTTGGAGTCTTTTTAATTCCAGTTTTTTTAAAGGATCTACATGTTCCTGAAGAATAATAAAAGACAGACTTGTAAGTATTGCAGTTTTAAAGACATGGCAAAGAAGTTACTTTAACTTTAAAGAGGTGTATCAAGCTTAGGCTAATGACTTGTAGGCAAGTGAATATTTTGTTTTGTTATGTGTTCTGTTCACTTTTCAAGGAGGTCATTGTTTTAACAGCAAATAGTTAAGGTTAAAAGAGTGCAGCCTGATTAAAAAATCTTTCATAAAATGGAAAACTGGGAACTCTGGGCAATATTGCATATTATCCACAGGTGGTGATGTATGTACTGTCCATGTGCACTGGTCCCAGCACTAAAGATTTACACCGTTATGTCCAATTTATTTAATGATGTCACTCACCTACTTAGTTTAGCATGTGATTAAGTACCTTACTTGATCAAGTCATGGTGCTCAGTGCTTTGCAAAACTGAGCCATTAGCAACCTTTCTTTGTGTTTACAGCTGAACTTCTAATTCCTTTCCATGCTGACAATGATCTGTTTCACACAAGTCAAGTCAACTTTCATTCATTGGCTACAGAGAAATGTTATTCATCTGCTATTTTAATCCAGACATTGCACATCTATTGGGTTATGTAATGTTCCAGATACATCTCCACTTGCTGTTCATTTCAGTAGGATGTCAGCTGTTGACCTCTCATTCACTATGAGGGAGAACTGACAAATAATTTTAAACTACTACCACTTTATGTGACATTTTGTATTTCCATGGTACTTTTCATCCAACACTGATTAGCTCAGTTAATTTATTCTCAGCATTGCTTCATAAGGTGTCTTTGGTTTTTAATTTTAATTGTACAATAGCATTTTCCAAACATTGATGAGTTATGCCTCATAATACACTTGTGAGGTTGCCAGTTATTACTGGATTCATTTTACAGATAGACAGACTAAGGGAACAAAGAGGTCATATGATTTATGCAAAATAATAGCAAGTCAGCATCAACCTGGAGGCCAGGGTACCTTTTTTTCTTCTTTTCCTGGTCAAGTGTTCCGAATATTCAACATAATTTTCCAACCTACATGTCGGCAGATGACACAAACATTTCTGTGCAAGTATGATACATGGTTGCACCTACATATGTGGACGTAACTTTGATGTTTTTCCATCTTATGTTAATGTTATCTGAAATGTAAGACACAGTAGCCTTCACAAATACAGTATTTTAAGCTGAAAATAATCAGGCCATCCATCCTTGCAATCACAGGATCAAGTTCAATCATCTTACTTTGTAATACCTGCTACAGAGCTGGACCATGTTGACAGAATAGCTATTTGCCACAAGATGAATGGCATAAATAAAACAACACACATTATGCAGACAATATCAATGTGGTACTGATATTCTTGTGGTTGTGTGCCACTGTGACACTTATAAGAAATCGTTTTAGAAAAATCACCTGCAAGGCATATTTTGTCTTATTTCAATAATCACTGCACAGTGATTTTTATACAGGGGAATATATATCACAATAGGAAATGGAGTATGTTGTAAAGATGCAAGTTGTTGTGTGGGGTTTTTGTTTCTTTTAGGTTTTCCTTGTATTTTTAGAATGTCTTTTAATTTGTTGCTTGTCACCACTAGTCAAAGAGGCTGATTCTGTGGTGAATGCAATTTATCTGGCCTACAGTATTGAACCTGGGGCCTTGCTCCAAAGAGTTTACAGGCCACCTAATCCATTAATACAGATGTTAGATGTAAGACCTAAATCCCTGTTCTTCTGGCAATCACAGACTGCAGCTAATAAACTGCTGTGCTAGCATGACTACTGTTCATTTGCAGCCCATCAGCCAGTTTGCAATCAAAATGCAAGGGATCATATCCAAGCCATTTGATCTAATTTTGCAGACCTCCATGAGACACTGAATCAACTGCTTTACTAAATTCAGATATGTTACGTCAGCTTCGTTCCCTTCACCAACAAACTTTTTGTAATTATATCTAAATAAAAGCAGTCAAATTGGGCTTGATTTGTTCCTTGTGCTACAATATTCTGCAGCTTGCTTCTGCAAGAACGTTAGGTGAATTTAGGCTATCAATCTGGCTTTTACCCCATTCAGTTATTCTACCATGGGCGTTGTCTAAAGGAGCCTTTTTGGCTGGGATCCACCTTTCCCTCCTGTGTGGAGCCAGTTGAAGCTGCAAATTTATTTAAATAATTATCTGAATTCCATAAAGCTTTGCTTGATTTCCCACTGCCAGATATTTATTCTTTGTAAAAATGGTGGGGTTTTGCCTCTCTCTTTGACTGCTTAATCAGATTTCAAGGTGTAATAACCAACTTCTACAAAACTGCTTCACACAATCTGTGTACTAGAGTTCTGCTGCAGTGCTCCATCTATGTCCTTGGCTGTTGTTTTAAAATTCCTTTATAGTTTCAAGGCTCGCTGGCTAATCAGTAGCTAATTTTTTGGTATAGTAATACTCTCTGAAGAACAAATTCCCTCAGTAGTGAGTTATTTTAATTAACAAAGTCCTTGTATTACCACAGTAGCCAACTTCTTCTGACTCCTTGGCTATGTCTACACTGCCAAATTAGTCCGGACTAAGGAAGCTTAGTCTGGACTAATTTGGCCCATGGCCACACTAGGTTTTGGCTAGTCCAAACTAAGAAATTTCTTAGTTCAGACTAGGCAAAGCTTAGTCCGACCTAGTTAGTACTCCTGGTTAGTTCAGACTACCCAGCTTAGTTCAAACTTTAGTTTGAACTAAGCATGGGCAATATGTGACATAATGGCTAGTTTGAATTTTCAAAGGTTTGAACTAGCAGTGTGTTCTAGTTCAAACTAAAAAGTTAGTTCTACCTAGGATGCACAGCTAATTCGAACTAAAAAGCCACAGTTAGTCCAAACTGGGCCAAAGTTAGTTGAGACTACCCTTGGGCTTTTTTAGTTCGGATTAGCAAGACTGAACTAAAAAAGGAGATGTAGACATAGCCCTTGATGCTGGCAGAGGAAACTGATTTAAATGTATAAGTATTTCCTCCTCCCTGTCCCTGTCCTCACTTTCTTTCCCCCAAGAGACACGTGAATGATGCTGAGGTCCCAAGGAAGACATTAATTGTACTCTGTCTATACAGAGTTTCTGCCTCCCAAGTATTAAGTTCTGTATTGTGCCTCTGTTAAGATGCTACCACAGATTTTTGAATCTGAAACAGTGTGTTTCCAACGTATTGGGGCATGGCTCATGCTGTATTCTAGTCTCCTCTCCAATATTTCATGAATGCAGTAAGAAGAGAATGTCTGGAAGCCAGAAACACTTGCATGGGGGTTAGAAGAATGAGGGCAGTGTTGGGGGGAGAACCCTGGGATTGCAGTGGGGGAAGTCTGTCTATAAAGAAGGATTTGATTGTGCCCTGGTGAGTTACTGCAATATTCAGGAAATGCGGGGAAGCATTACACCAGATATAGTCAGTCTGCCTGTACGGCATACATCGGACAGCAAGGTAGCTGGAGGAGCATGTTTAGGATGGCTCGAACACCACTGTCTGTAGGTGCAGCATGTGTCCATCTTCCTTGCTCCTTTCAAATGTTCCAGCTGGTACAGACTTGGGGGGGGGGGTGGTAACATGGCTTTGCCTTGCCATGTGCTCTTTTGGTTCTCCAGCATAGCTGGCAGCCTTACCGCTCTTCTGATGTCTATGCTCAGAAAGACACTCGGCAGCTGTTGGTCTCTGCCTCTCCCTGCTTTTTTTTGTAGCACCTGTGCAGGGCCAGACACAATCTGTTCTTAATTGTATTTTTATTAATTAAACCTGAATTACTTGTTTAACTTAAGTCTCCGAAGAGTTGAATTTCAGCCTTGTTCAGGCTTGCTTGTTGGCCTGGGTGATGTATTCTCTCTATGCCATGGGAGTGCTGAGTCATTCCCACTTCAGCTTTCTGGCAATTGTGTTTGTAGGCAATCAGCTATGTTTCTTCAAAGAATGTGCACAGCAAATCATTTCTTTAAAACCCCTTTCTCTTGTAAGAGGGTTTATAAAGATCCTTCTGAGAATAACATGCTCAGTATTTTATATACATTACTATGCAGTGGAACAAAAGTGCCACACAACTGCTTGTTGTTTTTTTTACTGGACTAGACTAACACGGCTATCCCTTTGGAAATTTATTTGGCAGGTCATTGTAATGGTTTCCTGTGTACTCTCCTGTAACTGCCTGCATTGAAGTTTACAATTGAGAGAGTTTTCCCCGGGATCCAGGAGACACTTGTTCTAGGAGACATGCTAATAAATCTTGCTTAATTTTTATCTGATGATAGTAGGTATAGGAAAGTATTTCCCAAAATGAATACTTGTATGGTGAAAATATTTATAATGTGAAAAATTGAATGTAGTAGCAGTGCAGTGCTGGACTGGCAGTCTGTACATCTCAGAATACAATCCCCTCAGATGTTAGGTATGTACGGAGACAGCTTCTGTTCACAGTGCTTTGGCTACCCTCTACTCGTAGCACGCTAGCTCTGATTTGAACTAACACGCACACACATTTCCTCAGAGAAGGTATTAGAACCCCATCTCAAAGGGTAGCCATACCCCCAAAGACTAGGTCCTCTGTTTTTCCAAACAGCAAGTTACCGCATAGACAGTGGCAGCACAACTTCTTCGTACGACCATCCTGCTGTGTCTCAGTCATGACATAGTGAGCACTCTTCAAAGAGGTGGAAAATAGTAAGTTCTCCATAGTTGTTTAGTCCTTGCCCACCACAATAAGGCTCCATGCAAGGATGCCAAGATACATCAAATATGAAAATGACAAATTATACCTGTCCAGTAACAATTGGATGGAACTTTGATTCATTTCATGTTGTTCACTGAAGGGCTTTTTGGTAGTACCGACTGTTGGTCACTTGCCAGAATTAGATGTTTTGTCTAAGTAAAAGGCTTTTTATCTCAGTTCAGCTGTTCTTTGAGCCACCTTATTTTACACTGTTAGCAAATCCAACTTGCCTTTTGCAAATGGTCTGTTGACATTATTAGGGCTCCTCACATCAGTAAAACCAATCACTGAGGCACTGACAAGGGTTGTCTCTGAACTGTGATCTGTGGTAATAGCCACTGTAAATCCAGAATACTTTCACAGAAGTCACTAGCTACTCTGCATGTATGGTGTAGCTATTGTGGAGACCCGTTGGTATATTGAGAGCAGATTTTGTCCCTCTGTCCTGGTAAATTGTTTCATACTGCTAATCTTCCCCAATACTGCTGTGAGCTGTGAGGTAATTTTTTCTTCTGCAAAGATAAACCTTCAGGCTTTTGGTAAACAGCATCATAGATTAATATTTTAAAAAAGAGTAGGCAATAATTTATTTTGTAATAGGAATAACATGCATATTCTTAGCATGGGAGGGATCTGTCTTTAGTAATGCATTTTATGATGGTAAATTGATCTAAGAATTTCATAATGCATACTTGTCTTTTCAGGACCTGTATAAAAAGCCTTGCTGTTCTTAACTTTCTAAATGTGTATCAGGCAACAGATTCTGCTATGGGTTATAATATACCAAACATACTGTAACCAGGCAGAGTCTCTTCTAGAGCCCACTGAAGTTTATCCATTGGCTTCATTGAGCTTTTTGGTCAGGCCCAGAGAAAATAAATGCCTTCTCACACAACAGTTATTGTCATACAGCTGAAGTGTAGAGGCAGGCTGCAAAACGCACATATGGGATAACAGATTATTTCCAAGGACAGCTAGGAACCCTTCACTAGCTAATATAACTCTGCTGTGCCACAATGATTAGCTTCCATAGCAAAGAATCATTCACAATCAGTGCTGAAGAACACTCAGTTGTCAGTTGAGCAACATCACTTAATTTCTCCACCTGTCAGCTTCTGGCTTTCCTGAAAGGAAACTTGTTACTAAGGTAAACCTTCTATCTAATGTTTAGAAAATTATAGTCGTATTTTGTGACTTGAAAATGGTCTGACAACCCAGGTAACCTTTTATATTAAGGGAAACAAAGCATAAGGGACTGGAAAATGTTACCATCCCAGGCTTTGTAAGGTGTAACTTCAGTAGGTGGTTTTGGAAGACAGTCTTTCATGCAGATATTGGTATTAGAGACTTTTATTGGTAGAGATTGTAAGGAGAGATTGGATAAAGGCCAGGGGCTTGAAAATCTTGTGGTTTATGCAGTGTTGTTGACTTTTACAATAAAACAGCCTTCACCATCACTACTGAGAGTATTTGCCTGTAAAAGGTTTACAGGCATCTTGAGTATAAAACTCTACCCTAGGCATTCCTGTGGTGCCAAATCTGAGTCTGGTGGTTTGGACTAACAGATCATTAGTGTGGTTGTAATGTCTGTATTTATTATGGGGGATGAGGTATTTATAAGCAGTGATGGGTTACCCCAACAGTCCTTCAGTCTGCATCTTGTCATCAAACAACCCACACATTTTCTCCCCTTTGGGTTTCTGCTTTCACTGTACCTCCAGCCATCCAGTAAACTAACTTGCATTGCCAAAATAATCTCCACTCCACATTTGGGAATCAATAATTTGTTCACCATATTTTGTCTGTGTTTGAAGGAATGCTTTTCCCCTCAGGATAATCGCAGGATTAAATGAATTATGCTGATCAGACACCAAGCCTGACTTATCTGATTAAACAAGTCCATCATAGTAGGCAGGAACAAGGCAATTAAGGCAGCCCCAAATTCCTGTGCAGAGACCTCTAAATTTAGACCTTACGTCACTAGTCAATGGTAGAGCCAGTTGAACATTGTTAATGAACATAAAGTCTGAACACACTTTTTTTCAGCAGTATTAGCAACTCTCCCACCCCAAGCTGTCTGAGCATCTTTCACCATGAAGTTAGCTTAGTCACATCACTTTTCCCCCTAGCAAATTGCAGTCATCTTTGCTGGTGATTATTTATCCTAAAGAAAAGCACAGTCACTGTTACTAGTCAGAGAAATCCATAAAGTAGGAGAGGTAAATAGCAATAGCAAAAAAAAAAAGTCTAATCTCACCATTGCCCCACAATCCATTCAGGGGATAAATCTGACAGAAAGGTGGTTTTGAGGGCCCAGTTTTCAAGCATGGTCTCCATTTGTCCCTGTACTCCTGAGCAGAATCTTCTGCTCCTGCTGATGCAAAACCCTTTTGGAAATTGGGATTTGTATCCCCAGCTCATGTACAGAAGGATTTCCACACACACATCTTTAAGAATGTATAAATAAAGGCCAACCGGAAGTCCCTTTGAAAACTGGACCCTGAGTTCTCACATACTGTCCTAGCACAAACTGAGTTAAAGCTTTTCATTCTCTTGTTCCCTTAGATTCTTTGTGCACTTAAATCCTTTGTGGATTTTCCTGAAAGCAGTAGTGTTGTCAACTCCAAGTATTCAAAAAGCATGTGTCATGCCCTTGAAATCATTAAAAATTAGATTTTATTTTTTTGAAAAATTTGATTTTGTTTAAACTGAACTTCTGCATTCTAAACCTTTTTAAGGTACATTCTGGTCACTTTCTCCCCCCTTGTAAAAATGAGGACTAGAAACGTAACCCTTTTCTTCCTCTTTTTTTACTTCATGTATTCACAGGACTCTAGGTGCTGCTCAAGAATACATGCACAAAAGGAGGCTGTGTTTGAAAACTGGGTTCTCAAAACCATCTTTATGTCAGAGGCTGATTTTTAAAAGGCTTTACCTTTAAATATCTGTAAAGTGAAAATCCATGACACGGGGCTGCCCTTTCATATATGGCTGGATTTTGCCAAAGTACAGATTAGTATCATGTATCTTTGCTTGCCTGGAAACTCTCTTTTAAATCCTATTAGATCACCTACTTCAGTTGCTGCCAGTCCTGGGTTGCTGCCTTTTTTTTTTTTAATAACAATATGCTCCTTTGGTTCTTTGTCCCCTTATTCTAGTTCTAAATGTCTAGAGCAATGCCACCCTAGTAAAAGCTACCCTGAAGTAACACAGCTTTGAGTGTTTGTCTTAATTATTCACAATAAAACATATGCCAGATTTCTCTTGATCAATGTGCCAGACAAGCACAGACTGTTTATTATTTGCATGCAGATAATATCAGAGAACTAGCAGGCTGCGTGACGGGTGATCTGTTACTTGTCCAGAAAGGTTACTGTTCCCTTTGTTTGTTTGTTTCTGTGCCTAGCTACTCTATGAAGCGTAATTAATCCAACTTGAATTCTTTGTTTTGCCTTAAGTTAATATTCCCAAAGTCAGGCAGCAAACAGTAGCCTTTCATCTGACAGTTGAAGTACACCCAGGGAAACAGCTTCAATTTGGAATGAAACACAGTATACTTATAAATATGCTGTGATGGCAGAAGAGAGAGGGGAATGTTTCTGTTCAGAAAATACAAGCCTCCTTATGTTGACCACATTTGGATTCAGTGACTACGCAGTTGGCCCTGCTTTATCTGAAGTCTTGAGTGGGATCACTCCACATGCGAGCACAGATGCTAAGCTGCAAAATAATCAGCCTAGATATTTCTCTCAGCAAATGTGACACATAAGTAACCATTAAAATCCCCAGAAGGTATGATGATGCTTTCTCTTTATAAATCCCAAGCATCGGTGTCAGATGATAGGCTTGTCAGTTTTGTGAATTCATAAAGTTTGCTCTGTCTTTGATGGTCCTCACTCCTTTTTTTCCTCTCTCGTGCTCCTTGGTCCCTAGTAGCTTACTGTTGCAAACCTGGAACACTTGTGTCTGATGCACTGATGCTTTTTTCTTCAATCTGGTACAATGTCAATCTTTTACAGTATAGAGACTTTCACATTCTCGCTCTCATTAGTCAAGTACATACAACAGAAGAGAAGTCACTAATTTGGCTTGCTGCCCGGGGCTGGTGTCCAGAGACTGGCATCATTATGGGAACACATGGAACAGGAACATATTTTCCCTATAGCCTTGAGGAATAGCGCCAACAGAGCAGCAGCAGTGTAGCCGGCAGAGTCTAGTTTACCAGTTGGGGGCAGCTGTAGAGGCTAGAGTAGCTGGTGAAATTGGAGGCTGGGGACCATCATCTAAACAGAACATTCTTGAAGATCAGCATATGTTATAAAGTGGACCAGGATCTATCTAAATCTTTATTCCTGCAGACATTTGTATTAATTGCAAGAGAGAAAAAAACAATCCTGTTGCAACCTCCTAGAAGTCTAATTGAACCAGTATAAATGAAAGCGATTTCTTCCCCTGCATTAAACATTGATTTGAGGAAGTGTATGCAAGTGAGTAGAGCACAGGCCTTGGTGATAGGAAATGTGGTTTCTAGTCCTTCCTCTGCCACTAATTCACTCCTGATGTTTGAGCAACTCGCTCTACTTGACCCTGCGCAGATGAGCGGACAGTACCATTTAGAGGTTCCAAACACTTCTCCTTTGTTCTACTACTGGAGCTTGTGTTGCTTACTCCGGAGCTGCATCCTTTTAAATGGGTGGGTAGAAGTCCTGCTGCACTCTCATGTGCAAGTCCTGGTTTTAAGGCCAAGTTGTGGTCTTACTATCTCTCTGCTTCTACAGCAGGGGGAATAGGGACAGCTGTGTAGAGGGACTGACATTTGTGAGGCATGTTATGATCTTTTTATGAATGTCACATTAGCAAGACCAGTAGTGTGTATTAATAATCATTAATTAGTTCTCACCAAGATCTTAAAGGGAAATAAACCCTTCATATTCTGCACTTCTCCCTCTCTCTGTCATCCCCCCCCCCCCGATTCACCTCCCTTCACCTCCTTTCTCTCTCAGATCCAAAGGTGTCAGTCATTAAATCATGGAAAGAGCATTTTAAATACTAAAATTTAAAATTCGTATGGGGCAAAAACACTGGTTTGATGACTGAAGGGTTACTGGATGTCATGCAGTTAAAATTGCCCTAATTTCTTTGTAGTGCCCCTTATAAAGAAAAAAGATGGAAATATTTGCTACTTGAAAATCCTGTAGTATTCCAAAGTAATGCTCTACAGCACTTCTGCTTATAAAAGGGGAGTTATAGAGTTATTAATCATTATTGTTGCTCATTGACTGTTTTTTAAGGGCTGCCTTGGGGCAGATAGGGCTGCCGACTGCCAATAGATGATTCTATAAATGGACTAGATCTGTATTGTCCAGCAGTCCAAAGGTTTTCTAGCCTGAGGTTATTAATAAAATATTCCATAATAAAATGGGAATATTAGCTTGTGAGAGAGAGGTTTTCAGTTGAGCTTAAAAGGTAAAGCTGGTGCTTCTCAAGGTTAAAAGGTGAATCTGCTAAATTTATTGGAACCATTCATGAAGACAGACAATCCAAGGAGCATAGAGGATCAGTGTGAACTATTAGCATACTGGGGAAGTGAGGTTGATTGCTCTTCTCAGCTGTTAATGTACCTCTGCAGCTTTATTACATCTGTGCATTCACCTTCCACTGTTGATTTTAAAATTATACAGTTTATGTACATGATACTTAAATTATTGTGATATATGGTGCTGAGAGGTGAAAATTAATCTGAAAGGGCATGCAAGTTTATTTACAGTAGGTTATTTTTTTCATAATGCAGAATGGGTAAGTTGATTGGTCAGTGCTTTGAAATGATACCGTCAAAGTTCTAGAGCATTGTTTCTCAACCTTTAACATGCTGGCATACACCCAAAGACTTTACATGGAACCAGAGGTGCCACTGGGCCCGCAGGGCTCCAGCCCTGCCCATCGCAGGCCCTGCCCCACTGTAGCGGGGCTGACTTGGTCCTGGGCAGCTTGCCACTTGTCCTGGGCAACTTGCCAGTAGCAGGGGCTGGATATGGGTGGAGGCCACCTGCTGCTAGCTGGCAGTGGCAGTAGCAGGGGCCAGATCAGGATCTGGCTACCAGTGGGAGGAGCCCAATCCAGCTCCTGGATCAGGCCCGGGGGTGCAGTTCGGGCCAGGGCCCGAGTCCTGACCCTTTTGTTGGGGCAGTGATGCCCTTGTGTGGAATAACTGATTAAAACTTTCTTTAAAAAGCTGGTATATACCAGCTGTAATGTTTGCAATATCTGCATAGTATGCATTCCTGAGAAGAGGAATCAGGAAGCAAAATTAAATACAGTTTTATTAATATAACATGCATCTCTTTCTTAAAAAATAGATACATTATGATTATGCACAGAACTTAAAACTGAAAATGTTACTAAAGTTTTAATGGGAATTTGGGGCCTGTATGTTTGAACAAAGTTCATCTAGTCTTAGAGTAAGGTTCATCAAAGAAAGTGTTACCATGAGAGTTAACATTCAAGCAATTTCAGTGAGGGTGGTGATAAAGGTAGGAAATTTTAAAATGCACCTACCACGGCAAAGGAGCAAGGCAGCAGATGCTGACATGAACCTGGAAGCTTTGCTGCAGCTGGGGCATTTTAAATCTTCAAGGCACGGGTCACTTCTCTGCATTGCTCCTTTCCCATCTCAGCATTCCTCTCCCCACCATTTCACTGATGGGGAGGGATGGGGATCAGTCATGGAACACCTTCACTGCATCCACAGAACATGCCAATTGAGAAACATTGTTCTAGAGAGCTTAAAGAAACTTTGTTTTAAGAGCAGTCTTATCTATAATAATGCATCTTACAAGACAATCCTTTTCATATTTACTAAAAGTTGATTATTAATATTTACTGAAATATACATATTTTAAAAAACAGAATCCAGAATTATGCATGCATTGACAAACTAGCTTTGCCTCCATTACAATCTAGGGTGCAAGCTAGACCAACGATGAGCTGTTGTCTGCCCTGTGACCTGGGGTGCCTTACAATGTCTTGCTGTAGTTTCCAGTTACAGTTTCCTCACAATACCTTATTGTAGTTTCTAGTCAGGGCTGCTCACAAATAGCATGGAGGTTGTGCGCTAATGGTCTGTGTATAGCTACAGCACTGATCTAGCAACTTCAGCCCCAGCAGCTTGTGAGCAACATCCCCGTTACAGTGTGGCTTCCACCAGCCTTGGTTTACTACTTGCCAAGGCCCCTCTGCCCCAAAACATTCCCAGTCCTGAATTTTCCTGACAATGTATGATTTGCACTGTCCAGCCCTCTCCTTTAAAGTATCAATATTCAACAGCTGATTACTTGAACAGGAGTACCAAACAGTTAAACAGAGCACTGGGTTAATTTAGATTAAAAATAAAACAAGTTTATTTACAGAGGGGTATCCATGATAATCTGTGTACAGCAAAATTAGTCTGTGTATGGCCTGAAGCAATTTGTTAGTCTTTAAGGTGCCACAAGAATCTCCAAGTTTATTTAATTTACAAAGAGGGAGGTTTTGAGCAAGCAGAAGTATGAAGTATTACAGGCAGAAATGGTTACAAGAAATATAAAGATAAAATGCATCCTGATAGTTCAATCAAATCTAGCTTCTTAAGTTTTGAGATAAAATCATTACTACAGTTCCTAGCGATATAATTGACCAAATTCTTAGATCAGGAACTTCCCCCACAGTCAAAGGGCTGTTTCCTTCATCCTCTTAGGTGGGGGGGGGGAGAGAACTTGGGGTCTTTTGCCCCTCTCTCTTTTATAGTACAGTCATCCATTGAAATGTATTTTCCAAAGGGTTACCCTTAGATAAAGCTCATTTCAGTTGTGAGCACAGAGACATGGAGTCTCTTGGTGAAAGAGATTCCATGTTTCTCCTTTGAGTAGTGTCCCCGTGGGTGCTCCATCTCAGGTGTTGGAGTGGCCACTGGCCACGGCTTGGAGGCTGTAAAGCAGTGCTTGTCTTGGCTGCACAAGTGGCTGAAAATGGATAATGCCGGTTTTTGGTGCCATTTCGGTGGTTACGTGGCCGAGCCCTCCTTCAGTTCCATCTTTACAGCCAGGGACCACGGACAGAGTTTTCGCTGTTCCTACTTGCTTGTCACCCTGATCCTTTCCTTACCTGCCTTTTGTTCCTTACCTTTTCCCATTGATTCCTGGGACCTTCTCCACCTCAACTGAGAAGGAAAAAAAAAAAAAAAAAGAGGGGGAGAGAGAGTTACTTGTCGCCCCGCCATCCCTGGATCTCCATGGTTTAAGCACTGTTCAACATGTAACGACACCATGCCTGCATCAAATGTTTGGGTGAGACACACATTTCCCAAAAGTGTACCCACTGCCAAAATCTCACTGCCAGAGCCAGGTGCAATCTCAATCTATGCCTGAAGCTCTTACTGATGGAGTGGTTGCTGTGCCCTGCTTCCGATCCGGGCCAGACCTCAGAGTCCTCACCGTGCCCTTCTGATAGGCGCCTTACTCCTCCTCATTCTAAGGCTAAGAGAAAGAGGTCTTGCTCACCTGAAAGAATGTGTACCAAAGAGGTTCCAGGTTCCTCGCGTATGCCGTCGTCATCCTCAAAGTCCCTGAAAGGACAAGAGATAAAGTCCCACAGGGGAAAAAAGGTGACATCTGGACAATTCAGACACCACGGCACTGAGCCACCCTCGGCCAGCTCTGGCTCCGGAGCTGACTGTAATGGCACTGCCTGCCTCTCTGGTGCCGCCACCCAATCCGCCATCTTCGGCATCATTGTCCTGCCATCTTTGGCACCGATAACACCACCGCCAGAACCAACGGCACCGTTAGGCACTGAGGGTAATAACGCGCCAACCTCAACAAAGAGGGTTAGGAAGCTGAAACATATCAACCTAGCACTGATGGAAGAGGTTGCCTCTATTCATCCACCTTTACAATTCAGCACCGAGATACCACCCACCTTAGGGACATCTACAAGGGTAGGTTCCCCAGTGGGGTCTTCCTCCTCGGAATCTGAGGAAGAGTGCCACCATGGCCCTCCTCTGGCTCCGGAACCACAGGCTTATCAACATACACACTATCTTCCTTATCAATGGTACCCTCCACCTCCCTGGTGCTCATGTCAATGGCCGCAATGGGACACTCACTTCCAGCTCTCCTCCCGGCTTTCCATGCATTCCACTTCTTGTCATTGCAACCATGACACACTGCCTTCACCTTGTGATACAGAACCTGACAATGACTCAGATCACTAGTAGTTAGATCACCTCCCATCATTCCTCATCCTCATCAGACGAGATCGTTATACCATCCACATCCTCAGCTGCTGACGACTTCCACCAATTTCAAGAGCTGTTCTGCAGAGTGTCAGAGTCGCTAGAAATTCCACTGCCAGATGTGCCCGAGTCTCAACACAAAATCCTAAGAATTCTACAATCGAAGACGTCTTCCAAGATCACCTTGCCAATTAACTCTGCCTTATCAGAACCAGCTATGGAGCTATGGCAGATTCCAGCATCTATCACTCTGACCTCCAGATGGGCCGTCAGAAAATACTTCGTACCCTGCAAAGACTCTATCTATTTAACCATCTCCCCCCTCCCCCAAACTTGCTCGTGGTTGAAGCAGCTGACCATCGCCACAAGCAACACTACAACTGCTCTATCCCTCAGGACAAAGACGATAAAAAAAATTGACCTGCTGGGCAGAAAGGTTTATGCTTTGGCACCTCTTCAATTCAGGGTAGTGAATTATATGGTTCTTTTAGCCAACTACGATCATGATAACTACCTGAAACTGGCAGACTTCACTGACAATATTCCACAGGAAAAAAGACCGGCCTTCCACGCCATCATCAAGGAAGGCCAACTTGTTTCGAGAACCTTCCTACAGGTGGCCCTGGATGTGACTGATAGATCAGCCTGCATAGTGGCCTCAGATGTTGTTTTAAGGCCAGGAAAAAGCAGCCTGAACTCTGCTAAGCTGGCTGCTTGAGGGCTCTGCCCCTGAAGCTGACAACTCTGCACTGGCCACCCTCTGCCCTCTGGGGAGGGGTGGCTGGCTGGGGTTAGATGGGGCAGTAGTGAGCGCCACTCTGCCCTGCCAGTGGAGTGGAAGGAAGGAGGGCAAAGCAGCCTCTGACCCTGGCCGCCTGTGCCCCCCCCCCCCCCGCTGCACTCTGCCAGCACTACGGTCCGCGGCTGCTCGGCTGGCTCGTGCTCATGCCGTGGGAGGGTGGGGTGCCCCTGGCCTTTTGAAACTAGGCATTCTGGGCTGGCCGGGAGCCCTCTAATCCAGCTCTGGTGGTGGGGCCAGCAGGGTATCCCCCTGCAGCCCAGTGTTCCTGGAGCTGCATTACGGCTGGGGATAGGTGGGGCAGTCTTCCTCTACTCTGCTGCAAACATGTACCACTGCTCCTGACTGCCCAGCATGCCCTTTGCTGGCTGCCCCTCCCCAGGGGGCTGGGAGGTGCCAGCATGGGGCTGCTGCTTTTGGGAGCAGGGGCCCTGCAGTGGCCCATTCCATGGTATTTGGGTCATTTCTCCCCCAACCCTGAGCACTGAACAGGCCTGTTCCAGGGCCTGGGGTGCTGTGGCTTGTGTTCCTTGCTGGTGGGCCTGGGGGGAAGTGGTTGAACTCCCTGAAACCAATCTGCTCCAGGGCCCTACCTCCTGAAAGCAGCAACCCCATGCTAGCTGCTTTCCGGGGGGGGGGGGGGTGCTGGGAGTGCTGCTTTGTGTCACAGCAGAGCAGAGGGAGGGAGGGTGGTGCGGCTTCTTGTTGCAGCTGCCCATCTCCCCCCGACCCCAGAGCCAGGGACTGCAGCATGGCTGTCCAGCTGCTTCTGGCCCATGTGGCAGTAGGGTGGGATGGTGCCACCACCCCAAAACTGGGCAGCCTGGGCCAGGACCCTCCAATCCTGTCCTTGTTCTGGGACTAGCCTGGTACCACCCTGCGCCTTGCAGAGGCTGTGTGGCATCCTGGGGGCTGTCACATTTGTCTCCCTCTTTGCCTCAAGCCCTCCCCATGCCCTCTGCATCCCTCTTCTGCATAGAGCAGGAAGGGTCTCAGCCACTGTGGGGGGGCAGGTGCAACAGTAGGGCTGGGTGGGGTTGCAGCCAGCCTGGCAGGGGCGGGGGCGCCGAGAGGCACAGCTGTATTCGGTTCTTGGAAGTCTTGTTTATTGGGGGGGGAATAATGTGTCATCTTCTCTTCTGGGTTGCCAACTCCTGGGCTAGTCCATTGTTCCCATATGTCTGCTTCGGCACAGCTGTGTTTCGGTTGGGCTCATGAAAGAGCAAAGTTTCATATCTGTTCACATGTATGATGTTGCAGGAAATGTGCTACTGGAAGAGTAATGTTCATTATGTCATAAGCAGTTCAAAAACATGTTACCCAAAGTACTTTTTCAGGGGTTAAAGTACACTGGAATGCGGCAGAATGGCATCCCAGGGCCCCTAAAGATAGAAAATGGGTCCAGAACACTGTGTGTCAGGGCCCACAGTTTGAAAATAGTGGGTCCCAGAATGCAGTGTTCCAGCTCCATTTTCTGTTTTTAGGGGCCCTGACACTGAGCCCTTAAAAATAGCAGGCCCTGGAAAGCCATTCTGGCCAGCAGAGAACTGCCCTGGCCTGTGCTGAGGGCTCTAGGCTGAGCCTCCTCTGACTGAGCATGCTCAGAGCCTCTCCCCAGTGACATGGTGGCTGGGTAGGGGGGCCCTGGGGGGTGTTTGGGGCAGTATTCTCCCCAGGACTTGAAATAGGGGGGGTTAGGGAGTGTTCACTAATTTGGTATAACACTGTTACCAGCTAACAACTGGGGAGGGGTGTTGGGAAATGGGGGGGGTCTGTGGGGGGAAGTTAGGGAAATCTCTGGTTTGGGGACCAGAGAACCGGCCTGGCAGGGAAAGGGTGTGGGAAGACGGCGTGGCATGATAGAGGTTGGGGAAGGGTTGGGGGATCAGCAACAAGACGGGGGCTGAGGCAGTAGCTGGGGTGGTGGGTAGGCATGTGGGGGGCAGGTGTTTGGGGGTTAGTAGCTGGGTTGTGGGGGGGGGGCGGACCAGCATGAGGGGGGTCCACCAATTTAGGAGGGTTCTGGGGCCTGCCAAATTATACTTTGACCCCGTACTTTGCATCATACAATATGCAGTTACACTGTATGCATGAGCATAAATGATATACAGACCCTACCACAAGGGTGTACATAGTGTGCAGCACGTTACAGGCTGATCTTATCTTACTGAAATTCATAGGAAAACTCCCTTTGAACTCACTGTTCTTGAATCAGGCAACTACTGAAAAGTCGTTCTGTCTTAGCACATTGTGCTCAATATTGGTCTTATAACAAAGATGTGTGTCTGGATATTGCGCTTTGTCATATGCCAATATTGCACTGTAAGGGTGTTTCAATCACTATAACACACTGGGATAATTTTAGGAAGCATTAATTAAGAAATGCTTCTGTAAGGTGACTTTTTCCTTGATTTTGTTAGATTTTTAATGAACTTTTGAAAGTCCAGGTGAGCAATTTGTAGCTTCATGCTGAGGATGGAGCAGGAGCAGTTGTTAACACTAGATCTTACTATAGCTCAGGGATGGCCAAACTTATGGAGCTCAAAAGCCGCACAAGTCAATTATTAAACCTTTGAGACCTGCACTGAGACATATAACCACATACTTTTACCTACTCTAAAATTACAAAGCTTAAAATTTATTGCACACTTCAATTTTATCATAAAAAGAGGGCAAATATTAATCCTACTAATGTCAGATTATAATAGTTACTTAAGGTTACCATGAAAACTAGGCCTATACAGTAAAAAGTTAGCTGTCGCTGGATGTAGGACACTGTGGACTAGTGGCAAGTTTAAAAAAAAAAAAAAAAAAATCTGGGCAGTAACTTGCCAATGCGGTATATAAAAGCTCTCTCAGGTGCTGATCTCTAAGTATTACACAATGTTTCAATTTTAACAAATTTCATTGTGGAATTCAATGCTTTACAGCAGTAAATTGTGCTGAAAATTAAAAGTAATCTACATTAAGTTTTAAACTTTTCTCCTTTGTATTTTTGTTTCTTAGTATTCCACATCAATTTTAGGACTTGTAAAACATGATTTTATTTTAACAATGAGTAAACTGCTTTAGGGCCCATGAGAAAATCTAAATATGCTGCGGCTTCCCTGACCATGCAGCGCTTCCCCTCCCCACCGCCATTGCCGCTTCCCTGACATCTTTTATCATGCTGCTGCTTCTCTGTTCCCCCCGACCATGCTGCACTTCTTCCCCACTCCCATGCCATGGCCTTCCTGCAGTCCCCAAACATGCTGCTCTTCGCTGCTGGCCCCCAACCTTGCCGCACTTCCGCCATGTCTCTGACCATGCCACCTCTTCCCTGCCAGCTCTGACCATGTTGCCTCTTCCCTGCTGTCCCCAACCATTGCATTCTTTTCTCTTTCCTGTCTCCCCCCATGCTGCCCTTCCCTGCCGTGCTCTTCTGTGAGCCACACTTTTTCTTTGAAGAGCTGCATGTGGCTCCTGAGCCATGGTTTGGCCCTGCCTGCTATAGCTGTTCATTCAAAAGCCTTGCTGCGCAAGTTGCACATTATAGTCTGTTTTGAAAGAAATTGTTTCTGGAAAAAATTTCTCTTGGTAACAAGTTGTTAGTCACCCCCCACGCCCAAACAAAAAAATCCTCACCAGTGATATTTAATCTTTGATACCTGAGAGCCATTGTGAAGATTTAAGGAACAACACTAGCACTGTACTATTTTTACAAGGCAATAATCCAGGCCCCTCAAGATAAACTATAAGGCTAGATAACTGTCAAAGAAAAGCCAGGCATTGCTTCTGTTATATTGTGGGTTTTTAAAATGAAAGGCATTAAATTCTTGTTCAGCTCATGTACTGTTGGCTGGAGATAAAGAAGATCAGTGCAGACAAGATTCTGCCATCGTTACTTAAGGAGTAAGATGTTCCTAAGTAAGGGAGGTCAGGTGGACACGACTGAAATATAAGAAAACGTGACAGACTGTAGTCCCAAATATGGAGTAAATAAAGGTGCATGGGGATGAAGAGAAGACCTCTTGTTTTCATCTGGTCTAGTACTGAGTCTCGGGCCACGAATGACAAGGCTGAGCCCACATTCAGTGTTGAAGTGAAGAAAGCTGTGGCACTGAAGTAACATGGGATACATTAAGATTGAATGAAATGCCCAACATAGGATTCTGTTATGAAGTGGGCAAGTTCCAAAGGGGCAGCTGTGTTAGTCTAGTTTGGTAAAACAAACAAGGAGTCCTGTGGTCCTTAAAGACTAATGAATTATTGCATGAGCTTTCATGGGAGAAAATTACACTTCATCAGATGCTTTGAAGGTGGGAGAACTGTCAAAGTGGGATTTTCTCCTAGGAAAGCTCATGCAATAGGTCATTTTTTTTAGTCTGTAGGTGCCACAGGATTCCTTGTTTGTTATGAAGTGGGGTGTTTCTATTTCAGAAAAATCTAGAATTTCCCAAACGGTTTTAGGAAAGGGAGTGAGGTGAGCCTTGAAATAATCTCATCATGTATCAGTACATAGGATACTCTGGAAATTTGAAAAGACAAACCTGTAGAAGAACAAATGCTTTTTGGTGCCATAATTCTTGGTTTCCTTCTTGGACAGTCCTTAAAGAAACCCAATTTCTTTCTGGAAGGTAGTTACTTAGCACTTGTGATATCTTGTTTCTGGTACCCAGAATTGTGGACTGTTACTCTTTTGTCTTACCAATAAAGAGAGCCTTGCTGCTGCCAAGCAAGTGTCTGACACACAAGCTGGTTTGCCTTCCAGCAAGCTCTACAGGACTATGCCAGTACAAACCTTGCCTTGCAGGTAGCAGCCTGTTAACCCCAAATTCCTGAGTTCCCTTAAGATGTCTCTGTGCCATATCCAGTCCTCTGTTACTAGCCACTCACTGAAATACAAGCACACATCAGCCTGGCAGCCCAGCTGAAGGCCCACACTTTACTTCAATATGACAGCACTGAGATTGGTTTGTAATAAAACAAGACTGTGTGTTACGAAGGAAATTGTGTTTGGTTAAGTGATTTCCAGTAAGAGTGAAAGATGTGAGAGGTTACAAACCAAACATTTTCTGGCACTTGAAAGTTACATCCAGCAAGTTGCAGTCTTTGTCTTAAGATGTTTTCTCAACTGTAGATGGTTCCCAGAGACTTCAGCTCCCTTGGATGAAGGACTGACCTTTCTAGATTGCAAGAGCTCCGGCCTCTTGTGTCTCTCAGCCGATGGTACTAAAATGGGTTTCTGTTTCTGCTTATATTTCCTGAAGTCCATTGTGTTTGTTTCAAGAGCGAGGAAGAATTCCTGGGGGTAGTCTGCATCCTCCATCATGAGGGGTTAAGTGGTCATCTCTCCTATTTGCTAGTCTGAGGGTGTTGATGACCGTGTATGTAGATATACTTCCATTCTTCCTGGCCTCATCTTGCCCACTTTATCCTGGCGACCCAAAGCAAGCAGACAAAACCACATTATTTTTCTAAGATGGTCTGGGCTTATGCACCATTTGCTAAAGACCTTTTAAGAACATATTCCAGCATACATATGTCATGCTAGGCCTGAGAAGGCCAAGCCATCCTGTAAAATACATAACCTAAATCTAACCTCTGAAGACACATTATAGGAAACTACAATGGTAGTGTTACAAGTGGGCTAGGGCTTTGATGTGCATGTGTATCATTAATGGTTTCTTGATGATGTTTACATACCTCCTGTTAGAGGTTGGTGAGGGAAATGAACTGCTTCCCTATCTGTTACTATTGTTCTATTGGAAGGGGTCAAAAGGGAACATTAACATCTAAATGAACCTTTGATGTACCAAGTAAACTGTCCGTTAATGGTGCTAATGCAGCTAATTACCTGTGGTGCCTAGGAGGTGAAGGTTTTACTTCAAAGGACAATACACATTACTGTTCTCCCCTTAAGTACCTGGGAATTGTCATCAAAGCCACTTGAAGAAATGACCTGCAAATGCCCACCTGGCTACAACTATGAAAGGGAGTGGGGAACATAACCCCTATATCTCACATCTGTCCAAGTTTCTCAGGGAATGTTTGGGCTGCAGGATTGAGGTCCCAGCCAGCACTGGCCTGGAAATCACCCTCCCAATTCTCATGGGAAAACTAGAACAAACTCCACACTTGAACTATTTGATCACTATTCTTTTAAACTGGATTTCTAACAGCTGAAGCTGTGAAACAAGGACTTCAACTCATCTAGGCATTGGATGCATGCCTAAGACCTGCAAACTCCAAATTCTTCAAGGACTTATCTTCTACGGACTCGAAATCATTTGTATGTATGTGATCCACTTTGACCCTATAACATCTCTGATTTTTAGTTTTTATTTTTATATTAAACCTTTAGTTTTAGTTACTAAAGAAGTGACTGGCAGCATAATATTTTGGTTAAGATCCAAACTTATACTGTTCTGTGTAATGTGGCTGACCCTTTGGGGTCAGGAGAGGCCTTTGTGGGTAAAGAACTTGGAGTTTTAAGCAACTTCTCTCTTTACCAGACCCAGTGGCTGTATTGGGGACCAGTGACTGAAATGCAGTATTAGGGGGCTGAATATATCTTATGGTGGCTTCTTGATATCTGGTGTGGGGGATCAGAAGCATTGTTTGTGACTGGTTGAGGAATTTATCTGCAGGTAACCTACCAATGCTGGGAGAATCTGCTCTCCTTTCCATAGTTTGCCCTGATCTTTGCATATTCTGGTGGTCAACCCAGGAGGCTCAGGTCACATCTTCTATAATGCTTTGTGCACTTCCTGTACATATGGCACACTAATATTAATGACCAGCACATTGCTGTTTTGCATACAATAACTTACATGATTCTTCTTGAATATAGATTATGACAACAATGTGTTATTAGGCAAATGAATGGCTATGTCCACACTTCAGGGCTCAGTTAAATTGATTTAAGAGGTCTACTTAAAGTTGAGGTTAAGTAGATCTTATAAAGTAGACTTAAATGGCCCCACTGCACTAACTTTATTAAGTTGACTTTAATGGCCACATTGGGTTAAGTCAACTTAAGTTGACTTAACGCACACAGTTGACTTTAAGGGCAGGAGTTATTAAGTCGACTTAGGGAAGCCCTTAAGTCAAGTTAATGAACTCCAAATGTGACCAGGACATTGCTTAAGTTGACTTAAGCTCATAGTGTAAACATACCCAATGCGTCAGACCTGATGTGAATTATGGTATGGTGTGCTCTCTGCCTGTTGGCATTGAGAGGCTCTATGGGTCACAGTACTTTCTGAAGATTATTAGTTTCCTGTAAGGTATATTTAAAATGGCACTGAAAATCTTGGTGACAAAATACTGATCAGTAAAGTTCCTCCCAGGTATAAAGCCACTGAAATTAATGGAGGAATTTCACCTGAGAGCAATTTTTTGCCAACTTGTCTCTTTTTGTTGTTGTTTGGTTTTTTTGGTTTTTGTTTCCTTGCACTAAATTAAAGGTATGAGGAGCTCTCTGAGAAGGATATGTGTGGGACTAGAAAATGGTTACTAAGTCTTTTGGATGAAGTCCTGAATTCTACTCTGTATTTCTTAAGGAAGCTGTGTGAACAGTCAGTTTCTGCTAAACTTGTTTTCTGAGTTTAATAAAAGCCATTATTATTTTAAGTAGTCAGATGATATCATAATATCCAAAGGTCAGCTGTGTTAGTCTAGTCCAGCAAAAAAAACAAGGAGTCGTATGGTACTTAAAGACTAACAGATTTATTTTTTGCATGAGCTTCTGTGGGAGAAAAATTCCACTTCATCAGATGCTTCCATCTTCGAAGCATCTGATGAAGTGGGATTTTCTTCCACAGAAGCTCATGAAAAGAAGTAAATCTGTTAGTCTTTAAGTGCCACACAACTCCCTGGGTTTTTTTGATATCATAATATGCCTTTGGAGTTGGGACAAATGATGATAAATATAATAGGTTTTTTAAAAAGTAAATGAAAATAACTTCTCATGTAGCAGATTAATTTGCATTCTCCTACAGATGATTAGGACTTTGGGGGAGGGGGAAGAAGATGGGGATATAGCTCTCTTGGGATATTGCCAACACATGCAGACTTGATTTAAATTGTATCTACAAGAGTGGAGTTTCTTGGACCTATTTTGTTTTGCACTTACTCTGATATAAATAAGCAATAATGCCACTGACATCAGGGGGGTTTCATTGGTATAAAACTGCTTTAAGAGAGACGATAATAAAGTCCTTTGTTTCCATGAGAGAATGATCATTTAGTTGTCTTTTTTTTTTAAATTAAATCTTTATCAGAACTTGCCAAATAGGTGAATGGACAATCTTCATACCCTATTACTGTTTTAGATAACAGAACAAAATCAACTATATATGCATATGGTTTTTAAAAAACAATGTGTAGGAAGTATTTTTCATGCTATGATTTCATTGCAAAAGTCCATTCTCTGATGATAATCTCTTATTTCCTTTGTGTCAAATGACACTGTCATGCGTGTCAGAAAGCAGCTAATACAAGTTAACCCTTTGCACTTCTTCTGGATGTTTTTATCTCAGCATTATGCCTTTTATGCAAGTTTATGCAAGTTACTAGCTTTGCAATTTTTAGAGACCTTTATTTGTTTTCCCCTAAGGTCTTGAAGAAAAGGTAAGATTCTCTGCAGGTGCTGTGAACAGTCATGCTGAGAGCAGATGGTCCTTTTTTTTTGGAAAGGATCCCAAACGATGGATTACTCTTCTGATGCACAATGATGCACTGGAAAATGGCAGATTCTCTGTGACCACTTTTTGATTTTTCTTTGAGTTTTTATTTTTTTTTAATTTTTTTTTTATTTTTAAATTTGCTTGGTGCTGCTCAAGAAACCTTCAGTAGAATAATGTGTTCGGTCAAATCTGGAAAGATATTTATCACTGAAAAGTGAAACCATTACAATGTGCCTAAAGAGTGGGGGGCTGGGGTGGGGGGAGGTGGAGAGGAAGACTCAAGATTCTCATATTGTTGATTGCACAATACATTAAATTTTCCATTAGGGAATTATCAATGAGAGAGTGATTTTTTGGATAAGGACAAAAATTTCAGAATGCCTTCTGTAAGCCCACACTATAATGGATTTCTTTGACACTTCCAGAAGTAGAAGAACCACTTAATGGTACAGGTGATATTTCAATTTCTTAAACCTATAGACTGAATCACTGTCATTATTTCACATTTCCGTGAGGCCTATAGGTGCAAGAACACTGTGTATTTGATTTTATGCATTACGCGTGCTGTTCAGGAAGAGAAATCTCACTTTGTGGTGAAGAAGTTCTTTTTGACAACTGATTTCATTTTAAATGCATTATGTGAACTTACTGTTTTGGAAGTTCAGCGCTCATGGCATCATACAAATGAGACTGACAGGAGTAGTCCAGAGCTAAGTGGCTGATCTTGAGGGTAATATTTTTACTCATTCTACCCCTTTGACCTGCCACTTTTGTTCCCATCTCCTTCCCTGTGAACAGCTACATATGCAGCACTCACCCTGCAGCTGGATGAATGCAACTTCCTTAATCTGTCTCTGAAAGCTAATGAGCTCTTTTCATCAGCTGCTCTAGGTGTAACAGAGCCATAGAAACAGGGTCATTCTCAGCCAGAAGATATGAATCTTGCAGAACAGATTGAACTTCCACTGGCCTAGAAAGGCCAAAATCAGGATGTAATTCTGAAGCAAGGCACTTAGTGTTATTGGTGAAATTGCATGGGCAGTGGAGAAAAAGGGGATATGTAATTTTACCCCTCACATTAAATCTGGCCTTTACATCATTCTTAGTTTGATTGCACCACTAACCAGATTGCGGCAGGGCTGTTGAACAGCAGGTGTCATTCTCTTTAGCAGGCATAGGAGGGGCAGAAGGAGTGTCATGAAAGGAAGTGAAACTGCTGCTGATTTTCCCAGTTGTGCTGTATACCTGCATGCAAATTATATTATTCATGATAAAAAAATCAACGTCTTAACTTGAATAACTGACTTCCACATCCAGTGGCTAGCCCAGTGTGAGCTAGCAAGATGTCATCACACCAGCATAACAAGCACTAATGGAATTGCTTCCCCCCTGCCATTTTCTATTTTCTGACATTGTTTTCATTGACTTATTAAAGAAAATCACAAAGCATAGAAAAGCAAACTGAATCCTGGTATCCTTTACATCCAGCAACAACACTGGTCAATCCTAGATAATCAGCAATGCTCCATTCAGTTCAGTCAGCAGTAATCCATGTTTGTCTCTCTCTCTTTTTTATTTTTTAAAGGGTTTGCTTTGGAAGAGATCCTCTCAACTTCCCAGACTTTAGAGATAATATTAACAGAGTGTTGCAAAGATCCAAAGGGGCAGCTGTGGCAGTCTAGTTTAGTAAAACAAACAAACAAGGAGTCCTGTGGCACTTTTAAAGACTAACAAATTTATTTTTTGCGTGAGTTTTTGTGGGGAAAAAAATCCCACTTTGTCAAATGCTTTGAAGATGCAGGAGCTTACAGAATTGGAGGAAAATAATTTGCTTCCATTCTCTAAATTCTTCCATCTTCAGAAGCATTTGACAAAGTGGGATTTTTTTTTTTTTTTTAAATCCAGGACTGTCCTTTTATGGATTTTTTTAATGAATTTACTTTGATTGTTCTAGAAGATCTTTTTTGTATCCTTTCTCAGCTGTTCCTAAGGTACCGATCTCTCAACATACATACACAAGAGAGATGATCCCTTTAGGAACTATCAGTAGAAAATGAAAACTGAATTTGTATATGAGCATCATACTAGAAATTTGTTGCCCAGTTTAAATTTAACCAATGAGAGAGAAGAAAAATACCATGCAAAGTATGCCCAACCAAAACTAACATCTTATTGAATTTCAAGTATGCTGGAGGAACTGCTCGTGAATAATCTATAGACCAAACATTGTCCATGATGTTCCAGCTTATAACTGTAAATAAAGCATTACCGGTTCCCCACAATTTATTAATAGAAGAAAGAGGAGAAATTAGTAATATAAATTATTGATCACAAATTATTCAACCACTTTTTTTGTTGTAAGAAAATGTTTTTGTTCATACAGGGTTTAATCAGTATCCTTTAACTAAATTAGGACAGTTTTCTATCCCAGAATATCTTTCATTTACTTGAGTTGTTCCTGGTCTCTCTGATGCGGTGAATGGGTACTCATTGGAAGTAGTACAATTGCATATTTCTCCTAAACACATATAAAAGTTTTGCCAAGATGTTGATGGTCATGATGGGATGCTTTCTTTCCTGTGCTGTAAGGCTAATACTTTGAGCTTCTAGACCAGCAGTTCTCAGCCACTGGGTTGGGACACTGGTATGCCACCTATCAGTGGTAAGTGTGCCAAGGAGAGCTGGGTAAGGAACTGGATTTGGCCAGGGTGAACTGGTGAGTCCTATAGGGTTGAACACATCACCAAGCATGTTGCAACCCGCAAAAAGTTGAAAACCACTGTTCTAGATTATGGCCTGGGCTCTGTTCCTGGCAACACTGTCAGGGTATATGCAGGCTATACATACTGAAACTTGCATCTTGCCAAGTTCCAAAGGAGCAGCCGTGTTAGTCTAGTAAAGCAAAAAAAGCAAGGAGTCTTATGGCACTTAAAGACTAACAGATTTATTTATCACATGAGCTTTCATGGGAGAATGTCCCACTTCATCAGACGCTTTGACAAGGTGGGATATTCTCCCACGAAAGCTCATGTGGTAAATCTGTTAGTCTAAGTACCACAAGACTCCTTTTCAGTATTAAAAAAAAAAAAAAAAAAAAAAAAAAACTTGCATATCTGCTGCCCACATACTAATGTTCCCTTACAGCTGCATCAACAGGAAATGACCTCTGATCAACTCAGTGTTACTGGGGTGGGGGGTGGGGGGGGGTGATTTATTAAATCAGCTGGAGAGCAGTTCCAGGATCAATTGTGAAGGTCTCTACTGCCTGCTCAATTGACCCTGCTCCATTGATCCATGGAGCCCAATGCAATCCCAGCAATGTGGGTGTACCCTATGTTAAGGATTATCTTTAAAAACCTCTGAACACCACATTCTGAAGGTGAAAAGAAAAGCTCTTTAGATCAGCAGGTCAGAAAGACTTTGAAATCTGAAATGTAAATACTGAGATGCTTTTGAAGCTAAAGGCAAGGCTGCTGAAATAAATTAGCATGTTCTAAAAATATAAAGCTTAAAATTTGGAAGCAAAAGGCTGAGAGTTTTATCTACTGAAAAATAATCACTCAGCAGTAGTATATTTTGCCTACATTTACAGCCCATTCAGAAATCACATTAGCTCAAACCTTGCAATATTTATTAAGAAAACTATTGTTTGGGGAGCAGTTTTGAAAAAGGCTTATTTCTCCAGGGAACTGTCCAGAACAAACTGGTAAAGCAAAATCTTCTTTTTGCTCTATGCTACATATATTAACTACTCAATTTCCATCTACTGTGACAGACTTCCTCTGTGTCCTTGGATTTCTTATCTCCTTGCTGTTTAAACCCAAAAGATTTGTTTCCTTTCATGCTGGAGTGAAAGAGATTGTGACAGCTGAACCATTGCAAAGACTGTATAGCAAAATGTAATGTTTTTATTTTAGGGTACTGAATGGCACTTATGCATGTGCTCAGCTTAGTTACAAAACCTGATCAGCACAAAGTGAAGTCTGACACTTGTGGGGGTGGGGGAGAGGCAGTTAGTATTAAGAATCAGATATGGGTGTTTGCAGCCAGAAGCATAGCTAGGATTGTGCTTAATGCACTACTTAAGCTGTGATGTTCAGAAGCATTCTGCTATTTCAAGTTAGAGGCATGAAGACAGCCTCAGTGGGTGCTGGGAGCCGACTGATACTCATCACTCACTAGTGCTACTTTGGGGCAAGAGAGATTCAGCTGTATCTTTGAGCTAGAGAGTCCTGAGAGAAGCACTCATGACTTCAATATCAGTGAGTGTTGCTCTCAGAAACTGGCCTTTTAAAAGGAGCAGTGTGCCTCCACTACCTGACATGTCACTCTGTCCAGAACATGGGATGGGTTGCAGTCCAAGATGATCAATTGGCATGTTGGCCAGCAAAACAGCTTGGTGGTTAAGGAGACACTGTATTTTGATTGTCTCTTGCTTGGCTGTGTTTGGGGAGGAAAAGTTCTGCTTGGATACATTTGTTTAGTGTAATTCTCCACTAAGGGTGGCAGGGGTGGATACCATAGCGTAGACATGACTTGGGCTCTTTTTACTACCATGTTCTAGAATCCTAAACAGAAGTAAAATCATCCAAGTTCTGTGTTTGGTTTTTGGATGGATCATTATCTATAATCCTCGGTGACATGTAACACTATAAATAATGGGATTGAGGTTAAAAAATGAAACTCCTGTGTCAAAGAATGGTTGCAATATAAAATGGGAGGGATTGATATTAATTAAAACTGCTATAGGTTGTGTGGTTTTCCCCCCCCCTGCATTTCCTATTTCTCTCATCTCCATTCACCTCAGCACCTTTTTCTTATAAACTGACCGCATTGTTTTTCTTGGATACTCACTTTTTTTTTCTACATCTCAGATAAACATACCTTGTCAGATCAAGAAATCTGATATAGATATAATAATGAGATAATTAAATGGAGGGCGGGGGGGGCTTTCCCTGAGATGAACAGAATTACTTTTAATTACAGAAGACAGGTGCACATTTTTAGAATATCTTTGGGTTTATTAAATTCAGCAGTTATAGTGAAGGTTATTAATTCAACAGCAATATTAAAGATGAAATGCAAGCAAGTGCAAGTGTTTATAGAAGTGTGTGAATGGGAAAAAGGTTTTGTTTAACTCTATATGTACCTTTTTTTAAATAATCAGTGGTTTTGTTTTTGTTTTTTTTTTAAAATGTTCCACAGGCCCTGCATGGCTCAGTGAGGGCAAAAGAGGATCGTGTGGCTATTACAAACAGATGATAAGAGAACTTACTTTTTCAAGTTGTTCAAAGATATGAAAAAACCCAGAATTTGTGATCACGTTAATTAAAAAATTCCAATATATTTTTGTGGTTTTATTTTTTGCAGTGCCTTCTTTGACAAATATGTTTAGTCTCTTAACTCATAACTGAGCCCAGGATGCTTGCTTCTCTTTAATGTACTAGACAGCTCAGCCTTTCCAGGTTCCAAAGACTGCACTTTTAATGGAGGCGGAATTTACATCATCCTCTTTAACACTGAAGTATATTTACATTTGTGTAAGACAAATGTGTCTTTATAAAGCTTAGTTGTTTCTGAGAGTTAAGTAGAGGAGGAATAAAAAAAGTGTCAGTTTTAATCAATATCATCTGACATTATGGGAATTGAATTCTACCTTTCCGCTAATATATTAGGTATATTCTGGTTTATCTCTTTTTGCAGAATTGATTTGCCACCATTCAGTTCACTTGGCTCTTGTCATGCAAATTGTGGCATTTCTCCCCCATAGACAACTGCACAAGCTGAGATTAGAGTTGAAAATCAAGTCTCACTGACCAGCTGCTGTGTATTTTTCATTTTATTCTCCCCCTCCCCCACTTACTAGTTCTATTCCCTTGTTTTCACCTTCTTGGCTGGTAATGTGCTGATAATGCTGTCTCTAGGGGCTGGGGGCAGGAAGCTGTTGGGAATCATTTGTGTGCAGCTGTGGCTGGAGGCAAAGAGAATGAGTGAGAGTGTCTGCCTGTGTGGATACTTAGGTGCAGATAGTGCATCAGAATATGCCCCATGAGAAGTGTTTCTTATGGTATCTCATGCCAATGACCCCTAGAAGTTTGTAGGGTATGGGCGTGAATGTAGAAGCAGTTCTTTGTTTGCATTTTAAGGTAGTACACAATAGGATATGCAGGAAAGGGAGCAAGCTATGGGGTGAAATTCCAGAGGGAATAGCTGTGTTAGTCTAGTTCAGCAAAACAAATAACTGACCTAGTCACTTACCCTTCTCTGCATTTCTCTATTTCCTTCCATACTGTAGCTTCCACTTCATGCATCTGGTGAAGTGGGATTTTACCCATGAAAGCTAATGCAATAAATAAATTAGTTAGTCTTCAGAAGTGCCACAAGACTCCTTGGTTATGTCTACACACACACATCGTTATTTCGAAATAAGTATTTTGAAATGAGTTATTTCAAAATAAAGTCCTTATTTTGAAATAAGTTAATTTGAATTAAGGGAAAGCCTGCTATTGAAATGGCTGTTATTTCAAAATGGTTATTTCGAAATAAGGCCATTTGGACATGTTGTTTCGAAACAGTTGTTTCGAAACAACATGTCCAAACAGCCCTTTCGAAATGAATGGGGTTTAAGCTGTTTCGAAATGATGGATCCCGTCATTTTGAAATAAGAAAACGTCTTGTGGACCTAATCTCTTATTTTGAAATAACCAGTGTTATTTCGAAATAAAAGAGATGTGTAGACATACATCCCATAGCCAAGAAACAAGGGGTATTTTTCTCTCCTTGTCCAAAGAGGGGGACTAGGGGCTCTGTGGAGATTCTTCTCTTTGCCCTGCATGATTCTAGAGGAGGTAGAGAGCCTAGCAGCACCTCATAGTCTAAGGCCAAAGCAGGGCTAGCTATGTGCTGAGCCGGACATCAGGATGGGTCTGCCACAGAAAAAATTGGAGCACTTACTTTTTAAAATATTTTCTTCAGAAATCTGCTGGCAGTAATATGGGAATGTTACTTGTGTAGGATGGACAAAGTTCCCTAAATGCCACTCTTGACTGGACTTCCGACAGTAACCTGCTTAGTTCACAAGATTGATTTTGCTCCCTCTGAAGAAAGGGAAACAGTTATTTAATGTCCTCCTCTTGCCAAGTGCCACATACAGCATGATCTAGTTTCAGGACAGAAATGGGAGAACCAGTCAAGTTTCTCCTTACAGCTGCTACATGTACTGAAGAAAAGGAATAAAACATTTTTGAGGGAAGGGAAAAAATTAAGAATGAAAATTGCTTTTTTTTTTTCTCCCCAACCTCAGTCTGTTGCATTGATAATGCTAAAAGTGAATTAAATTGAACTTTGAGGAAATATCCTGCTCTGTTTATAGTGGATATGGTATCGGATTACAAATTCAAGCTCCTTCTTGACTTGTAAAGCCTAGCACTACTTAGTCCTTTTCTACTTACCTTTCCTTCTCTTCCTGCTTCTTTCCTTCATGCTACCCAGTTTTGTCTCTTTCCTACTCTCCCTTCTGTCCTTCCTTTTGTCCCTTGTAAGTATTTATGGTTTTCCATTACTGGAGCGTCTAAACAATCTCTAATGTATTTATCCTTACAATCTGCCTGTGTGGCAGGAGATTGTTGAGAGAAAAGGAACTGAGGCACAGAGAAACTGAGACTACATCTGTATTGCCAAAAATAGGAATTCTGCTGCAAAAAGGACGCCTATCTCGCTGTAAAATCTTAATGGAGACAAGGTACAGGTAGCTTTCACCTCAAGAATAAACCAAGGAGCAGAGAGTATAATGTAAACATTATCTTTACTAGCTGTACTGAGGTAAAAACTACTTGTGCCTTGTGTGCACCAAAAGTTTTACAGCAAAATGGTTAACAAACACTTTTTTTCTTTCTTTTTTGGCCAGTGAAGATATAAATAAAGTGACTTGCCTCAGGTTGCACAGGAAGTTTGTGACAGAGCAGGAAATTGAATTTAGGTCTCCTCGGTCTCAGGCAGCCTCCCTGCCACTGCCCCATCTATCCATCTGAGGAGCACCTTGTGTGCAGAATACTTATGCTGCATGGCAGTCAGATCGACCTTCCCAAGTTACTGATCAGGTCTGTGAAGACCTGCTCAGTCGATTGGGAGCTAATTAAGACCACCCTGGCAACTGGAGTAGTGGTGAATTGCTAGTACTAGTAGTATTGCCCTTCAACTTAGTGCAGTGGATGTGCTGGCTGTAGGGCAGTCAAGCTAAGATGTGTAAGTTATTTTAAGTAACTTGTGTATTTTCATTTGACTGTTGCCAAAAACAGCTGGTAATGTGGACTTGCTCTGGGGTCAGCTAGACCTATCATCTTGAACACATTACTTTTGCTTGGTTATATCCCTGAATTTCCTGCTAGCCTGATAAGCTGGCTTCTAAAGGCAGTGAGCAACACCAGCTTGGCTCAGCCAGGGTTTAATAGGTCAGAAGGATATGACCCAAAATAACTTATACTTAAAAGCATTGGGCTATTTGTGAGAATAAAAATGGAAAGATCAGGCCCTTAAATTGCAGCTTCTCACAGGTATAGATCTATTTTAATTCTTCAGTTCCTTGATTGTTGTGTAACCATTTGCCATGGTAAAATGTGAGTGTAAAGGGGTTACAAAATGCTACCCATCTGACTTGGCAGCATTTTATACTCAGTTTGCAGAGGAGTAAATGATAAAGCAAGGTATAAGCTGATGGATTCATAAATTCCAAGGCTAGATGGGACTTCACGGATCATCTAGTCCACTGTTTTCAACATGCAGCCCAATCAGTATACATCTGGCCTATCTGTGACTTCTTCAGGGCCATACAGATAGTAACTGCATTGTGTGGACACAGCCCACGATGATAAACAGGTTGAGAAACAATGATGTGGTCTGATCTTCCCTATAACACAGGCCATAAAACTTCCCCAGTATATTCCCAGAACATATCTTTTAGAAATATACCTGCTCTTCGTATCTAAGAATTGCTTATGATGAAGAATCAACCACACCCCTTGGGAAATTGTTCAAGTGGCTAATTACACTCATGGTCAGATTTATGCCTTTGGAGAATCAGTCTTATTTGGCTTAATTCTCTTGTGCGAAGTGAATATAGAAGGCTGAATTTTTGTTTGGTAGCAGTTTACATCTGGTTTGCACAAAGGTACGGTGTATAGTCAATTACAAGGCAGCCTTTCTTTCTCTTCAGCGTATGTGAATGTAAAGCGCCTACAACACTGAAGAAATTCTCAAGGAAAACTGTGTTCTGATGAAATTAAGGTTCAGAACATATCAGTAAATTTCATTTTTTTAAAAATTAAAGGGATCTTGTAATTAGCTTCAAACAAAATGTTCATAAATCCAGATATTTCAGATTTAAGTTAAACTTGAAGAAATTCAGATGTATTAACGTATGGACATACGTAGCTGCAGCACCTAATTAACGTTAACTCTGCCCTTTACTAATGCTGTACAGAAAAGACATATCTTTTTCATATTTCCTCTACATCATAGTTCTACAAATATAGTCAGTAGACATGATTTCAATGAGTTTTAGCTAGTGGGAATATTAAATAATCTGTTTTATTCCATTACTATGAGCATTTGGGAGCAGAGATGGGGGTGGGTGGGTCTGACACCTGGGCTTGACTTTGCCTGCTATGAATAATTCCACTGAAATCAGTGGGACCATTCACAACAGGTAAAGCCAAATGGATGAGTAAGTTTTTGCAGGGTGGGAGTGTGTAGATTGGGGTGGCTAAACTTATTGAACTCAAGAGCCACACAAGTTAAAGATTAAACCTTTGAGAGCCACACTGAGGCATATAGCCATATACTTTTACCTACTCCAAAATTACTCAGTTTAAAATTCATTGCACACTTTAATTTTATTGTAAAATGAGGACAAATATTGACCCTACTAATGTCAGATTCTAATAATTACTTTACCATGAAAATTAGGCCTATACAGTAAAAACTTAGCTGCTCCTTGATGTAGAAGACTGCAGGCTGGTGGCGAGTTTTTTTTTTTTAAATCCCAACCATGCTGCACTTCTCCCTGCCGTCCCTGACCATGCCATGCTTCTCCCCCACTGTCCCAACCCCCTCCTGAATTCCTAGGCTGGGGCTGCTTTCCTAAATTGATTTGCTGATGATGTTCTGGGAGCCACAATTTTTCATTTAAGAGCCACAGGTGTCTCCTGAGCTGCGGTTTGGCCGTGCCTGGTGTAGATCAATTATTGTGACACAGTAGGAAGAGGTCCTTTTACAACTCAGTGTTCTGCAATAGCATGCGTGGTCACTTGAGATAATATTAAATCATGTCAGTGGTTCACAACCTTTTCCCTGCCATGGCACACCTTGATATCGTTAAGTATTTTGAGGCACACCACTATGAATCCATGAATATTCAAATTAAGTCATGAGCCATGGCGCAGTGGTTGAGAAATGCTGCTGTACATGGGGTGGTAGAGGTAGCAGGGCAGTGGTTGCAAGAGAGGGGAGGGAAGGTCAGCGGTGGCTATGTGAAGTGGCAGGAGAGTGTGTGGGGAGCAGAGCAGGGCATGGTGGCTAAGGGTGGCCATGTGGGGAGTAGGACGGGTGGCAGAGAAGAGAATGGAAGGGAGGGGCAGGAGTGGCTATGTGGGGTGGCAATGGGAAACCTGGGGAGTGGCAGTGCAGGGCAAGGGAGTATAGTGAGGTGCCCCCTTCCTCCCAGCAGGTCCCCTGCACTCTGCACCCCTCTTATCCACAGCAGCTCTGTTACCTGCAGCACCCTCATTTCCCCCAGCAGCTCTGCCACCCACAGAGCCCGCTTCCCTGGCAGCTTCACTGCCTGCAGCACCCCTTTTCTCCTGACTCCCTTCTGCCAGCAGATTTGCTGCCTGCAGGGACCCCCCAACCCCCCCACCTCCTTCCCCTCTCCTCTGATGGCTCCCTGCTGCCCACAGTTGATCCTCCCCTCCAATAGCCCCCCTGCCCCCACCCGGACCCCCAAACCTCATTGGGTCCCTGTTATCGCCTTCTGGCTCCACTGCAGGACTTGCCAGGGCCTCCACCCCCTCCACTGGGGCCAGCACCAGCCTTCTGGCCCCACAGGCCACCCTGCAGATCTATCTAACTAGGCCTCTCACAGGGTACCCCCCGCCACCCTGCTTTACCAGAGCCCCCCAGCTGGCCTCACTGAGCCCTGACATCAGGGGCTAGCACCAGTTCTCCAGCCCTGGGGTCAGGCTCTCACCAACTGCCCTGCAGGTCTTGCTGCAGCTCCACTGGACCTGTGACACCCGCTGTGCCCCTATTAGCCCTCCGCCCAGGGGCAGATTTTGATCAGGTCATTGGTGGAGTCCTGGGGTCCCCAGCCAGAGCCAGATCCCGCTGTCACTGGCAGCCTTGGGTCCCTGGCTGGGGCTACGTGCTGGTGGCTCTGGGTCTCCAGTTGGAGACGGATGCCAGTGGCAGTGACTGAATGCTGCTGATAGTGCTGGCCGCTCTCTGCTTCCCCACTGAGGCAGGACTGGCTCCTGGCTGAAACTCAGGGCTGCCACCACAGTGGCCCTGGTTCCTGGCTGGGGCTGCTCTTTCCTCAGCGGGGCCCCAACTCCCCGTTGGGGCCAGGACCAGGCCTCTACCTCCCACACCCTGTTGGGTCCTTCCCACCCCACCCCCCCTTACAATTCTTGCCTGGTCACCTGCCAGCCCCCCTAATACCTCCCTGCCCCTCCAAAACCTATTACCCCCATTCCCCCAACTTGCACTTATCTGTAGTCAGTAGATGCAAACCACATACTTGGGCTGCACAGGGAGGGAGATTTAAATGACTCTAGCTCCCAGATTTTAGCAGAACACTGTGTTATGCTGATTGGGAGCCACTGAGTTACGTGATCTGAGCACTTTCAAATTTGGGCTTTAAATCACATTGTTTTTATCTTTCACTGGCAGTCTCCTGGGGGCAACCAAACACCCCCATATCCCAGTCCTGGTGACAGAGGTAGAGTGGCTGGTGGCATCCTCGTAACCTGATGTTTGTTAGCTCACCCTCACTGTGTCAACAGCCAATAAGTTGGTTTTCCTGGAAGATGATCACTCTGGTTTCCGGGCAACCAAGCCCATTTTCACTTCTCCCCGTTGAGAGAAGAGCTAACTTCTTGTGGAGAGAGGTGAAATGATGGATTTCAGCAGCCTTTAATTTGAGTTGAAAGTAAAACTTAGCCCCTGAATGGAAGGACAAGTCTGCTGAAACACATAGTGTTGAGGGCAGTCAGAAGCAAATTGCTCCTGCTAATTAAGCAGAGGCATGAAGGAGTTGTGATGACTGATGCCAACATCAGATTCACAGAAAACTGTGTGTCAGTGTTCATGAGGCCTGCTGTACACTCTCTTGTGTCTTTCTGCACTGATCGGAGGCACACTGAACAGGTCAATTTCAAAAGGGATAGCCGTGTTAGTCTAGTCCAGTAAAAAAAACAACAAGGAGTTGTGTGGCACTTTAAGACTAACAGATTTATTTTTTGCATGAGCTTTTGTGGGAGAAGATCCCACTTCCTTTCTATAAGTTCACCCATCTTCGAAGCATCTGAGGAAGTGGGATCTTCTCCCACGAAAGCTCATGCAAAAAATAAATCTGTTAGTCTTAAAGTGCCACACAACTCCTTGTTTTTTTGTTTTTTTTTTTAAACACTGAACAGGGAAATAGCCCCTCAATTTGTAATGTTCTGAACTGATACATATGACCCTTACCTACACAAAAATAAGACTTTCTCCTTGGAGAAGTTCTGGACTGACTCTTCTTTGTTCTGAAATGCTCTGGCTAGCACAGAGCTCCTCTCCTGCTCCACTGCATGCCTCCTACCAAAGGGGAACACCAAAAAGACCCTCTACTGCTACAGAGTTACAAAGCGAACAAAGATAGAGATGAGCCCACATACAGCTGGGGAGGGGGCACCAGGGAAAAGTGGCCTGTACAGAGGCTAGAGCCAGAAAGCATTGGTGCCATGGAAGAGACTGGGGAAGTGGCAGCTCCGAGGTCCAGTTTTAATGGGACAATTCTGAAATACAGTGTGAACAGTGGAGTGACAAGGTGTCTGAGCAGCTGGACCTCCAGGCTCAAGGGTTTCCATTTGTTAAAGGAAAGCAAATGAAAATTCCTGTGGCACCTTCAAGACTGACATTTATTTGGGCCTAAGCTTTCACGGGCTAGAACCTACTTTGTCAGATGCATGAAGTGGAAACTTCAGTTTGTTAGGGGTGTATGCACATACAAAGAAAGGTGAGTCACATTGTTATGTGGAGGACCAGTGTTAATAAGATCACTTCAAAAAGTGTGAGTGGTCCATTCCTAAAAGTTGATGAGAAGGGGGTAAATATTTAAAGAGGGAAAATTACTTTTTATTGTGAGCTAGCCACTCCCAGACTATATTCAGACCCAATCTGAGAGTGTCAAGTTGGCATATGAATTCCAGCACTGTGGTTTCACATTGCAGTCTGGTTTTGAAGCTTCATTAGAGGGATTCCATTATTTATAGGTAAAATGATAAAATTTTAATATGCAGCTTGACAAAACCCTGTCTGGGGTGATCTAGGTTGGGGTTGGTCCTGCTTTGAGCATAGGGTTGGACTAATCTTCTGTGATTCCTAGATAATTATTAATAGTTCTTGGAATAGCTGCCAATTTTTATTTTCATGGGCAGAAAAAGGCACTGGAGTAATATGTTAGAAGCTCAGGAATGGAGGGTGTTCATAACTGTGAACAAAACATTATGGTTTTTCTTTCAAAAATTTACAAATGAATGTCAGCTCAGTACAGCTTTGAAACTTGGGTATGCAGAAGAAAAATGCTGCTTTCTCTTTATTTTTTAGTCATTTACATTTACAAAATACTGTACTGTATCTGCTTTTTTTTTTTTTTTGGCCTCTGCTGCTGCCTGATTGTGTACAGTTCAAAATGAGGGGTGTGAGTGACTATCAAGTTTTTAACTCTGGTGTTTGTAACTCTGAGGTTCTACTGTTGTTAATTTGATGAATAGTAATTAGTTTAAATTTCCATATGTTGGGCCCCAGGTTGTGCAGTGCTGAGGACCTTCAGCTCCCATTGGAGTGTTGTTTTTTTCTTTTTCTTTTTTTTTTAGTTTGGAAACTGAGACAGTGAGGAAGGGATTATTCCGCTCAGTCTGCTTTTGTCTTTTGATTGTTTTGGCCAATGTGCATGTGTTCCACTTAAGTCTTGATTGACCAAATGAAGGAAAAACATCTTACCACTGCTCTGCTGTTTATAGGGCAGTCACCTATTGCTAAATAAATAAAATGAACTCAACCCAGTAGCTGCATATATTTAGTTAATATTCTGCATATTTTATAAATCCTCTTAACAGAGAATTATTTTCTCTCTGCCAACTGCTGTGTAATACAGCTGCAGTGATGACAGATATTGGCTTGGTGCTAGCAGACAGATTTTAAAGAGCAGTGACCTGCAGGGCCACTGTGTTGGGAGAGCAGATGAGCTGGCTGCCGCAGGTGCTTTAGTGTTCTTGCTGATTTAACTCTTTGCAGGCTACTTAAGCCTGCAGATGAAAGAATTTTGATTCCATGCACTTCTCGCGCAATCTGAGTGACAAAGAGCAGTGCTGTTAGGGGAAAGGTTTTTGTCATTATATCTGGGCTTGTGTTTGTCCTTATTTATTGACATATTGGTATTCATTTACTGTCTTATAAGCTTTAAATTGAGGGCAAGGGGTTAAATGTTATTACATATTGTAGCTGTGTGCCAATATTCATCACCTTTCAGAGAGAGAGAGAGAGAGAGAGACTTTTGTATTCCTCTACATCACTTCTAATAAAAAAACCCCTTATTTCCCTTTTATTTGAAAAATTGTACTTTGAGTGATTTCCAAATATATTGTTTCAGTTTTAAAAGCAAAAGAAGAAAAAATGTAGCCAGTAGTGGAATATAAAATTGTGCTGTGTTTGTCATTGACAGATATTTGTAAGGTTGATGCGCTCCACCCTCCTTAATATCTGGATTCATAGGAATCTAGTCTTGGAGCCTTGTGAACTTTGGTGCCTGCTGACTTCAGTGTTGCAGGAAATGTGTAGGATCAGATTCAAGGTATACATTTTCCATAAACTAACCCAGGGGTCTCAAACTCAAATCACCATGAGGACTAGCACATTAGCCCAAGGGCCGCACCACTGAAACGTTTTCATATAATGATATTGCAAATATTGGTAATTATAGTGTCATTGCGGGCTGCAGGAAATAACTTTGTGGGCCACATGCAGTCCGCAGGCCATGTGTTTGAGACCCCTGCACTAACCCATGTTCTACCTCTTGTCCTTTTCTAAGTAGAGGTAAGAGAAGAGACTAATTGTCTTGATCTACAGAAGTGTTACTGTCAGAGCATTTGGCAAAGTGTTCTCCATTTGTGTGGTATGAGCTTAATGGTGGTGAGCTTAATCACCCACATTCTACTTCAGCTCCAATTTGGACTACATTTCAAGTTCAAGTGTTATAAAACTTGTATCTCCTAATCAGAGCATCCTTCATTTGCTTATCAAATATGATATTGACACTAGTTTTCTTAATTTCTGATTTTGGTTTTACTGGGTAATCTTTTTCTTCTTTATGAAGTTTGAAAACTGCCTTGTGTGTACCTTTTGGTTTCTCAAAGATTGTATTGAATACTGAAGTGAAAATCAGTGTGTTTGATACAGGAATTATATTTAAATGAAGCCATTCTGTTAGCAGAGTTAAGGGATCTAGACTCTCTTTAAATTACCACAGCAGGGGGTTACAATACAAGTTTTACAGAACCAAGCAGTACTCAAAATTGGTCAGTTAAACAATATACATGTGAGAACTGGTGATTACCTATGTAGTTCTTTGACAAGCTCATATTTTATGCAGTTCAAAAATACAAAAAATGCAGCTGCAATCAGCATTGTGGCATCTCTATAATAGCTTAAATTAATAACATCTGACCTGTAAAACCAGTAAAGAGAGAGTAACAAATTAAGGAATAGTGTTCTGTAGCACTATTTTGAGAAGTAAAATGTTTGTTTCTGCATTTATATACCTATTTACATGTCCAAAGGATCATTGCTATCAAGAATTGAATTATGGTACCTTAAAATATTTAACTCTTGTTTTATTTCAGGTTAGTAGGGGCTGTATCTCACTTACATTTGTGTCTCCTGTGTATGCTGGGCTAATAATGTTGGAAGAACTCAGTGTTTCCTAATAATAATTTTTCTTCTTCTTCTATAGTAGGAATAACCAAACTATGACCTATCAAATCATGGCTCCCACAACCTTGAATGTGGAGGTGCTGACTACAGATTAGTTTTCAGCATGTCATGTTCCCTTTTGTACCAAGCACGGACCACTCAAATAAAGGGGAAGCACTGGAAACTAGAATGTAATTAGAAGTGGTTGGAAAATTTTTGACTGAACAGTTTGGTCAGAATTTGTTGATTCATCAATCTAAATATTCTTCATAGAGGAAGTTGCAACATAATCTGCCAAGTCACCTGCCAGACTCCTCAGTGGTCTGCCTAGTGGCCTGGCAAGGAGCCAAAAGTCTGGATGCCTCACTTGCAGCTCCTTGGCAGCCTGTTCCTTGATCCTCGGCAGCCTGCCTGACAGACTAAGGCGAAGCCAAGAGTCCAAGCTCCCAGGCTCATGGTCCTTGGCAGCCGAGGCTTTCAGAATCCAGGGCTGTGGGGCAGGTCGACTTCACTCTAGTCCGGGCTCAATTCCCTTCCAAGGAGATTCAAATATTTTGGTTTTCATTCCAAATTGGAAAAAAAAACCCTGTTTTCAAAATATTTAAATTCTCTCTGGGACACTGGCCAGCTCTACATGTAATCCCTGCAGGACACACCTCCCTTTTCAAGTTAAAACCCTATTGCAATTTGTGCTCTTTTATGTTAAGCAGGTGCAACCTTCATGATTTTGGCAAGCTGGAAATGCGTCCCTGAAGCAGGTAAAGTTGTCGTCTTAGTGAAATTAGTAGTAGATAAAAGATGATATAGCTTCTTTTTTTTTTTCATTTTAGTCTGACACACTTCTGCAGCATTTGTACCCAAATACTTCAGGGAAAAGCACAAGAGAGAGAGTGAGAGGTAGATCACCAGTGATAAGGACATATATGCCACTTGACAGTGGTAAATAGTTCAGGAATTGGATCCATAGTTATGTTCTATCACTAATTCAGCTGGTGATATTAAATAGTAGGTAGTAAAATTTCAGTTCATCTTTGTGTTCCTGTACTCTGAATCTCACCCACCTGCATGAAGAAATGTTTTCTTCTCTCTGGTGAGAAGTATCAAATGATCAGGAATGTGGTGGAGTGTTCTACTTTAAGAGCATAGAGCCACATAAGGCCTGCAGGGGAAATAAACTAAGACCCGAATTCCTCTAAGTTCTGGGCCCCTTTGGTTTTTGTTTCTACATCTCCTGACTTTGATCTTTGCAGCTCAGATAAGCATGAATGAATTGTGCTTAGCAGTTTTGGGCCCCATGGTAAATTTTTCAAAGTTGGTTAGACACCAAATGAATGGCGATGATGAACACCTGAAGTTTCTGCTGAAGTCAGTGTGAGTTGTGAATCCTCAGAACCTCTGAAAATCAGGCCATTTTAATATAGGTGTCTAAATATAAATTTATGCACTGAACTTTAGGCACTTACAGTTGAAAATTTTAGTTTTTCTTACTTTTGCATTGGACTCCACTCACTCCATAATGCTGGGACCACAAATATACTGATAAATTCATGTGTAGATGGATTTGTGCAATTTCCAGTTGTACCCATGATATCAGGATGGGCAGAAATTGACTATTTTGATATTTTTATATTCTCCAGTTTTCTTTTTTTTTTTAAAGATAGTGATAACTCACAACTCTTTCTCATCTCACCATAAAGCTGGATTAATCACTGTGTTTATGGTTACTGAGGTCTTTCTAGCCAGTAAGAAATGACTGGGTTTGGCAAGAGCTCTGCAACCCAGGATTTACAGCTCTGACATACGAAACTACCTCCTTCCGTGACCCTGGAACAGATACCTAAGAACTGAAATGAACCTTCACACTCAGAACAATTAATCAATTTGAAAGAAAAATATCAGAAAGTAGGAATATGGCACTTCCACATCAGATGATCTCAGATTCCAGTGAAAATTTGTTTTAGAGAACATATTAAGGCTTTGTATATTTTAAGACAGTACTATTCTTTGTAATCATGCTAAGTCAAGGAGTTCACTTAATTGTATTTTTTTATTCTGCACTGAACTGTTCTGCCTGATTTATAAAGCTGCTTCCCTTAAAACTCTGTTTCTGATGGGCATTTGTTTGGCTGCTTTGGTAGGAGGTATAAGAAGTCCTCCTGGGTCGGGACCTCTATTTACTGTTCCACAAAGACAAGGTTAGGATTAACTGTCCTGCATTTTTGGCTGGTGGTTATTTCCCAGCTTCATATTGATTACAGGACTTCTATCTATTTTGTGGCCAGGCTGTATTAACAGGCAAGAACAAAATGTTACAGAAAAAGAGAAGGTTCAGAATTTAACTTAGATGGGCTTCAGTGGCTAGAAAGTGCGATGTTTTTATTTGCTGTCACTTACCAAGGGTATTGTAATTTCCACAGCAATGTCTCTGTAGTGGATACAAAATCGTATGTGGAGGGTGGGAGGCTCTGTTTCTATTAAAGGCTCATTCCATATGATCAATACACACCTTTTTCTGCTAGAGAAAGGAGAGAATCTCCATTACAGTTATGCAGGGTAGCAACCTGACTTCCATTTACACTTTTCCTGAAATTACAAGTTGGGTGCAGCATCAGTCTCTGAGGCTGCATTTGGGAAGTGGGTTATGTGGGCTGCCCTATTTACATAGTCCCACCCAGCTACTAGTTTGTGCACCGTAGTGGAAGTTCTGTTTATTTGGGCTGGTGCATGAGGATCTGGGGAGAAGACAATTCTGTATCTGCTAATTTGGTTTCCCTATGACTTTCTATGGAAGCTGGTACAACCTGCCAGGTTTTTAGTAAATGTAAATCTAGATACTGCATTGCACGCTTGCTGTTGTGTGCTAAAGGCACAAAACTTCATAACCAAACTAGATTGTGTTATTCACAGGTATCCTGAGCAAGGAATGCTGCAAAGCTGCACTGTCCCACTTGCTGATAATCTTCACTGGGAGATGCTGCTGCTACAGCATTTCACATGGTGCTTCAGAACAGTCAGCTCCATGAGCTAGTGGTCATTTTGTGGTGCTGTTCATGAGTGCAGCTCTGTGTGATCATTTACATAGCCTATGCAAGGACGGGGGGAAAGGCTATTTTTGACCTATGCCAACTCACATCTGGGTAAGAGACAGGATCTGCACCTTACAAGTTGTTGAGGGAATGGACCATGTACTGCTTATATAGCGAGGTGCCTATAAAATGCTTTTGGGTCCTGAAAAGTAGTTATAAAGAGTTTGCAATCTGCAGTTTTGTCAAATTTTTAATACACTGTGACTTGTTAGATAACCAACCCAAGAGTGACAGCCAGCAAACTCCAAATACCCAGTAATAGTGAGACAGTGCCCTCCCAGGATCTGGTCCAGTGTGCCACTGTGACCCCCTGATTGCCACTCATGAACCCTGACTTACCAGGTGACCAATCACCCTGAGTCAGTCCACATCAGCCTCCTGCATGTAATCAGTCTCAGGCAGTATGTGTGTTTCCTCTGGCCACTCAGGCAATGGTCCTCAAGCAAGCATCCCTAGCTCCTAGATAGCTCACTGGGAACCCCTGTCCTGTAGGGCTGGGACCCTTCCCCAATCACTGTAGACTCATGTCCGTCCATTCAATGTTCCTTCAAAGGGGAGAGGGCAGCTGAGCAATGCCTGTTGCTCGCTGCGCTCCCCCCCCCCCAAGGGCTGGCGGGGGGGCCCCCCCCCCCCGGCGGGGGGATGCCCCCCCCCCCCCACAACCTTACCTTGGGGCTGGACTCAAGCGGCAGGGCCAGCCCTGACTCCTGGGCCAGAGAAGCTCTAACGGAGCATGCCCAGATTTTCTGGGCATGCTCCGTTAGAGCTTGTCTGGGTGGGGGTTTTCAAAACTCCCTGCTCCACAGGAGCTCTATTGAGGGACTCTGGCTGCCAGCAGTGTGCTGCCGGCAGCCTTCCCTGCGCTGGCAGCTGCAGCGGGCTGCGCTGCAGCATGCCAGCGCAGCTTACAGGGAACATTGCGTCTATTTAACATTGAAATGGATAGGTCCAGCCTATCTAATTCACAACCTTTGAAGTCCATACACCTTTAGTTAAAATAAACACTAGTTTATTGATTAGGATACGAGTTGAAGTGAGTATATAGCAAACCAATGCACAATCATTTAATGAAGAATTCAGGAGTTACCACAAGTAAATAAAAGATATAACACACCTGCTAACCTAACAACACTACTACAATCATGCTCATCACACTACTCAAGTCTTTTGTCATAGTTGGCAGCTGTTTTCTGCCTATTTCTAGGCAGGGCCCAATTCTTATTGTAGATCTTTCAAGATGGAGAATCTCTGGCAAAAAGCCTAGAGCAATTTAAGGTGTCTATATCTGTTTTCCAATCCCCCCCCCCCGCTGCTGTGTGATTTCCTTTGTTGCATCTGAACTAGGTAGTTCAATTTGCATTGCATTTGTCATGCAACCCTCCAGCCTTAGAGAGGTGAGTCCTGAGGGTCTGCGCCATATTACAAGCTTCACACCTGATGCTGCAGGAACATGATGCTACAAGAAGTCAGAGCATTCATAAGGGAACCTTGCATGGCACATTTTGCATCAAATTTACACACTTACATAGCAAAAGTGAACAGAAAATTTGCAGAGATCACAATCTATGGCAGTGGTTCCCAACCACCCAAAGTGTGCCGTGAGCATCCCTGATAGCTGCAGTTCCCTCCCTGCTCAGCCCAGCTCAGCCTGATTTTACACAACCAGCCTTCTGGCCCCCCTAAAAATAGAAGTAGTCACCAGAATGCAGTGTTCCAGGGGTCCCCCCAAAAAATAGCAGGAGCAGCAGGAACACAGAGTTCCAGTGGCTCCACCTTAACCCAGCCAGCAGATTGCAGCGGGAGGCTGGGAGTGTGTGAATCTCCCCCTGCAGGGCAGATAGGCTTGCATCAGCCAGCCTGCAAACAGCCCTGGTAAGGGCTCGGGGGCGGGGGGGGAGGGATTGTGTGGGGCAAGTGTGTATGCGTAGCAGAGGTGAGTGGGAGTGGCTGTGTTGCAGAGGTGGTGTAACTGGGCTTGTGGGGTGGCTGTTTGGTTGGGGGTGTGGGTAGCTGGGGGGGGGTGAGGTAGCTGTTTGGGAGGGGTGTAGCTGGGGGCTAGTTCTAGCCCCTGCAGTGATGGGAGGGTCCATCACAGGCAGCAGGGGGCCGGGGGAGGGGAGGACGGGACTCACTGGGGTGGGAGGGAGCAGCAGTGGGGTGAGGATTTGCCGTGGGTGGCAGGGAGCCACTGCGGAGAAGGGGGAGGTGGGTGCTGCGCCATGATCCCCTGCCCTACCCTCCCACTCCCCAGGTTCCCCTCTGCCCCCCCACAAAGCTACTCTTGTTCTACCTTCCTCTCTTGCCACCCTTGTGCTGTTCCCCACATGGCTCCCCTTGTCCTCTTCTGCCACCCCTGTCCTGCTCTGCTCCTCACACTCACTCCTGCTACTACACACAACTCCTGACCACCCCTGTTTTGCTACCCCTGCTCTGCTACCCCTACTATCCCACATAGCAGCATTTCTGAAACAGTGCCGTGGTTCATGAATATTCACAAGTAATTTGTTAATTTGAATATTCATGGAGTTTTCAATGGTGGTGTGCACTGAAGGTATCAAGGTGTCCCATGGCAGAGAAAAGATTGGGAACCACTGGTCTAGGGGTGAATGGATGTACATCCTATGACCATGGTCCTTAGTTGTACCAGCTGGAAAAGAGGATGTCAAGGCTGCTATAGGAGAATAGCAACACTGTAGATAGCCTGTCCATTTAAGGGCCTGGGACAAGCCAGTCCTATAAACTTACCAGATCCAGCTGAGAAGGCAACGGGTGTTTCCTATAAAGAATTTCAGGGAGGGAACTAGGGTCTGGAAGTAGAGAGAGAGCTGGAGAACCTGCTGGATGGGAAGTCTCCTGCGTTGTTTCTGAGGAAGAAGACAACAGGTGCGAAGCCCGGGGAGTGGTGGCTAGGCAGAAAGCCCTGGCTGAATGTTTTGTTTTTCTTTTGTGGGTGTGTTGCTTTTTTGGATAAAAGCCAGAGCCCAAAGGCAAAGATTAAAGACCAATTTGGATGTGGAAGATTATTTCCCACACTGGTGAGGAAAGCTGCCTGTTAATAAGCATATTGGTTAAACCATATTAAAAGTCAGGAATTGTACAATTCCAATTGTTCACCTTGCTGTGGACATTATTAACAGGGATATGATTGAGGGCTATTTGGAAAATGGTAATTTTTTGGGAAAATTTTCACCCAACTTTTCATTGTTCATTCATAGTGCCCAGGCTGAGAATGGGACCCCACTGTGCAAGACACAAACACAAGGCATAGCTAGTTTGTGCCTGAAGTTTACTATCTAAATAAATAAATCAGATACAGAGGGAGGGAAGCAGAGTGAACAATGGGATGGTGACAATCATCACATTTAGTGCCATAATTTTTTTCCTCCTTTTGGAGGAGAATATCTGTGAAGGAGTTTATATAGGATGGGATTAACTAAACAAAATGAACGGGTGAGAGAGAGGATACTGAAGAGAAGAGGCAAAGGGAACGGAGCAGAGGAGAAGAAGAAGGTAAGAGGCATGCATTGGGCAAACTCGTGAAAAGGGTGAGGCAAACGGCTAATCAACACAGGGTAATGACAGTTTAGTTAAAATGTTAGAAAACTCTCTAGTGTGCAAAAGTTCATTCTTTGGCAGCTTTTGCATTTGTTTCTGTAGTCAGTGCATCTTTGTCTGACTTCTCCTCCCTGCAGTTTTTCTCATTTTCATGTGGCTGGTGGATAGAGAAACATGTCTGTGTTCTACTGCCCTGTTGGCAGGGGGGTGCCACTAGACAGTTTCATGTCTCCAGGTTGAGGTGGAGAAATGGCTCTATTTTTCCTCCTTCCCAAGCACTACAGTCCCTGCTGTGGCTGTTTCTACCTTCTGGAGGGGGGTTTTGTTTAAATTTATCAGTAGCTGAACTGTCAGGTGAGATGGTGGTTCTTCTCTGTGGACATCTGTCCAATCAGAAATATATTGAGACCAGCTCAGTTCAGGTAAACTCCCACATAGCTATTCCATGAGTCCAACTTTGAGACTCTCAGTTTTATACTGATAAGTAGAACACTGCAGAGATATGAAATTTGTATGCTCATCCAATCTGCAAAAATGATCTGAGGCTATAGCTCAGATCTCTGTGGATTTTCAGGGCTTTAAATATGGAATTTGGATCGATCTGTGATCCACAAAAATGATCCATGGATAAAAAGAAGATATCTACAGACTTCCAGGGTTCTGCTGGCAAACCAGGTATGAAAGGTTCCATAGCAAGTTAACGATTCCCTTTGCCTTTAGCATCGTAGCACTCTTAATGCTGGCTGGGATGCTTTCGTGGGAGCAGGCCTGCTTTTAGCAGGGGGTTGGACTAGATGATCTCATGAGGTCCCTTCCAGCTCTAATATTCTGTGATTTGGACTTGAAGTGCCCCAGTGTTTCCCTGTATATTTCTGTAGCAGTTTTATGTGTGTGTGCTTCCCAACATCATTACATTACTGTGCTGTAGTTATTTTCTGTTGCAAATAAAGTAAACATGAATGTTTCAGTTGAAGCAGATCCAGAGTAAATGTAAATTGTAGCACCTGTGTTTCATAATACTGCTACTAATAACCAAGAGTAAAGCCAAGATTTTAAAAAATGACTGGTGACTGAGAGAGTCTCTTTTGTGGGCTCTGCACTTCCGTAAATTAGACTTCTTTTATGGCATCTCAGTTGGGGCTACCTATAAAGTGATAAAGCACAGTTACTAGTCCCTTTTGAAAATCATGACTTAAACATATTTATGTGCCTTTTTAAAAAAGGAAAAAAGTCTAGAACAATAACATTATATGCATTTGTATTTATAAACTAGGAAATGTAGATTCTTTCGGTAATTGCTAGGCTCTGGTTGCAATTTGCTTAAAAATTGAAAAATTAATGTACTGGAACAACTTTGAAAGGCCCATAAATAAAGAGCTGAGTACCAAAAGCTTGAAATGTATCTGAGTTTATGTTAATTATGATTAATTACTTCTCCTAGAGGTTTGTTAGAAGCGTGTTTGCAAACATGAACGATAATAGGGCAAAAGGGCCTTAGTGTAACTGATAATCAGATTGTAGCTGTTTCTGTAAGCCATTATAATTTATTTGTATTATAATAGACTGCCAGGCATGCAAAGTTTAAGGTATAGATCACCTTTCTGTTTACAGCTTGACTCTAAGAGCCCTAAAATTCACATGGTTACTCAGATCTTTGTGAAATTTGGTGATGTAACATAGCTGTGGTTCTGGGTAACATTATTATTAATGCAAATTATATTAATAAAAAAGTTAGCACTAGATATTTTCCCAAACAATTTAAAATAATTTCTATGCTGGAGTGATATTACAGTAGAATATCAGCCCTGGAATGGGACTTGGGTATCATTGTAAATAACATCATGATGTCCACTGCTCAATGGGACAACTGAGGTGAAAACCATAAACAATAGGCATAAGGAATGGATGTGACTAATCCTGTAATGTGGTGAATATTATAATGCGTTTATGTAAATCAGTGGTCCACTGGCTTCATCTGGAAAATGCTTTGCATTATTAATTACCATATTGCTTTCTGGGGAAACCCAGGGTTGTGACGTGCCTTACTTTCCTTTGCCTTTAGTGTGGGAAAGCATCATATGTGCCTAGTGTGGGTCAGCTCCCTATCTGCTCTGGGCATGGTTAATATAAGCTCTCTCTTCTAGGTACAGGCTGGACCCATTCTCCCTCTGTAAGTTAATGATAGGCCCACTTCAACCTTTGGGCTCTCTGAGCATATCCCAGCTGTGTCGAGCCTTTGCTTTATGGATGGATACTCACAGTATTCACAGATGTGTAGTTTCCAAACAAGGGGTACACCCCATCTTACCAATCACACCTCAGATCACTGCTGTGCTCAGCACCCAGCAACTAGGTATGTTTATAGCGAAAACAAGTGAAAGTTAATTTAATAAAGAACAGAAATTTAAGGTGTAGTAAGTAGAAGTACGGAAAGCAAATGTTACATATAAAATCTTAACACACATTCTGGAACCTAGACTTATTTAACTAGATACTTTTGTGTGTTCAGCCAAAGTCCTTCCAGAGCTTTACGGTGAAGCTTGCCCATGATCTTCCAGTCACGACACAACCCATATTGCCATCTTGCCTCCTTGCTGAGAGATGCCAGGTGTCTCTTAGTACCCTTAGATTTATCAGGATAGTCCCTTGTTTTTCTTCATAACTAGGATGCCTGCTGGTTGATATTTTTTTTCCCCTATGGCTTCCCTCTCAAGTTGATTTTTTGCAATCTTTTGATTAGTATCAGTATGTAAATAGATGGCCCTCATGGAGTGAACAATACACAGTGACCCTACAAGGCGATAAGAGTCTTACCCAGTTCCTGAAAGGCCCCTGTCTGAGACATATCACATCTTGGCTACCTGCCTTAAGAACAAAATATTCAGAAAAGACCAATATAAATCCTTAAACATTACTAGTATCTGTATTTTAGTAATAACTGTGATGATCAATGGGGTTTCTACCTGTTGTTCTATTATAGATATATCTGATTCAGCAAAAAAAAAAAAAAAAAAAAAAAGCAGGGAGTCCTATGGCACTTAAAGACTAACAGATTTATTTATTGCATGAGCTTTCATGGGAGAAAATCCCACTTCATCAGATGCTTTGAAGATGGGAGAACTTACAAAATGGGAGGAAATAAACGCAAGGGAGTGCTGAAGTGGGATTTTCTTCCACGAAAGCTAGTGCGATAAATGAGTCTGTCAGTCTTCAAGTGCCATATGACTCTTTGCTCTTTTTAGCTCAACTAGACTAATATGGCTGCCCCTTTGGAATCTGACCCAGGACATTCATGTAAAATTGTGTGTGCTCCCTGCACCTTTCTGCAGGTTGGCATCAAGAAGTTCCTGGGTCACAACTTTCCCATCTCAAAAAGCATATTGCTGATCAAAAAGGTTCAGAGAAGAAGACAAGAACGGACGGACCTTCCACTATGGTAATTCCTTTGCTGTCAAATTAGAATAGATTAGATGCTTCTTTGTGAGTACCTTTTTCTATTCATGTAAAATCACTTATTGATGAGCATGTGAATTTGATTAAAACTGGCTACAACAAATGAGTTCAGAGCATTACCTAAATACAAATTACTCACTCGTGTCTCTCTTTAAGTACAGAATAGTACAGGAAAAATAGGTTTGACGGCTCAGAAGGATGTTGGAAAAAAATTACTTAATGCAAATGAAACCAGAAAATGTGACTTCATGAATAAGAAATAAGCCAAAGCTTAAACTTCCCATAGGCAGTATCATGCACTTCGAAATTAATTGCACTATTCATTGCAACACTAGTACTTCTTTGTCAGGAACATCATGCATAAACGTAAAACTTTTTCACTAGCTTAATTGGAGTGATGAGGGGAAAGAGGAAATGTCACTTTTTTATTTTGGCTGTATGTTTAAAATGAAGATTCAGTATTACTTGCAAAGATATCGTATTCTAAGAAAGCACAGTCACAATGTTTATGATTACCAGGGATAGCTGCAGCAGCAGAAAAAAATTAAAAAGGCAATATGGAATGCACAGGATTATAGTCCAGGCTTGTGGTGTCATTAGAGAGAGTGTGTCTAGTATAGGCAACTGGAAGTCGGAACTTCTGGTTTCTGTTATTGATTCTACTTTATAATTTGCACGAGTCATTAAACTTTGCTGTGACTCACTTTAACCATCTGTGGAAACTGATCATGTTTATCCATATATGCTTAAAGATGCCAGTCCAGTTTATCTAATCTTCATATATGTTATGTGTAATGAGTGATAGTTTTGTGCTATGACTAATATACACATGCCTCTGTTGGACTGAATCAGAAATTAAATGTCTGTCATAAACCAGAATAAAAATATGTGCCATCCAGCCTGTACTACTAATGGAGATTTGCCTTTTAACACAATAAGTAGGGGCTGTGCATCAAGAGCAGAAGGATCTGGCCTATCCATGCTGTTGTCATGAGGATCCACGTGGTGTGTAGTGAGTAGCAACTGCGCTATAATACCTCCTCAAGAGGTTTAATGAATTAGTTTATGAATTACTTTGCTATATTGAGATGAAAGGTGCTTTATAAAAGCAAATTATGTGTATGTTTTGTGCAAAAGGCTAATGTTCTTTTCTGATGCCCAGATAACATGCAAAGGATGTTGCTGGAATCCTGATGAGAAATAAAAACCTAGATTCACCTCTCTTTTGCGATCATTTTAGTTTGCTTATTTCTTCTCTATTTTAACTGAATTTGGGTCCAACCCTGCTCCACTCCTGTCATGGCAAAACTAGAGTTTATCCTTGTGCCTTTTGATATGCTTATTGTTAGCTTATTTTCCCCATACTATTCTCTATGGACATGCAATCTTCATTTTTCCATGTGTAGTTCCCATTATTGTTAATGGGACATTTCTGCTATCAATCAATATGAGGCTACAGTGTAAAGCTAGGCTGCTGGTCATTAGACTATGATACGATGGGGTTTCTGCCATTTATAATCAGCTGCAGACACCTATGGTATTTCAGTCTGTGCAAGTTGATGCACCAAACTGTGAATGCATTGCCTGCTCCTTAAGGGGTTCCTAGTTTGAGGTATATAGGCAAAAGACGGATACAAGTAAAACTTACACTGTTGGACCTTACTGGTTTAATAACTGGGCATGATTATATTGTACAATGAGCAGTGATAGTGTTATCTAACTGGCAGTGCCTTGAGTCAACCCAGACAAATCTAGAGGAAGAGGAATGGAGAAAAATGCAGTGTGTGAATACATGAGTGATTACCTAGCATTATTGTGCCCCAAACAGTGACACTTTGTCATTGTAATGCAAACTGTGCTATAGTCTATAACACAAGGGGGATTAATTTTTTTAAAAGTAGCACTGCAGTTCCAGGCCTCACTAACTTAGCAGAGTTAGTCTAGCAAAAGTAGGAGTGTGGAGAAAGCATATTATAATAGGAATAAAAATTCCTTAAACTGTGTTACAAGTGATGTTATCCAACACCTATGTGTGTATATATTTTATATGGACTGGATACAGTGTAGTCACAGCAGTGTTGCTATGGTGACTGAAAGTGACAGCTGTTGTTTTGCGTTCCCCAGAGGGACTGTATGGTAATAATGGTCATTCCCCTAGAGGGGATGGGCTGGTATTAAAAACCCAATAATAGCTGAACAGGTAGTATATAAAAATCCATTCTGATGAGCAGTAATTAACCAGATCTTAATAGGGTTTTAATGGGAAATAGCCAATTTTGTATGAAAATACATTCTTGTACCCAGTGGGTTTAAATGAACATTGTGTGTGTTATAGGTAAAAGAAAAACCTTTACATTTCACTGTGGTAATTCCTTGCTTAATTTAGAGTACCCAGTCCTGATGCAGGGGTTTGCTGTGTGCACTGTAGTATAACAGTACCATATGTGTATTGCCTTCCTTAGGCATTCAAAAAACAAGTCAGGCCCTCAAAAATATATATATTGTAATTGAATTACTTTGTTTTCTGAACCATTAGCATATACTTGTGTTTTCAAACATTTCCCCAAAGCCAGGAGGAAAGGAAGTTAGAAACAAAAACAAAATATCTGATTCTCACACAATCTCTTGAATCCAGCAGCTGTGACTTAAAGAAAACAGCAAATATTATAAGACTTGCAATGAAATCAGAAGACAAGACAGCAGTATCTCTTAGATATTGGGTTGTGTGCTCTGTCTACTGTGAACTTGGAGACAAGTGCTGTAGGCAGTGGTTAAAGTATAATTTAACAGGCCCTGGGACCCTCCTAATCTCCAGGCCCCCTTCATGCATGGGTAGGCTCCAGCCCAGGCACACATTTTTGAGCCCCACCAGCTCTTTCCTTACAAATGAAGCACAGCCTCAAATCCACATCACCCCAACCTAGTCCACTGGTGCCCACATCAGACCCGCTCAGTCCCAACTCCAACCCTCCTAACCCCCCATCTTCACTCCATCCTCTTCAGCCCCACAACACTCTCCACACCTCCCCAGCTCCCTCTGTCCCTATCCCCCACTCCAGCCCCCCAATCTCCTCCATCCCTCCCCAGCACCCCATCCCGACCCTTCATAATCCGCTCCCTCCCTCCCTCCATTCCTTCCCAGCCTCCATCCCGACTCCTTGCTCCAGCAACTCACATTGCTCCGAACCCCTCCATTCTCATCCCTAGTCTCTGGCTCACCACGTCCACCACCACCTCCCACTGGCACAGTGTCTTGTGCTTCCCTGTCAGGCTCTCCAGGTGGCGGGGCAAGCAGCAGCCTCTGTGGACAGGAGCAGTGACTGTGAGGTGGTGGTGGCTGGAGAACACATGGTGCAGGAACAGGGCTGCCAAACTGGATGGAAATGGAGCAAGTGGGGGGAAGTGTCTGCACAGGAGTAATAAGGGGGAACACATCAGAACTCTACAAGGCTGCGTTCCACCCCATTATTCTATTTTAGGGGTCCCAGAACGCTGGCCCCTAAAAATTATGGGCCCCAGAATGGCATTCTGGTGTGTTCCCCCTTACTTTAACCCCTGGCTGTAAGCATTCCAAGTTCTAGGCATCAGAGAATCTAGCCGTTACTGAGTTCCTGTTACACTCTTGCACTTGGAATCAATAGCAGGATTCTTTTAGTAAGGCTAGTAGAAAATGCAGGCTCACGTACCCTAGGCACAAGCTGATCAAAACAGAACCAAAATAGATGGCCCTAATTCAGCCCTTGAGGATTGTCCAAAAGGAACCATGCTATGTGAGACCCCTCACATCTAATCCCTGTGTTCCCCTTCTCACCCTGGCTAGAGCTTATTTCCACATTGTGTGGTCTCTTGGATGACCTCTCCAGTCCTTCACAGTAGTCCCATCTTGCTTTCCTATTGCCTGCAGTTGTCTTCCTTGTCTCCTGCCCGTACAGGCCTACCCTCTGAAGCCAGATCACCAGTGGCTGCCTCTAGCGTTCTCTTCCACCCTCATCTTCCAGCTGTCTGTGTGTTGGATATATTCCTTCTGCCTTCAGCCAGTCACTTCCTTTTCCATTAGGCAAAATGGAGCCTTGTTATTGGCTAGCTGTTGAAATGGGTAACAGTGTTGTCTGTTTTGTTCCTCATTATCCTTGGAGGGAGGGAGGAGTGCTTAGAAATGAGTAAGCTAACTTAATTATAATAATAAATCCAGGATAAAAATAGAGTTTTAGATTTAAATGTTCAAATTGCAAATGGAGACCTGATCTTGGAAATAGTTGCTTGCATTGACTTGTGTGAGTAAAAATACTTGTGCATAAATTTTTGAAGGCTGAAACCCATGATACTTATCTTTTTGTAATGTCCTCTGTCAAACTGATAGTTGGCAGTGAAGGAACAATAATTGTTAGCTTCAGTTACTGTATGTGTCTGTTGTCTGCACTTATGTGCACAGCCTCTGCCAGCTATCTCTTTTACAAAGACATTGAGGGGCTCACGTAATATTAGTTAGGCCTCTGAAGCCTTTGACTGAAAGGCGATATGGAAGTTCAAAGTATTCTTCTCTTCCCTGAGACTTTCTGATATCTATAGAAGAGTTAAATGAATCATAGGGAGATTAAGCGACTTGTCCAAGGTTGCACAACTAAATGATGAGATGGTCTTGGGAATAGAGCCATGTAGTTGTCTCTCCTGAAATCCCTTTCTATTTGGGATTTATGTAGTTAACTGTTTCCTTAATTTCCTTGTGTTTCTGATGTGAAATCTCAAGTAACCGTTTTGTGAGTTTGCCTCCATTTTCCTTTGTTTAGATCTTGGAGCTTTGGTACCTTTTTTATTTTGCTGCAGCAGAGAACATCATTTTTCATTAGATGTAACTGAAACCTGCACTGTGAATTAGCTCATTTAAAAAGCTGACAGCCGAATGTGGCTATGATTTAATTACCTGTGGAAAGCATGCAACCAAGAGCTCTGGGGAATCATTAGAAACCAAGAGGGAATTGCTGTAAGTAGGTGCAAACTGAATAGTAATCATAGGTAAAGACAATCAAAGGATGCGAGCACTGGGGATAGTCACTGAAGGGAAAATGCTTCACCGTGGCAACAGTTACACTAATGTTCTAAATACAGAATGATACACCAAATTAAAATCTAGGTAGCTGAATAACAAACTATCAGTCTTAAATTGTTATCAAAGCAATTTTTTTCCTGTTAGTAAAGTGAGAGCTTTTGAGATCAATTATAGAAGAGCCCAGAAAATTAAATTTTTTTGCTATGAGTGCAAACATACAGCTTCTAGCCTTCTTAAGATTCTCCACTTTGTTGCAGCTGTAGTTTATGCCTAAGAAAGTGCTGGCCCTTAGGAAAACTAGGGATATGATTAGATTATGGTTAACTGAACAGAATCTTTGAGCCATTTGTTAACCTCTTAGTGATTTTGTATAGGGATTTCACAGATCAGCTAAAAGCTGTCACAATTCTCATTTTTCATCACGTTCAGACAATTGAAGCATTTTTGTCTGCTTTATAATGCTTCTCTCAAATGGTATCTGCATGATACTAGGTTCTTATCAGATATTAAAAAAACCCTGATGTTAAAGTAGCAGCTGCTGCTTTGTGGTTATTCAAAGTGAAATTTAAATAGCTTAGGTCTTTTGAGAGAGAAAAATGTGTATGTTTATAGCAGAAAAATTGTGTACAATGGCTAGCTCTGAAGTCTGAAACTCTGGGGTTAGAATCTCGGTTGGTGTAAATCGGCATATGTAAATCATATTCTTTCAATGGTGCTACAGTGATTCACATCAGCTGAAGTTCTGGTCCCTAATTTTGAAGGTGTTATAATGCAAGTTCCCAACCCCTTATCTTGACGATGTACTTTAGCCTGAACTGATGGGGTCCTGTGTGGTGAAAGGAACAGTTCAATCTTAACATCCATCCTGTTTTTAACATTTAACGTAATTAGGTTATTTGTAAAGCCCATGTTCCTTGGCTAAATCTTCTAGGATTCTGCAAAGACAATAATCACACTGCTATGTTGCCAAAAGATTAACACAATAAAACTCTCTTTCTTAGTTGTTAATGTGGCTGTTGAAAGAGAAGTGAATAAGGGGTTCAGTGTGGTTCTCTGAAAATAGCCTATGCTCTGTGGGTGAGATTATGCACTGAGCCTCTAAAAGTCACAGCACAGAACATTTAGGGTGGAGAGGTTTAGGTGGCTCTAAACCACCTATGCACAATCCTGAGATTGGGCTGCTTTGGGGACTAAAGTGATCCCTGATGTAATTTAGACAGCACAGGAGAGGTAAATTATGGTAATTTCCAAAGGGGTAGCCAGCAAAAAACAAAACAAAACAACAAACCAACCCAAAACAAAAACAAAACAAGGAGTCATGTGGCACTTAAAGACTAGCAGGATTGAATCGAGACTACGGGTTCTTTTCCCATTACAAAAGGTAATTTGACTTCAGCCTTCCCAGGGTGTGAACCTAACAACTGCTCTGATTTGCTGTTACTGTATGACCTGATCCTATGTTTTACACTCCCTTGCATTTATTTTCATTCCATTCTGTAAGTTCCCCCATCTTTGAAACATCTGACAAAGTGGGATTATCTCCCACGAAAGATCATGAGAAAAATAAATCTGTTAGTCTTTACGTGCCACGCAACTCCTTGGCTATGTCCACACGTGCCTCGTTATTTCAAAATAAGTTATTTTGAAATAAAGTCCTTATTTCAAAATAAATTAATTCAAAATAAGGATAAAAGCTCAAAGCAAAATAGCATGTCCAAACACAGGGCTTGCTATTTTGCTTTAGGAGAGGGGCACCATGGGAAGTGTGGCAACATGGCACCCTCCCTGGGCCATGCCCCCATGCAGTATAGGTTAAAAGAAAGGCACCCTGGGAAGGAGAAGGGCAAAAGTGTTATTTCAAAATAACACGTCCGAGTGGCGTTATTTTGAAATAACCGTTTCGAAATAACAGCCTTTTCAATTTAAGAAGGTTTAAGCTATTTCGAAATGATGGAGCCCGTCATTTTGAAGTAAGAATACGTTATGTGGACCTAATCTCTTTTATTTCAAAATAAAAGACGTGTGGATGTACCCCTTGTTGTTTTTTTTTTTTTAATTATGGTAGCCTCCCCAGGCTGCTCTGTGAGCTGCAGCACTGCTGAAAATCACCACTTTCTGCTTGTGTTGACCCTATCTCCAGCTCACCCATTCTTCCAGCCCCTCCTCTGCTGCATTGCCCTGTTCCTGGGGTTGAAGGGGAGGGTCCTCAGGGACAGCCATGTGGTTCTCTTCCTCTTTTCCTGCTCCTGGAGAATGCTCCCCTGAGCAGAACTGGAATCTTCATAGCCCCTTATGCCACAGCTGCCCTATAACGTGGCATAAATGAGGTGGAAAAGTCTTAGTCTTTTCATTTTAGTATTATGCTTCCTTTGCTAACTAGATTGAGGAAGCTTGGTGGAACATGAAATTAAAATAAATAAAGTTTACTAAGCTCTTTTTGAGCCTCAGATTTAGAATTGGTTCAGTTCAAAGGCTGAGTGAAGGTATATTAGCTCAAAACCTTTTCACTCACCACTAGTTTCATGATGTTTTCAGGGACTTGATAATATAGAACAGTGGTTCTCAACTTTTTGCAGGTCATAACACACTTGGTGGCATAGGTCAGCCCTAGAGGACCCACCAGCCCTCCCACCCCCTGATCTCCAGCTACATTTTGCCATCTCCTTTGCTCTCTGCAACCCACTTACCACCATGTGGTGACACAGTAATGTGTCCTGACACTGGTTGAGGACCACTGATATAGAAAGCAGGATTAAAGGTTTAAATCTGAACAGGAATTCATATGCCAAATCTAATTTTCTGTGTAGTAGAAAAATCTAAGGAGGAAAAACATTCAGGAGAGCTGTCAGCTTCTCAGAGATAATATTTCAGGCACAAGAGAAACCATCCCAATATGAAGCAAAGATAGCTTGTAGCCAATTTGGCTGCATCAGGAGCTGTTTAATTATGTGACAATCAAAAACGAATGCTACAAAATGTGAAAACCTGGACAGATTACTAAGGAAGACTATAGAAGACTAGCACAAGCATGTACGGATAAAATCATAAAGGCAAAGGAAATGATTACACCTAGCAAGAGATATAAAAGGCAGTATGAAGAGATTCTGTAAATACACTAGAATGAAGGCAAAGACTAGGAAGAGGATAGGTCCATTATGTAACGGGAAAGAAAACTAATCATGGACAGCACCAGGAAGGTGAGGGGTTTTAATGCTTATTTGACTACATTTTTTGTTTAGAAAGGTTAATTGTGACCAGATGTTTAACACAGGGCTTGAGTGATCATAGGTGCCAGGTCACCATGGCACCCAGGATTTTGCCCCTGACACCCAGCAGCTCTGCAGCAGCCAGGGCAGTGAATGTCCCCTGGTGCCTAAAAAAATTTCAGTGACATTTTCAGTGCCGATATCTCTTACCCCACTTCCCTGTTGCCAAAAGCCCTGCTGTTCGCAACTTTTTTCAGTAGCGGGGGGGGGGGTATCTTCTGCATGCCATGCTACTGCTGTCTTAAGTATCGGTGGCGGTAGCACTCTGCACCACCGTTGGGGGAAGTGGCAACAGTGGCAGGGGTGGGAGAGTCTTCACTGCTATACACCTAGAGGGCACCTCAGGGTTTGGGCTGGCACCTAGGTGTGCAGCAGGTTTGTCAAGACCTGGTTTAACACAATTAATACTGATCATAAATGGGAAGGAACAGAAGCCAAAATAGGGAAAGCCCAGGTTTGAAGAATTTTAAGATGTATTCAGATGAGCAGATCCTGACAAGATTTACCCTAGGATACTGAAGGAACTAGTTGAAGCAATGTTTATATCACTAGCAATTATTTTTTGAGAATTCCTGGATGATAAGTGAGGTCTCAAAGGACTGGATAAGGACAGACATAGAACCTGTCTTTTAGACTTGGTTGACGTCGCTGGGAAAATTCAGAGTAGCTTGTGTAACACTCATCAACTTCCTAACTCCCCTTCAGCATGATACCTTCATTGTGCTGCACCAACAGGAGTTGCAACTCAGCCCTATGCCACTTGAGAGGGTGTTTTTACTAAGTCGATTTCTGGATCGACTTAGCTTGTCTTAACTAACTACTAAGATGATCCAGAAAGATTGATCTGAAGGCAACAACTTTGCACCTATCAATGTACATGTGGTCTTAAAAAGAGAACAGAAAGGACCTGGGGTGTTACAGACAAGTCAATCTAATTAACATGCAGAAGGTCCTGGGTTCAATTCCCAGGGGGTTGGACTCGATGATCTCACGAGGTCCCTTCCAGCCCTATGATATGATATGATAAGTTGATGATAATTTTGGTATCTGGAGATATACTGGAGCAAATTATAAAGAAACAATTTATAAGCACCTAGAGGATATGAGGGTGATTAATACTAGCCAGCATGGATTTTTCAAGAACTAAACTCATGTCAAACTATCTAATTTCCTTCTTTTTGTAAGGGTTATTGACTACACAGATAAGGGGAAAGCAGGACATGTGATTTATTTTGAATTTAGTACAGCTTTTGGCACAGTCTTGTGACATTCTCATAAGTGAATGAGGGAGATGTGGTCTAGGTAAAATTATTATATGGGTGCTCAGCTCTTTGAAAGATCACAGTGTAGTTATCAAGGGGTTTCTGTCAAATGAGGAGGACTTATCTGTTGGTGACTGGCAGGGTCTGTCCATTATTATTTAACATTTTCATTAATGATTTGGATAATTGGATAAAGGCCATGTGTATAAAATCTGCAGATGACAACAAACTGGGAGGTGTTGCAGACACTTTAGAGGCGAGGATTAGAATTTGAAAAGACCTTAAATTGGGGAATTGGAAGAAAATAAAAATCAATAGATACATGCAAGTGAGGAAGGAAAACTCAAATGCACAAGGACCAAATGGGGGAGAACTGGCTTGGTGGTAATACTGCCTAAAAGGACCTGAGGGTTCTAGTGGTTCACAAATTGAATCAGTTAAGAATGTGATACATTGGCAAAAAAGACCGATATCATTCTGGGGTGTACTGATGAGTGTTGTATTGAATTGCCAAGTTCCAAAAGGGCAGCCATGTTACTTTAGTCCAAAAAATGAAAAACAAACAAAAAAACCAACTAGGAGTCCTGTGGCACTTAGACTAACAGATTTATTTTTCACATGAGCTTTCGTGGAAGAAAATCCCACTTTGTCAGATGCTTTGAAGATGGGGGAACTCACAGAATGGAATGAAAATAAATGTAAGGGAGTGTAAAACATGGGGTCAGGTCATACAGTAACAGCAAATAAGAGCAGCTGTTGAGGTTCAAACCCCAGAAAGGCTGAAGTCAAATTACCTGTTGTAATGGGAAAAGAAGCCATAGTCTCGATTTAATCCTGCTTTCACACAATCTAATTTGCATATTAAATCCAGTTCAGCTGTTTCTCTTTGAACTCAGACTTCAAAGAGAAACAGCTGAACTGGATTTAATATGCAAATTAGATTGTGTGAAAGCAGGATTAAATCGAGACTATGGCTTCTTTTCCCATTACAACAGGTAATTTGACTTCAGCCTTTCCGGGGTTTGAACCTCAACAGCTGCTCTTATTTGCTGTTACTGTAAGACCTGACCCCATGTTTTACACTCCCTTACATTTATTTCCATTCCATTCTGTGAGTTCCCCCATCTTCAAAGCATCTGACAAAGTGGGATTTTCTTCCACGAAAGCTCATGTGAAAAATAAATCAGTTAGTCTTTAAGTGCCACACGACTCCTTGTTTTTTGTATTGAAGACACAGGAGGGAATTGTTCTCTGCTTGTCACTGTTCAGGCTTCAGCAGGAATGGAGTACTAGGGCCAATTTTTAGTGTCAGACTTTAGGAAAGAAGTGGATAAATCAGAGAGAGTCCAGAGGAAAAAAAAATGAGTAAGAGTTTCGAAAGTGTGATCTAGAAGGAAAGATTGAAAAATCTGGGTGTGTTTTCTAGTCTTGGGAAATGAAACCTGAGGACCTGATAAATCTTCAAATGTATCAATAGCTGTTATCAAGAGGAGAGTGATCAGTCATTCTCCATGTCCGTTAAAGGCAGAACAAGAAGTAATGGGCATCAAGTGAGATTTAGATTCGCTATTAGGAAAACCTTCCTGCTGAAAGGATAGTTAAATTCTGGAATAGGCTTCCAAGGCAAGTTGTGTCAAAATCCCAGTCATTGAAGGTTTTTAGCAAGGTTAGACAAACACCTGTCAAGGGTGCTCTAGGAACCTTTCTTAGGGCAAGAGGGTAGACTACGTAAATGACCTCTTAAGGTCTCTTATGTGATTCCATGAAATGTAATACAAATGGGTCCAACTGAGAAAACTCTAACCTGGATTTCAGTGTGATCTGGAGAGCTGTATGGGGAAATAGTGCTGAAAAGCTGTCATGTTTGTGCCAGCATTTCTCAGACTGTGGAATCCTAACCCAAAAGGATCTAAGCTATTGTAGGGGAGTCACGAGATCATAAAATATTGCTGGGGAAAGAGGGAGCTAGGGAGAGGAAAGATACAGCAGCCTCCATTTTCCAGCCAGCCCTGATACCAGCAGCAGCACGATAAGGATTGCAAAACCAATGAGTATGTACAGTATTTGCTATTATTGGGGAGGGGGGCATGGGATTATCACAGCCTTGAATATTTTCAGGATAGAGGGAGAGCCTCCCTAAAAATGTTTCAGAGCCCCCATTCCATGTCATATTGCTTATCTGATGCAGTATAGTATATCATTTATATACTCCAGACTATTATTACAATGGAGATTTGTGTGTTTGACCTTTGCTTCCATCTTTCTCTGTTTGACTGATCTAAAACTGCTCTCATATAATTATAAGTAGTCAATCGGCAAAGAAACAAACATTTGTTACACCGGTCTTTCATTCTCACCATTCTAAGCCAGTGGTTTTCAAACTTTTTTCCTCAGGACTCAGTTGAAGAAAAAAAATCATTTATGTCCACAACCCAACAATTGCATTTTTCAGCAGTGCATTCTGGTCTTTCAGTAGTGGCAGCAGGGGACATTGCAACCCAGTACCTGAGGGTCTGTGACCCAGTACTTCATCCCAACCTGTAGTTTGAAAACCATTGTTGTAAACAGTTGTAGTGGCCCAGCTACTTTGTGTTCACTACTCCCTTCACCTGGATGGAATCAAAATACTCACCTATCTGTTTGCTGGCCCTAACAGGATAACAGCTAATGAATTTTTTTTTTTTAACTCAAAGTGGTAGGTGTCTGTATCACAAGGTGGGAGAGGAAGACCCCCTGTTACATAAAGGTTCTAAAACCATGGTGTGTGCAACATAGTGGCTGTATGAATTCTTAGTCATGGATTTGTCTATCTTATCTCTGGGTTGTCACGTGTAGCTTTTCAAAAAGAAGGCTACGAGATAACAGTACTGTATTATAAGTTCTACCAAGGTGAAAAATTGCAGGCTTAATGGGCTCTTTAGTTTAGTGGACAAAGGCATAATAGGAAGCTATGGCTGGAAGCTGAACCAGCTAAATTCAGACTAGAAATTAAGCACAAACTTTTAACTGTGTGTGTGATTAATCACTGGAGCTAACTACCAAGGAATTCATCATCTCCTGATGTCTTCAAGACTGGATGCCTTTCTGAAATGTCTATTTAGCTGAATACAAGTTACCTGGCTCGGTACTGGGTAACATTGAATGACCTGTGATATATAGGATCTAATGGTAACCTCTAGCCTTACTTGCTATTAATTTATGAACCATGCTTATCATCCTGATATTAAGCACTGTATGAAAAAGGGGCAGTCACCTACTATAACTGGAAGCTCACCTTTTTGTGTGTGTGAGTGTGAGCAAGGACTTCACTCCTTTATTCCAGGCAAACACTTCCCCCCCAACATCCCCTTTTTTCTTCTTGCATTGTTTCATCAAAAACACATACCTTCTATAGGTAGGCATGGTCCTGAAGTGGTGCCAGCTTTCTCTTTTTCCTGAGAGACTGAGCAGAGCCACCTATATGATGATCTTAGTATCCTGGAACCTGAGCGGCAAGGATGGTGTTGAATAGTGAGTGAACAGTTCACATTATACAACTGGTTTGACAACTTGTAGAAAAATAAGCAGTTTGTATGTTTTGCTTGTGATAGAATGGGAAATAGTTGGGTCAATTGCCTAGTAAGGAAGTTATAATTAAATGTATGATAATAAGCAGATTAATTATGCTATATATTTTTACACCAAAATGTGTGTGGGGGGGTGTCTCCTTATCAGATAAAACTACTTGCAGTCAGTGTGCTTTTGATAATTTAGAAGCATCCTACGCCCCTGTTAATTAGGGCTGTGTTTGTTTTCTGCCATTTAAAGCATATTTCTTGAAGTGAGGTGAATGACTTTTAAATAAGTCTTTTAAGGAATGTTGAAGTATTACTTGAAATGTTACTGTAGAGACAGCCAGCAGTGCAATCCTCCTGAAATTAAAATCTTTCTTCCTTGTGCATTTGCAAAGTGGTATGTAGCTATGTAAATGGGAGCTTCACAGTTAAACCTCATAGCTAAGCGTTTCTTAAGAGGTAGATCCTGTTTGTAGTTTACCTTTGTTTAACACACGTGTACAACAAATCACCCAATATTAGACCAAGTCATCTCAAAAATTTTCAGATGCTCACATTTTCATTTGTGGGAGAAAAACCCTTTTGGGCAGAAACTTTCCACAGTAGTTCTCAGCCAAAAAAAGTGATCTTTTTTTGTGGAAGCTTTGAGCTAAATTAGATCTGCTATTTTAGAATTATGCAGGAACGTGGGGAAAATTTCTTAATTCCCCTTCCCCCATTCCTATAACTCAAAAACAACTGAGCTGTAAAGTAGATGTGATTGTTTTCTTTAGGGAGAAAGGAAGTCAAGCAATATTAGGAAAAAACCAAAAAAAAAAAACATTGTGTTTCTAAAGTTATGAATAATTAAATATTGTGGGATTGAGTATGTACAGAAAAAGAATCCATTTTCTTTAATGCACACTAATTGTAGAGCTTTAAAATTCTGACTCAGAGTGGATCATTTTAGATAAAGGAACCTCTTCACTGCTAAATGGTTGTATATTTATTTTTAAAGAATAACAAATAGGGGAACTAAATAAAAGAGTGTGCATTAATGGAGCATTGAAGCTGAGAAATTAGACCTGCAAAAGACAGGAAATTCAAATGTTTAAGATTCTAGTAGCAACATTAATTTGACCACATTGTGCATGTATTTCAGTGGTGTTTCATGCCAGTTTTTCTTTTTGAATGTATATTACAAAATACAAAGTACATGCAACATGGTTGAGTTAATGTACGTTTCTATGTCTTTACTTGTTGTCTGCCTAGTTTCTTATTCTTAATATTAAGTTAGCATAATATTTGTACATCAACAGCTATAATACATGGATATGTAGGGTAGTGTGTGTTTATTTGTATTTATTTTAAAATAATGTGCTCATAAAAGCCGGTTATAAAAGGATGAATTTTGTTTGTAATGCTTTATTGCTTCTAAAATGCTTAAAAATCTATTGATAGGAGAAAAAACTGGGATTCCCAACTCATTTCCTTATATGCTGTAGTAGGGGTCGGCAATCCCTGGTACGTGTACAAAAATGGCACGGGGGTGGGGGGGGGACCTGAGGAGCATGTGGCACCGCTCAGGCTCCCCTGCTGGCTCGTCTCCCCCAGCACTGTGCAGCCTGGGGTGACGAGAGCTGCGTGCCATGGCTCCAGGCCCCCGCTGGCCATGCTTCCTTGCTGGGGAACACAACCAGCAGGAACAACGAAAGCTGCAGCTTGTGGGGCTTCTGGCCCTGCCCCCTGCTGGTCAGGGGTGCTGGATGGGAGTGGGGTGGGTTGGCCCACCCAGAGCCAACACTGCTGCCAGTGGGAGCCAGCCCTGATCCCAGGAACTGGAGGCTGCCTGCTGGTGCAGGTGGGAGCGAGGGCCAGGGCCAGGCCCAGGAACTGGAGACCTGATCCTGCTCTCTTTGGCCCTGTCCCTGGCACCTGCAGAGGATGCGTTGGGTGGGGCTGGCATGGGGGCTGGCTAAGGTTGCTGCCCCCTGCGGTATAGTAAGAACTCTGTGGAGTGGTGTGCTTCGTCGTCTGTTCATAGAATTTACTAGGATTTTCAAATGGGACTAAGCGTGTTGTAAAGAATGTCCTTTGTTGATTTTAGAAAATGAATGAGTATTTGTTGGGAATATCCTGAGTGACTGTTAAAAATGAGATGTCTAATATCCTCTAATTTTCAGTAGGAGTTTAGTGCCTCCCTGCTTTAACACTTGAAGAGGTCAGCCTAAATATTCTTGACCCCCTTTCTGCTGAGACCCACTACTAAAATCTATTGCTAGCAAAAGCTGCAATTTCAAGTAAATGCATTTAATAGCTAACAATGGGTTTGATTCTGCAAACCCTTATTAGGAAGCTTAGTAGAAGCTTCTCCACCTGCTAGTTGGTGTTTGTGGGATCAGTCTCTAATACTGTTGCTTGTTTTGTAATATATTGTGTTCCATAGTTATTAAGGAACCTCCTCCACCCCCAAGTTTTTTGTCAAGAAATTGCCCTGCAGACTAGGAAGTGCACAAAGGCTAGGAACAGAGTGCATGAATTAATTAATGAGCCATATAAAACTAGTAACCAAGAGTGTTGACTTGCTCAAGAGCGGAGCTGACTGCAGCGTGTCACTGGCGTTTCATTACTCATCTGCTAATTGTGGCAAAGAGCAAATTTTATAGATCCCACAGTGCTCGTTTTATGTGTTGTCTGCACTTGAAAGCAAAATGGAAGGTGTTGATTTTTAATACTGCCTATGGTGAGCGAGAAATAGGTGCAATTAAAGTTTGACATCCTTTTCCCATTCGTTTTGAGAGTTCTAAATTCTGCTGTCTGTGGCTTTCACCATCTTGCTCTATGATCAGCAATTGTGTGCTCTTTGACTAGACATGTGGCAAATGGAACAAAAACAGACTGGAGTGCTGAACAGAACTGGACTGGCTTATGCTGCTGTACAAAGGTTTCGGACTTATTTGCTGTGGTGAGCCAGATTTGACTTAAATATATTTCAAGTGGATTGTACATACCATAAATCAAAATGTTACAGAACTCTCTTGGCATTGCAGAGTATGTGAAACTGCTCTCCACAATACCTCTCTGTCACTTTGTTAGGGAGCAAGTGTGGACTCAGAGTGCAGTCTTATATACCCAGTGCTCTGTGATGTCGTGAGACCTGAGACTCTCTCATGGCATTTTTGAGTGCTGTGTATGGGAGACCTCTCTGTCTCTCGGTTAGCGAGTGTGTGTGGTCTCACTGAGTGCAGCCATGGGCTAGATGGAACAGGTTCGTGGGCCGCATGTTTGACACTCCTGTTTTAATGCACAGAGATAATGGTGGGAAGTTGAACATTATAAGATTGGTTTTAAAACAACAGGGAGTTATTTTCAAGCAGCATTTTGTGGTACATATTGAGGGGAATGGGAACAATGCCTAATTCCTTCTTTTTTAATAAAGAGAGGAAATGTCCATAGAGGAACCCTGTTTCTATGGTTACAGGATTGTGTCCTCTTAATGCTCCTGATAAATGGATAAAACGATCCTAGACTACACCTCCGATGCCTTACAGAAACATGAATGTTTTCATGTGCTGAAGAAACTTATCTAATTTATTGCCTTCCAAGGAGAATATTTACAACTCTTTTGTCACTTAATTATAGTGTAATATGAGTTTGTTTTAATGAATGCTAATGACTAGAAAAAATTGCAGGTAAATGTAAAAGCTAATAATGTGTCCTTTTGCAAAATGTCATGTTTTGGGTAATCAGGATAGAAATGTAAAGAGTCCCATTCTAAATGAGTAAAAGCTCTAGTGAATTTTTTTTTTTGTGGTTGTCACATTTGGCAGCTTTTTTAACAGCTAAAATGAAAAAATAAAATCACCAAAGAAATACAGAGAAGTTCAGTCAAAACTAATTTGAAAATTTTCCATGTATAATTCCCCCTTTCAATTGTTCATAATGATGATATTACCTTCCAAATGGTAATGCATTGGTTACAGTCTAATTAATGACTTTATCAAGTATAATGGTGGCAGAAAGCATGCAGTTGTAAAGGCTGTTTGGCTCATGTTCAGTGACTGAATGGGTTTTATAATAATGTATGGCTCTACTAATTCACTCTACATCAAATATTACAGTTCATCTTCATGCCTGAAATTCAAATCTTGTTCATTAGACTTGTAATTAATACCACCATGTTGTTGCAGACTCTAGCAGGCACTGCTTGAATATATTCTTTTCCATTTGGCTTGAAATAACGACTAGGCTAGTGTTAGATATTTGTATGTTATGTGCCAAATTCTCAGCTGCTGTAAATCAATGGAGCTGCTTTGACATCAGGATGGAACATTGCTTAATTAGTGACAGCTGAGGATTTGGCTCTCTGAATCCATTAGTTTTACATACAGACATACTTGACTTTAGAAGATCCAATGTAAAAGCAAATTAGAAGATTCCACTGTACTGATTGGCATATGAAAATTTGAGTATAACATAGACTAGTTGACAAGGTCTATATCCCAAAACCACAGATATGAACACCAGTGGCAGTATTTGCTCAGAATGGTTTCAATGGGCAGCATGTTTTTCAGGTCAGGACCAAGGTGGCACGTTGTTTGGAATGTGTTCTCACCAAATGGCCATAAAACAGCTTACTCAGACTATTCTGTTTCCTCACATTGGAGAAAGCAATTCAAAATAAGTCATTAAACACTTCTAGTGGTAATATAAAAATAGAAGTTTTTCTTTCAATCAGCTTACTTAGCAAGTGGACAACCCACTAGACTCTTTGTGCAGGTTGTGATTGTTGTATACAGTATTTTGTTTCTGGTTTATGAAAATAGTAAAGAGAGCTTAATTCATCATAAGAAGAAACCTGTGTATAGTTGTCATCACTGATATTATTACTCATCAGCAGGTTTGCTTCTGTTTTAGCACACTGAATCTGATTATTTTCAAGTTACTGAAATGTGGGTGCATTTATACACAAATTATATTTATTAATTTATGGACAAATTATAAGCCCTAGTAGAAAGCAGTTACATCAGTTTAGATTTTCCTCTGAACCTCATGAAACGGATGTGTAGAAAATGGAATCTGACTTTATGTGGTTATGCCAACTGAAGATGACTCCTGAACAAAGCTGGGTCAAGGGTAGGAATTACAGTTTCTCTGGAAGTGGTGATGCTCTTTTACTAGAATGAAATATTACAAGGTACAGTGTGGCAGAGAGATGATGTGATGCTACAGTGGTTGATTGGATTATAAAGGAATTAAGTAATAATGGGACAGGAAGATAGTCCTATGAATGAAAAAGTATGTGACTGTAGAGCATTTTGAAAGGAAGGTTTATTGGGTTGAACACAAGTGGTCATACTAATTAGTTGACTTTAGGTAGGTTTGGCTGTGCCTATCAGAACACTCAGAGCTTTGTAAGTCTGAGAAAAAGAAAACAGAAGTTAAAACCATGTATGAAGACTGTATGGTGGGTTATAAAACTATCTTACTGGGCACGTTGTCATACACTGTACATCCTAAGAAAAGTAAGGCTACACAAATGATTGTGTGTTTAACCAAAGTTGCAATTATTAGAGACTGTACAGTAGCACACGCTAAAGGGTATGCATGCTAGTATTGTTCTGATTGGTCTTAATGACTTCATTCTTATGCATTATAATGATAAAATACATATTTGTAATTCTCCATTATTGTGATGTGTCTACAGCCAGTTTAGCCCAGTTAAAAAAAAATTACTTAAAAAAATAGGGAGCCCATACCTTGCAACCCTCTCTAGCAGATCATTCGGATTCTCTGCAAACAGTATTGCTTCCAAATCTAGGGCTTGCTAATGTAAAAGTCCAATATATAGCACCCTTCTGCTGTATAATAAGATAATCAACCTACGCATCCTTCAGAACTAATTTGTGTTATGAGGCATAGAGGCAGAGGCAATCGTTAGATTAGTGAGATACAGGCAATTAAGAGGATTCCTAGATCATAAGCAATCCCTTAAATTTTATTCAGAAGTAAATTGGTGAGTGGCAGATGTGGTAAGGTGTTCAGGGATCATATGGGTAATATATGTTTATGGGTCTATTCTACCAAAGAGACAGGCTGTTGCAGCTCCGTGGTGGCCTTTGATGGTAAGTTTGCATCTTCCCTTGGTAAGGTGTGCATCTCAAGAGGGGAACAGTCATAATTTTTTGGCCTGCTAGAGATGAAAGAAAGCATTCTTAAACCCAGGAGCAGTGAGGAGTCCAATAAAAATCAGAGAATGTGAACCACTTGGACAATTGTAGGGCATATATCCTCTACTGTGGGTGTGGCTCTCTTTGCCAGTTCTTCAAAATACTTTATTCTTCTGATCAGTGTCACATCTATCTTATGTGGATAGACTCTGAGCCAGATGGATCTCAGTCAGGTCCTTGCTTTTCTCAAGTGTTGGAAGAACAAGAATGCATTTCTAACAGCAGCTGTGGGAGTGGAGATTGAGTTGAGCAATGTCAACATGTTGATGACACTGTAAGCCTGTCCTCACAACCTCCATAAGGTTGTCACATGAATGAACCCTTTCTAAAAGACCTTTTCTAGAAAGAAGAGGTTGGAAGCTGGTAGGTAGTTGGTGACATTATAGTTTTCCATTACTACCACACTGTAGTTAAACATTATGGACAGTTTTCTCTTCCTCAAGCAAGGTTTTCCTGCTTTTAGGTAATTGAAGAATGGTAATAATCTTAAAGTTTCACCTGTTGCCTCTGGAACCTCATAATGTGAGACTTGATGAAATTCAGACAGGGGAGACAAGCAACCTCCTTCTAGAAGTGTTTGTACTACTTCTGTGGTTCCAACGAAATCGTAGTTTATTTTTTTATATGACCTATAAGAGCTTCTCACAATGGCAGACACTCCCTCATATTTTGGTTGGAAGGAGTCTCTGTTAATTAAAGCTGGCCACTACTTAAAAGAATTCTGCTATTTGGGCCTCCAGTTCACTATATAATAGGATTTCAACTTCCCCCTACCTCTCATGGTTCACTTATTAAATAGTTCTGTTCCTTTTGTTACCTGAACTTTACAAACCAAGAAACTTGAAAAACATACCATAGTTTTTAATGAGAAAATCTTCTGCTAAACAGTTTGAGGAAGTTTTTCACCACATCAGTCTTTCTGGTTTGTACTGATTCATGGATCATTTCCCTTGAATGAATCTCTGCTCTCCACAAAGGCAAATCAGTTGAAATTTTATTGCTGTTCTTCCAGTTAACATAAAAGATCTTGAAGTCTTAGATGAGAATAAATTGGACATCTTATATAAATCTCTCTCTCACTCGAGTTTTGTGAAGACCACCAGCATTTCTCTTTCTGTTAACCAATATTCAACTGTGACTTAAAACCTTAGTGTGGAAGCATTGGCCTGATCCAGTATGTCAATTCCTGTCGTCTGCCTGTTTTGAATCTTGATGTGCTTTCTTGACTAAGTTGTATCTTATGACAATGAGTTCCTCAGGCTAAATGTGGATTATATGAAAATGAAGCTCAGTTTTAAATTTGCTGTCTGTCTATATCATACAATTTTTATGAGAGAGGGCAAATAACAGTGCCCAGTCTTCCTTCCATACTTCATTCATTACTTCCTATGTCTTCAGAATGTCTCCTCTCATTCGGTTCTTGTTTAATGCTATGGGTCCTATTCTTGAAGGAATATTTAGCTTAATTAGGGCTAGTAAGGAATCATGTTGAAGCACGAAAGTAGAAATAGCATTATTTTTAAATAAAGCAGTCATTTGCAAATAGAGCTACCCAGGATGACAACTCTATTTTGCAGCAACTTTCATATTTTTAAAACTTGTCTGAAAGAGAGCAAATCCCTTTTTTAATATCTTCAAGAAAACAAAAATAGTTGAAACGTCTGGTTTTTTAGATCAGCCTCTGACTTCATCCAATGAGGATGAAGTGGATGTAGCCCAACGGGAGAAACTTGCCTGAGAAATGAGACACCCTGTTTCAGATCTCTGCTCTGCCAGATTCAGAGCTGAGCTTTTCATTCTAGATAACTCTGAATCAGGCAGAGCAGGGATTTGAAAACTTGATGTCCTGCCTCCCAGGCCAGTACCCTAGCCACTAGGCTATTGTATGAGAAATATAGAGTCATAGAAATGTAAAGCTGGAATGGATGTAGAGGTTACATAGGGCAGCTGTTTCACTGAACCATCCCTGATGTATGTTTGTCTAGGTCTTTAAAAACCTCTCTAGATAATCCATCCTAGTACTTAACTACCATAAGGTGAGAAAGGTGTGTTTTCCCTAGTTCTCACTTAAATCACCCCTGCTTCAGATGAAGCTCATCGCTACTTGTCCTACCAGTGGACATAGAGAATGATCGATCGTTGTCCTCATTTATAACAGCTATTGGCATATTAGAAGACAGTTATAAGGTGGCTTCTTTTCTCAAGACCAAACATATTGCGTTTTTAATCTTTCCTCATAGGTCAGAATATTAAAACCCTTTCTCATTTTTGTAGTTTTTCAGTGGATTCTTCCATTCACTTTTCCTTCTCACTCTCCTTCCTGCAAAATGAAAAAGTTCAGCTCTGTTTACAACATGGTTTGTACCATGTACTCGTGTTACACTACCCTCCCATCTAAACATCAAAAGAACAATAGTCCCTGATCGCCCCCATCTGCTTATATCCTCCTTATCTGTTGCTGCAGCTATCAGGCCAAAGAACCTTCTGTGAAAAAAATACACTGATGCATGCTTTTTTGGGGCAGTAACTGCATCTTTGCTAACAGTGGTAAGATCACGTGGAAAACAAATACAGTCCTTAAAAAAACCTTTAAATAAATCCAAAAAATTTTGGACGCAAAAAGGCTCTTGTTCAGTTATACCATAAAGCAAACACTATTGTGCCAATATTTTTTCTCTAATAGTAGTCCCATGGTGGTTTGCAATTTTATTTCTCCTTGGATTAATAATAAGCTTTTAAACTTTAGCATCTTGAGCATAGAACAAAATGACATTTCATTCTTTTGTTGGTATCTTGATTTTATTAGAAATGCTTTGTTTTGGTGAATTGAATGCCTTCAGGATCACAATTTTGTTATGAGTTAGCTAAAAACTTTGAAATACATTTTGTCTCAGTGCTAATACCTGATGTGTGGGTATTTACCACTTTTGTGACAGACTGATGCATGTTTCACATAACCTTTAGGCTGACAGCTTGAAAATATAATGAGACTGAATTATTCAGGAACTGGTTAAGATTAGGTTGATGGCAGTGATAGCATGCCCTCCCCTATTGATTTGTATTTTCTGCAGTTTTGATCTTCCAAAATAACACAGGTGAAATATTAAACAATTCCATCATGTTTTTGGTGGTGACAAAATGTATTGTGTGTAGGAGATTTTGATTGTCTTCTTGTGCAGGTATTTCTTGAATGCCTGTGTTCTTCACTGGAACTGTGAATCCGTTTGCTAAGAAGACCTAGTTCTGGGAATGTATAGGAGTAGAATACATTGTGTATTGCCTTTCACCACCAAAGCATCAGGGCTTAGTTTATGCTTTGCCAACCATTTCACCTCAAAGTATATTTGCCAGGAGAGCACTTCTCTACTCAGGATACAGAGGTAGTGCATCCTTTTCCCCTGCTGCTTCTTGCAGTTAATTTCCAAAAGGGATAGCTGTGTTAGTCTAGTCCAGCAAAAAAATAAAATAAAAATAAAAAAAGACTCCTTGTAGTCCCATCCCCCCCCGCAGTTAGCAGCTTTACAGCCTGTAGCATAAAGTGCAGATACCAACCTGTGCTTGTTAGTAGCACTCAGTGAGCTTTGGCTGCTGGAAGAGAAGTGCAGAATAATCTACATCTTTTCCCAAAGCACGGAGATGCCAGCAAAATAGCAGGATTGATCCAGTGACAATTCAGTGAACAAATTGCTTAACAATTTTCTGATTTTAAACAAAGGAGAACACCCTCACTACCCCCACCCTTACCTGTAGGTATCAGTAAAATCAATGAATCAGTTAGTGGAGTGGCTAACAATACAGCATGTCTGACCTCATATTCTGTCCTTACCAGCTACTCTTTCAGATCGGGGTGACAGGGGCAAACTAGATAGGTATAGGAGAGTGTTCCTATTAAAGAACTGGTGGGGGGGGGGTGCAAGCCTGTCCATTTCTAAAATCCCTCCCCCAGCCTAAGGGGAGGTGGCACTGGACAGTTCTTCAAATGATTTCAGGGGACAACTAAAGAAATAACAGGGACAGGTTTGAGGGTCACAGGTTCAAAACTAGGGCTTCAGAAGGAAACACCAAGCAGAGAACCCTGGACAGCACCCACTGCTCCTGGAAGGTGTCGAGGGAGCCAGCGAATGCAGCCCAGAGGAACTCTGCCCAGAGCCATGCATGGACAAGGGACTGGAAATAGGCCCCACAGTCACAAGCCCCTTCCCCAGCCAACCTCCTCTTCCTGGTCTTGTAGATGGCAGTCTTGGCATAAGCCAGGAGGAGGTTGGTGAGGAGGTTCCACGACTTCCTGGGGCCACAGATAGGGAGTGCATATAAGAACAGCTGTGGGGAAAAGTGCAGCCAGAACCTCAATAAGAGGTTCTGGAGGAGCCAGAAGAGGGGCTGCAACCTGGTGCACTCTAGGTAGGTGTGCGCCAGGTTCTCCCTCTTGCCGCAAAAGGGGCAGGAGTCAAGGTGGCGGGTGAACTGCGCCATGTACACACCTGTGCTCACAGCTCCGTGAAGGAACCACCAACTGATGACCCCTGCAGGCTGTGGGGTCAAGGTAGCATACAGGCTGGCCCACCAGGGGTCCTTGTCCTCTGCTGGTGGTATCAGGTCCCGCCATTTTATGTCAGGGTGGGACATGAGGGCAAGGAAATGGATGGTGTGGAGCACAAGCATGTACAGATACTTGCAGGGCACGGTTCAGAAAGAGGCCAGCTGCAGGTCTAGCAGCTGGCTTGGGGCGTGGGGTGGGGGTGACTGGGGGGGGGGTTCACGGGGCCGAGGCCCAATGAGAAGCTCCAGAGGGCCAGGACTGAGAGGGGGACGGGGAGTACACTCTCGCAGGACCTGCTCGAGGTAGGCCCGAGCAGTGGGAGGCAGGGCTGCCTTCACCTCCTGGAATAGGTGCCGGGAGGTGCAAGGGGTGGAGAGCTCTATGTGCTGCGCTAACGCCTGGGGATCCCCCCGCTCCTCCTGGGCGTAGTCCAGGAGGTCTCTGATCCTGGTGATGCCTTCCAGCACCGACCTCCACCTCACGGAGGGGGCCTCAGCCACCTGCACACCAAGATGGAGGTTGTGTAGTAGGGGCTCCACAAGGAGGTCCTCTCCCTCAGTGGGTACAACCAACCTGGAAGCCACAATGAACCTCCAGGTCTGGAGGAGGTCATGGTAGATGGCTGGCAGCTTGGAGAGGTCTCACAGACCGCCTCTCAAGTCGAGATAAAGGAGCTGCCGGTTGTATCAGAGCCCTTGGTAGCGGCGGAGGAAGGTGTGTGCCAAGTGGCTCCACGCCAGACTACCTGCACCATAAAGGAGTCTGCAGGGCCTGGAGGCGGAAGGTGTGGACCTGGCTGTAGACACAGCACAGGCCCTGCCCTCCCTCCACCAGGGGCAGGCTCAGGATCCCTGCAGAGACCCAGTGCAGTCCTGGCCAGAACTCCAGAATTGTCTTCTGGAGGTTGGCCAGGAAACTCGGGGTGGGACCAGGGTGTTGAGCCGGTGCCAGAGCATGGACAGGACAAGCTGTTTGATGTCCAGTGCTCATCCTTGAAGGGAGAGGCACTGCAGCAGTCCTGTCCATCTCGGCAGCCAGTCAGTGACCCTGCCCTGTAACTCATGCCACTTCTCATCCAGGGAGGGATGGGTGGCAGAGAAGTAAATGCCAAGACAGAGCAGCTGCTCCACCGAATGGCCTGAAGCACGGGTGGGAGGGAGCTCGCTGGCCACCTGGCCCCTACAGTCAGGCCGGAGCTCTTGACCCAGTTGATGCGGGTGGAGGAGGCTGCCAAGTAGATGGGCTGGCAAGCCTCCAGCCATGGTAGGTCACCTAGGTCCTGGCCCACGAGAAGCACTTCGTCAGCATATGCTGACAGGACCAGCCGCAGCTCCAGCTCACGGAGCACCAGTCCTATCAACCTCCAACGGAGAAGACAGAGGAAGGGCTTTATGGCCAGAGTGTACAGCTGGCCCGACAGCAGACAGCCTTGATGTACTCCTCACCCAAAGCTGACTGATTCGGTCAGGGTCCAGTTGAGCTTGACTAGACCCTCCACGGAGGTGTACAGCATCTGGAGAAACCCCATAAAGTGGGGGGGTCCAAAAGCCAAACACCTGCAGGGTGCCTAGGAGGTACCCATGGTCCACCCTCTCAAATGCTTTGTCCTGGTCCAGGGCCAGGAGGGCGAACAACAGACCATCCCTACACTCGAGCTCCATAGGCTCCTGGATAAGGTCCAGGTTGCTGAAGATAGACCGGCCTGGGCCAGTCGAGGTCTGGTCGGGGTGGATCACATGCTGCAGCACGGACCTCAGGCGCAGTGAGATGGTCTTGGCTATTATTTTGTAGTCCGTGCAGAGAAACGAGACAGGACACCAGTTCCAAAGGTCGCGAAGGTCCCCCTTCTTGGGCAGCAGGGCGAGGACAATCCGTTGGCAAGAGAGGGGGCAGTGGGGGGGTGGCTCCATCCGCAGCCTCCCATGGAGGGGAGTCTAGGAGGGCCTCCAGTGGGGGGGCAGTACTGCCCCCTTGCACTGCTGCGTCCATCTCCTCAGCTGGTACCTCCCGCTGGACCTCGTTGGGGGGTGCAGCGGAAGGCTTATTGGCAGTTTTGACAATGTCAGCCTCCGTGATGGCTTTTGGGGGGCCTCCTCCATGTCCAATGTGGCGGGGAGAGTCTGGACCTTCCAGCACTTGTTGCACTTCCCCTCAGCGATTACCCAAACCTGTGAGGTGGCAGTAGAGGGCTGGCCAGTGGGGGTAGAGGCAGATGGCAAGGGTGAAGGTGCTGGGGGAGGAAGGGATGGGAGTGGAATGGCAGGGGGATGGGAACTTCCCCCTGGGGTGAGCTCTTTCCCTGGCTGGTTTCAGCCACCTTTTCCCCCTCTTTTCTCCATAGGAGGAGGGGCAGCTGTGGTGGCTGGAGTCATTGGCAGTGTTCTGGCCGGCACCTACCTTAGCCTTGGGGGCCCTGGTTGCTCCCTCTCTGTGGTGGAGCAGGGGTCAGTCCTGCCTGACATGCCCCATGGCCCTACAGAAGAAGCACCTAGACTCCCCCGAGGAATAATGGATCCTATGTAGGACCACCTGTTGGGGCATAAAGAAGGACCCCTTGAGTGCCTCTTTGTTGCGACCCCCTGCTGGCAGCAGTTGGATTTGCACCTGCCCGCGGAAGGACAGGATGTGACCGAGGGCAGGGTCCTTGCAGCCCACCGGGAGAGGGCTGATCGTTGAAATTGGCTTCCTCAAGCAGGGCAGCATTGGGGAGGAAGGGGAGGGACAGAGATAAGGACCACCAGTATGCCCAGGTCCTCCAAGGGTTCCACTGGGACGTGGACGCCCCCCACCGCCAGGCCCCTCACAACAGCTTCTTGCATGGCGGTCTCTGATGCTAGGAAGACTATCTTACCATATATCTTGGAGGCCGCCACAATGGCTGAGTGTCCACCACCCTCGCCATCACCCACATGTAGGTTTCCATGTGCAGGGAGGCAGCTACCAGGAAGCAACAGATGCTGTGCCTCCTGGTTAAGGTGGAGAAGGGGTCCCGGCTACCTGAGGTGGGAGGCAAGGAGGCAGCACAGGCAGGTGGTATGCCGGTGGGTGGAGGAGCGGCAGCCATCTGGGCGTATGCCCTGGGGGCGGGAACACCCCCAGAACTGGTGGAAGGAATGGCAAGAGAAGAGGAAGCTGCGGCCGATGGTGTGGCTGTGGCAATGGCATAGCCTTTACTCGCTTTTTTCTGCTGGCTTTTATGGCTGGCTGAGGAGGCTTGAGCACAAGCAGGCATGGAAGCCTCTCCCATGCGTGCCGCTGCTGGCACTCCAGTAGGGGTGCCATTGGTGGTAAGAGCAGCAGCGGTGGTCGAAGGGGCAGCCACAGAGGTGGATAGGGGAGCAGGTTGAGAGATGGGGGCGGAGGGAGCTAGGGAGGTTTCCATGTCCCCTTAAGAGGGAAATCAGGGAGGGAGACTGGTGGCAGGGGGGTGGGCAGGGACTGGGCGGGTGGCCAGAACAGAAAGTGGATGGGGCAAGGGGGTTAGGGAAAAGCCACTTCTCCCCGCTAATCTGTTGGGCTGGGGAGGAAGGTGGGGGCAAGGGCAGGGGAGAGGAAACCAGCAATGGGAAGGGTGAGGGATTGGCCAACCACTCCTCACTAGGCTGCATGAAACAACAGGAGCAGCAGGAGGAGGAACAGTGGAGGAAGTAATAGGAACAGCAGAGGTGATGGGAGCAGGTCCAGGTCCAGGAGCAGATCAAGGTGTGTCCTTCCCTTTCCACTTCTTAGAGGAGAGTGGTGGAAGAGGTAGATGTTAATGCCAGGATTAGTAAAGCCTTGTTTCCTGGGCTAAATTAGCAAGGACTAAACAAGAGTAATTGCTTGCAAGTGTCTCAATTAACAAACCTGCTGCGCTGCTTAAAAGCCTCCTCCTCAGGTAGGGTGGGGCAGCTGAAGGGAGGCAAGAGGGGAGTAGAGTTGCTGGAAGAACAGGTGGAGAAGTTTTGTCTGCATTTTTGCCAGAACACCCAAAAAGGTCCAGAGGGAGTGGGAGAACTCTTACAAAGCAAGGCTGTTAGGCCCTGCTGCTTGAAGGAGGACTTGATTTGTTTTAGAAACTGAGTAAGGAAGTGAAGGTCAGGCAACCCCAGCCCAAACAGAGAAAGGACTGTAGAGTCTGCGGCTTGTGACTAGGAGGCTGAGAGTCCTTCTCAGCCCTGAAGGGTGGTACAGGAACTGTGGGGCCACGCCTTGGCGCCCCAGGGAAAACAGTAGCCTCCTGGACTTTGTATGAAGGCTGCTGGCTCAAAGGGTCCCTGGGTCAGGGCCCAGGGTAGAGGGCGCCCTGTCCCCATTTCCCCAGGAGTGCCACCCCACGAAGAGGGTGTGGAACAGAGAAGGAAGCCGCAGTGAGAGGGACCTACTGGACTTTGCCAGCCCACAAGATAAATGCACAGGACCTTTAGGAGGCAGACTAGGCCTTACTTCACCACATCAGATAAACTGTTTATTGAATTTCCCACTGGGCAATTGCAGTTTTGAGAAACCAATTACTTGATTTAAGAGGGCTGGATGGTAACATGGATTTTTTTCAGTAGAAGGCAGTGCACGATGTGGCTGTGTGTTTTGGCTGTACTAAACATAATGATGATACGACTGTAAGTGCAATTAATGTCACTTCATTGCCTGGGAGAAAAATCCAAGACAGTTCTCAAACAAATTGGTGACAGTGAGAGCTGCAGAACCTAACGTTTTTGAACAAAAAGTATTTTATGGTGTTCCAGCCATTACTTTACTTTAAAATGTGCTTTCAAACCTTCAGTGAAGGACAATAATAAAACTGAATTGTTGTGAAAGGAATTTTTGGTGCACTACCTGAAACAAACAAAATGCTAGAGTCATTTGAAGAAATGTGGTTAAGATTTCAGGAATGTTGGATAAAATCCTCTCACTTATTCCATTTACAAAAGATTGTTAAATGTTAGAGACTTCAAGAGGGGCTCATTCGTATGCAGACACAGTGCTCCATGGATTAGCATTCCATTCTCAACACTTATCTGCTCTAGGATTTCTTTGTGGTGGTGTTGCTTTTAGAAGGTAAGTGTCGTTATTTTAAAGCAGTAAGTAGGTATTTGTACTAATTATATTTTACAGATGCCTTCCCGTTAGTTATATTTTATACTTGCATTATTATTATCTAGTTCTGAAAATTAGAAGCAGTAGTTCTAGTTGAAAAGTCGCGTCGTGTTCTTCTTGCATATGGTCCATATTACACTCATGCAAGTTACAAGCTTATGCAAATATTTTTCATGCTGCTGTTACTCCTAAAACTGAAGGTTTAGTTAAGCTTTGGAAACTAGGCTCTGCTATTTTGTATTGCACATACATGTGGGTGTATGATGGAATTGGTATTTTACAATATACTTTGTGAACATAACCAAAAATAGACAAGAATAGATTAAATGGTGTTTGGGTCTGAAGACAGGTAGCCAAAAGTCTAGAGATAAAGGTGCAGAATGCTGGGAAGGGAATGATTATTCCAGGTGGGGTAGTGGTATTAAGCAGTTGGAGCCAACTCCTATTTTCTTTATGTCAGGAGGAGTTCTGTTTAGGAAAGCAAGCAGGATTTGGCCCGTGGTAGAACTATAAACATCCCACAAAAACACCCTGGTACTAAGGGTAGGTTTAAAAATAAGGCAGTCAGATAATTTCATCTTCGGTACAGCAAAGCAAACATGGAATCTGGTGGCGAATTTGAAGGCTAACAAATTTATTTATTGCACGATCTTTCATGGGAGAGACTCCCACTTAATCAGGTGCTTCGTCAGAGCCACAAATCTCGTGCGTTAAATAAATGCTACTCTTTAAAAGTGCCGCTAGATTCCCTGTTTGTTCATCTTCAGTAGTAAGATGTATACAACTGATTTATGGCACGTGAATACAGCTTTGCAGGATTGTTGCCTAAATTTGTGCATGTGAGGCCAAGAATAATTAAATCTCATGCTTTAGTGTAAAGTGATGGTTACAGGGCTCATGAAAAATATCTTTCCATGTTTTGCCTGTGCACTGCACAATTTTATTTTTCTGTCTTTTTGTGAAGTATCACTGTAATAGGGTGTACCTGCCCCTCTATCCGGGGGGGAGGGGGGGGCTGAGCTTCCTCAGATGCTGGAAAGGCCACTTCCCAGCATGCACGCTGCACACTCCTTAGCAAGAGATGGGGTTAAAAGCCTAGCAGAGGCCCCTGCCCCAGAGTGGGGCAGGAGAATAGGGGAGAGGGCTCACTCCCAAAAATCTACCAGAAGGGATGCAGCCCTGCGATGCCCAAGAGGGTGTTTTGAACTACTGACTTGTCTGCACAGCTGTGATGAGCTCTGCCATATCTACAGGGACCTCAGGACTGCTGTGTTGCTCAGCAAGACTGTTGAGCCCTGCCATACCCAGAGAGGCTTTAGGACCACTTACTGCTGAACACTGCTGTTTTGCTGTGCCCTGCCATGCCTCAGGGGGCTTTATTGCCCCATGGCATGGGATGCACATCTGCGTACTCTGGGTTATGATCTATATGATTTTAATGTTCACTTATACACTGTGATGTATGATTTGTTGCCAGTTACTCCATACAAGGTTTCTTTATGGATGCTTTTAACCTATTTTATATGATTACTATGATGATATGTTTCCTGCAACCTCATGCATGTGTACAGATGTGTAGCATGGCTCAGGGGGGTGAGAGAGAGAGAGAGAGAACTCTCTTCCAGCAATATGTAAACAGCCAAAGCTGAGAGCAAGCAAGCATCTTGAGAAGGCAATAAAGATATGCTAACTGAGGGAGCTCAGACAGGACAGAAAGATCACCACTGCCCAGAAGGGAAGGGATGAGTGCAGAAGAAAGAGAGACACTTGGAAGGATTTGGGGCTTTTTGGCTGATAGCCACGATCCTGAAACAACTCTAAGCAAGATCTGGGCCCTGCCTGGTCTCAGGCAGAGACTACCTATACATCTGACAGCCAAACACCATGAGCATAAACTTTGACTATGAGGTCAGTTTAAGTAGAGAGATTAGGTTTGCATGTGTGTTTTACCTTTTATTTCCTTATGGTCGGTCCTTTACTCATTTGTATTGTGATTCTGCTGTGATTGGCCATATTCTCACTTATAATCTGATCAATAAACTAGTAGTAGTTTTTATCTAAAGTTGTGTGATTTTTAAAGGGTGTTAGTAAAGAAGGCTGGGCATGATTTCATTTCTTTGTTAAATGGATGGACTTTAGTATGTGGTGATTGGGAGCAGGTCCCAATCTCTGTAGACGATGGCTCCTGGTGTGGTAACTGGGCTGGGGTTACGTGCCTGGGGACCATTCCTCAACTAGCCAGAGGCTACTCACCCACTGTTTGGGACTGATTGCCAGAGGCTGGAGTGGGCTGACTCAAGAGGGAGCTGTTACTTGGCAAAGAGGGGCAAATTGGGGTTCTGGAGCAGGAATTGGAAGGTCACAGCAGCACACTGGACTAGATCTGGGGAGTAGCCTGTCACACTCCACCATAACTATTTGTTCCCTGCCATGCCTAGAGAGGCTTCATGACCATCTTACTGCAGTGCGCTACTATATTTGGAGGCTTGCCATATCCAGAGAGCTGGCTAACACCTCTGCTTAACATGCAGAAGGTCCTGGGTTCAATTCCCAGAGGGTTGGACTCGATGATCTCACGAGGTCCCTTCCAGCTCTGTGATTTGATTTGATTTAGCTTCAGGTCTGCCTCCTGGTGAACCCAGGCTATCACGCCAGAGAAGCTCTCAAATAGTAGCATGATAGGATGCCAGCATAGGCAGTTTTAGTGGATGGGCAGTGCAGGCAGCTGCCCAGAACCCCACAGGGGGAGGGACTCGCGACATGCCTGACTGTCACAGGTTCTGCTCACTAAGATCTCCTGTGATTGCCACCTCCTTTGGGGCTGGAGGCCCTCACAGGGAGTGGCAGGACTGATGGAGGGAGTGAGGGCTACGGAGGGGCCAGGAGGGTCCCAATAAGGCTGGTGGTGGAGCTGGGGACACTAGCAGGGGGGAGAGGACTGCAGAGGCCACAGCAGGGCCAGGGACCCCAGTGGGGGGGGTGGCAGCAGTGGGAGCCACTCCAGTGATAGGGAGGCCCTGGCGGGGCCAGCAGTGGGGACTGTGGCAGAACCGGGAGGGTGGTGTCTGTGGAGGTGTGCAGGAGGAACCGCTCCAGGGCTGGGGAGGCCCCGTGAGAGTGGTGGTGGAGCCAGGGACTGCAGTGGGGCCAGGGAGGGCTCAGCAGGAGGGCTGGGGAGCCAGAAGCAAGGTAGGGACCCTCAATGTGGTATAGGTGGGCCCACTCTTGACTTTTACTCCAGGCCCCGTAAACCTAAGACGACCCCTGGATGCTAGAGGCAACACTGGACACTTCAAGGCCTGCACAGGATGGGAGTTGTACAAACACTCATCCTCGTCTTCAAGGGAGTCCTAGAAAACATCTGTCAAACTCATGTATCAAGTTCTGTATGATATAGCGGTAGGATTGAGGGCACTTGTGGCTTAATGGTTTGAAACACACTGCTATTCTTTACTATTTATATGTTATGCTATTGAGGCCAGTTCTAAGCTGGTGTCAAAATTTGGCTGCAGTAAACAGGAGTTACACAAGTTACATGGAATAGTTTGTGTAATTCCTGCAAACTTCCTAACTCCCCTTCAGCATGGCATCTTTACTGTGCTGCACTGATGGAAAATGTGTTCCGTCAATACAATGCTACACCACTTGAGGAGCTGGTTTAATTAAGTCAGTTTCCAGATCAACTTAACCAATTTTAAGCATCTGCTAAGTCAATTTGGAAGGACTGATCTGGGGCAAATTTGCTGCTGTCAGCGTAGACATGGCCTAAGAAACAGAAGTTTGTAATACCCTATTACTTCCTTCTAGTGCAGAATGGGAAATACTGTAGATAGCTCTGTAAATGTGACTGATGTGTTTATATAGTATAATGATATCTACTACGTATATCTGTGATGCTTTGATTCATTTTACATCCAAGTAAACACATTTCATCTGCCTATTTTACTTACAATAAAATCATTTTCTGATATTAAATTACAAAAGAGCAAGGTTATACTGCATAGTGCAAAAAGAGAATTTATGTATAGCTTTGGTGATAGTACAGTGCACGGTGTTGTTCAGTGATGTATGTGTATGGTTTATGTAGACTTGCAGAAAATTTAAAATAGTCTTTGAGACACGCTGCTCCCTTGATCCAGTCAAGCATGCTACTGTGACCCGCTCATTCCCACTCCTGAACCTCGATGTGCCCTGCTTTGCCAGGTGACCACTCACTCCAGAGTCAGTCCATACGAGCCTTTTGCATATGACTGGCTCCAGGGAGTGGGCATGCTCTCTCCAGTCACACAGGAAATGGTCCACCAGCAAGCACCTCCAGCCCCGGTTACCACACCAGGAGCCACTGTTTTACAGGGATTGGGACCCACTCTCAATCACTCTGGTCTCAGGTCTGTCCATTTAACAAAGAAATGTATCGTTCTCAGCCGCCTTCACTCATACCCTCTAAAGATCACACAACTTTAGGTAAAACTACTACTAGTTCATTGGTCAGATTACAATTTTAATGGCCAATCAAGGCAGAATCATAATATAAATGTCAGGAGTGACCACAGGAAAATAAAAGGTAAAATGTGCATGCTAACCTAATATCCCTACCTAAGCTGACCTCATATTCCAAGTTTATGCTCAAGATGTTCAGCCATCAGATGTTTGTCCAGTCAGTCTCTGCCTGAGACCAGGCAGGGCTCAAGTCTTGCTTGAAGTTGTTTCAAGATGGAGTTTCCCAGACAGAACCCCCCAAAATATTCTAAGTGTGACTCCATTTCCAAATCCATGAGATCCCTCTATTTCTGGGCAGAGGTGACTTTTGTTGTCTGGCCTGAGCTAGGTAGCTCAGTTAACATAGTCTTTGTTGCCTTCTCCAGATGCTTGCTTGCTCTCAGCTTTGGTTGTTTACATGTTCCTGGAAGAGTTCAGTCTGTCTCCTGCTGTCGGAAACATGATGCCATAGTAATCATGTAGAATAGCTTATGACCATCCTTAAAGAAACCTTGCATGGTGTAATTGGCATCAAATCTTACAATTACAGTGCACAAGTGAACAGAGAAAACCATACAGATCGTAACCCAGGGGTGTACAGATGTACATCCTATTACAGTCTTATCCAAGGTCTTAGGGACCCCTCAGTCTGTGTTCAAAAGAAACTTTAATCTTATGAAGTTGGCTAAGTGCAGCAGCCTCTTAAAGCCTATAGTATCACCCCCTTCTTTCTCACAATCACAAAACTTCCTCATATCACCCAGCCTTCAGTACATGCATACTAGTACTCAACTCAGCTTTCTTCTCCAGCTTGGGCAGAGGAGGAACAGCTGAAAATTTAAGCTCCTTTGGACCAAGACAGGTGTGAATACCATCATTTAGTACTCTAGTGGAGAGTAGCCTGCCAGTGCAGCGCCCTCCTTTTTAAAGTAAGGGGGCTCTAACTTCAGTGCTTTTACTGCCCACATCTGTAGCAGGTAGTTTTGGGTTGAAAGCTAGTCTCTTAAGTAGGCCCCATCACAAAGCATTTATGTCTTTATAGGTCCAGGTTCTTAAACTGCAATGCCCTACAGTGGGTAATCGCCACATTCTCTCAGCGTCTCAATAGACTTGAGGTGCAACCTCACACTGAGCACATTGCAGGAGACTGTTCTTTGAGGTGATAAAAGTGTGAATCATAATGGTGAGGTCTGAACATTAAAGAAATGGTTGCAGTCTCTTGAGCAGACATGGGCGGAAAAAGTGTATCTTGATCACTTGCTGTATGACTAATAGAAACTGGAACTCTAACAAGCTGAGAACTATAACAACATATGACAGACATCTTCAAAGCAGAAATAATTCTTGCTATTTTCTCTGCCTGCCTCCCACATTCTACAGCATCACTTCCATTGTATCCAGAAGAACTCACATGAACAATGAGAGTGACTGTGATAAGGTCTAAAGCCACACCATTCAAATGTGACTGAATTTCCCCCAGGTTAGGGGGTATTCAGATTTGGGCTTGTCATTCAGTACATTATAGCTATAAACCAGAACTTAAAAAAAAATTGGATCTAGATTTGGGTTCTGAGTCTTCATTTGCCACCACAAAACTCCATGCAGGTCAGATACAAAGGCCTGGTTCTCACCTATCTTTAGTCTAGACCAAAATCCAAGAAATTTCAGATATTAGAAATAAATATGGAAGCACAGTATTCCTATACATGAAATAATATTTCACCAGTTACTTGATATGATGCCAAGATTGCCTGTCACTTGAAAGTCCACTTTCCTGACCATTCAATTAGTTTTCTCCTTTTGCGGAACTTTAGTTAAAATTAGATAATGGAGGCATGTTCAAGCAGGCCCCAGCTTCTAACATTCTCATTTTTGGAAGAACTGAACACCTGCAATGCCAGCTGAATTTAGTTGGAACCTAACACCTAAGAGTATCAGTCAGATCATTTTCAATAAGCATGCTGGAGCCTCACTGAGCTTGTTTTACTTTAAAATATATATATATTTTTTCCCCTTGAGAATGGTTTCTAGAAACAGACCATCCTGCACCTATCATTGTTGCAGTTGCTAGCCAGCCACTTCAGTTCCATTCTCAGCTTTCTCCCTCTATTTGGAAAATATATTTTGACTCTTCTTCTTCCTGGATTTTGCATTGACACTAAAGGCCGATGATGAGTTTTGAGTTTCAGTGCAGTTCTTTTTCCATTTCATGGTAAAATCTTTCTCTTCCTCCCTCCTTCCTTTCTCTCTCTCTATAGCTATAGTCCCTGCAGATATGGGGAAAAAGGAACACCAACCCCTTTGATGTCCTCTTTGAAACTAAATGACTCCTGCGTATGTTTTAATAACAATGAGGTGTTTCTCACCCTCACCCCAAAAGCCCCAAACCTGGATTTTCTGTGCTGTATGCCTTAGTAATAAGGGACATGGAACAAGGATGTTAACTCTGGACTATCTAGGTTTGTCAGTTCTATCTTTCTCTCCCTGCCCTATCCATCTGAGCAGGAGACTTCTCTGTGATCTGTACTCCAGCCCCCTACACATGAGTAAAATTGAAACAAAAAGTCACAAAGTTCTTTCTTTGAAATTTAAATGTTAGACATTCTCTTGATAATGGGATTGCTTCAGTGTGGCTCTTGTGTGAAATATGTCTAACACAATCTGCTTCCTTTTTAATATAGAATTAATTCTGTATAGTTCAGAGCATTGCTTTTTCTTTCCCTTTTACTGAGTGGTAAGATAATTGCCTTTTTGAATGCTGGTCTAATCCAACATAACTTAAGTGTGTGGCATCTTGTTAACCTTGAAACCGGCATGTTTATAATGTGAGCTATTGCGATTTGTAGCCTTTGTGATCCCAGTCATCCTCTTTTCTTAAAAAAAAATTCAATTAAAAAATGAAAATAATAAAAGTAACTGTTGTTCCTGCTAAACCAAAATATGTTCAAATTAAAGATTTAAGTGTATCCTTTTGAGATTGGACTCAGGTTTCCAGATAGTACAGCAAATGCTCTGTTAACCAAAGGGTATGGAATCATTTGCTGAATCAATTGGAATGATTTCTAAGTGCAATAAAAAGAAACACGGTAGTGGCAACCAAATTGTTAACATTTCCTCCTCTGGTTCAATAAAACTTGCTTTCTGTGGGAGGGAGCCAGCACTTTGAGAGAACAAAGGAGCTATTTGCTCTTAAAATCCTCTCCTCCCTCCTATACCAACAGAGGAAGGAATCATGGTAAGATAATCATAGAATCATAAGGTTGGAAAGGACCTCAGAGGTCATCTAGTCCAACCCCCTGCCAGAGGCAGGACCACTCCCACTAAACCATCCCAGGCATGGTTTTGTCCAGCTGGGCCTTAAACACCTCCAAAGATGGAGATTTCACCACGTCCCTAGGCAGCTCATTCCAAGGTTTCACCACTCTCTTAGTAAAAAAGTTTTTTCTAATATCCAGCCTTGACCTGCCTAACCTCAACTTGAGACCCCTGCTCCTCGTTCTGTCCTCTGTTACTACCGAGAACAGCTGATTTCCATCTTCCTTAGAGCATCCCTTCAAGTAGTTGAAGGTTGCTATCAAATCCCCCCTCAATCTTCTCTTCTGCAGACTAAATAAGACTAATGCTTGATATCAAGGTCAACAGACCTTGAATAAACAAACATCTTAAAAATGCTTCCAATCATGCACTACAGTGCAAGGCTGCTGCTAATGTTTGGAAGACTTTGAGTGAAATCCTGGCTCTTTTGAAGACAATGATGTAACTTCAGTTGACTTCAGTGGAGCTGGGGTCTCACCCAACATGCAGAGGACATTGCTTTTCATTTATTGTGTCCATAATAAACTTACATTAACCTACAAGAGTGATGTGTTTGAATTCATTACCCCCAGAGAATATACCAATTTTACTCAACATCTGTGAGCAAATGCAAGTTCAGAGGGCAGAAAGGCTTGATTTTATTTTAGGAAAGTTGATTTAGTGCCATTTGCTGTAAGATGTATCTATAATCTGGGGAGCTTGCGAACAGGGGACTGCAAATGGGAGTTTGCGAGGGAGTTTGGGGAGGAGTTTGGTGAGGCCAAGATGGTGAAGAGGAGCCATACTGCTGGAGCCAGCACCCCTGCTGTTTCCTTTACCTCTGTGTGTAGCCAGACTGTCTGTCTGTCCATGGATATCTCCACCCAGACCCTGGTATAGAATTGCAGGGACTGTGGCCTTCATTTTCCTGCCACTGATGATCAGGCTAGGGAGATGAGCCTATGTGATAGGTGCCTTCTGGTGGCATCTCTTTGGAAACAGGTAGGAGAGTTACAGGAGGAGGTGTCATGACTAAGGGGTATCTATGCCCTGGAAAAGTTCCTTGACAGTGTCCACGATGAGACCTGCAAGGAGGAGGTCCTTATTCCAGTGTCAAGGGCTACTGCTACAGCTCTGGAAACGGATGGGATGCCTATATCAGAGGAAGGACACTGGCAGCTGGTCACCTCTGGCAGTAGACAGTGTTCCACGCCTGCTCACATCCCACCATCCATGGTGGTGAGGAACCGATATGCGGTGCTGGACACACTAAAGGAGGTAGAGGAGATGCCATCAACCCCAAAAGCTGGGCAGATCACAGCCACCTCACCTAAGAGGAAACGTAGGGTTGTGGTGATTGGGGACTCACTCCTGAGAGGAACAGAGGCACCCATCTGTCGCCCTGACAAGGCCGCTAGAGAGGTATACTGCCTGCCGGGTGCCCGTATCCATGATGTAACGGAGGGATTGTCTAAAATCATCCGCCCCTCAGACTACTACCCCATGCTTCTTATCCATGTGGGTACCAATGATACTGCGAGAAGTGATCCTCAGCAGATCAAAGGTGACTTCAGGGCTCTGGGAGCGAGGGTGAAGGAGTTTGGAGCACAGGTGGTGTTCTCCTCGATCCTTCCAGTCAAAGCTAGAGGCCTGAGGGGAGAGAGATGCATCCTAGAGATGAATGCCTGGCTGCGAAGATGGTGTCGTCAGGAGGGATTTGGCTTCCTTGACCATGGAGTCCTGTTTCAGGACAGAGGATTGATAGGCAGAGATGGCCTTCACCTGTCCAGGAAGGGGAAGAGCATATTTGGACACAGACTGGCTGACCTAGTGAGGAGGGCTTTAAACTAGGTTCAACGGGGGAAGGAGACCAAAGCCCACAGGTAAGTAACAATGTGGGTGATCTGGGGGGAGGGATGGAACTTGGGGGGTGTTGGGACTGTAGTACCAGGAATAAAAGAGAAGGTAGTTGGAACATGGGGGGGGGAATCAAATAAATGTATTAAGTGCTCTACTGAAGCCCCAATATGTGAGGAGAGTGGGGGAGGAGAACTCCAAGAAAAAATGCAAGGAGGTTTATGTAATAGAATTGGAAATCAACATGACAAAGTAGGGCAATTGACCGGGTATCTTAGGTGCCTGTACACTAATGTGAGGAGCCTGGGAAATAAGCAAGAAGAATTGGTAATATTAGCACAGACAAGGAACTATGATATTATAGGAATAACGGAGACGTGGTGGGATAGTCTGTACGACTGGAGCTCTGCCATGGATGGGTATAAACTGTTCAGGAAAGACAGGCAGGGAAGAAGAGGGGGAGGAGTAGCGTTATATGTAAAAGAGCTCTATGACTGCTCAGAGCTCCATTATGGAAGTGGAAGCGTGCCAGTAGAAAGTCTGTGGGTTACATTGAGAGAGGAAAGCAACAAGGGGGATGTTGTGGTGGGTGTCTGCTATCGACCACCAGACCAGAAGCAGGAGGTGGATGAGGTGTTCTATGGACAACTAGCAGAAGCTTCTAGATCACAGGCCCTGGTGCTGATGGGGGACTTCAATTACCCTGACATTTGCTGGGAGGCCAATACAGCAGTGCATGGGCAATCCAGGAAGTTTTTAGAGAATGTTGGGGACAACTTTCTAGTACAAATGCTAGAGGAACCAACTAGGGACCTTGCACCACTCGACCTGCTGCTCACAAACAGGGAAGAATTGATCAGGGATGTAGAGGTAAATGGCAAGCTAGGCAGTAGTGACCATGACATGGTTGAGTTCAGGATCCTGATTAAAGGAAGGAAGAAAAGAAGCAAAACAAAAACCCTGGACTTCAAAAAAGCAGATTTTGGCTCCCTCAGGGAACTGATGGGCAGGATCCCTTGGGACACTAATCTGAAGGGGAAAGGAGTCCAAGAGAGTTGGTTATATTTTAAAGAAACCCTGCTAAGGGCACAGGAAGCTGCCATTCCAATTTGGAGACAGAACAAACATGTGAGGCAGCCAGAATGGCTTAGCAGAGAACTCTGCTCTGAGCTTAAACATAAAAAGGAAGCTTACAGGAAGTGGAAGCTTGGTCAGATGACCAAGGAGGCATATAAAGATATTGCTAGGGACTGCAGAGATAAAATCAGAAAGGCCAAAGGACAAATGGAGTTGCGGCTAGCGAGGGATGTAAAGGATAACAAGAAGGGGTTCTACAAGTATGTTAATAACAAGAAGAGGATCAGGGATGGTGTAGGCCCCTTGCTGAATAGGGCAGGCATCCTTGTGACAGAGGATGAGGAAAAAGCTGAAGTGCTCAATGCATTTTTTTTGCTTCAGTTTTCACAGGCAAGGTCAGCTCCAGCCCACTACCATGGGTGTGGCAGATGGGAGAGAAGAAGAGAGGCCCTTGGTGACAGAAGGTCAGGTTAGGGACTGCTTAAAGAAGCTGGATGTGCACAAGTTCATGGGGCGGACGAACTGCATCCAAGAGTGCCAAGGGAATTGGCTGATGAGATAGCAGCACCGCTGGCCGTTATCTTTCAAAACTCATGGAGAATGGGGGAGGTGCCAGAGGATTGGAAAAAAGCAAATGTAGTGCCTATTTTCAAGAAAGGGAAAAAGGAGGATCAGGGGAATTATAGACCAGTCAGCCTCACCTCAATCCCTGGCAAAATTATGGAGCAGATTCTCAAAGAATCCATCCTCAAACACTTAGAGGAAAATAAAGTGATCAGGAAGAGTCAGCATGGATTTACCAAGGGTAAATCATGCCTGCCCAATCTCATCTCCTTCTATGATCAGATGACTGGTTTTCTGGATGCAGGCAAAACTGTTGATGTGATATACCTTGATTTTAGCAAGGCTTTTGATACAGTTTCCCACAGCATTCTCATTGGCAAATTAAGGAAGTATGGGTTGGATAGGTGGACTATAAGGTGGATGGAGAACTGGCTAGATCAACGGTTTCAGCGTGTAGGAATCAATGGTTCCATGTCTAGCTGGCAGCCTGTCACGAGTGGTGTGCCCTAGGGGTCAGTCCCGGGGCTGGTTCTATTCAACATTTTCATCAATGATCTGGATGATGGAATAGACTGCATCCTCAGTAAGTTTGCAGATGACACCAAGCTGGGGGAACAGTAGACACGTTGGAGGGCAAGGACAGGATTCAGGGAGACCTAGATAAATTGGAACAGTGGGCCAATAAAAATCTTATGAAGTTCAATAAGGACAAGTGTAAAATCCTGCATGTGGGATGAAAAAACCCCATGCACCGCTACAGGCTGGGAAACATTCAGCTAAGTAGCAGCAGTGTAGAAAAGGACCTGGGGGTCATGGTGGATGGGAAGCTGGATATGAGTCAGCAGTGTGCTCTTGCTGCCAAAAAGGCCAATGGCATACTGGGCTGCATCAAAAGAAGTATCACCAGCAGATCAAGGGATGTGATCATTCCCCTCTATTCTGCCCTGGTGAGGCCACATCTAGAACACTGTGTTCAGTTTTGGGCTCCCCACTACAAAAAGGACAGGGACATGCTAGAGAGAGTTCAGAGGAGGGCATCAAAATGATTAAAGGGCTGGAGCACAAGCCCTATGAGGAAAGACTGAAAGCATTAGTCTTATTTAGTCTGCAGAAGAGAAGATTGAGGGGGGATTTGATAGCAACTTTCAACTACTTGAAGGGATGCTCTAAGGAAGATGGAGTTCGACTGTTCTCGGTAATAACAGAGGACAGAACGAGGAGCAATGGTCTCAAGTTGCGGTTAGGGAGGTCGAGGCTGGATATTAGAGAAAACTTTTTTATTAGGAGGGTGGTGAAGCCTTGGAATGAGCTGCCGAGGGAGGTGGTGGAGTCTCCATCTTTGGAGGTGTTTAAGGCCCGGCTGGACAAAACCATGCCTGGGATGGTTTAGTGGGAGTGGTCCTGCCTCTGGCAGGGGGTTGGACTAGATGACCTATGAGGTCCCTTCCAACCCTATGATTCTATGATCTTTTTATTTCTCAATGGGACTTAGACTTTTGGCAAAAATGTTTTTTAATACTTGTCAATTTGCCTGGATGCCTTGTTGTACTGGATGCAAACTTAATGAAGAGTGTTACAATGAATGCAAAAATTTCAGTTTTATTGAGAACTTTTTGTCAAAGTCAAGGGAATCATTATATTGGAGTCTTACTTGAATTGCTTGGTTTTTGTCTAGGATTTTGTTTTTGTTTTGTTTACCTTTGTTTCTATTGAGTACTGAGACAAGTCATTGCTTCCATAGTAGCACCTATTAGTGAAAGAAATGTGAAACTGGTGAGTGAGTGAAAACTACTTAGCTTTCTGTATCTCTGTAGTGGTTTAGGTTCCAATTCAGTAAGTTTTTTTAAAGCTGTTAGCACATGAGTAATCTAATGAATTTCAGTGAATCTAATCATGTTTCAAATTAGGCACATGCCTGTGTATCTTGCTGAATTAAAACTTTCATAGTTGTTGAACAGATTTTTTTAAAAGAATAACGAGGTAAGCAACTTACACATTAGCATACTACCTTGAAAAAAAGTTTGCTTTCTTAAAATATTATGGTATAGTATCTGTAATGGAATGCTAAACTGTATTATACTGTTTAGTCAATGTGGATAAAATAGCTTATTTAAGCTAAGCTCAGCCATACGTGGCAATGCATTAGAGCAGGGATTCTTAACCTGGGGTGCCTGCACCGACTAGGGGTGCAGGAAGGGAGTCCAAGGGGTGTGGGAGTAATGTATAATTTAAACATAGAATGCTTGACTAGTATTCTTCAACTATGACATCATCACAGACAATTTTTTTTTTTGCTGTGCATGCAGGGTTACCATGTATTGCTATAGGGGGTGCAGGGCCTCTAAAAGGTTAAGAACACAAGAAGTTTGTCAATGCACAGTAACCCACTGGCTCTTGTATTAAAAAGCATGGGCTTGATGCAAAGAGAAGAGATACAGAAACTTCTCACAATTCAGGCTCTCTGAATAATCCATTCAAGGGGGATGGACTTTTGTAGAATGGAATCTGCTTAGATTAAGTATGTCAAACTGAGGCTCAGTTAGTGTTCCTCATGCATGATCTTCAACTGAATCTCAGATTTCAAAAGTGTCTAATCAGCCACAGTTCATTTATTCTGTTTTCTTAGCTTTAGCGCTTAGCACCTTGACTTGTTGGGTGCAGATGAATCAAAGATGTTGTCGGTTCAGTATTTAACACGTTAACTATATTGAGGTTGGTATTTGTGCCATCTGTATTTGGCTATATGTTCTTAATTATAATTATAATCATTTGAACATGGCTTAAAATTTTACTTTGGGAATTTGCCTCTTGCAAACTCCATTTTATAATTAGTTTATTTGCATTCTCTTTATCCCTTATTAATAAACCATATTTCAACAGTTTCAGCAGTCTCCTTTGATCACAAGTGTCTGGTAATTTACAAACTGAGTATCATTCCCTATTGACATTTAAAATGCAGCAATGCAAACAATGGCAGACATTATGGTTTGAGGAATTAGTAATTCTCCGTATTGTAAAATAGTTGTGTATTGCTCTGTTTTGCTCATGCGTGGTGTGGGTCTTTATGTTAGGTGAAGTCCTTGCTTCATGACTTCTTTGACTTGAGCTTTGAGGATGGGTGTGATTTGTTCTATGGCTTCTGTTACCATTGATTTTAAACCAAAGAAAAGAGATATAACCAAGGAAGAGAAACAGACACATCAATTACTTGCTTCTGGCAAAGTAAATATTGGCCAGACAGTTCTCTAATGAGGAAAAGAAGAGGGTGAGGAGAAAGACAGATAACAATATACAACAAAACCCTTAAGAGGCCAAATGCTATTAGGAAGAGTCTTTGATCACCATGAAATACTTTGAACTGTACTTAACACTTGGTCTCCAGGGCTTATTTGGTTGACTTCTTGTGGATGGATTTAACATTTGGATTAATTTGTTTTCAGGGCCTATTATGTTCTAATAGAATTGCCTTGGGCCTGTCATTTTACCTTAATGCTAGCCCATCTGAGATTATCTTGTCCCCCTAACCCAACATCTAGGGCCAGATCTTCAGCTAGAGTCAATTGACTTAGATGGAGCTATGACTGTTTACACCAGCTGAAGACCTGCCCCCTCCTGACTGAGCTCAGGCTGCAGTCCCATGCATTTACAGAGATGCCAGGGGGCTGAAGCATGCTCCTGTCTCTGCAGAATTAGGGAGCACCAAAGGGTTTGCTGCTTGGAAGAATAAGGATCAAGAAAGATCACTGGTATTGGATTTGTTCATACCAGATCACTGTCACTTATGGTAGTAGACATGGAAATACTTCAAGGGGTCTTTCTCCTTTGCTCATTGCAATGTGTTTCATACTTGGTATGTAATAAGAGTGCTTTTCTGGTTAAGACATAAATATATGATTGTGGCTCCTTGGCTCAAGGTAAAGTCAGGGATGCTATTTCCAGCTATGCCACTGACATGCTGTATGCTCTTGGGAAAGTCAGTTAATATCTCTGTCTTGGTGGTAAAAAATATGTATTTAGCCTAGGTCTCAGAAGTGCTGTGACACTAACTTAATGAATATTTTTAACATATTATGAGATCTATGGATGAAAGGTGTTAGAGAAGTGTAAATCTCTGTTTCTTATTTGCTGTACTGCATGTATGAAGGTGAAGACCTTGACTTAAAAACCTCCTATGTTCTTTATTCATATGTTGAACATTCTGATAAATGCATGGAATTGATATAAGACAGGGCAAAAGTGTGTCAGCTCTTGAGTTCTCGGTAGTACAGTATAAAGTAAGGCCAATAGTGTGCATTTGGCTGAAAGACTGCATTTTTGATCAACAAAAGTTGAGATGTCTCTGGAGTGAGTTATTTTTCTGGCAAAAGAATTGTTCATTCTAAAAGATTATGTAAAAGTTTCCCACAAACAATTACACAAACCATAAATGTTATAGTGGCGTGAAAAGCTCTGAATAAAACCGTTTTCAATGTGCAGAGGCTGCATTTCACTGTGCTCACATTTTCCTGTGAGGTTTTGTTCATAATGTGCCATATAATTGAAAGAGAGTGTCATCGGTGATTGAAACAAAGGAGGAGGAGATGACATTTCAGGGATCACTTCCTGTTTTTGTCACTGAGTTTGTGTGACCTTGGGTGAGTCAGATAATCTTTCCCTGGCCTTCAGTTTTTCTACTTGTAAAATGGTTATCATACCTCCCTGTAGAAGAATTACGATGCTTCATTAGCTGAAATGTTTAAATGTTTTGAGATCATTGTCTGACAGGTGCTGCAAATACTTTCTTTCATAAGTGAGTAGGAAGAAAAATACCCCTGCTTAGTTTAATCTAGCTGCTTCATTTTTTGACTACATTTTTAAGTGCATTTGAATAACCTCTTACATCAAAACCAAAATGAGCTAATAGCTTAGCAACCCAAAGCTTAAATTTAAAGTACTTAAATGATGAATGTTCAGTTGATTCTTGCAAGTGAACTTATTTCCTGTGGGAGGTGCAGCACTCTTCAAATACACACTTGTTTGTAAAAGCAATCATTAAAATTTGGTGGCTATTTCTATTTTCTAAGAAATAGTCTGTCACAGAAGTCAAAGAAGCTTGTTTAACCATATGCACTGAAAGCTTCATGTAACTGACATATTCTTTATAAACAGTGAGATAAATTTCCATGATTAGTTTTGAATTTTTGGACTTTAAAATTAAGGAAGAATTTACCAATATACATAAGGTTTGTGTGGTGGGTGTTTTGTTTTGTTTTTAATAGTAGTAGGTTCAGATGCTCTTTTCTACTGAATTTCCCATGACAACTGTTGGAGTAAAATTGTCCTTCATATAATTAAGGAGGACATAATCTGGCCTTCAACAAGAAAGTGTCTTGGTGTATGTCACATGATGAGAAGATTGAGGCAGGTTTCAGTATCTTGGTGATGCCCTGTGGTCTAGGGGAGCTCCCTTGGTTTTCTTTCCCCTTAGCAGATTTATTGGTTCTTTACTTAAATGTTTTAACATGGGAGGAGGGGATTGTTTTATTTCCCACCTTAATTCAAATCATAGGTCTGTTTTCCCTTGATATGGAAGAATAATCCCATTAGTGTCCTATGGTCAGAGAGGAGAACTGAGCCATTGTTTTGAGTTTGATTAGCTGCAATAATACACATTATACATATATATTATTATTCAGTAATACAACCATCAGCTTTTCATTGAACGTGATGTTTCTGTATTATAGAATGAGCATGTTGCCACCACCAAGGACGTACAGTTTTTAGTGATTTATATTATGTTGAGTAAAATACCTGATTTCATATATTTACAGTCTAGGCATGTTTATCAAATATTAATATTAAAAATTGGACAAGTGTACTGGGTTTTGCAGATGAGTATACTTTGTTAGCATATTGAATAAATAGTAACCAAATAGCTATTTGTCCTTTGTCTATTGTGATAGATCTGTAGTTGGTGCATTAATTTTTCCTGTAACAGCAACATTCCATATTTTTGAAGCCACTCCTCCATGGCTATGCTCTCAGTAGCCTAATGGCAATTAGCAGATGACAGATGATTGTTCATTCCCTTTTGTGTGACCATTTCTACTAAGATTATTTGGTACTAAATATCCAATAATTTGTGATATTTGGTTACAAACAACATCTCAATATATTTTAATGACTGAACATGTCCTATATATATGCATAAAGTCTCCTGTCTCACTCTACAATTTGGAATTAAAGAGGATTTTTTTTACAGGCTATTGAGTGGTTTGCCAGGACATACTCCCAGTATTAAGGCATAGCTTTATCAGGAAGACTGGACTGTTCAAATATCAGATGTTAGGATAGTGAAGTAATGAGGAGCTCCTTTACAACAGGGAACAGGAGAATATGCCATTATTTTCATTGTGGCATATCACCTGAAGGATTGCAGTCTTTTCTGGAGTACACTAGGGTGAGGAGTCTTAAAGGCATAATGGTATTTCAGTGAGACTTAAGCACTTAAATGCTATTTTTGCCTTTAAAAAACTACCCTATAGCAGAAATAATAGGGTAGGCTGTTTTTTTGGGCTGGGGGCAGCGGAGTGAATGGGGTGTAGATTAGGAGGTTTTTTCCCTTTCTGTAAGAACTGCAAAGAAGATATGCTCCAATAATAGAGAGAGAGCCTATTGATCTGCCTAATCCGCTACCAAGGAAGGTAAAGAGGGAGCATATATTTATAGTTTATGCGGCATGGGCTTACACATGAGGCTGCAGGTGGTTAGAGAAGAAAATCATCATTAGTTCTAATTCAGGAATAATCTGACAACTCTGTAGCTATCTTAACAAGGATTTAGAATGCAAAACATGCCAGAAGAAGATATGTCTTTGGGATTTGTAGGGCCCGCAGGAACCATTTCCTCAGTGGGTCATTTTATTTTGTTGCAGTTAGATGTTATTGATCTGAACTGCATGCCACCTGGTGTCTGTCACTTAGTGTTCGAAAGCCTGATTCCACAAAAGCTTTCTTTGCTTGAGCAGTCTTATATGAGTATGCTTCACTAATGTAAGTAAGTGACTGGATTTTTAGTTCAAAAGTATGATCTTTGTCCTTCTCATGTTCAGGCAATGGTGAGATGGAACATATTCTGTACACGATTAAAAAGTAGTACATTTCATGTTATAATTTTGATTCAGCAAAATTACAACTGTATAGAGAGTAATTAAGTTAGCATTGAAGGCTGACCCAAACCAAAATCCTGGATCTAAACACTCCAGAGATATTATGGAAGTTGGACTCTAGACCAAAATTTCATGGCTTATTATTTACCTACTGTTTTTTCCTTTGTAAAACCTTTTTCCAGGCTTCATTAATTAGTTCTCAACACTGCTATTACATGTATGGTAGGCGACCAGAGGATGAAATGTTAGGTGGCTTGCCTAGAGCTACACAGTAGCTCAGTATCGGATCTGAAATTAGAACTCAAGATTTCCTGGCTGTCATCTTGTACTTAAAGCATTATATCACATTTGTCTCCAGAGTCATTTAAAGATGTGTGAAGTCAGTAATTAGGTGGAAGACCACCAACTAAAACCTTTGGAAAGTATTGCAGGAAGATGGCCGTATCAGATGTTTTCCTTTAAATTAGCACTGAGGTAATGTCACTACGTGGTGCTAGCTATTGGTGTGCTTCTGAAGATGCCATATTTCAGATGAAACAGAAAGCTAATGACCATATAAGATCACTTGAGCATTAGTGACCATGCGTGACTATGGCCACTATATTGCTCTCTTCACAAGAGAGGTCAATCCCAAATTCCAGAAGGGGAACCCGGGGTAATGATGATGATATGTATTAACTCCTTGAATGTGCCTTTTTGTATCTTTATGGGCTGGGTGAAAAGCAAGTAAGAAATATAGAGAGAGATTTGCAGACATTCTAGGTTTAATATATTGTCCCTCAAGAGTCACAAATTTTTAAAAAGTCACCTTTTTGATATTTATTTATGTTTAAATCTAGAAGAAATTTCACCCCAACAAGCACTCATCTAAATCTTCAGGCATCTTTGATTTAAACAGAAATTCAAAAGCATGGAGGTTACAGAATGTAAACAGTTGAAGCAGCAGCATTTCTCCTTCCTCAGAACTTGCCATGTACAATTTAGCACCAGTTGTGGGTTCTGCACAGTTTAAAACCCCATTACATTTTCCTGTCATACAGAAATCCCTCCGTCAACTGCCATAGGTTCAAACAGGTGCGCTTTGAAGGGTACCTGCGAGGTAACTGATTTTGGTAACTAGTTGAGATCTTGTTGGAAGGGGGAAAGTATTCTGACAGCAAAGGTCTTTACAGAGTGTACTTTGCCAGTGTACCACTTTTATAAAGACAGGGATCAAACTTACATATGTGATTGAGAGTCCCTTTAAAGCCACAATATGGATGTAATTTTAGAACTCTAATGCGGCTGGTAGGATCACTAAGTAGTTCACAAAGCCAGTTATTAGAGCTCTTCTAACATAATACAGGATCTCTTCCTGTGTTTCCATGCCTGGATTAACTTGCCACAAGGCTATGCAATGTATAGAGGATAATAATATCTATTTCTTATATGGCACTTTTCATGGTGAAGTACTGTGAGATCTACCCGTCTTTAATGTATCTATCCTCACAATACCCCTGGAGGCAGGAAAGCATTATCCTCCGTTTGAGAGATACAGAAGAGGCATAGAAAGACTAAGTGATTTTTTCCCCCCAAGGTCTTGCAAGAAATGTGTGGCAAAGCAAGGACATAGAATAAGGTCCCCTGAATGCTGAGCTAGTATGTTAATCATTGGATAATATTCATTTAAATTCAGTACTTCATATCTGGAATGTATTTTATGTGACTGCTATTGGATTTTTAAAATAAATTAGACTTTTCTAAACTACAAAGAATTGAAATTTTACATGCTTAAATTCATTAAGGGGCTGATGCTGCAACACTTGCGCATTGAGTAGTACTTGCTCACATAAGTAGTCTCACAGAAACCAGTACTTACTTATGTAAGTAAAAGCTACTCAACTGTGAGTGAGGATTGTGAACACGAAAGGTGTCAAAGGAGTTCTAGTAATAAAAGGATGCTGCTTTTGATGCTATAAATGCTGCTGCTTTGTAAGTGACCCGTTTGGGACTATATGGGGAGACAGCTAAGATGTTCAGGACACAAATATTTAGTCCATACATTGACTGTATTTTTCCCCATTATTCTGATCAAGATTCTGTTGCTTAATACCAAACTTATTTCCACTTGGATTGTTGTGAATTGAGCTGTCCTCATTTATCATGGATCTGGGATGGGACAGATTTCTCTGCTGTATTAAAATAAATGTCTTTTCTCTTGTATGTTTAATGTCTTTTTTCCTCCCTCAGTGAGGGAGACTCATTCCCAGAACATCTTTTGTCCTCTGGACTGACAGTGCTACTGAGCCAATCCTGCAAACCCCCCAAAATCCTGGACACCCATGGGAGGACTTGCAAGATAGAGACCTGAGACAGATCATGGGAAATTATACTGGGGAGAGCAGGACGTCTATGGATTTCTGTGTTTTCTTTGAGAAGCAGTCAGTTGTAGGCAATGTAACTGCCTCCCCCCCCCCCCACGTAATTGCCACCTCTTCAATTACTTCATAGGACGATGCAAAAAACTCTGCAATAAGCAGATCGGGAATGATCTGCCTCCATAGAAGTCTGCTGCTAGTCTCTAAATCCTAATAGTTAACATATTGTTTCAAACCCCTTAAGAATGAGGGTTTTAATGCCATCTAAACCTGTTGTTGTTTTTAGCTAAGGGCCTATTTTCTTAATTTCAGTTTATTCTCAGTGATGCTTTTGTGATTGACATTAGCACCAGTACTGGCCCCTGAATGGGGCTGGTTGGCTGGTTTGCTTGTTTAAACAAAAGACTTACTCAGTTTAATTCAGTGTTGGAGATCATCAGTCTTCTAAAATTCTAGTCTATTTGCATACTACACATTGGATTAAATTATTATAGGACAACACAGGCTGGCTGGAAAACTTTCTTATGGTCTTAGTCTGTGATGGCTTTAATAACTGCACTACTATGGGAAGCCAATAACAGTGAAATAATAACTACAAGGAAAATGTCATTACTGGGGGTTTTATTTATTTATTTAAAAAAACCCCTGCAACCTATTAATCTTTTTTTTGTGAAATACAAAACCAGACACCCGTGTCTAGAATTAGGCACTCTGCTGGTTATTTAAAATGACAGTCCATTTGGAAGAATAACTGCTCAGTGACTTATCAAAAACCCCCACGTCAAAGGAATCAGCCATCCAATAATTCAAAATTAAAAGTACAGCCAGCTGCCTGAAGATCCTTATGCCATCTGTAGTCTCAGCCCTCTCCAAGTAGCCTAGCAAATAGATGAGCTTTTCCGCATGCCCTGCAGCTCAGTTAAGCTGGCCATTTCAGGATGGAGTAGAAGGCAAGTTTTAGTGACCGCATATGAATAATCCCCTCAGTTTTTAAACTGAGGAGAGCAACTCCACTGAACACAGCTGTTTTGTCACAGCTATCACCAGTATTGCATGGTGAGAGAAGTGGTATGGCCCTACACGAAGCACACTGCCCTAGTTAAATCTTGTGATGACAAAGATGACCATAAGCAGTAGAAAAGTTGGCCATCTGTCCAAAGACTTCTGATTCATGATTTTATTTTTATAGGACCCATTTCCACAAAGGGGCATGATGCAATTCATCCGGAGCTTCCTGATGTCGGTTTTTTTATTTTGTTTTTTTTTTTAAGGGATAATATGCATCTGGAGAGTAGAGGTAATCTAGACTTGGTCCTGAATTACCTTGGGGGTGGAGATAGGGCAGGACTAGGTGTCTGAGGTCCCTTTCAGCCCTTCATTTCTATGATTCTGTGAAATCAGGGCCCCAGGTGATTCCCTCAACTTTGATCAGAGGGCACTGAAATTCGATGGATCTTTCCAGAGTGACAGGGGCAGGAAACCATGGGTATGTCCACACTGAAAAGTTATTTCGAAATAAGGAGGCTTGTTTCGAAAAAGCTTTTTACCTGTCCATGCAGGCATTTTGTTATTTCAAAATAATCGCTTTGTTATTCTGAAAAAATGAAGTGCTATGAAGTGGGATCTTCTCTCACAAAAGCTCATGCAAAAAATAAATCTGTTAGTCTTAAAGTGCCACACAACTCCTTGTTGTTTTTTCACTGAAATAACTAAACCTGCTTTTATTTCGAAAGAGCAATTCCTTTAAAATAGTTATTTTGCAAAAAGCCATTCCAAGCCATGGAATTGGCGTTTTTTGAAATAATGGCCCTATACTTTTCCCTGCCTTCCCCTATTTTGAAACAGAGAGTCTAGTGAAGACTCTCCATTTTGAAATAATATCTCCTATCTTCAGTAAGCTCCTATTTTGAAATAATAAATTCAAAATAACTTTGAAATAGTTATTTCAAAATAACTGTTTCAAAATATCTTTGGCAGTGTAGACATAGCCCATAGGTCTTGAAATCCAGTGAATTCTGCTAAGAGTACCTCTGAAGCGTGGAGTGGAAGGGAATAGAGTTTGACTCATTTCCTGTTGTGCAACATCAACCCTAGCTCACCACAGAAATTTTCAAGCATCCTTGCTTCCTGCATGGACCTGCCATTGGATCTACTGAGCAGCTTCAGGGAGGCTTATTGATGGCAATGGGATTAGTAGTCCTGCTGACAGAGAAGAGAAGAGTCAGAGCAGAAGAAAGAAGAAACTTGTCCCTCAGGGATGGCTCCTGCTTCTATAGAACTGACTAATCCCTTGTCTGATCAGCTACCAAATCAGTAGAGTTGGGGTGCCTCTCCCAGTGCCAGTCACCCTATCCTCATTCCTAAACTTTGCCATATTGTGCTAAAACCCTAGCAAGGTGAACATCGTCATATTTTCAGTTCTATGACCCTGTTTCCTGTGTTTGTCTGTGGGAAGAGATGATGTGGCCCAATGTAATTTATTGTTTTAATGCAAATAATAGAGTGCATTCTGCTTGGACTGCAAAGACAAATGTGAAAGGATACCATGTAATGAGATTAATTAAGTAAATAAGAACCCAATTCATGGCAATAAAATTGCCCTGCTTCTACTGTTCTAAAATATCTTTCTTGTATAGAGAAAAGAGCACTGGATCCATTATAATGCCCTAGAAGGACTATCTGTTGTTGGTGCCCATGTTATACATAGTGTAGAAGAGACGAAGTCTTCAAAAGTCTGATATGCAAAAGAATGTCGTTAGTAGGTGTTTAGAGAAATTGGAAATAGTTTTATCATTCATGTGTTGTGTGAACATTTAAATTAGCTGTATCCAGAAAGATGATATTGCTTCAGTTTGCTATTGAATGTACTGTATTAATGCCTTTTCTTAAATACATGGAAAATAGGGTTCAAAAAAGCTGATTGTAAAAGGAAAAAACTCAAATCTGTTTTATGCAGAGACATTGGTTTCTGTTGTTGATTGACATAGATGTTAAATGATGCATCATATTAATTCATATTACACATTTAAGAAAATGTTTATTAATGGAAAGCTTGATTTTAAAGATTTGTAAGCACAGAGAGGGTAGCTACATGGGGCAATTACCTAGGCCCCATATAATTATGCAGTTACAGACCCACCAGTGACAAGTCACCAGCTTTTGGCTAGTCTAGCCACCTGTTTAAATATAGTTCAACACAGATTAATAAAAACAGGATTTGACTGTGAAATGCACTTCCAGAAATGAGACTAATCTAGCAATTGACTGCATGTTAGAGCTTGCTTCAGGACCTCCCTTTCATTTATAATGAGAAGTTTGTTAGAGGAGGATGTAAAAGATGGAGGTGAGAATAGACAACAGGAACCCTCTGATGGTTAAGAGGATTATTTTGCTTCTAGAGTCCTGCCTCAACCAGGCTTCTCCTACCTTAATACCAGGAAATAAGAGCAAATAATTTTAAAAGACAACATCTGGGTTCAATTCTCAGGGGGTTGGACTCGATGATCTCATGAGGTCCCTTCCAGCCCTATGATCTGATTTGTATTTGTATTTGTATTCTTTTATAATAGTGTCATTGCATGACAAACACAAAAGTGAAAATGAAGCCTGGCTTGGACAGCAGCTGTAGAAGAAACTTTTGTGCTAGATGTGAAGAAATATCTACACTGAGTGTCTGTGCACTTTCCCATGAGACAAAGCAGTACATATCTGATAATTGACACAATGTGACAAACCCCCAAGTCCGTTACAGACATTCAAGGTTATTTAATTCATTTGGAGGTAACATAGTTTGAAAACCAACATAGTCAAATGTTTTTCTGCATTCTTGTATATTGCCAGTTTGTTCCCTGTATTATTCCCATCCATTTTTCGTTTTCCTGAGGTACTTTACAGCAAAAAGAAGAGACAAGGTGGATAGTATCTTTTATAGAACCAACTTTTGTTCATGAGAGAAGCATGCTTTTGAGCTACACAGAGCTCTACTCTGGGTCTGGGAAATATACTCAGTGTCACAGCTAAAACAGGTGGACAGATAGTTTAGCATAAGTGGCTAGCACATATTGTGTGGGACTACTCAAGGTGAAGCAGCCTGTTAGCACTCCTGTAGTCACAAAGAACAGGGTATAAGGTTACGGATTGTTGTAATAAGCCATAAATAAAGTGTTTTTATTAAGAGCATGTTTACTTTTTACTCACTTTGTCTCGTTAGTGTCTGGGGATTGACATGCCTACAACCCAGCATATTCTGGGAATTATGTTATGAAATAGCAACCACTGTCTAATTTACAGTGAGTGTCTGATCACTCCTTTCCCTTTTGGTGGTATATATCAGCTGATTAGCGCACAGTGCTATACGGCTTTTTTTATAACAATAAGTGAACAAGCATACCATAATCAATCAATCTAATTATGTAGTCTGTGTGTAATCAGCTGGATTAAACAAAACAGCAAAGTTAACAAAAAGTGCCATGCAATTTTTTTTTCCAGTGGTCTCACCTGATTGTGATCAAGTTTCATGCTTTGGTCATATTGTCTGGATTATTCCAACACACTTTTCCTTAGGCTGATCTTGAAGGTCATGTGGAAACTGGTTCAACATACAGTGGCTGTTCTGTTGATTGGAACACTTTGTCAGGAGCACATCATCCTGATTCCACACAAGCTGAACTAGCTTACAGCCTAGGACCAGCTCTAGTTCAGGATCCTGATTAATCTATTTACAGTCCTAAATTATCAAGGACTTGAAAGACCACCTTTTCCTACTAATCCTGTGAAACTCAGGCCTAGTCATGCCAGCTGCATTCAACAGGCTCATTAAATTCCAGCTTGCTGGGAAAAGGTCTTTCCTAGCGAAGCACCTTGACTCTGGCATGCACTACCGATTAGAATCAGGCTGAGCATTCATCTATGGGACTGTAGGAGTGCTGTGCAAGATCCATAAGAAAAGGTTTACTGCGTAAGATGAAAGTATCATCAGTTGTTAGTCATTCGCAACAGCATGATCTAGGTTGGAGACGTGCAAACTCAAGCTGACACCTCTTAATCAGAGCTTTAAACCTGTGTGGGCTAGGAAGTCAGAGAGCATCTCCTCAGTTGAGGAATCTGTTTGTTTTTGTTTGTAAATTTATGTAGCAAACATCAGATTCTAAGGATAAAGAATGGCTTTAAATGGATATATAATTATTAATTGTATTTTTTTAAATGGGATTTCCAGCAACCCAGTGCTCTTTACCAGTATTCTTGGATAGTTGCTTTGCTACTGGCTTAGTGGGAAACATTCCATCTGTTTCATCAGAAACCATACCTTCAGGTCTTCCCAAGTCACATCCAAATACTGACTCAACCTAATCCTAGATCTGATGGGAACTCCAGGTCATAGTCAATAACAAGCCCCAAAACCAATAATTAAGAACTACAACATTTTGCTTAATTATTGCTTTATTTCTGATGAGGACTGAGGTAGATCACTGTGTTTTCTCTCCCTTGGATCTTTCAACTCTTGACAGTGAACTATAACAATGCTGTATCCTAATTAACCTAATAAAATCAAAATAACTACTGCTTTTCTCCACATATCCATTTATTCTCTTTTTTTTCCCCCAAAAATTACACCTCAGCAAAAATAGGAATTTATGCACACCAGTTGGTTTGGCACAAAAAAAAAAAAAAAAGCAGACATCTTGTTAAAGTAGCAACACAAAGCAATAGGCTGTGTGGGAATCTTTCACATTTCAAATTCCAAGTATTAAGGCATTCAGAGCAGTAAATTACATTATAGTAATTTGCCTCACCAAAATATACATTTTAAATTTAGTTTACACTGACAGCTGTGACAAGCTGTATTCCTAAATACATGTCTGATCCACATTTGATTGCTGGTTTGATTCCCATGATTTATGGTACCAATTAAACAGTTCTATCACCCACTAATTTTATACTTGATCATTCATAGTCTTTGCTACTTAGATTTACGCTGCTGCAGTTTCTCTAGATTCAAAATCTCAGTGTCTTCTCATCTTGTAACCTTACCAGAACTTCATTAGCCTCAGGGTAGTAGTATTACACCCTTTTCTTTGTCTGAAAAAGCAAGCTTGGCTCCTGTATTCAGTTGGTAAATTATTAATGAAGCTACTAAATGGAAGCCACATAGTCAGACTGGGTGGGTGAAGATCGCTTTAAAGCACTATTCACACAGAGGAAGTTTGGGGAGCCTTAGGCAGTAGATGCATTGAGTACAGATGGTAGGGATGCACAGCTAAGTGACCACAGGTTTTGCCCAAGATGATTTTCTGCCTGAGGGCAGAACAGAAGGGTGCTTTCCACCAGCAAGACAAGAAATAAAACAGATGGACTGAACACAGGAGAGGACTGTGTGGCAGTGGTAATGGTCACAGTTGATAGTCATTGAAAATTAAGGTGGTTTCTCTCCCCTCTCCCCCTTTTTCTGATTCAGTTCTCAGAAAATTGATCAAGATATTATTTAGAATGGGTTAGCAAATTGATAAGGAGTAGGAAATGCACAGCACACTTGATATTTGTTTACTGTTCCACTGGCTGTGTAATTTATTTTGTTGGTATATAAGATCATATGTGGGATTTATGAATACCGGTGAGGTAATCCAGAGATGGATCTCTTTCCACCTGCAAGTGAGAGAGATACCGAACTGTTAGCAAAATCTTCAGCTTCCTCATTTGCTACAAACCCCTTGAAAAACCCTGTATATGCAGCTGCCCCAAACTGCTACACTCTCTAGATCATGAGAGTATGGATGAATATGCTTATTGGATTATTATTACAGATTTCACATGATTATATTTTTTCCCCTTTTTAGTGAGCTGTAACTGCTCAAGGGCATAAACTGTCAATGTTCGAGAACAGTCAATCCCAAAACCCCATAGTTCAGTGTGCAGTTCTGTGGGGTAGACAATAATATAAATGGAGGAATTTCATTTCTAACCGTTGTGGGAGATATGAGGCCCAAAATGGCCAGGGGGTATAGAGTGATGGCTAAGGGGTTTAAACCTCAGTTTGAATTAGTTATACTCCCTGAAACAGCAGATTCAAATGTCCAGAGGATTGACTTAGGCCTTCAGCCTTATAAAGTATATTTGAAAATCATAAGTCCTTACTGCAGTTTATTATACGTGTGTCTCTGAGATGTCAATAGTAAGATTTATTTATTTATTTATTTTTATTCATCATGGATATTAAAGGTCTTCTGGCATGTTTTGTAAGAACAGGAGTACGTGCTGGAGACATTAGAGGAAAAATACTTCCAGATCTATGTCTGTTGGGCTGAGTAACAGCTGACTGCCTCGCTCCACCCTAGCACTGGTGCTGTATACCTTTGGGACCCTATATTACCCCTAAAACACCTGAAGTGACTGGGAACTTGTAAGTGGAATCTTGTGGGGTTTTGTACAAATGCTTTCTTTAGGGGGAGAGAATCATAGACATAGAGATGAGATTCACCTTACAAATCTTAAGGAAGGAAGTACTAATTCAAGGGAACTGTTATCTGTCTGTAACATTGTTTGCCCTTCTGGGAGAACAAACAGCCCCTAAAGGAAATCTGGAATGGAAATCTTGAACTGAAAGATCTTTGTAGAACAAATTGATGAACAAAACTCTATGCTGTTATCTTTATTGTATACTCATTGAATGTCACTTAATTATTGTCATCAACTCTCATGGTTATCATTGTCATCATGTTTAGAGCTGTGTAAACTCAGTGGGGTCAATGCTAACTAGCCTGAGGAAGGAGAGGAAATACAGTTCAGGTAAACCTAATAAATTGGATGAGGAGGCCCATGTTGTGGAGGGATTGGGGTGTTTGCTTTTCCTGGGTCTTCTCAGCATGAATGCTGTTGTAAAAGTCTCTTTATGCTTCTCAGGAGAGGCATGTCTTGCTCAACAAAGGCATCTGTGACAGGAGCAATGCACTTTTCTCCTTTTTGGTATCGATTCTCATCACTCTTATTCTGTCTACTTTCTTCATGTTTCTATCTGGAATATGTCTTTCCCAATGAAACATGCGATCAAAATTGCCATGTGTTGAAGGAGCCTTTTGGTGGGATATCATCTAAAACTAATAATTTTTTTTCTCCCAAACCATTAGTCTACTTCTGTATTGTCAAGCCTTGTTTGACCTTCATTGTGGTGAATTTTAAGAGATCATCGTGGTTTTGGTTTTTGTTCCCCCTCCTTCCAATCTTACAGAAAAGAAGGACCTGGTGTCCTTGGTAATCCTTTTTGGATGTGTTCAAGTGAAGAAATAAGAGAACTAAATAATTTGGTTAATAGTTCCTAATCTTGGTCTTCTGTTAATCTCAGGTCACACAATGGGCTCATGAGTACCACCAGTTTACTGGGTAGAACTAACTAAAATGTATTGGTCATAAAAAGCGATCATTAGCCTAGTTACAAAGCTGCAAAGCTTTGGCTAGAGAAATTGGTTATAGCTTAGACTAGTCTGTCTGTTCCAGTTACCTCTTTGGCAGGGGCATTTTCCATGTGAGTGACAAAGAATAGTGTTGATAAGATGATGCTTGCCTCATTCCTCACACTCATTTGCTCATGCACTGCTTAGAAAAGGATAAACTGCCCTCTACTGGGTTATACAGGAAACACCCACAAGTATGAGGAAATTGCGAAAGGGAAAGACTAATAACTTGCTGGTGAAGTGGTGAATTGAATATAGTTATCTTTAAATCAACCTTGCTGTGCTACCTTGAAGATCTGCCAGCCCAGGCTGCAAGTCTGCTCTCCTATGCTTTGTCATGTGATGATTATATTTAAAAATTTCTATTTTATGGACTCATCTAAAATGAGCAAACTACCTACTTATTATGGGCACTGTTGAATTTAGAATTTTCCAGTGTTGTTAGAAGACCATTAAAATGGTTTCATTTCTGAGTACAGGATTTTAGAGTTAGAAGAATAAAGATCAACATCATTGGTTGCTTTTCTTTTTTCTGTTCTTTAATAGTGTCTTAACGGTTAAGCTCCACCTCACCATTTTACTTCCTTTATCATAGCTCTGAATCAAAACTGTATTTTCTTATCCTCTTTGTAGCCTAATAATTCTTTCTTTTAACATGCCTCCATATTGTTCCACCCCATCTGTCTGTTTTTTATGTTTATTTTGTTGTTGATTCCCTCCTAAAAATGGGTTTAATTGTCATTGTACCTGAGTTGAAAATGTCAGGTAGAGCAACCTTGGGTGCTAAGTTTTTAAAGTATTTTGGACTCCATTAGAATGAAAGGTCATAGATGATGGTGGTAGAAAATACAGTGTAGATCTACACAAATTTATACAGTTCAACATCACATAAGGTGTGTTTTTTTTTGTTTTTTTTTTCCTCTTAGCCTCGAAGAATGGTACCCACTGTGCACATTCTTGTTTTCAGATTCGTGTTTGGGACATCATTTATGATCAGTCTTGTATCCGACTTCTGGATATCACTAGAGACATTGAATCTAAACAGAGAAAATTAAGGAGTAGTTAAAAGAGGAAGCCTGGTCTAGAATCTAGGTAAAAAAATTCATCTTTAGAAAAAGAACACTGTCTAGGTTATGCTACTGTGCTTTTAGACTTCTCCTTTCCTATAGACATTAAAATCTACAATACCCATCTCAGTGCTAGTCTTTGTGGGAGACTGAACTACTTGCGTGTGTGGAGGTAGTTGCTGGTATTTCAGGACTTTGAAAACAGGTACACCTATCTTTTTCTGGCTTCTCTGTGCCACTTGTCTGCATTCATTTAATGAAGCTGCATCCAGAAGCTGCCTGTTAGTCTTAGGACCAGGAAATAGCCCCACAGATAGTCCATGCAACTGAACACAATCTCTGATGTGGAATTCTAAAAAGATATATCTAAATATCATTTGGATATTTGGATTCAGCAATAGCACAGTACTGTGACAGGGAAACTGACTACCATCCTCTTTGATAAGACAGGCAAATACTCCTGACATAATCTGAAAATCCTAGGAAGGGGATGATCACTCAGTCTCAAGAGACAAGCTGGCACTATTAGTGCGGCTGCTAATCAATATTGCACAGGGCCTGTGGATGCAACCATTAGTACCAGTGTGAAGTAGGACAACACCTGCTTTCTCCTCTAATCCTGGTTATTTCTTTTGTTAGTAAGTCATATTTTAAGTTTAATGAAACCTTATGGTGGAATAGCCCATATGTTCTTTGTAAGAATAGCCCCATAAACAGAGACAAAGTGCCTGTCATTTTAGCCTCAGTGAACCTGACAGCAGGTACAAACTTGAAGAATCTGTGTTGGTGGTGCATTTACTAATGCTTGCCCCCATTTAACCTGGCAATGACATAATTAAAAACATGTATATCCAATTATTGTACTCAGATTTCTGAAAAGAATTTGGTGTGAATTTAACATTGATAAACAATTTAAACCTGTAAATAATATAACCCTCCAGAACTTAACTAAGGGCTCAGTCCTTCATGGATATGACTACCCTGAGACTGGTCTAGCGAAGCATAGAACTGCTGAAATGTAAGCAGGTTCTGAAGTGCTTTGGTAATAGTCTGGAACTCTAAATGTTATGTATCAAAAATCTGAGCTGTATAGAAATCCCAGCAGATTTGGGGTGATGCAGGTAGCTACCAGGAATGTACCTTCTTTCTCATTGAATTTGGTGCAAAAACTAATCATTTGTGACATCATTGCTCTGTTGAATCTTACCGTCTACATTATATCTCCCAAAAGTGAGTTTCAGCAGATCTTCTAAATGACACTTATGAAATCCCAGCCTATGCTAGCTATTAAAAGTTTTTTAAAAACTTTTTTTTGCTCTCCTGCATTGCTCTTCTTGAATTAATTTTTTTTGCATCTGAGGCGTATGCATGACCAGCCATTTAATTTGTGAGTGAGGGAAATATCCCAGCTGTTGTGGATAGTTCTCTGAAAACATTTGCACACTGCAGTGGTGGTCAAAAAAGCTAACAGCATTCTTAGGGTATGTCTATACTGATGGTGGCAAAATTGTCACCATCAGTTTGGGCTTCCAGGAGTGGATCACGGTGAGTATGAAGCCCTAGGAGTCCAGGGCCGTAGGGGCAGGGCCGTAACTATAGCTGGGCCAATGGGGCTTTGCCCCAGGCACACTGGAGCGGCTCAATATAGCTGCTCTATTAAAAGGCGCGTTTTGCAGTGCCAGCTGCAAGTGCTACTAATGACAAGGGGGGTGTGCTGATCGGAACATGCCCCAGTGCCAGATTGTCACGTTACGGCCCTGCGTAGGGGAAAGCCGACCACAGTGGTTTGCAGTCAGCTTTCCCCTAATGTGTAACAGTGGCTTACAAAGTCACCACCATTTACACAAGGAATTTTATGTTCCTCGTGTAAACGGCAGTTGGCTGCCACCAAAAAAGCCCTAAGTATAGACTAGGGCTCAGTGTCTGTATAGGTGTTCCCTTTCAAGTCCTCTTGAGCCCTCGATCAATGACTTTTCTGCAAGCAGTGCCTTTTTGGCCAACATGCATGTGCTATGCTTTCTTGCTCCCAACATTGAGGCTATAGAACAGGGGCGGGCACACTTTTTGGCCTGACGGCCACATCCACCATATGAAGGGCTTACCTGCTCCTTGAATGTGTCTTGACTAGTTTGTGGTCTTATGTTGTTTAAGTTTTAGTATCATTAGTTGTTAGAAGTGTTTATGGTTAGTAAGTGTTTAAACGTGAATGAGTAGAGGGTGTCCCCCCGTTCCTTGGGAAGCATTGCCTTTCTGGCAGGGCTCATGATGCTTCAAACACTGCTTCTCCTGGTAAAAGGCTGTATCTGTGAGCTTGTGTGTGTGTGTGTGTGTGTGTGTGTGTGTGTGTGTGTGTGTTGTTTCAGGAAGCCTCACATCTCCCAGATGTGCAATTTCTGTCTAGTCAAGGACAAAAAAGAACAGAGAGGAATAATCTGCCTGTTAATGATGGAGCACTCACTTTGATGAGCAGCTGAGTCAGGTGGGGAGATCCCACCTATACATCAGTCTCTGGACAGATCCAGCACCCTTTCAACCTTGATTCAGGCTTTCTGTGAGAAGGGGAGGTCATCAAAGGCTTCTGAGAGGGCTCCCAAAAAGAACATGAACTCTCAACTGAAGGAGACTGCTCCCAAAAAGCTTCTAGTCTCCTGAGAAATCTAGTTTCCAAAGCCTTGGCTTATCAGTGTGGTACAATGGGGTCAAAGAACTACTTCTCTGCTTCTGGCAGTTCTGAAATTGTCTAAGGGATAGCAGAGGTGGCCTTAAGGAATTGGGTCCCCTAGGCAAAGACCCTTTATGGGGCCCCCATGGGCCCCCAATGCCACCCTCACTCGGGCTCTGGACCCCCACTGCTGCCCTAGTTGCCCCCCCCCACAGTCCCAATTCCCATGCGGGGGAGCAGGGGGGTGCAGACCGCCAGGTCCAAAAGCTTTACCTCCTGCCTGCCAGACCAGCCTGTCTCCATCAGCAGTGGAACGGCACTCCCCGCTTACTCTCAGCCAGCTGCACTTCCCCAGGGGGAGGGAGGAGAGTGGCTGGTGCGGTGCTGTGGCTTGCCGGGAGTGGGGCCCCCTGGAGCAGAGTGCTCTGAAGAGTTCTGGCTGCTTCCAGGTCTGGGGTGGCTGGGGGCGAAGCGGCCGAGCTCTTCAGAGTGCGCCGCTCCAGGGGGGACCCACTCCTGGCATGCCACAGCACTATGCCAGCCACTCTTCTCTCCCCCCTGGGGATGCACGGCTGGCTGGGAGTAGGTGGGGAGCATCACTCCACCCCCGCTGGAGAAAGGCGGGTCTGGCAGGCAGGCAGGCAGCAAAGCTTTTAGACATGGTTGTCTGCCACCCTCTGCTTCCCCACCAGCACAGGGCTAAGTGAAGCAGGTGGCTGCTACAGGGTCCTAGTCTACCACCTGCTTTGCTTATCCCAAAAGCCACCTCTGAGGGACAGTAGACTTTGGCTGTCAATGAATCCAAAAAAAGCCCCCACCTCCTTGTAAACCATGTCTGCTCTGTGAGAATTTCCTTAATAGTTATTGGAGCTCAGGGCTGTCAGGTATGCCTGCTATCATTTCAGCACCTCATTGGAGCAGATCAATTAGTCATGATGAACAAAATCCCCCTCTCTGTGAGCTGAACCCATGAAGCTGTGGAACTGGCGCACAACCTATCAAATAAAAATTTCAGCTGTCTACCTCCAGGCATTCAGAACTCCACAACTGATATTCTCAGCAGTAACTTCTCACAGGCCTATGAGTTGGAGCTAGACTCTCGAGTCCTCCACAACACATTCCGAAGATGGGATCTTCTGGGAGTAGATTTATTTGCCGCTTCTAAGACCAATCAGTGCCCTCTTTTCTACTCACGAGGGGGCAGGGCCACCAGTCTTTGGGGGATGCCTTTCTATTATTCTGGAAGAAGGGTCTGCTCTATGCATTTCCTCCAATGTTTCTGATACTGAGTGTGATGAACAGACAGGACATGGCACAAGTTATCCTTTATACTTTCAGCCTGACCAACCTAGGCATCCTTACTTGCTTCATCTCTGCACCTGTCTATTGCTCAAGCTGCTGACAGGTTCTTATCTCTTCTTACAAGAGGCAGGTCACATGCTTCACCATGATCTAGGGGTTCTCTGTCTCTGGGAGTGGTTCCTTAATGGTTGTCTGGGTTAAACTCTTCTTGCAACGGGAAGTGCAACAGGTGTTACTGAGTAGTAAGGACGAAGTCAACCCATACTACTTGCATGTTGAATGAAAGAAATTCTCCTATTCGTGCTGTCATTGCTGCTTACAGTCTGGGTCTGTGCCTCTGTCAGTCATCCTGGATTATCTGCTGGATCTGAAAATACCAGAGTTATGATTAGCTCAATTCACATCCATTTGGTCACAATATCTGACTACATAGGGTATTCCATATTTTCTCATCCTGTTTTCGTTTAAAGGTTTGGGGAATTCCTACCTCTGGTCTAGAGACCCCATCCTGACCTGGGAGCTCAACTTGGTACTCAGTGACCTTATGAAATATCCATTTGAACCTGCATCAGTGTATTCTTTGCTTCATTTATCTGCGAAGGCTGCCTTTTTAGTGGATATCACATCAGCTAATGAAGTTGGGGAGATGGATGCCTTGATATCAAAACTCCCTCCCCCCCCATATACTTCAATGATAGAATTTCTTTAAGCCTACATCTTAAATTCTTACCTAAGATTCTTTTGGAGTTTCATCTTAACCATTCCATTCATCTTGCTTTTCCTGAAGCCAAGAAACTCTCTGCAGGAGTACTGTTTTCATACTCTAAATGTTAGAAGGGCACTGGCGTGCTCCTTGAATAGGACCAAGCAATTTCAAAGGTCACCCAAGCCATTCATCTTCTTCATGAATCAATCCAAGGGAACCATGATTTCTGCTCAGAGACTACTGTGGTGGATATCTGGTTGTATTGTCACTTATGAGATTACAGGCATTCATCGTCCTCAGAGGATTGCTTAAGAACATGCTAGTGTCTTGGATGTAGGATTGCTAAGTAATCTTTAGGATGTGTCTTTTTTGAAGACACGCTCTTTAACCCATGCTGTCAGTTGTGATGCAGCTCTAGGTAGTACAGTATTATCTTCAATTCTGGACTCAGTTCTGAACCTTCCTCCTCCCTTTGTAGAAACTCTTCAGAAGTCATGAAATGGAGCACCCATCAGGACATTACTTAAAGAAAAAGTGATTCACCTCGTGGATTAACTGCAGTTCTTCAAAATGTGTCCCACTATCAGTGCTCCACTATTGACCCTTTGTTCCCCTTTGCTTCAGACTGTTCTCATGGAGATGTCTGGGTAGAGATGGAATGGAGAATGGCTTGCCCACATGCAGGGGTGTCGCTAGGGGGGCGAGGGACCCGGGGCATGGCCTGCAGGCCCCACCCCCTGGCCGGGGACAGGGCCGCATGCTGCTGTGGGCAGCAGGTCCCGCATGCCCGGCTGGGGACAGGGCCACCACGGCTGGCGGTGGCTGGGCCCTGGATCTCTGACCTGATTGGGCCGGAGATCGGGGGCACTGGCGCTGGGGCTCGGGGCACGTGCCTGGGCATGCCCAGCGCCAGCGAAGCCCCTGCCCACATGTCCTGATTATAGCCTTGGTGTCTGGCATGAAGAGGGAGAGAGCTTGTGCTCAAGCAAAATTGGCATTTAGTGGAAAATTTTCTGATGAAGGACTTGAGAGGCACGCATGCACCTGAACTGAAGCATCCATGTGGGGACACATCTCAAAGATACTAGTTACTGCACAAGGTGAATAACTTCTTGGGAACCATTAGAAAAAAGATAAGTAATGAAAATATTTTAATGCCACAATATAAATTCATGGCATGCCCACACCTTAAATGTGGCTTGCAATTTCATTCACCTCCTCTCACAAAAGATGCATTAGAATTGGAAAAGGTACAGAGAAGGGCAATAAAAATGATTTAAAGATATGGAACCACTTCTGAATGAGGAGATTAAAAACTGGGATGGTTCATCTTGGAAAAGAGAGAGTTAAGGGGAGGAATATCAGAGAGAGCTATCAAATCATGAGCAGGGTGGAGAGAGTGCATATGTACATATGTTTACCCCTTGACATAACAAAAGAATGAAGGCTTACCTGATGAAATTAATAGGCAGTAGGTTTAAAATAAAGTTATAGATAGTACTCATTCATGCAGCACACAGTTAACCTGTTGAATTCATTACTAGGGGATGATGTGAGGGCAAGAAGTATCACTGTGTTCAAAAAAAGAATTTGATAAACTCATGAAGGATAGATCCATCCATGACTGTTGGCTCACATGCTCTTGGTATCCTCAGATCTCTGACTGCCAGAAGCTTGGACTGGATGACGCTGGATGGATCTCTTGAGATAGCTTGTTCTGTTCATTCCTTCTGAAAGATATGACACTGGTCACTGTGAAAAGACAGGATAATAGCCTAGCTAACTTATTAGTCTGACCCAGCATGGCCATGCTTAAGTTCTTATGAATTATGTTACTTGAACATAAGACCATTACCAAGGACAAGCAGAAGTTAGAGCTTTACTTTATGGATCATTACTTTCCATCATACCCTTTGAGTAGTATTCTCTGGTATTCAGTGCTTCTGGTTCAAGAATTCTTGGGAAGAAATGTTCTTGTGACCTTCTAAAGCTAGTGATTCCCTCCACTCTTACTTTCCATTTAGAAAAATATACGACCATTTTTTGTACAAATACAGACCAGAAAAGAGGAAGGGGGAGGGAGAAGTTAAATTTTCTTTTACTGTGTTCATTCAAAAAAAAAAAAAGTCCCTCCCCTGTTTGATTCTTTGTCTCTTGGACACAGTGCACATATCAGTGCCCTGGCCCCAAACAGACCAAGATGGATTTCACTTTTCCTTCCATTTTATTCTAATTAATTTGTTTGAGGTAGAGATGAGACTGAGGAATGCTGTGAAACAAATACACTATAGTTCTAGTTAAAACCAGAAAGTAAATATTTTTACTTTAATAGGAAATTATATAACTATAGTCTAGTCTACTATGCTCTTTAACCTGTTGAATTTAAACCTCGTTTGATGAAGTGGGATTTTCTCCCATGAAAGCTCATGCAATAGATTTATTTGTTTCTTTTTAAAAAGTACCCACAGATTCCTTCTTTCTTATGGAACCAGCAGGTGGCAGTGGAGAACATACCATAAAGTCAAGAGATTTCCCGGAGGCTATTTCTTGTGCTTTTTCTGCTTCCTGCAGAAGCGCATGTTATGTTGCTGTTACGTGTTGTAGTACACGCTACTTTCTCCCCTAAAATTACTTCCTGAATCTCAGCCTTCATACCAAAATTAATTGGATGCCAGCACTCGAATTCAGCTTCCAGGACAAAAGAAGGCTCTGGTTTCATTTAGTATAAACTCTCATGATGAGTTGTTGTGGGGCTCCTTCTTGCATTATCATGACTGAACACTAGAATAATTCCAGTCCTGATCAGGACTCCATCCAGTAAGCTCAGCGAGGGGGTTACATCTGCTCTGATTGCTGTCGTTTGAAGTTGTTTAATTCAGCACGTTCTCTATTTTCTTGTTGTACTGCTTTCCTAAATCTGAATGGTGGTTTAGCTGTCCTCATTCATCTGGCTGTGGAGAATGCAAAGGTTGAGTCTGCACTGTGGCAGAAGGTTCAAAGAAGGGAGAAGAAAATATCTTGTCCCACAGTATACAGCTAACCAGGGGCAGCTGTTTGTGCCACTGTTGATGGATCTACTTGCATCTCCGGTAAAGGATGCAAATCAGCCTTTCCTTGCATGTGACACAGTGTCATCTGTTAGGTTCATAGTTACCATTACCACCCTAGCAACAACAGCGTGCTCAGCTTTCTCATCCGTTGCTTGAAGTTTACTGGCAATGAAGCAAGTCACAACAGAGATCTACAAAACAGCAGGCTTAAATGTCTGAGGCAAGGCTGTAGATTAGAAAACGATCTCTTGTTGTATTAGGCCTGCACAGGAATTCCACGACACAAAAGTAAGAGAATACAGGCCTGCTTGGTCTCAACTGTAAAGTACCCCCAAAAAACAAGGAGTCTTGTGGCACTTAAAGACTGAGATTTATTTATCGCATGAGGTTTTGTGGGAGAAGATCCCACTTCGTCAGATGCTTTGAAGAGGGGCAATTTACAGAATGGGATGAAAATAAATGCAGAGGAGTGGAGTGTAAGACAGTGAATCAGGCCATACTGCAACAACAAATCAGAGCATTTGTAAAGATTCAGACTCCAGGAAACAGCCCACAGAGGGAGGGTGAAGTCAAGTTACCTGTTATAATGTGAAAAGAATCTATAGTCACGATTCAGTCCTGCTTTCACGCACTTTAATCTGCATATTAGTTCAGTTTCGGCTGTTTCTCTTTTGAAGTTTTGATGTCCCATTGATTTTCTTCAGGACCATCAAGACTTCAAAGAGAAACAGCCGAAACTGAACGAATATGCAGATTAGTCTTACACTCCCCTGCATTTATTTTCATCCCATTCTGTAAATTGCCCCTCTTCAAAGCATCTGACGAAGTGGGATTTTTCTCTCTCAAAAGCTCATGCGATAAATAAATCTTAGTCTTTAAGTGCCACAAGACTCCTTGGTTTTTTGGCTTTACTAGACTAACACAGCTGCCCCTTTGGAACTTGGCAAAGTACCCCCAGCAGCAATGTCTAATCAGAAGGTTAAATTTGGGAAAGTAGGCAGAAAAATACTAGTGTACTATGAGCAAAGATTGCAAATAAGGACTTAGCTGGATAGGGTTAGGGTTTTTTTTTTTTTTTTTTTGTTAGTCTTTGTTAGTTAATTTCTTTGCTAGCTAATTTTCAAGCATTTAAGTTTATAGTAGTATTTTAAAGGATCAGCAGCAGCAGTTCCAAATACTACTTTATATTTTTCCCAATGTGTATTAAAATGTAGAGAATTATGAAATTGAAGACAGAACCCTCACCCTATAGATTGACAATCCGTTCTGTTTAGAGCCCTTTTTGGTAGGGCTGTTGGGTATGCTTCCCAGAGTGATAAAGGGATAAAAAGGAATCTTTTTGTTATGGTGGGCTGGCAGAGTTTCTTTTGGAATGGTTATTTTAATGCTGCTGTGGGATTGTACTGATTATGTCTTCGGGCACCTAGAGCCCTTATTGCCTTGTGTTCATCTAGAAAGAACTGTCACCTTCACTATTTTTCCTTAAGCAAGGGATTGCTTGCATTTTCCTGGTGCTCATCACTTGGAATTAAACCAGAACTTTGTACTGCAAAGAATAATGAGATGGCTGCAGGATGTGAATTCAAATCCTGCATTCTGCCAAGCACTGTGGGATGCCATTGATCTGTGCTTCCCAAATGTAGCTGCTGTGGGTAGTGATTTGTTTTATTTTTTATTGAAAATGTAACTTTTGATCAAATCAAAGTGCAAATTGCACAAGTTATAAATACAAGTTCTTTTATTCTAGTAACTAGGTTAAGAAGTATTGAGTTTGAGGCTCATGTGTGAGAGACACAGAGAAATGTGAAAAGTTTACTTAAAATTGAAACCAGTACAAACAATAATGCGTTGTAAATACATACAGAAAATAAAGCAATCCCCAGAACTAACTTATAAGCAAGGAAGCTGCTGAAGTGACAGCAATAAACAGTTACTGGAGACCATCAGAAGTGGAAGTCATGTTTCCGCTGATACCTGCTTGTCATTCGCATGATCCCACTTCTGAATACTCATGCATCTGTTTTTAAATCCCTTTTCATACACCTACATATCCACAGCTGTATTTAATTAGGTATTAGCTCCCCGTCTATATGTGGCTTTCTGAAGAGCCATAATTGGGTTCTGATTGTTGAGGTAGCTATTTGTGTATACATTTGTCAATATTTCCACCACATCAATGTAGTTAACTTCAGCCAAAGATATAAGCAATTCCTCACCCCCAAAATTTCATTAGGTTTGTTCTTTTGCGTTTAACTTGTCTAGTGCAAAACACTGAGTGCTGAACCTCATTGGAGGTCAAATACGTATGTTAACACACAGATTACTTATGCTAACAACCAGGCTTGGCATAATGCTAAGGCCTATCTGAATAATCTACTTTGTGCGTTATCCTACTTATATTTTAGCTGAATTGGCTTCTGAAAGAAATCTGCACACAATATAAAAATTAAACTAACCTAACAATTGTTCCAGTATTAGGTTAGTGGTCACAAGTGAAAAAGAGCAATTATAGTAGCTCATAAGTGCAAAACAAACAAGGCATTCTGTGGCACTTTTAAAGACTGACTAATTTATTTATCCCAGGAACTTTCATGGGAGAAATCTCACTTTGTCAGAAGCTTGAAAATGGTTCTAACACAGCTACTACCCCTTTGGCAGTGGAGTGACTGGTGCTGGGCACATAGGTCACAAGCCCTGAGTCTAGGCTCCAGTGTCTGAGGCTGGCTGGGGCCTCCGGACTGTGCTGCCAGCTAGCAGCGGCAGGATCTTGCGCCGATCTGGCACCAACCCTGACCCTAGATGGGAACCCAGGGTTGGGTGACCAGCTGCTGGGGCAGGATCTATCCCTGACCCAGGCTGGTGACCCTGGGCTGGATCGGGCCCAGCAGGTACGGCTGATCTGGGCTCCAACCCTTTTCTCAGCGCAGTGGTGGCCCTGCTCTTTGGAACTTGGAATAAGTGCAAGATATGTTCCCGGTCCTTTATTGCAGTAGTAAGAAGCCTGGATGGAGTTTGCTTCTCATTTTTCATTTTCTTTATACCTTTATTCAGACAAACTGAGCTATTTTAGAGCTGTACACCAAGTGAGAGGCATCCAAGGGGAACTTGCCAGTTCTATGGATTTCAGATTGCTGTTTTAAAAGCCCTTTCTGAGCTTTACCTCTGATTGGTCTTTACCAATTCACAGATCATCTGGAGTTACATTACTCTGTTAAAAGTTCCATCAGAATAGTGTTGTCTATCTCATTTGTTTGCTTGTTTTCCTTCCTATAGCTATTTGAGCTTCCCACTTGAAATCTGACATAGTTCTGGAAGTCTTTTCATCTAGGTCCTGACATCTTGGCTCAACACGTCGAGTCTTAAAGGCAAGATTTCAAATTTTATGTTTCCTTTAAAAAAGGGAACAATTCAGCTGACAAGTTCAGTCTGAGTTCATTTCTAACTTAGCAGGAATAAGAAACTTAAGTGTCTTAGCAGGAATAAGAGCCTTGTATAATTATTTCCAGATGCATTAGATTTTTGTATTCTTGAACCTTATAAGGTTTGGGAAGAAGTAGGTGAATGCTTACATCTGGAACCTTCAAGCCACTCTGCCTGATGTTTGTAGTAGCAATTGAGTTCTATAAAGAGCAAGCATCTTACAATTGCTGATGCGTTCTTATAAAACACAGTACTGAGTAAAATACTACCTCCATTGAATTCAGGAGTAAAGTTGCCACTGATTTCAGTGAGAACAGGATTTCACCCAGTAATTTAATCTTCTGAGGGAAGGACTGTCAGCTCATAACATCATCTTCCCCTCCCCACATTCCCTGTGATCCTACAGAACAGAAGACCTTCCACCCAGGGTTTCATGGCTATACAGAAGGCTTACTAGGACGGGGTGTCATTGTTCTTTTGGAAACCTCTGTGGGTGTGAGCAGCATTTTGTTCTGTGTCCTTTCTCCCATGTCATTGAAACTGTTCACTGCCATTGATACTCATTGGCCTGAACAGTTGCTAGAGAACCACCTCAGGCACTCTTTCTTTTTAATTTCAAAGGGGGCAGCCCTGTCAGTCTAGTTCAGCAAAATAAGCAAGGAGTCCTGTGGCACTTAGACTAGCAGATTAATTTATTTATTGCATGAGCTTTCGTGGGAGAAAATCCCACTTTGTCATGATCTTCATTATGATCTTCAAAGAATCTGAGGAAGCAGGATTTTCTCCCAGAAAAGCTGATGTGATTAACAAATTTGTTAGTCTTTAAGTGCCACAGGACTCCTTGCTTGTTCTTTTTTTTTTTAACGAGCGTGCTGCCTTCCAAAACTGCCTGCTTCTGGTTGCTTGGGTGGGGAATGCTCTTAACCATCCTTTGATTTCGTCCTTGTTTCCTTATAAGTTTATTTGTATGACTGCCAAGTTAAACTATTGATAGAGATTTTCTGATGTTTACATTTTACTCCATGCTGTATCTCCTGCCATTTAGACTACTTTTTAAAATGCTATCAAAATTATTAACATTTTTCTTTGCCAGGAACATTTTCCTATATCAGTTTTCAGTAATATTTTTGCTATGATTTTTAACCAAAGGTTTTATACATATTTTGATGAAAAATTTTGTGAAACATTTCTGAAAATTAAAAGGAAAATTCAAAATCAAGTTTTTTGTGCAACCATTCAACGATGAAAAATTCCATTTTTGTTGAAAAAAAAAATCTTTGTTTGATATTTTAAGCTGCTCTATTCCTTAGACTCCTAACTAAACAGTCTACAGTTTTATTCACATCTCATCTCAGGTGGAACAGTGTCTCCCCATGAAACATGAGGCCTAATGTTAAGTGTGTGTGTAGCCACCCTAGGTGGAAGCCAGAGCCCAGGTAGACCATTTGGTTAGATCTTCTTCCATGCTTTAAGCCTCTAATCCTGCGAACACTTACAGTATGTCCCTGCTTATGTACGAGTCTAATTGAAATCAGTGGAACTACTCATGATAGTTATGCATGTGCCTAAGTGTTAAAAGGATAGATACCTAAAAGACCAGATTCCTGTAAGAGGAGGAAAGCCAAAATGGCTGTTGGGAATAATTTTATGTGCAAACCCCATAGCTTTGCAATTATAGTTCTTTATGTTCTAAGATTAGCTGCAACAACATGTTAAAGCAGGACACAGTAATAGTATTTGGGGGAGGGGTATCCTATTGACCATGGATATATTGAACTGATCATAGAACTAGTATATGTTATGACAGACACTTAAATAACCATAAGACCTAATTTTTCATCTGAACTCCCTTTCCCCACAAACTATGTATGAAGGGATGTTGCCACCTAATGGGATTCAGGAACAACAGCAGCAAAAAGTGCTCTGTCTCTCTTTTGGTTTTCTTTACATGCTCTCATTTACATCCTATATCCGTAGCCCGAAAGAGATAATCCAGGCAGGGATTCTTGTTAATGTTTTACTGCCAGATGCCATTCCCAGAAGACCAATTCATAATGCAGACTTTATGGCTATTTAAATCTTTGCGAGTAAAGGTAAGGATTGCATGTAATCTGGGATATCCTCTAAATCCCTCTCCTTTGTAACATCTTCCTCTCTTCTATACTGCTCTGAAGAGGCTTCTTAATACCAGTTTAAATGGGAACTCTAATGTTTATTAAGGGTATCAGCCAGTTTGCTATCTGTTCATTTTATCAGGGAAGAGTCTACTGTACAAGAAAGCAAGAGAAAGAATTGTTGGAAGCTTTACTTTATTTGAACCATCACTGAAAGAATTAGCATATTTTTTTGAAGCATGGATTAAAAAAGTTTTAAGTTTTGTAGTGCAAATAGCAGGCTAAAGCTATGACTAGATTTTCCACCTATCCTTTCTATATCCTGTTTTCTTGGCAAATGAACTAAGGGATACCAGCCCCCTGATGTTTGAGTTTACTGGGAAGAGAATTAATGAGACACGACATAAACCTCTACTGAATTATATTTATAAACTGACAATTTCCTCTCCTGGAGAAAATTTGGGAGAGTTAGAACAGCAATTTTTGTGTTTATTTTTTCATCTTATACAAAAGTTTTCTGCAAACACAAGAGTCAAGAGAATTCAATACATCAAAATAACAGGTCAGACCCCCGTTTAAAAACAAACAAACAAACATTTTGATGGAAGAGAGAGGATGAATGGAGGAAGGGAGCATTGGGAATTTCCCTGAGATAGTCATATTTTTATTTATTATTTTTCCCTGATATCTTTACTGTTGTCATCTAAAGGCACCTGTCATTATTTATTGTGGTACAGATTCTACTAAAGAAGAAACATTCTGAATATACAACGCAGGAAAGGCCATTGGCCAGTACATGAATCTCATCCTCTAGCAAAAGGCTGCTGTATATAGATGTATAAAATGCAAAACCATAAGCATATAACATAACTTTGCAGATACTGGTAGCACCATTACACTTCATGGGACATCTTGTGTCTGCAAAATTATGTACATGCTTGAGCTTTGCAGACTGGAATCATTGTATGTACAGAGAACACAGTGACGTGCAATCACCTTGGGATGCAAGAGAAGTAGCAAAAGGAAGAGGTAAAAATTTTGCTTAAAACAGCAGGGCGAAGGCAAACCCCTACTCCTATGAAAAATTTTTACATTTAGTGTGAAGGGGGTCTTGCCCACTCTCTTTGTTCTTAGAGTACCTTCTGAATGACACCCCCCCACCACCCTCATCACCCAGCAAATAGTCTGTGGAATTCAGTTTATCTGAGTTGGAAAGATGAAAAGTAAGTCAACTCTGCTGAGATTTAAATTTTGTAGATTCAGGAAGTGTTTCATTCAAGATCACTCACCACTAAGCCCTCCCTTCTGGCTGTCTAAACAGTCTTATCCCAGGAAGGATGTGCTAGTGTAAATGTTTTATAATTGTATGTGGGATATAGGAATCACATTTTAGCTACTGATCAGTGTCACAAGTGAGTATCTCTGACAAGCCATTGCATTCTCAAGGGACTAGGAGGGAGGATTGTTAGAGAGAATCTTGCCTTATATTTCAAGTATATCCTTAGTTTAGACTGGTTTTGGTTTTGTAATGCTAGAGTGTACTTTCTCCAAAGATACAAAAAACGTCAGTTGGCAGTTTTGCTGTGTATTCCAAAGCAATAAGAAGAACTGGCAAAAAGGCTTTTCAGTACTTATCTGTTCTTATTGCCTTACTATTATTATTCATTATCTTTGGATGTATATTTTTCCTTCCATACGTGTGCATCTCTTCTACTGTTGCTAATAAGGGCTGTATATGCATTGAGTAGATCAGAGACCACTTAGTATTCATTAATTGAGTAGTACATTTGCTTGAAGATGAAATATTTTTTGAATATCCCCCTGTGTGTTTCATTATCCATAAAGCTTAGCCATTACTGTTGCTTCTGTATTAATACTCTGGAAGGGATGCTTTGGGTTCCTTAGCCCTATTTGTCTTAACTCTTTAAACAGATTTTATAGAAAGCTAAGATTTCTACTAAACTCTTAGGAAAACCAAAGACTGATGTTATCATTGTCTCCCTGTGGTGTAAACAACCTATCTTCAGCCCCAGTGGCTTGATTAGGAGTGAATTGTGGGAAGGTCATGTTGAAGCTAAGATCAGGATGTAGTTAATCCTGGATCCAGGACTTTGGGGAGGAGGGAGGGAGGGAGGGAGGGAGAGAGAGAGAGAGAGAGAGAGAGAGAGAGAGAGAGAGAGAGGAAAAAAAAGGGTGATTTGAGATGAGAGAAGTTAGATCTTTTGGTTTCTTGGAGGAAAGGGGAAGCTCATATTATTATGGAGAAGATCTTTGAAGATCTTTGGATTCTGACTTGGATTTAGTAGCTTTAAGTTCTTAAAGAAACTGCTTGCCCTTTTGACTGCAGAATAAATGAAGCTTTTGGCATAAAGTGTGAGGACAGCTTTGAGCTTGTGGCTGCATACGCAGAGCAGCTTTGTTTTGGGTGCTAACATCGCTGACAACATCACTCAGTTTTATGTTGCAGTCTAGTGCAGGCTTTATGAAAGAGAGACACGGAATAAATCCAAGAGCAGAATTTTGCTTGTTAGGGATGAAATCCTCATTCCATTAAGGTTCATGGGAAGTTTGCCATTGACTTTAGTGGGACCAGGATTTTACCATACCTGGGCATCAATGGATGACTAGACAAACTGGGATTAAATGATAGTTTATGAGGGAATGGAACCTCACATTTCCACTGAGATTGGCTACAGGTAAGAGGAGTATGAGAGAATGAGTGGACCCAACCACCTTTTGACCATTCTTCCATGGAAACAGATGATAAAAATAAAAACAAACCATGATGATGGTGGTGTGTTATCTAGTATTTGGAGAAGTGAACAGCTGATTCTTTAAATTTTGTGCATGGCACAAATAGCAAAGAAATGTATAGAGAAATGTTTATTTGTTAATGGACAGCACTTTGAACATAAAATAAAGCCCTATGTCAGTTGTTAAGTAGTATTAATATTTATTTATAAAATTATTTATTATCTATGGGGTTTCCAGAAATTCACTATTTTAGCTTAAAAACCTAGAATCCTCTTTGAGGAGAATACAGCATTTATATATCAATGCATCAACCCTTCTGTATATTATATGTTCTTTCCACTCACAAAGGTCAGGTTCCCTTTCTTTTATTAAATTTGATCTCCATTAGATTTGAATTTGGTGGCTTTACAAACTGAGACTCTCTAATTATCCATTGGTTTAAGTTGCTTTTAATTGCTGTGCCTAGCTAAAATGCTAATTGTCTCATTTCTCATATAGCCCTGGGCCTTGTTCTGATAGATATTGCCAATTAATTTGATTTGTGGGTTTTGCTTTTTATAAAAAAATTACTCTATGCACATAGGGCAAACACAGGACTTCATATGCTTGCTTACTTGATGCCACGAGCCAAATGAGCACATCGATGTGCTAATCCATTATGTCACCAAACTAGATATTCCATGGATATTACCTGTGCAACCTTCCCCACAAAGACAGGATTTGACAGAGCAGTTGTCAGCTCAGGTTTTAATATGTATAGAGTAAGACTGCTTTCCTCATTCCGTTATTTTGGGATTAAAAGTGTAACAGTTTGTCATAATCACTTCAAATGTGAACTTTATAAGTTGCAGAGATACACAGTAATTGCCAGTAATGATTGTAGAATGATAATACAGCCCAGCTTACCCAGCTGTCAGTTAAACAGATGCCACTGCGCAGATGCCCTTAAACACTTCTGTTCCCCAATTAGAAACTGTAATGGAGATATTAGGGCAGTTACAAGTCACATCTGTGAAATTTAAGCATGGCTATAACACACCAGAATTGTGACTACTCTCTGGAAGAACTTTAGTTCAAACAAGAGCATGCTAGCAAAAGCGAAGGCTTCAAGCTGACAAATAAATAGGCCATTTGGCTTCAGAGAGAATCTGTGGCAAAATAAATTGTTGGCACATAGGATGAGGATGCAACCCTTAATAAAGAGGCTAAATTAGGTTTTGTTGAGGTTATTTGTGGCACAACAATTAAGCCCTCAATTTATATGATTATTCATTATGAATGTAAAATAATAGTCATTTTACTTATGGAACAGCGGCTACTGCTCCATAATTGTATTGTAGCTGAGCTTCTGTGATCCAAAGGGGCAGCGGTGTTAGTCTAGTTCAGCAAACCAAATAAACATGGAGTCCTGTGGCAATGAAAGGCAAACAAATTTATTTATCACATGAGCTTTCATGGGAGAAAATCCCACTTCATCAGATGCTTTGAGTTTCTATGTGATCTCTGATTTTTTTGGCTTTGTTTAAGGCATATCAGCTGGAGATGGTTTTGGGCTCAGGCTGATTTCTTTTTTCTATCAAAATTCAAGTGAACAGGACTAGGATTCAATTCATCAGGACGTTCTGAAAATACTCATTTCCAGCGGAGTCCAAGGAGTCTCCTAATTAGAGCTGGTTGAGGAATGTTAATTATTTTTCATAAATAACTTTCATTTGTTTCTGAATTTTCCACAAAATGTTTGTGTTAAACAGTTGTGCTAAAACTGTTTTCCCCTCTGTTTTGTCTTTTTTCCCCCCCCCCCCTCACATTTGAAATAAGAAAGATGAACTCAGGAGAAGTGGGGAGAGGGAAAGTAGAGGAGACAAAACACTTAAAACAAAAAAAATGTCTAAAATATTTTGTTGGGAAGTGGCAACCTGGCCATTTTTGTCAAAAGTGGTTTTGGTTTGTTTAAAAAAAAAAAAGAAATCTTGGCCATCTATCCGTCAGGACAGGACTATAGCACTCTATAGCAAGACGCTAGAAAGGATTAGACTCCTCATAACAATTCACAAAACTCATCTAGTGTAGTTCAACTAGACAGGAACAAAAGTTTAGTCAGTCAAGGTGCTAAGCATGATTTTTAAATAGGCTCTCCAGAAAGACATGTCAGGTTTGGTAATTCAACCTGCTGCTCTGGAACCAGTGACTTGGGAAAATGGATTCCTTGTTTCTTTCATCTCTGACAACACGTGGAAGCAGCTAAAATGAGTGAGAGAAGTAATTTTCACATCTTGAGTTTTTATAAAGAGTCAGAGAAATGCACCGCTGCTGTATTAGCTCCTAAAGCAGTGGTTCTCAACCACTGTGTCAGGACACATTACTATGCCATTGCACAGTGGTAAGTGTGTCACAGAGTTGGGGAGATGGCTGGATTTGGCCTGGGGAGGGGCGGTGGGCTAGTGTGTCCCGTAGGGTTGTGATGGTGTGTCGCAGCCCACAAAAGGTGGAGAACCAGTGTCCTGAGGTACAGAAGTGACGCTCCCCACTGGGAAGTGAGGCTTCCTACTGAAAACCTCTCTATTCCCTCACAGAATCCCTGCTTCTTGCTTTATGGCTACTATTGAGTGCTTAAACAATCTGTGACTGCTAAGCCATGTCCCCATTCTCCCCCTGCCACCTTAAGTGTGAAGCATTCTTTTGTTGGCTACTCCCTCCCCACTCCTTTAATGGCCATAGAACGTAGTTTCTGGATGTGGTACGGACCCCTGTGTCAGCTCTTTGCATCATCTCCTCGTGGAAATGTATGTTACTTCTGCGTTAAGAATCTCCTAGATGAAATTCTTACTCCATTAACTTCAGTATCTTATCCCATTAACTTCAATAGGGCCAGGATTTCACCTATGTCCTCTAAAGGGAGGGGAAGAATTTCTCCCAAGGAGCATCCTATCAGCTTCCTGCACAGTGCTCCTCAGTTTTGATCTGTTGTTCTCACTTCTTCAACAGAAACTAGCTCTGCCAAATATATTGGATGATCTTGTGATGTAAACGAAAGCTTACCACAGACGAGGCGGGAGGTGGTACGTTCATGTCACTTGTAACAGAACAAAACTAGCTTTAAAGCTCTGACTCTGTAGGTAACAGGCCATGGGTTGAGCACACTGCTGCTAACCTTCCCTGTGCTCAGTTTAGTTTATAAATTCAGATGAACAGACACTTTTGAACTTTTGCTTTTTATTCAGGCACATAGCTGATTTTGTTGGCTTTCTTCAACAATTTATCTTTTTAATACCTACAGCACTGACAACTTTTAAAAGCTGTTTGTATATGAATATATAAATATGGTGTCATATCCTTTCTGATATTTTCTTAGAATCATAGATGTCAAGTAGGGGAACTGTTTCAGCATGTCCCTCTCCCTGCAGGAACATTCTTTAGCATGCAGATAAGCATCACGAAGTACCTCTGTGCGACCTCTTTGGAAAAAAAAAATTATGTATTGATATTTCGGTCACTCAGATTCTGCCATGTGCCTATTGCTGCAGGGTATAATTTGTAATTTGCTGACAACAGGGGGCAGAGTGAGTTTACATTTTAAAGGGGAAGACTGACTGTCAGAGATGAGTCAATAATCTATTCAAATGAAAGCCTCCTCTCATTGAAAGAGAAAAATAGAAAATACTTTTCTGTATAAATCTCCTATGGTCAGTGTGACTTGTGGTGCACTAAGCATTGCAGGGCCTCAGTTTCTATTTCAGATAGTCTTTTATAATGAAGATAAATCAGTTAGTCAATAAGTTTGTATTCATTTTGGTTGACTAAATCTTTTTATTAACTGTTTATTTAATTTTAGTCACCCAATATGGCTCTGGCAAGCTCTCAGCATACTTCTGGCTGCCTTGACTGTCTAAAGAGACTTTTGGCAGGGTCCTAGGTCTGGGATTTGCACGCTTTTTCCATCCTAACAAGCATGCTTGAGGCGCCAAACCATACTTAGAATGTAAAAAAGGAACAAACTTTACTTAACCATGAAAGGAGTAGGAAGGGAATCTGTTGCTTCCATTGTTACCTCCATGAGCCTTGATCTAATCTGGATTCTGATAGTAAAGAAGAAACAGTTTCAAGTTCCTACTGAATACAAAGAAGAGCACAAAAATGTCAGACAACCTTCGAAAGCATCACTGTGTTTATATTTTTGAAGGGAAAGCTGTAATGATTTTAAGAACATCTTCACGTTTATTTAAGTAGATATCATATCTTCATAGTGAAAGGCAAGTCTTCATTTGCATTTTTTGGATCCTTTTTTAAAACAATCCATCAGCTCAGAGCTTATAACACACTATTGGTCTGATACTTTTATTGTCCCCAAGTACTACTTACTCATCTCAGAAATAAGCATTTGAAATTGTAGGCCCTGTTTATGTTAAATGTCAGAGTTGTCACATAATAGCCTACAAATAATGCCAAATATGTAAGCTTGAATATTCTGATCTTTTGTTTAATGGCTGTTTTGGAGTCAAGTTATTTTCACTATCTGTTTTTCTGTTTCATGGTCATATTGTTTTGTACTAAACTAAGCTGGGTCATTACAGTGACATTCCGTATAGTCAGTGGCTAAGGATAATTTTCATTTAGAACAAGACATTGAAAATTATATAACATAAAATTTTCTTTATATGGAAATGTTTATACAATATAAATGTTTGCTTAGTAAAGCAGCTCTTTCTCATCTGGATAGTCTCTCTATGTAATACATCATACCAGACAATAGACAAAGTGGTGGTAGCAGTAGATAAATGGACCATGGCTTCATTTCCCTCCTGCTACAGGAGATATCATCAACGCTTAGCACTGACTGCGGTGTTTTTAGCTCCTGCTTATGAATGCACAGTATCTCATTCTTGCCAAATGGACAAACAATGGGTGGTAAATACAGTTTACAGGTTATGACGGAGCAATCCATTTATTCTTTGCAATTTATAATTAGGAGTTATTGGTCTTGTCAGCTGCAGCAGAAGGTATCAGGAAGACACTGTGGTGATAGTTTTTTGTCATTATTTAAATTAAAACAACTACACTAATAAAGGCATCCTGAAGGTGGTGATAATCCACCTATATAAAAACTCCATGGTGCCTTTATGTAGCTGCAGCAATTTGTTTCCTACAATTAGCTTAATTGTTTTTAAAGGATTCCAAATAAAATTATAAATAGTACAGCTATCTGCACTTACAGAATTGTGATCAAGAAATCTTTACAAACTTCAAGTGCTTTTGGTCTTGGGGGGAGGGTGAAGACAGCACAGTGGAATGCTGGTTCTGTAATATTTATAATTGCTGTATAAACGTTTCTGTCTAGATTATATTCCACTGTTTCTTTCTCAACTGATTCATACTTTAAAATAAATAGGAAAATATCATTGCCTCCAAACATGATATCTGATTGTGGACCCTTCTCTATTCTTGTTGCATGTTGTTCCAAGTCCATGCTACATATCATCAGGTAGCTCTCACATTCTTGAACTGGAGGTGGAAGGGTACATAAACAGTTCATTCTTGGCTACATTTTTAATGACAAATGCTTTTAGTACTACATGTAAAATGCCATGACCTGGCCATTCTGCATTCATGTGAAAACTGAAGACCAGGTTGCAAATTACAAAAAACAATTATTTGCACCCTGCTTTTGGCTTCCTCAATTCATTTTTCTCTGTTACATTGTAGGGCGGGGCTTATGACTCGGGAACATAGTCTGTGTGCTTAAGCATGAGTTCAGGGTTCATGATCTGTACACTTAAGCATGGACTTCCCTGATGGGCTCGTACAGCCTTTCCTATTGATGGCGTAAGAAACTACAATATCTGTTCTGTAGAGTATTGCATATCCTTCGCTCTTGTTGTCTTATAATGAAAATTGAGTACGATCCTAAATAAAAATATCCATCTGCCAGTATTACATGCTATGAAACAGCTGTTCATGGCATTTTTGAAAGGTTTATGTCACCATAGTATGGGTATTTCTATACTGCAGCAGAACACCTAAGGCTGGCTTGTGACAACTGACTCATGCTGTGGGACTATAAAATTACAGTGTAGATTCTGGCTTGGGCTGAAGCCTGGGCTCTGAGACCATGCAAGATGGGAGGGTTCCAGAGTCTGGACACCTGCCCAAGCTCAAATGTCTACACTGTAATTTTGTAGTCCCTGAGCCTGAATCAACTAACACAGGCCAGCTGAGGTGTTTCATTCTGGTCTGGACATACTGTGTCTTAAAGCATTTATTCACCTACCATTAAAATCAATAAGAAATTTACCATTGACTTTAATTTCAGCTTCATCATCCCTAATGGCCCTGATTCAGGAAAGCCAATTATGGTTCTTCAGAAAGCTACATATGGACACAGAGCTAAGACCTAATTAAGTACAGCCAATGTGTTTTTTCTATGGATAGGCAGTCTCGTGTATGCTTTTCCTCCAGTGCCTCTCTCACCCAGATTCCTTATTGCAAATCAAGAGGAAGAAAGCATAGGTTATTATGGTAGCCTTGGTGTAGCCTGGGACAACATTAACTTGGAATGCTGTCAGAACTATTGGAGGCCTATCCCTAGATGCTTCCACTTGGCCGTATCTTCTCTCCCAAGACCAGGTCAGCTGCTCCACTTCGACCTGGTCTCCCTACACCTGACAGCATGGTTGCTTCATGGTTGTTCAGGGAAGAATTATATGGCTCAGCCCAGGTTCAGAGGGTCCTTTTGGAGAGGAGGAAACGTTTCACCAGAGTATCCTACCTAGCCACGTAGAAATGCTTCATCATCTGGGCAATTCGCCAAAATTCTCAACTATGCAATTGACCATACAAGAAATTTTGGACTACCTGTAAAACTTGAAACAAAAAGACTTGGCCTTCTTGTCTGCCAAGGTACACCTAGCAGCAATATCATCCTTTCATCCCCCAATACAGCGCCGAATGATCTTTCCCTGTGAAATGACAGCCAGATTCTTCAGAGGTCTGGAGAGGCTTTTCCTTTTGCTTCAGGACCTGGTTTCCCAATGGGATTTGAATGAGAGGAGATCTCTGGCCTTGTGTAGTGACAGGACCAGGCCTCTCCACTGCTCTGCACAGCTCTTCATCACAGTGACTGACTGGTGTCATCCTAGTGAATGAAGTCATGGATCACAGCTTGCATTCAAGCCTGCTGTGTGCAGGCAAGGGTCTTTCCTTCAACATCCCTGTCAGCCCACTCCCCAAGAACTCAAGCATCTTCAGTGGCCTTTCCTGCACAGGTACCTATATAGGATAGCTGCAGAGCCACTACAAGTTCTTCAGTACATACCTTCATGTCGCACCATGCCATCAGGGCTATCCCTTGGGTTGAGCAGGGCCCAGGGCCAATCAGCCTAGTTGAGGCCCCATCCCCTCCCCATTCTGGAGGGAAGCATGGTGGGGCCATCCTTCTCTGGCCCCCAGGAATCCCAGTTGCCCCCTGGGGACTGGGAGCTGGCCCCTGACCCAGCTGGGAGTCAGAGGCCACCCGCTGTGGGAAGCCAATCCCAGCTGCATCTGCGAGCTGGCCCTGACTGAGGCCACTGCTGCCCCAGCCAAAACTCCAGGCTACTGCTGCTGGCACCATAGCCAGGGACCTGACACCACCACTGGGAACCAGCCCTAGCCATGCCCGGGAGCCCAACTGCATGCAGCTGTGTGTGCAGCAGGCCAGCCTAGACAGGCCACAGGGCCCTGCACACCAGCCTACTCTGCCCTGGGGGTATGGAGGGCCAGCAAAAGAGCTCCTGCGTTGCTCTACCACCTTTGGCTCACTGCCAAAGGCAGCGGGGAGCAGGACGAAGTGCTGCAGTGGGGGAGAGCCACAGCATGGGCCCTGTGCTGCCCTTCTGGGAATGGCACCTAACTGCAGGGCCTGGGATGATCACCCCGTTTTCCTCCCACCCCCTGGATGGCCCTGCATTCCATCACACAGTAATCTTGGGATGACACTGGGTTTGGTAGAGCAGTGTCACAGTCGTCACATTCATGAACTCCTCCTGCTTGCCTTTGTGGGTATTGCTAGTAGGTATCTAATTCAGAATGGATGTGAGCAAGCACTCAAAGAAGAAAGAATGGTTACTTAACCCATAACTGTTGTCCTTTGAGATCAGTGGCTTGTGTCACAACCTGCCCTCCTTTCTCATAGTCAGTGTTCTGGCAAGAACAACTGAAATGGAGTGGGGCTGGAAGTGCTCTTATACATGGGTTGCATGTGTGTACCACTGCAGAGGGTGCTAGAGTCAGCCTGTGGTTACCAGAAGGGGGAAAAATTTCCAGTACCGGTGCATACACTCCTAATTCAGTATGAATGTGAGCAACATATCTTAAACATAGTTACAAGGCAAGTAACCACTCTGTCTGAAGCACATTTTGATCTGAGGCGTGTGCTTGGTTTTTTGGAGCTAGAAGAATCCAATACAATGTATGTAATTCTTGGTTTTAAAAATCATTTATCACAGAAATATGCTTTGTCTGAGTGGTACATGAGGGACTAGAGAACCTGAGGGGTATTGTCTGTGGTTTCATAATAACTATTAAAATTTTTAGGATCCGCACATTTTTACTGGCTTACTGAAACCTTATAATAGAATATATCCCCAGTTTCTTCCCTGGCAGTTTGACCTGAGACTGGCATTCTTAGCTGTGTCCTGTACCAAGTAAGTGACCTTACATAGTCTTGGCAGAATACACATTGCCATGGGTCAATTGGGCTTTGTATCATAACCCCATGCTGTTAACATTTAAATTGGATATTGAGAGTATTAAAAGTTAAAAAATTAATGAAAGTGAGTTAGTCATGGTCCTATGAGGTTATAAACACAAAAATAAAACTTTTAAAAGTTATGTAAACATAAGAAAATGGTCCTAGCAGGAGATGAGAGATTTGCTCATGGAATGTGTCCCATACCAGGTAATGTGACATCTGGAAGTACATGCCCTGCTTCCTGGAGGTACCAGGGGGAAGACTTATCTGTACCTGACAGGGGTTAGCTCACAAATTTCATTGACTGTGAGCAAGAAAAGAACTGTGCTCTATTCTTTGTACAGGTTAGAGACGCACACTCAAGCAAACAAACACCTTGAGCAAACCCGTGGTGTGACCAGCCCCTGGTCTAGTAAACACTCCAGAATTCAAATGTTCATTGCTTCCAAAGGAACAGTACACACTAGTTTCTTTTCAGGTCGCTATTCTGCTTCATGCACACAGAACTTAACTATGGATTTAATGAAAACATGTAAAAGTTTATTTAACAAAATATAGAAATTCAAGAAATAAGCTAAAGTGTTGGACACAAATGGTCATATGTGGGGGAAAAAGATCATCACACCTAGATCTCAGGCTTACTTAACAATATAATGTGGTCTAATGAATTTAGCTCACCCAAAGTTTTGCAACATTTTCCAGTTAGGTTGGCTGTGACCTGCCTTTTAAGACAGAATATGCTGACAGTTCATCTCCATAGTGAAGGATCTCGGAGGGGGGTACTTCAGGACCTCCAGATATATCCCCCAAATCCATCATCTGCTTGTAAACAGGAGAGCCCCATGCTGTTCTTGGTTTTTTCCTGCAGATCTTCTTTCATGAGTTTGCAATTACTTTATTAGCATCCAGATCAGTAATGTAAATAGATGTGTATTGTGTATTTTATAATGACCTGTCGGAAGGAGAAATGTCTACTGCCCCCTTCTGGAACAGAGCCTGTTTTTCACTTTCTGCCAACCTCTCTTATTGTCAATATCTTAACCAAATAGTTTTTAGTATAGATTGTTAACTCCTGAAATATCATCTGTACATATATCTCTCAATGATTAGTATAACCAGTGCGATACTGGCTGTCACCCTTGGGCATGCTTTTATGTAGATACCAGATCCTGGAATCCTTATAAACCATTATGTAGCCCTTACACCATCTGTTGGCTGGGACCACAAGGTCCCCGGGTCACCATACATCTGTCTACCTGCAAACAGGAAAGCTTTGCTGCTTGTGATTACGCGCGCGTGCACACACGCACAAAAAAGCAATGTCAAGGCCCATTGTGAAGCCTCCTCTGGTTGGCTTTCATGGACCACACATAAAGGATAAAGTTTACATTCATTCTTACCAGTTCATTGGTGGAGCTGGTTTCAGCTTGAAATGAAGTGCAAAAAATGTTAAATGATCATAAGTTCCAGCAAACCTAGCTAAGGTATTACAAATCTGTAGGATGGTTCCTGACTGGCCAGTTTGGAACAACAAATTGTAAAGCTGTTAGCAGCATTAACATGTTGTGACTACATAACAAAGAGAGGTATTCTAAGTTACGGAGTGATAGAAGGAAAGCAAATGGGGAAAAGTGAGCAGTTGACAGAAAGAAGGTCAAGACTGGTCAAGTTAGAACTGTTGTACATGGGATCATATTGTATTATTTTCATGAACAGCACTGATCCTGTTTCCTGATAACCTCTTAGCAACCTTATTACTCCAGAAAGGAGTGTCCTTAATGATGCTTCAAAGGACAGGAACTTGGTCGTCTCTTCCTATCACACACATGGAAGTGTTTAAAATTCATTGCCATCCATCTGTGCATTTATAATACATTCATTGGCAAATATCTTGGGACCAATGTCATTAAGCCTTTGCGTATTATTAAAGAAATGTGAAACGCACCATTTGGATGATTTGAATCCCACTTAAGTAGATATAGTCAAGAAAATTCCAAGTTAAGGTGATGACGTCCTTTTCAATCTTTTCTCTGTACTGTTGTACATCTAGTAGAAAAGAACAACCAATTGTATGAGATTCCTTTGATAACTAAGAGTAAAGGCTGAGTGTTTGACGGAGCTGCATCCTTTAGTCTGTTTCCTTGCATTTTTCAGATTACTCATGCTATTTTTTTTGTCATTTTTCTATTAAATTCTCTGTACATGGCAGAGGTTAAGTGTCTCTGTTCCTGCTTACAAAAGTGGAAGAAAAGACTCCTTTACAGATCCTAGTTTAAATGAATGTGGTTGTTTATTGAAGATTAGATTTGACAGTAAAAAAACTACTAACCATTTTTGAAGTCAAAGGGAAAACCATAATAGGTGGTGGTTGCTTATCATGTTCAATCCAAACAGTGGCAGAAAGATGCCCAAACAACTCGGCAGAAAATACGGAGTACACAATATAAGTATGTCAGACCATATCACTATTTTCTGTGCTGCTCCCTTTTCTAAGTTAAGCTACAGCAATCAATGAGTATTTGTGCTGTTGGAAAGACATTCTAAGTATGCACCACCTCTTATAAAGGCACAGTATTTGGCAATCAGAGTGGTAATCTCAACTGGACTAACTTTTCTTTGGATACTCTTGAGTTTTAAATCATTACAACTAGCAAGTATGAAAACCATCATGGTGTTAAAAAGTGCTAAACTGAAGGTACTTGCCATGTTTTCTGATGCATGATTAAATTGGGCCTGTCTGTGGAGGATGCTAAACAAGCTTAAATCCTGTTGACCTTAAAAGATCAGGTCTTTATCAAGAAGGATGATAGAAAATTCAGACTGCAGAAGATATGTGCAGGTATTTGAGCCAATGTAAGTGACTTGGTTGAGCATCTGTAGTTCACCTTCAGAGGTGAGCAAACTTTTTGGTCTGAGAGCCACATCTGCTCTAAAGTGTGCCACATGGCGGGGGGGGGGGGGGAGTAGGGGAAGCAGTGGGCCTGGTAAGGGGGTGGCCATTGTGCTCTGGCCAAAGTGTTGATACTGGGCCAGTATGGTGGGAGGGGTGTTGGGCTAGGAGGTAGGAGTGGTTGCCATGCTATGGCCAGGCCCATGAGAAGGGCTTGATGAAAGGAATATGGCCGGTGGGCCATAGTTTGCACACCCCTGCTCTACTTCCTTCTTTTTAAGGAAGGATGATGTAAACGTAGGTGTCATGCTGTCTGAAATGACTCATGACTGAGAATGCCAACTTCAGGGCAGACGTCAAACTGTTGCGATGTTCTATAATTAGATCTTGCCAAACCCTTAACAAATGAGATCTTGCCAAAGCCTTAACACATGAACACAGTGAGTTCCCCAAGTACTACAGGAATCTTATAATGGAGTCACAAACAGTCCCCTTAGATGCTCCAGTCTATCTTGGTACCCAGGTAAGCTAGACTTAGTACCTTGTAGTCACTTACACCAAAAATCACAAAATATTCAGTTTTCTTCCAGTTTCAATAGGCTAGTCACTTATCCCAGATAATTTGTACCTTAGATCTCACACCAAAAATAACTGATAACCAGTCCTGTAATAACAAAAGATTTATAATTTGGAAGAAGAAATGAGTTATTTACCAGTTAAAATGGGCAACATACACTCACAACTCAAAGCTTTGAGTTAGAACTATGGTTTCAAAAATTGCAGAGATGTAGTAATCTGAGTGTCTTTTCAGGGCTTTCTATGCTTATTTAGGAATCATTGTCCTTGGGATCCAGACAGGATAGAAAAGACCCTGTTTCTCTATCAGGGACTTCTATCCCTTCCATTCTAGAGTCAAGAACTGACGGGATGGGTTCATATGCGGGTCGCTCTTTATTTCCCAGAGGAAGCTAGGAACACAGTTAACAGGGCCTCTGTCCTTTGATGCTACACAATACCTCAGTTGCCTCCAGTGGACCATTTATGTATGTAGGGTCAGCATTTGACCTTTTCTTGTTTACTGAGTTACACAATTAGATATTTTTAGTGCAAACACTGATGTAACTTTGTTATGGGCTGCAGTGGTTATAAGTGATATAAATACATGAAGCATCCCACAAGCATTGTATAAAGTCAAAACACATTTTTATCAGCTTAATCTAATGTCTTTTTTGATGATGTTAACGCACAGGTAAGCAGGACTGGCTTCCAGCTATGCATTTGTAAGTGGTCAGTGTGGCCTTGGGACTTGGCATCTGATCTGCCAGCATCAGTAGGGTTCCAGAAGAAATAATTACAGGCTCTTAATATTCTGGTTTTTAAGCCAATAGCTTATTGAGTTCATAATATTTAGTAAAGATAAAGATCACAAGGATTGGGACAGTGTGTGTGCATGGGTTTGTTTGTTTGTGCATCTCAAAGAAAGCTGCATGTCTTCTTTATTTTGACCTTACTGGTACTGAGAGGGAAGAAACCCAGCTCACCACTTAAGAGAAGGTCATAACAATGGGCTTGTTGCCAGCTGCAGACAAGCTTCCTTTAGAGCTGTAGCAGGCTTGAATGTAAATGGCAATGCATGCGTAGCACAGAAGAAAAAAAGTGTTTTCTTTGCCAGATCTCCTGCTGTAACCAAATGAATATTTTCCCTCCAGTATGTGTTGCTCCATGTTCTATCTTTTTAACAACTTCATTTCCTTTCTCTTCAACATATCTATCAACAAAATGCTTTCCATCATTTCAGGCTATTTTTATCCTCTTATCAGAGTTATTTCCTTCAGTAAATAGTTTCCTGGCATTGCTGCTGGAGCATACCGGTGGGAGCTGGAACGCACATTAGGGTACAATAGGTGCTGCGTGTGTGGGAGGTGTGAGCCAGAGATTTAGTAGTGCTTTTCTTTTTGGCTGCTTCATAGAGAACAGCTCCCACATCTGCATGACGATGCTACTTTTATTTTAAAAATTGCAACCTTTATGAAAGGGAAGGGTATTTATAATGTCGAAAGCAACAAAGCTAATCTTCCCAGTGTGCCAAAATAGCTTTGAATTCAGACTTTTATTTTAGTTTTCAGCCACTTCTTTCATGGAAAATGTCCCTCTCCCAATGGCTTTGGCAGTTGTGGGGCTACACAACATGGAACCATGATTAAAATATCACAGACAGTCTGCGAATAAGATAATTTAACTGAAAACACCAATATGGGGGTCAAGGTACATAAAAGTGGAGGAAGAAAATGGTGAATGAATATGGAAATCATTGGGGCTACAGATCTTGAGTTCCTGCAGCAAGTGGGACTACATGGTATGTATACCAGTGCAACTAATCACTATTGGTTATATTAAATATACATTTTAGCAAAGCTTTTTTTTGGTGGAACCAGATCAGTATTTCTCTACACCATCCCACATATGAGAAAAATAGCACTTGTCACACATCCCTCTGAGAATTTTCCAGGGAATTGGAGCCAGAGGGGGAGGGCATGGCAGTAATTTTGCTTTCTCACTTAGACATTAGGGCTTTATGAGCATAGCTACTTACACCTCTAATGCAGGGGTTTGCAAACTGGGGATCGTAGGGAATAATGGTAGTGGGGCTGTTGCAAACTGCCAGCTTTTGCAATTACTGGTAAGGGTGGATCATCGCTTTTGGGATGGGGTCATCACAGCTTGAAATATTTTCTCAAAAGTTCTGAGAACTGCTGCTGAAATGGGGGTTTGTGGGGATGCAGTTAACAAGGTAATTGCTCACACATCACTGGAATTATTGACCCCCCCCATTAGCAAGATTATTCTGTAAAATATATGAGACCCTTGTTCTGGGCTTTATACTAGCTCAATAAATTAAGTTTTAACAGGGCAAATATTGTTTTAGTGAATGCATGTTATACACAATACTAATTTTGTGGGGAAGGTGGATGTAGGACCAGTTTTTAAACTGATCACTTCAAAGAAGCACACTTAAATTACTAGAAGGTAAATTTTAAGAATATTTTGTGACTTTCTGACTCAGGATGTTGATGTAATCACTGTTACTTAGTGCTACTGTCCTTTCTGTCAGTCACTTCTGTTCCTGCTCCTTATCAATTTTTATGCCTCTGATCTTAAAATACAAAATTAAAGTTAACTTCTTTAAAAAAATCCTCCCCCTACCCTCTTCACTAATTTCTGGCCCAGAGGATGAACAAAGATTTAATTCTGGACCCCAAATCAATAGGAGTTCATGAATGGTAAGGCTTCCCGCCCTCATTTAAATTGATTTCAGTGCTGATAAATAATGCCAGATTTGTAGCACTGGGGATTGAAGATGTCTGTCTACAGAAATAAGTGCATAAAAGCAGTGACTGTCAGGTTTTCTGCCAAAGCTACGTTAGCATACCTCAACATTGTTATGAAGGAACCCTCTAGGAATGGGATGATGCAGTAGCATAGTTCATTTGCTATGCGCTTTTAATGATTGGTGTCTGTGTGTTGTTTTATCTTTATCATCATCATCATCATCATCTATCACAGGGACTTCTATTCACTTCTGTCCACCAGCTTGTTCCTAAAACTGGGCCATATTCCCACTAAAAAACCTACTGAGAAAAAGCACCATTTAAAAATATCAGCCTCTCTTATTTTATTGAAGACTTGCATATTTTGTTAACGGAGACTATCAGCTTTCATGTAAAGGAAAAAGTAAATTTCTAGCCTTCATGGTTTCAGAGGGAAGGTTGATAGGAAGAAATGAGTGTTGACTCCAAAGATTCAAAACACTAAGGCAAAGAGTTCAATATCTATTGTATTAAAATAATCTCATATTCTGGGCCTAGAGATGTTTTTAACATTTGGAGTTGTCTCCATTTCCAACAAAATAAGTATGCAGGACCCATTGCAGATAGAACAAAAATTATTTAGAATGGCTTCTTGTCTAGAAAACTTGACTGAAATGAAAGATCTACTAACTTAGTACAGGATTTGGGAAGTTTTTATTAATGTAAACCCCAAAAGGATGCCACTTCCTTGGAAATTTCTTGGTTCAGTTTCAAAACATGATGGCACTCACGTTCTAGAAAGCACTGTATGTGAAGTGAAATGAGCTGCCTCTTATCCTATTTCATGTTCAGGGTTCTCTCAAATTTTCTGAACCCTTTCAGCTCATTTCTTGTCCTAACTCAAAACATGTTGCTATCTTGATAGTTGCAGTGTCTTCCACTCATCCAAATGTCAGTAGGGGAACTTCACAGTGTTGCTGATGTACTGTCTCTGCAGCTTTGGAGCTCAGCCCATGCTATTATCCTAGTGCCAGTTTGTACTGTCCCATGAATCTGAGTGCTATGCTCCGTTGTCATTTTATGTGTCTGTTGTTTTATGCTTCCTACCTATTCATGCCTTACTGCATTGAAAGAGCCTTCTGACAAAAAAAAGTTAAGGCTTAAAACTCATCTTTGTCTGATCATGTCACTCTGGTGCCCACACTGTTCTGTTTTTGCATTTTATCTTTGCTTGATTTTAAAAATGTATTCCTCAGTGTTGAAGCTATATTAAACTCCTCTAAGTGTAAATGCATATGTAACTCATCCCGGTTTAAAAAAAATAAAATGAGGATGATGGCAAATTCAAGATGATACTTCAATGGCACAGTCTGGAATCCAGCTTTACTGACTCTCGCCTCATAAACTTCCACTTTAGATTTTAGAATTCCTCTGCTTGCAAAGCATTATTATGTTAAATATACAAGTCTTTATATTGTCCTGACTTTTTCATTTACTACACAGTAGTGGCTTTGATGGATCATGTTTTGCAAAATACTGCTCTATTATAATTGACAGTTTCTAAGAGATAATTGTGAATGCTTGTACCAAGGGGTGGGGGCAGATACTTTATCCCATCATGGGCTATTTAGAAAATCTTAGCAGGTGGGCTAGGGTCAAGTCCCTCTCTTTTTCTATTGATATTTCTCTTATGTAAGCAAGTACAGCTTAACTAAAACAAAGACTCAGCTGGCTTGTGTTAGTGAAGTTGCCCCTTTGGCTTTAGTTTCCTATAGTGGCTCCTGCTTTAGCAACTTAAAATACAGAGTCTAGCTCCCATAGCAACTCAGTATAATTTATTAGCTATGTGGGCGGAATATTAAATGTCTGTAAATAAGTGTATGATGCCATTAAGATTTGACATGGGCCATAACCAATATTAAATCTCCTTTGAATTCTTGTGAGATAAATGGACCAAAAAGTTTGTGTTTTCTCTCTCTCTGTCTGTCTCCTTCTGTCTCTCTCTCACACAGCCCACTTCGTAAGTTTATGTTGCTACCACCGCATTGTAAGTTTATGTTGCAAGCACCATTTATGTACCAGTTGATGCTGAAGACAGTTGGCTTGCTAATAGAAAAATAATCAGCCTTTTACAAAAGATCAATTTTTAATACATAAGAAACAGTACCAGCACCTTGGAGTTGGTCTGCATTTTTTATTTCTGAGCTTTGTATGAAGCAAGAAGGGGTCTGAACTGGGGATGGGATGGAATGTTGGCCCTGAGGTGAGGTTTATACAATTTTGCTCTTACAAGGAGGCCTAAATAGCACAACTTGGGCCTGTCTGTTTAATGGGGCTGTCCTGATGCTGTAGACTGAACCTCCTGGATCTGTGGCAAAGATCTGATTCTGTACCTGAATTTTATGGCTTGGGTTTCTCTCATCAGATGAAACAGAGACCCTGAACTTGCAGTTGTGGTGGAGACAAAGCTTCCATTGGCAATATGCAGTGAGACCAATGAGAGTTGGTGTCTGTGGGCGGGGGGTGAGCAAAATATGTTCCAGGAAAAAAAGAAAACAGCAGTAGGTGTGGAAAATCTGACAGTGCAACATGTTTACTTTTTTTCATACAGTGCCCAAGAGGAACACATCATTTTTTATAACCACTGAAATTACATTAGTTTAATTATCATTACATCTAGCTAAATGCATTGTTATACCCTAGGTATTACAGATCCCAATGACATTTAAAAACAGTTTGCAACTGTTGTTTTTGGAAACTGTACTTTAAACATGCCTGCTCATCTCCAAGTGGCATTCTTTTCATTTGCACATTTAAATATGAGAATTTTGGCATTTAGCTGCCCTCTAGTGGAATCCTCTTCCCAAAAAGATTTGTCTGCCATGCTTAATCATCAGTTAGAAATCCAAATTGAGGACCTCTCCTTTGGTTATTGCTTTTTGCTGTGTTTTTAGTTGCTTTGTAATGTTGTGAAGCACTGGTGCTTTGCATCATTGAATTCTGATATATAGGTCAGTGTTTCCCAACCAGTGCCATGGAATTTTTTGAAAAACTTCTCAGAGTTCTGGATTGGCTCATCAATATTCATGAATTCATTTGACGACTATATGGCGGTGTGCCCCAAAATAATTAAAGGTGTCAAGGTGTGCCATGGCAGAGAAAAGGATGGGAACCACTGATGTAGGTAGTGGAACAGATTCTGCCATCATCACTCACTGCCTGTAGTACCATATCTCTTGAATAGACTGATTGATTGATTGAAAAGTGTAAAGCATTGGTCATGGTGTGTATGTATGGCAGAATCTAGCCTTAAGTAAATCATAGTAAAGGTGACAAAAAGATTTTAAGGAATGTTCACTATGGGATTAGAATAGGCTAGTGTATCACACTGATAGGCCGCCTTATCCAGTGTTTTGTCTCTAGAAATAGCTAATACCAGATTTTCAGAGGAAAGTGTAAGGGATTGGGCATGCCAGGTTATACCTTCTGGGCAAGAGAAACTGCCAAGCAGGCCTCAAGGGATTCAGGTCGTTTCCCAAAGTAAAGGGTTCATGGATCCTCTTTGGGTATCTTCAGTGTAACAGGGAGTCTAAAGACCTTCTTTCATGCCTGGGCTGCTATACAAGGGGACCAAAGCATCCTGTATCCAGGAGCATACAACTGAATTAAATATAAAACATTTCGAGCAATTCTTTGCATTCAGATGTCCTCCTCTAACCCATCCAAACAGCAGCAAAATCAATATACTTTTAATTATCTTTTGTAAATCAGAGCCCTCGTCCTTGTACAGGAGGAGCAAAAGAAACAGAGAAATTCTCTAATTCATTTCACTGCCCAAAAGAAAAATGCTATTTGAATTTGAATATATTCCATGCTTGTAAAATGGGGAATATCAGAGGATTAACCTGGGACTAGATAGTAAGGTTGGATGTTTACTGCCTCCATTGCACTGGTACTAAAATGACATTTGGAAATTGCCAGATATTCTGGTTTTGTGTGAGGAACTGATCTAAGAGTTCAGCTCTGAAAAAAGTGATGCTATTTAAGAGTGTCAGATTTCAAGACAAGTAGGAATCAGAACTATTTGGTCTGTCCAGATGCTAGAGACTAGCTTGCATTGCCTTTCCCTTGTGGGTCTATAGGAGAGTAAGCTGCCCAAAATTCAACCTGAAGGTCAAATGTAACCTATAGAGGTCCAAAATATAGTGTTCCATGACCTTTGCTTGAAGGCTTCGGGGAAAAGAATGCTTCTGAACTGCAGATGATTGTTGTTGATGGAATTAAACAGCAATCTGTTCCTATTCGTGCCTGAAAAAAACTACAAGTTCAAGCAATTGTGCTGCTTGTGCATTTAGTTTTGCTAAAAATATACATAAACTGTGTAACTTCTGAACATCTTAGAGCTTTTGTAAGGATTTCTTCATAGTATGATGATAGGGTGTTGGTGATTTTAAGCCTATAAAGTCAGACTGAAGATTAAAAGCCTTACTTACTTCCCATTTCTCTAATATGCTTATAGATGATACTAGTTTAAAAAGTAGACCCATATAGATGATAATTCTTAAGCCACAGAACCATGTAGTGGGTCTCATTTTTAATGAGGTTTTACTAGCATTCAATTGTACTCTTGCTATGATTGTTTCTGGACTCAGTAATCATCATCGATCGTGTTGTGAAAATGAATCTTTAGTAGTGGAAAGACTGAAATCAAATAAAGCAGTGCCTGCTAGACAGTACTTGGCATTTCTCCAAGGCTGGTAGCTATAGTGACCTACTGACCAAAAGATAAGTGCAGTCGGGAAGATTGCTTTAGAGAGAGACTGTTTTAAAAGTCTGGGTAAGTATGAAGCTGACTTTGTCATATAGTAGGTGAATCAGTCTGATAAGAGAAGGTGTTGCAGACAGTTAGTGGATATTTCAGAGATAAGAATGTGGAGAGACTCTTGGGCCTAGTATACTGATACCTCAGAGCAGCATTTCCCAAACTGATCTGTGGAACGCTGGTGGTCTGCACAATGCGAACAGGTGTTCTGCGGAAAAAAAAATCAATGCTAGCAATATTTTTCCTTCTAACTCTTTTAAATTAACTTTTGAACAATACATGCAGCAATTTTTCAGTTTCAGTGAAACACCCAGTCCCTGCCCCCCAACCAGCACGTATGTGTTCTGTCAATATACTCCAAGGCCAAAAGTGTTCTGTGGCCAAATTAGTTTGGAAAACTCTGCCTTAGAGTCTTGTGCACTTCCTCAGCAGCTTAAAGAAGCTTTAAATCCATGCTGAGCTGGCCACTGAATTTCCTAGATATCACAAAACACATAATTCATGCCAAAGATAAGATCGGCGCCGGAATATCCCCAGGATTGGGGAAACACACAGGTAGTTTTGAGCAACCTTTGCATATATCTTGAATCGTTCTTTCCCATCTCTTCCCTTTCCCATTCAGCTTTATGGAGTGCTCCTCAACAACATCTAAGGAACCGTCTGTCCCTTAATCCTTAATTTTTCCAACCTCAGATCTCAGTGGAAATTATTTCAAGTCACTGATAGCAATGTTCAAAATCTGTCTTCCAAACTATCTGTTTATAATCTCAAATATCTAGGTATCTTGTGATGTAGACTAGTGTGTGCTGCACAACACAATAAATTTCATATCTGAGTTTGGACATTACTATATTGAGGTGATACTTTGTAAAACTCCAGCCAGAAATGCATTTGGCTTCAAAGTGGGGTCACTCATTTTCACATGATGCAAATAATTCAAACAAAAGAGCTGAAAGAATCTAATTAGCAAAACTACACTGGTTCTGCATATTTCTTTCTCTCTCATCTTAATATCATCATTAATCCCTCTTTTAAACTCTAATTGCTCAAGTGGGGCCTTACAGTTACAGAATTCCTCATTGTTGTGCACTCAGACAATTTTCTTATCTTTGGTTTGATATGAAAATGACACTTATTTAAAAGGAAGTTAATATTAGTTGTAACACAATTGTAATCACATTGTTTGAAATGGTAGTATTTTGAAATTATATTACTCAATGAGATGGTACAGTAAAAACTTAGACATCGTTAGCTGGAATATACTAGTTCTTTCATTTTGCAATGTTTGTAGTGATCTTCATGTTCTGAGATAAACTTATTTGATTGAAAATTACAATTTGGTGTTTGCTTTAATTAGTTTTTTAATAGTTCCAAAATAATAAACTTTGAAGCTAACGGCAATCATTGGATCATCTTATCTGACTATTTGTATAACATATGCCATTGGATTTCACTTGATCTTGACCACTAATGCATATCTTCCCAAACGGCATCCCTCTTCAAGATCTCAAGAGCTGAAGAATCCACCATTTCCCTTGGTAGTTTGTTCTAAAGATCAATCACCCTCATTATTAAAAATGTGCCTTATTTCTCATTTGAATTTGCCTGATTTAATTTCTAGCCATTGATTCTTATCGTGCCTTTCTCTGTGAGATGAAAGACGTCTTTAGTACCCAGTCTTTTCTTCCCATGAAGTTACTTATGCACTCAAGTTGCACCAATTTGGAGCTGATCTACTGTCCAAAAGAAGTTTAACTTCACTGAGGCCCACTCCAACTTTCACTGAAATCCAGTAGAAGGAGACTTTCTACTAACTTTGGTGGGAGCTGAATTAATGCGTTCAGTATATGGTGGCTGGAGAGGATAAGTCTCACTCAAATAAGTAGCATGGTCAGATGCAACAGTTCCTTTGAAAATTAGCTGCTGAAAATGATTAATACAAGTATTGTCAAAGCAGCAATACATTTTTTCCTTAAATTGTTTTCTATAACATTACAGACAATAATTTCCCTAATAAGGGCTATCCCTTGTGGGGTGCAGGACCCCAAACCAATCAGCCCTTGTGGGGCCTCCCCACCCTCCTGCCTGTACTTGGGGGGACAGGGCAGGCTCTGCTCTCCTATCCAGCCCCCTGGGCTACCCTCCTCACCCTCTGTGCCAGCCTGCTCAGCCCCTGGGCCAGCTGTTCCCTGTCCTGGGGGTGGGGTGCGTGGGCCAAAAGTAGAGGCCAGGTTCTGTGCTCCTGCTGCCCCCTCCCCCTGTGGCAGGGCAGTTCGTAGCCCACAGAACTGCAGGCCCAGAGACGATCACCCCTCTCGCCCCCCCTCCCCCCCCAAGACAGCCCTTTCCCTGATACACCTGGCCATACACTCTAACAGGAGGCTTTCAGCAGGCTCTTTGCAGGTCTTTACATGGTTACTTTTCTTTGTGTGGTGGCTGAAACAGCTGCAAGGGTTGCTTTCCTTTTTCACCTTGGATTCCAACTTCTTATAATTGCCATCTGCTATGTCAGCAAACCATTTTCATATTTCTTGTTTAGCTTTATAGGCAAATTCTGGTCCACTTCCACTAGCACCTGTTTTAGACCTTAACTTGTGCAGCCAGGTGCAAGACTTTACTTTGCCCCACTGACTCTTAATACTGGTGTACACCTTCAATAATGACTAGGCTTGAGTTGCAGGCACTTGCACTTGTGTTTCTGATTTTTGGCACAGTTCTAGAGTATTACCTCAAGATGTTCTGAACCACATTAGCACCCAAAATGTTCAGCGTGGTCAGGTCATTCGCTTCATTTTTAGAATCTGGTTTTGTTTAAACTGACATTTACTGGAACTAGTTTGTCCTGGTTCATGTAAGGGGTTAGTATAAGAGCTAGGTGGGTAGGAGGAAATGCATTTTGCCGTTATGACATTCGGAGCAAGGCTGTCCCTGGGAGGAGGGCAAGCCCCAGGGCCAATTGACTTGTGTTGGTCCTGTTACCCCCCTGCTCTCCTGCCCTGCCTCTAGGCCAGCCCCCAGGGTGGAACAGTCGGCCCAGGGATGGGAGAGTGGACCTCAGCCTCTGAGCTGGCTTGCCCATCCCTGGGCCAGCTGTTCTGCCCTGGGGGTAGGGAGAGCGAGCCCAGAGGCTGGGTTTCGAACTCGCGCCAATCCCTACTGCCTTCAGCTTGCCACTGAAGGTGGTGGGGCAGGGTGGGGGACAGCGTGGTAGTGGGGGCAGCAGCGTGAGCCCCATGCTGCCCTGATGAAGGAGGGGCAGCGTGGGGCTGATAGAGCTGGGGGGCCGAGGGCAGTCGCCCTGCTTACCCCCCCCCCCACCAGGGATGGCTCTGATTCTGGGATGCAGTTGAAACCAGTGAAGGGCTCTGTCACACCTGCCCTGAAAACTGAGACTTTTTTGCTATAGCTCCCAATCTGGGCTTCTCATAACCAAAGAGCATGGAGGTCACACCCTGTGTGTGTGTGTGTGTGTGTGTGTGTGTGTGTGTGTGTGTGTGTGTGTGTGTGTGTGTGTATTCAACCATCAGTTCTGACAGCAATAGCCTGTCAGCAAACACCAGCCACCACTACTGGCAGGATGACCTCTTCCCATTCCTATATTCCCCTCACCCCAGAATGTGTGTCCTGCACTGTCCAGTCCACTCCTGGGCAGTTCAGATATATTAGCTCAGTTGCCCTTCAAAGACAATGAACATACAACAGCCTCTGAGCTGGCCTGTCCTGGGGGTAGGGAGAACCAGCCCAGAGGCTTAAGTTAAATGGAGTTACCCAAACAACTATGAACAGTGGATTAGTTTTAATTAAAGCATAAAACATGTTTTTTTAATTACAAAGTAAGAGATTTCAAGTAGGAGTAACAAAGCTTTAGAGAGTCAGAAATAGTTGCAAGAAAAACAAAGATGATAAGCTTTCTAAACTTAGCAAATTAGACTTAGTTAAAAGTGAAGTCCCTTACTACATGTTCATGGTAGCATCCTGGCCAAACTCTCAGGCCAGGATCTATTTCCATAGTTCAACAGCTGTTTCCTTTGTCATCTGAAGTGAAAAAAGAGATGAATAGGAAAAAGAGAACTTGGAGGTAGACAATTTATAACAAAGACACCCTTTGAAATGTATTTTCTTAAGAATGAGCCTGGGATAAAGCTCTTCACAGATGAGATCAAGGAGACATGGAATCTGATGAGGAAGACGTTTCAAACAGCTCTGCACCTGTTTCAAGCATAACTTGTGCAGGTTCAAGACTTTATTTTGCCTCACTTACTCTTAATATTGATGAACACCAAAATGCAGAAATGTTTGATTCCCCCCCCCCCAGCCCCCTCCTTCTGTGCCAAAGAATGGCCATATGATATGTGATGGCCCATCAGTTTTGATGACTCCTGGCTAGAGGTGTCAACTTGTCTTTGAGAAACACCATTACCCACTTCCCACACTTACTGCAATTCATAACTTTGCATAAAATGTTGCTACATGCATGTAAGGATATTACTGTTAATTTTCAAATGATACCTTACAAGACACAGCTCAAACAAAAGTTGATTACAATAGTGTTAGGTTCTGAATACAGGGGTGCATTTTGTTATAACCCTCACAGCAGTCGTTTGAGAATGAATTAGGTTAGAAGTGTATGGGGAGTCAAAGAATCATAGAAATGTATGGCTGGATGGGAGCTTGAGAGGTCCTCTGGTGAAGTCCATCCACATGCATGGAGGTAAGATCTGGATCATCCCTTACTGGTGTTTGTCAATTGTTCTTAAAAACCTCCAGTGATGGTGATTCCACAGTCTCCTTCAGAAGCCTATCCTTATAGATCTTAGAAACATTTTTTCTACTATCCAGTCAAATCTTGGTCGCACCTTTGCTGAACATGGAGAACCATTGATTACTGCTCTCTCTAACAGTCCTTAATGTACCTGAAGACTGTTAAGAGCCCCACCCCCACCTCCTCATCGTCTCTGATGACTAAACATGAGAAGGATTTTTTTTTCTTTGCTGTGGGGGGTGGGTTTTAACATTTCTTCCTATATTGGGTTTTCTAAATCTTGTATCATTTTTGTATCTCTCATCTGGACCAGTTTGTTCTCAGCTTTCTTAAACTGTAGTAGCCAGAACTCAGCTGAGGCCTAACCAGTGCTGAGTAGAATGAGAAAATTCTCTCTCGTATCTTACTTACAGTGCTTCTGTTAATGCACACGATAATGATAACATTTTTAGCAACTTCATCATATTTTTGGCTTGTATTCAATTTGTGATGCACTATAACCCTGAGATCCTTTTCAGCAGAACTACCACCAGTTATTCTCCATTTTGTAATTGTGTATTTTGATTTTTTTTTTCCTTCCTCAGCACTTTATACCTGTCTTTACTGAATTTCATATTATTGAGTCCAGACCAATTCTCTCATTTGTCAAGGTCATTTTGATTTCTAGCTCCTCCCAGCTTGGTGTCATCTGCAAATCTTATAATTATATTCTCCATTCCATTTTCCAAGTCATTAATGAAAATACTGAATCCAGGAGTTATCCCTTTGGGACCACACCAATACGTCCTTCCAGTTTGATAAGGAACTCTTGATAACCACTGTTCTATTAGTCTTTCAGCCAAATGATACAGTAAATAGTTTTACAAAATAGAGAGGTGATCCGGGTCATCTTTTCCAGTGCAATTCCCTTTTTCTCACCATCAGACAATTTGCCAAGCATTTACCTCAGATATGAAAAAATTGATTTAATCTATTAAGACAATTTTGTCTCAAAATCATTCAGAATGTATTTGATTGTTCTGAATTCAGAATGTGTTAGAATTGCTGTGTCAAACAAAGGAGAGCTTGGTACAATGCAGTCACTCGTTCTTAGCACTGCAATCCTTACTCACATGAGTGGTGCAGCAGGCTCTAATGGGACAATTGACATGGTTGACGGTGGCAGGACTGTTTGGTTTAATGGTTGTTAAAGTCTTGAGGTTTTAACACAACTTTTTGGTTCATTTGTAAATAACATGAAATCCCACTACCTATGGGGAAACAGATGCTCTTGTAACATTTTTGCAGATCAAGAGACTTTTAACCGCTTCTAACAACAGAAGCTCAAAGAAATGTCACCACAGAGCAAGTGTTTTATGCTACTGCCCAAATTTATACATGTTATTTAACATTACTAATATCCAAATATATTGCAAAACCAAGGTTTATCTGTTTACTGTAAGTTCTCTGGCAGGATATGAAAGTTATCCTTAATTTCTATTGGGTATAGTTTTAATAAATTGATTTCTGTAATTCTTAAACTGTGGTTCATTCTGTGGATAGCGTTTGCCTTGGATTAAGAGCCATCAGGGTATAATGAAAAAGTGGAATTTGCAACAATTTGATTCTAGTTCTAAAGTGAACCGTGAAATTTAATTAGAAACTAAGTGATTTGGTAGAAGGAAAACAAATTTAGATTACTCCAGATATGAATGAATGGTCTTACTCAACCACATTTTAAAAATAAAATTATGTACAAAACACTAAATTAAGAGAACATTAAGGTATTACCAGGGTTAAACTCTAAATATCAGGAAATGTCACAGATCATATTTCACGTTTATCTTCCTTGAACAGATTAGGCCTTAAGTTCTCAACTCTGTTTCAATTTTTGCTTCTAACCACTTGTGTGAGTAGGGTTTTCACTAGCTTCCAAGCTGAATGGAGAGCAGGTAGAGCCTCTGGGCCATTAGGGGTCTGTCATATTAGAAAATTCTTTATCGTGGACAACATATTAACATTTTACAGTCACTATATGGCAATGAATGGCTGTACATCAAGAATAATTTATAGTTCAATAGCTGTATCTTAATCTGTAGGTGCCCCATTACAGAATTACTGCAACTTCACCAGTACAGGTTCCTTATCAGGATGCAAGGGAGCAATGTGTAACTTAAATGCATACATTGCCTGTAACTAAGAAGATATAAACTACAATATCTCTCTGAAGCACTTTTCACTAACAGCTGTAATTTAATTTCACAATATAGTGGGCAGTGTTAAACTCCACTGAATACACCAAGAGATGTTGCTTACAATGGTCTAGAAAGAGATGAGAGGATAAGCAGAACTGAATTCTTTGAGTATTACTGATATGTTTATCCCTGCAAACCAGCAGCTTGATCCATAAAGATCTAGGTTTAGCATTGCAATGTTTAACTTTTAGGTCCCCTGCTGCCCACAGGAGTGCTAAGCCCTGAGTTAGGTAGCCAGGAAATGAATGGGGAGGCAGGGAGCGCCTAAGAATAGGATTCTCATAGGCCAGCAAGGTAAATGGCAAGTGGCCTAAGCCAGTGAGTAGAAAATGCCAAGGAGGGGGATGTGGCCTGAGCCCTACCCCAAAGAAATTTAGGCAGCTAATGCTAGTCTGGAGGGAAATGCCTAGCCCTACTTGAGATTCAGAGCTGTGTAGCCTCTCATGAGTTTGGCTGGCTAAGCCTGGTCAGCTAAGCCTGGCCAATCCTTTTTCACAAAGAACAGTAAAGAAAGGTGTTGCTGCCCCTTTTTAAACCCAATAACATGGTGATTCCAGGATGTGGAAAGCCCAGGTTCAACTTCCCATTTTGGCTAAGTCCACGCTTCTCGTCTCCCAGGTTAGCCCTAACCACTGAGCTATGGCATGGTTGTCTCTCTTGTTCAAGCTGTTGTACTTAGTATAAAATACTTAAACATTCATTGAAGCAGGGACTAGAACGTAGGTTTCCGAGGTGATAGTCCTAAGAACTAGCTTTAGAGTCTGTCTGTCTCTCTCTGTGTCTGTGTCTGTGTCTTAGACTCATCCTAGAATATATGTTGATCAGGGCACTCACCAGGCACATGAGAGACCTGGGTTCAGGTCACTCCTCCAAATCAGGCAGCTCCCCACCTTGGTCTCTTAGGCACCAAGCACCTCAGTACAGTCAGTATGTAGGTGGCTTTGCACATGTCCACTGGCAAAAATGTAGGCATCTCCAGAGTTAGGCAGCAGTTGAACTAGGGAGACCGAGTATGTAAAAGTTTGGACCTAGACATCTAAAGTAGCAATTGGGTGTCTAAATTTCTGTAGATCTAGTCCCATATCTCTTCAAGTCAGTCTCCTTTTACAATGACCTAAGAAGACCTTGCTCTAGTTTTTAAGAGCTTTGGGTTCTGTTCTTCCTATGATGAGTACAAGTTATCCTTGTTAATCAACACTTAATTAAAAAAAATGCTTTGATCATTAATGGAAGCAATGTGCATGTGGGGGGTGGAGCTGCATGTGTAGTGACAGCATACAGATTAAGAGAATTGAAGGAACAAAGGGAGGTGTTCGATGTGCTTGCCACAGACACTTTTCGTTCTTGTTCTGTATGACTGAGCTTGGGGTCAGACCAACAACAGATTTGGAACGGCTGATGTGGAGAGTGTTGCTTCCAATGCTGTGCTGTGCATCCCAGAAAATGTAAATGGAATCAGAACCTTATGCATAGCCTCTGTGCCACAATGTAGCTGCTAAAGCTGTGACCCTTTGCTTTGCTTTGTTTAATAGTAGTTGTTAGTTTCAGAAAAAAGAAATAGTAATTAAGATTTTTTTCTTGGCAAACTTGAGTGGAAGATAATGATTAAAGGTATGGGCAAGTGTATATACAGTCAGTATATGGCTTGTTGCACAGTGTGAGAAAGATGTGGCTAAGAACATACGCTGATACATATGGTCAAGTGGGTGGTTTGCAAGGAGAAGTAAGTGACACATCAGTCTATGAGTGGGAGGGCATCTATAAGAGTAAAGGAGTACAAGTTTGTGACTTACATGCCAGGATGCTGAAGAAATGGCTTGAACTTCTTGTCACTTCCAGTAGTGAAGTAGCTCTATTGCAATCCCATGAAGTTACACCAGGGTAAAGCAAGGGTCTGTGAGGAGAAAGCTTACGTTTTTCTTGCTCCTCCTTACAACATGGTAGCTGTTATTCTGCCATACTTTATTTTTAACACCTATCTAAGTGGCAATTTTCAGATTTTATATGTAAAAAAAGCAAAAAGTTATCTATTAGCAAGAGGGTATAAGTCTGTGTGTCTAATTTGATGTCTCTTACATGCTTGGGGTTAAAGAAGGTGCAGGCTACATTATTAGATACCCAGGTATTCATCTCTTGAGTTTGGCCTATCATGGCACAGTATTTTCAGTCAGGATTAATGAAACTGAGATGAATTTGTGTGTATGTGCACATGTTATGGGTTCTATTTTCCAGTGAAGTCCATGCCTTCTTACACCAAACCTGACTCAACTCAATTAATTATGGACTTGGTTTAAGCTATAAAATTGTAAGCAGACAAATGAAAAAAGAATCAATATTCAAACATTGATGGCTTTACTTTTGCAGTAGTTATCATGGCATCCAAGGAAATCCATATAGTTTTGTTTGTAGCTGCAAGTGTTTCACTTTATAAAGGAATTTTTTAATGATATAATAAACTTGGAGATGAAATACTTTTTTCCAAGGCTGTGATTTTTTTGTTGCTGTTTTTAAATTTAAAACTAATGTATTCCAAGAAAACTAATTCCATCTGTACTAAATATTGTTTTTCTGAGTTTGAGCAACTTCTTTTTAATATATTTTGTCTTTGGAAAGAAATTTAAAGGATTGGAGAGTGTTGTTTCATTTTTAGCCTTTTCCACTAGATGACTTGGAGCAAATTTAGTTTTATGAACTGTTTTTGTTTTTTGTTTATTAAAAATAACAAAGATGACACTAGGCATAATTGCATTACTTATTGTTTCTTTCCAAACTGGAATGTTATGAATTAATTCAGTTGACCAGGTGAATTTCAGAGTCTTTCCTTAGTTGTGTAACTTAACAACCCTGGTTTCAGGATACTGAGGAATTTCCTGTGAAGATCCATTAAAATCATACTAAGTTGAAGTAGTACATGTATTTTGAGGCTTTTTTAAATTAAGAGAACACACATGCATTGTCTTGTTTGTATAGTTTTATCTTTACACTGTCTTGAGGAGTTTAAGTATGAGAAATGTCTGTTAAAGTAGCCATAAAGAAACCTTGTATAATCTCAGAAAGTGGAATCTTAGAATGAGGTATATGAACAGTCACTAATTTTAGGCTAAGGTTGACAGTCATACAAGCTATCCTTTAGTTATTGCCTGCAGTAGAAGTTTCTGTTAATTCCCAGTTTGTTTCATTGTGGGCCAGAAGAAATTACAGCTGCTGATCTAGTTTTTTTTTTCTAAATCAATTTGCATTGAAATTTCTGCAACTATTTTGCTTTTGAAAAATTGAATAAGTGTGTTTTTAATAATTTTGAAATGTTCTGTTTTGGAACAGAATGTTTTGATTTTTCATTTTAAAAGAAATTTCAGAATGAAAAATTTTAATGTCAGAAAAAACATGTCCATTTTGTGAAGTTTATTAAAAATTCATTTTATGAAAAATGTTGGGCTTTTTTGTTTTTTGGTTTATTTTGGAATCAACAGGAACTTCAAATGTACAGAATTTCTTGCTAAATGGAAAATCTCCTTCCCATCTACCCTACGCTTTCACCTTTAAAGTATTATTGAAATTGCAAGGGTATTCTGTGGGCTCTCGTGAGTGTTTTATATACAAACACATCTTTAGGATCTTCATCTGGGAGACCCATGTTCCATTCACTGTTCCAATTAATATTTATATATAAACCAAGCAACAGAAGTCATTAAAACTGTTCATATCACCTCAGATCCATTCACTGGTGATATTCCCAACTGATGGTTCACCTGCTGCTTCATATTCAGATGAGTAATAATTTTGATCAGGATAAAGAAACATTTTTTGGATGTTTAATGTCTTCCCAATTGAACTTTGGCTTACACCTTATCTTCCAGATGGAATGAAAAAAGAAATCCCTCTTGTCTTTCACTGACACCCATAGTACTGTATTGAATAATTGGCCAAATGTATCATAGGTATTTCTTGCATAGCTAGTTCTTCCTTTTTTCCTCTAGTTTTGTTTAACTTTGAAATTGTTGATTCTTTGACTTTCATAAACTTGGAAATGTTTCTTGTGATGCCCAAGAACTTATTAGAGAAATATCTTAACACTAGAGAGAGTGGGAAGGGGAGGGAGCACATTCTGCCACTTCTTCAGTCAAACCCAAGACACTGTACAACAATATCAGCAGCATATGAAAGCAGAAAAATTGAGAGTATACATTGGTATAGAAAAGAATGGAAAGATTTCATTTATCCGTTTTTCTTCTCAGATTATTACAAAAAGCACTTTGAAAATTTTACCTTCTAATTTGAGAGAATAGCATTGGTTGTTAAAATGGCTGGTGCTCAACTTTTGTAAAACAATAGTTTTTCTTATCCCTTCTGTTTTTGTTTATTCCAATTTGTTGCATGAGAGTATAAGAATATTGCATGGTATTTTATGGATTACAGCTTCATGCAGTAATGCAATAGAGGAATCACTGCAAAAGAATAGTAATGTCCTTCACATATGGTTTAAACATCTTAATTCTGTTCTAGTAACAAAGCCACTGTTGCAAGCAATGGAGGTGCAGTTTTTACTCTTGACATTGAACTTGGGTGGGAGAGCAGGTTCAGACTGCTCTCTTCACTGACAGTCAGATTATGCATTTTCTGACTTCATTTGGTCAGTCTTTGATTCAAACACTGAGTAAGTCAGTTTTTATAGTGGGATTAGCAAGTGTTTCTTAAAACCAGTGATCACACACAGGTTCTGAAAGCAGTTTTACTCTGTATGCCATCATTTCTCTGCCAGAATGACTAAGTATTCCAATCAACAATTTAAGACTCCATGCATCTGCTGAGACATCTTCCACAAAGTTGTAATGCCCACTAGTTGGCCTTAATGAAAACTCTGGGTGCTACAGATAGATGAAAGGAAAAATTTTATCATTAGAAGTAGTGGGAACCTAAGACAAATTTTGGGAACCTTTGAAAGGGACTCTGGCTGTGTCTTCATTACCACTTATGTCACTCGGGTGTGAATAAGCCATCCTACTGAGTGATAAAAGTTAAGCCAAACGAAGTGCCAGTGTGGTCTGCTCTGTGTCAGTGGGAGAGCTGCTGTCCCTTGGTGGGGGTGGATAAATTAAGCTGACAGGAGAGTTCTCTCCCACTGGCTCATAACAATGCAGCTGGAGAGGAGAATTCTGTTGGTAAATTAGTCAATGAAGACCAGAAGTCCAACATGTAAACTCATAGGTTCTTCATGCCCCATTTTTACAAAGCAGCATTCAAAGGAAACCTAAAATGTTATTTGCCAAGTTATATCACATCATTTTCCTCTTCTGAGGTCTTCCAAAAATATTGACAACTATTTTTCTTCATTAGGAAGGCTGCATTCTCTGCACAATGTCATCAGTCTTTCCCATACGACTATTGATTTTTCTGACTATAAGCAGTTCTGATTTGTCATAACCCTTAGCCATATGGCACCCCTTTTCTGTCAATTGTAATATTTACTAGAAGAAAATGACACACATGATGTTCAGGGCATGCACAAGCTCTTCTGAGTACTCTGTCTTCTCCTAGAGAAATGTTTATCCTTCATGTAGACTTGTTACATATAAACTGTTTACAAGTACAGCATAATAGCATTTTCATTCACATCACAATTGTTTGATTAAATTTGTGTCAGCAGCTTGATGTTTAAAGAAAATCTGGCAGAGAATAACTGGATTACTCGAAACTGGTATTATGAGGTAGCCAATAAAAAAAAAAGTGCTTTTCTCCGTCTGCCTTTTAGGCATACTTGTGCTGTAACTGTTTTATTGTCGCTGCTTCCAGAATATCATGATGGATGAGAACAGTTAGTGGCATAATGTTTTTACAGTTCTTTTGCATTATCTGTATGTTGAGTTGAATTTAATATGTCATGTCACTGTAATAGAATCATAGAAGCCTAGGGTTGGAAGGGACCTCATAGGTCATCTAGTCCAACCCCCTGCCAGAGGCAGGACCACTCCCACTAAACCATCCCAGTCATGGTTTTGTCCAGCCGGGCCTTAAACACCTCCAAAGATGGAGACTCCACCACCTCCCTTGGCAGCTCATTCCAATGCTTCACCACTCGCCTAGTAAAAAGGTTTTTTCTAATATCCAGCTTCGACCTCCCTAACCGCAACTTGAGACCATTGCTCCTCGTTCTGTCCTCTGTTACCACCGAGAACAGTCGAGCTCCATCTTCCTTAGAGCATCCCTTCAAGTAGTTGAAGGTTGCTATCAAATCCCCCCTCAATCTTCTCTTCTGCAGACTAAATAAGACTAATGCTTTCAGTCTATCCTCATAGGGCTTGTGCTCTGGCCCTTTTATCATTTTGGTTGCCCTCCTCTGAACTCTCTCTTGCATGTCCCTGTCCTTTTTGTAGTTGGGAGCCCAAAACTGAACACAGTATTCTAGATGTGGCCTCACCAGTGCAGAATAGAGGGGAATGATCACATCCCTTGATCTGCTGGTAACACTTCTGTTGATGCAGCCCAGTATGCCATTGGCCTTTTTGGCAGCAAGAGCACACTGCTGACTCATATCCAGCTTCCCATCCACCATGACCCCCGGGTCCTTTTCTACACTGCTGCTACTTAGCTGAATGTTTCCCAGCCTGTAGCAGTGCATGGGGTTTTTCCGTCCCACATGCAGGATTTTACACTTGTCCTTATTGAACTTCATAAGATGTTTATTGGCCCACTGTTCCAATTTATCTAGGTCTCCCTGAATCCTGTCCTTGCCCTCCAACGTGTCTACTGTTCCCCTCCAACGTGTCTACTGTGTCATCCGCAAACTTACTGAGGATGCAGTCTATTCCATCATCCAGATCATTGATGAAAATGTTGAACAGAACCGGCCCCAGGACCGACCCCTGGGGCACACCACTCGTGACTGGTTGCCAGCTAGACATGGAACCATTGATATTTACACGCTGAAACCGTTGATCTAGCCAGTTCTCCATCCACCTTATAGTCCACCTATCCAACCCATACTTCCTTAATTTGCCAATGAGAATGCTGTGGGAAACTGTATCAAAAGCCTTGCTAAAATCAAGGTATATCACATCAACAGTTTTGCCTGCATCCAGAAAACCAGTCATCTGATCATAGAAGGAGATGAGATTGGTCAGACATGATTTACCCTTGGTAAAGCCATGCTGACTGTTCCTGATCACTTTATTTTCTTCTAAGTGTTTGAGGATGGATTCTTTGAGAATCTGCTCCGTAATTTTTCCAGGGATTGAGGTGAGGCTGACTGGTCTATAATTCCCCGGATCCTCCTTTTTCCCTTTCTTGAAAATAGGCACTACATTTGGTTTTTTTCCAATCCTCTGGCACCTCCCCCGTTCTCCACGAGTTTTGAAAGATAACGGCCAGCGGTGCTGCTATCTCATCGGCCAATTCCCTCAGCACCCTTGGATGCAGTTCGTCCGCCCGATGAACTTGTGCACATCCAGCTTCTTTAAGCAGTCCCTAACCTGACCTTCTGTCACCAAGGGCCTCTCTTCTTCTCTCCCATCTGCCACACCCATGGTAGTGGGCTGGGAGCTGACCCTGCCTGTGAAAACTGAAGCAAAAAAATGCATTGAGCACTTCAGCTTTTTCCTCATCCTCTGTCACAAGGATGCCTGCCCTATTCAGCAAGGGACCTACACCATCCCTGATCCTCTTCTTGTTATTAACATACTTGTAGAACCCCTTCTTGTTATCCTTTACATCCCTCGCTAGCTGCAACTCCATTTGTCCTTTGGTCTTTCTGATTTTATCCCTGCAGTCCCTAGCAATATCTTTATATGCCTCCTTGGTCATCTGACCAAGCTTCCACTTCCTGTAAGCTTCCTTTTTATGTTTAAGCTCAGAGCAGAGTTCTCTGCTAAGCCATTCTGGCTGCCTCACATGTTTGTTCTTTCTCCTAAATACATCAGCTTGTAAAAGCTTTGTTTTATGCTATGATATTTTTTACAAATAAATTTGAAAAGTGCTGATGTATACAAGAGTACAACCCCTGTCGACCCTCCAAAAATCTTGTCATTTGTGACAAATTTACAAGTTACTGTCTAGTAAGCTCTGTTACATTAGGCTTACTCACATAAATGATTGAATTTAGTGAAGGAGAAACTCAACTTTCCATGGCACACTTGGTAATTCCAGGAGGGCACTGAAAATTCAGTAAGAAACCTATGATCCATTGGCTCATCATAGTCTTCAAAGCACATAGCCTTTTATTGTTAGAGCTATCCTCTGATGGATTACAGTAGGCCAGGATATGTAGTAATGGTAATTGTTAAAACAAACTGTAGTGACTTGAACAGTAGTCACTGATTGTTTGTCCTCACAGTTGACTGCTGTAAAATACTTATGGCTGAAAGTCAGGATTGTGTGCAAGCTCCCATTTCAGGAGTCATGAATAGTAACCATGTAACTTATCATGCAAAGATTGTCTGTGATCTCTCTGTGTGTATGTCTGTGTGTGCATGTCATTTCTGAAAATCTGGTCGTCTGTGTATGGATGCTCTCCATACACACTACAGGGCCAAATTCTCATTATATACATACACTATTATATGCACACATTTCTATTTCAATTCAGAAGTTTGAGTATAGCTTCTTCCTGCCATTAGAGGGTGACATTGTGGGGGACATAATTTTCCTGTATAATTTTGTTTTAATAGAAGAAACTAGGAGCTCTGAACTATTACCATTATTTATTTATTCATAATATACCCCTGTCATCCACACTTTAGTCTGTGTGCAAACACCAAGAAGTTGACACACTGTGTACACTGAATCTCCGCGGTTGCCAAATCTTAGGCTGTCCACACCATGCAGTGAGGTTGGAGATGTACATGCTCATGAATGTTCAGACAAAGAGACTATAGTGTCAAGCCCATGTGAATACAGAGGTATCGAAGACAGCTCACCAAATGTAACTTCATGTTATAGCAGGGGTGGCCAAACTTATGGAACTCGAGCCACACAAGTTGATTATTGAAACTTTGAGAGCCACACTGAAGCATATAGCCATATAGTATCTCTATTTTCTTCTTCGTATTTTCATTTCTTATTATTTGACATCATGTTTAGAAGGATTTAATAAACAAACTGCATTAGGGCCTAAGAGAAAATCTAAACATGCTGTGCTTCTCCCCACCATCCTGACCATGCCACTGCTTCTCCCCACCATTCCCAGACATGCCGTGCTTCTCCTCGCCATCCCGACCCCCTCCCTAACCTCCAGGCCATGATGCTAGCTCCCCTGGGCTGACCCACGGCCCTCTTACCTGGCTGCTCCAGCGGCTAGGCACAGGCTGGGTCTTGCCCCCAAACATGCCCTGAGCATGCTTAGAGCATCCTCAGGGTGGGAGATTTAAAACTCCTAGTTAGGCTGTGGCTGCTTGCCTAAATTGATTTGCTGATGTTTTTCCACGAGCCACACTTTTTTTCATTCAAGAACTGCATGTGGCTCCTGAGCTACAGTTTGGCCACACCTACATTATAGTCACAATACTGTCTTTGAAAACCAGCCTTTCATTTTTCAACCTACAACTAACTGTGGTCACAATCACAGGCACGAATGTTGGCATGTAGCTGTATATCTGCCTACCTAGTTTTTCAGCATGCTTAGGAAGTTGGAAGCCTGATGGCTTTCCTTGGTTCCACGGGGCTTGAATAGAACTTAATTCATGAAGGAGCCTTGTGCTAGCTCCTTGGTCCACTGTGCATTTCATCATTTCTGAACAATATATTCCTTTCTGGGACATTTTCTATGCATCCTTGATAAGCATTTGCTATAGTTTTCTTGCTTTGCTGTGATTTTTCTCCCATATACATTTAACTAAAAATAGATATTGGTGTCAACACTTTCCTCGAATTAAGCACTTTCTTTTCTAGAAAGGTTTGGCGCTTTAAAGGAACTGAAGCATTCTTTGATCTTCACTCTAGGTGTTTGTAAGCTGTTTTTTCAAATACCACATTAAGGTGCAGTGTGAGCTGGTATATTGCTGGTTTCTTTGCTCTAGTGACTATTGTTGTCCCCCCATTCCTTTCTCCAAATCAGTAATTAATTCTTGTAATGACACAGTGGTTGCTGCTCTGATGTGAATTTCGTGCATGGGGAACAAAAGAATGAGGTAGACTTTGAAAAGAAACCAGATTGTGGAAAATGATTACAGCTTTTGTAATCACAGGTTTTCACAGCAGCAGGTTTCGTTTTGCGCTTCAAAAAACTAATCATTCTGTGCCTTTTAAAAATACTTTCTAAAAACAAGACAGTAAAAAGAAATCTGAAGTACATTATGTATTAAAAAAAGAAAAGTAAATGAAAAAAAACTGGAATTTTTTTTTTTCTCTATCTGGAAAAGCTTAGTCTTGAGCATAATTTAAATCACTACATCATTTTATAACAAGAAAATAAATATCCACTCAACTACAACAAACATGATTCACCATTTCCACCCAGCTGTTTGTTTGTTCAAGATTCTGATGTCTGATCTTCCTTCTATTCAAGTCATATCTTTAACTTCATTGGTAACAGTTCAAGCCCTGGGTGAGGAAAAATAAGGTTTACCTAAACTAGCAGTGTCTAAAACCTTGTCAGCTTCAGGGCTAAACAGATCATTTCAAAAAAAGGTTGAGGGATGTATTCATTAGTTTCTAGGCCTCCCAGCTGTCATGGATTTTGTGAGGTTGATTTATTTTTACCTCTATAGCCCCTTGTTCTACTTGAAGCAGAACATTATTCTGGGCTGAGGATTGGGTGGCAACAGGGCAGTCTGCCCTGAGCCCCTGTTTGAGAGGGCACCAAACTGAGTGGCATTGTGACTTTGCACATAGGGTCACACCACCACTCAAGTTTGGCCTGTCTTTCCCTCCATCTTCATCTGTAGAGGGGTAGGTGGGTCAAGTTTGAGTGTAGTGGCATAGCTGCCGGTGGGCCATGGCCCATCCATTTTGAAAGCAAGACCACCCAATCACTTGTGGAACTTCTGCTGCCAATGCTCTGCTTAAGCTACCTTGGAACTTGGAAACTGGAACATTGGGCAGCTTAGTGTCTCGACTGGTCACTTCCTGAACTTCCTGCTTCTGGTCTCATAACTGTTTGCCAGAAGTTTGGGACGTGCATGTTCTTCAGTTGGCCCACCCATGTCAGCCTCACAGACCATACCAAAAATGACTTCCTGCTGTGCCCCCCGTTTTGAGTAGCATTGCATGCTACCTTAGCCACTTGAAATGCTGGGTAATATGAATTTGGGGCAGATTCACAGCCATTGTTCTTACTCTCTCTTTTTACTGCTGATGCAACGCAAGGGGAACACCTGACGTGTGTAACGCCTCTGCTGGGGATTCCATCAGTAAATTCAAGTACCCAAAGAGTGCAGAGCCAACATACCAGCTACTGCATCTCTCTGGAGCATGGATAATGTGAGGGTATAGCTAAAGTGCTCTTGCACTGGGTTGTTCGCAGTTGGTGGATGTTTTTTTAGGAGCTATTGCTAGCTCAGACAATTTAGAAAAAATTCAAAGATGCACACTTTCTCTGCTACCAGGAGCCTGAGGTAGAAAAGAGAGCCATGTCTGCTTGCTTTTCCTCTTTTCTGCTGTCTCGAGCTGCCTTGGTAGCTGTATGAGAGAGAAGGACCTATTTGTTTCTAGATGCTAACCTAGGCTCAGAGAGGACTACTTGAGTGCCTGTCCTCTTCTTCTGGGGCTTCTGCCCTGTGAGTAGCTGCTGCCCCTTCCCTGTTGCAGCTGCTCAGTAGCCCCAAGATCACATGAAAGCTACTACTAAGGCTTCATGAGAAGCAGTGGGAAGGCAATACCTCCTTCCTCCTCTTCATAGAAATGGGACTTTTCAAGCCCTTTCTTTTTAAAATCACAGGAGGAGGAGGGAACACATTTTTAATTAATCTATTTTTTTTTCATTCTTAAATAGCCACACCCCAGATTGTTGCAGCACAGAGCTATCAGGGGCATGCAAGTGACTCCCAGACCACAGATTGGCCAACAATTACCTATACCATTTTATATGACTGTTTTAGCAGGGTCATTTATTTTTCCCGATTTACAAAATTATCTTCCTACTTAATGCTTTCTAGTAGAACCTACTCTGTCCAGTCAGTGCAAATTGACCAACCTCTACTAATCTTCCTGATCCAGGTGCGACATGCCTCATTTTCTTGTGGTGGTCCAGTCTCTCTTCTAACTGTGCACAGCCCCTTGTACAAAAGCCATAGTTTGACAAACTTTTAGGCACACTCTTCCTATTGAAGCTGATGGCATTGTGATACAGGATACTGCATGGGTGGATATCTCAGTTGTACATTTTACAGATCCTGACAAGTACATGCTTTTCAATAGAAAAGGCAAAAGTGAGTAATTTAAACATACCCTTGTTCCACTCACTGTACTCTTATAAATCATAAAAACATAGTTCTGGAAGGGACTTCAAGAGATCCTTTAGTCCATCACCTTGTAGGACCAAGTATACCTAGGTTGTGCCTGACAGGCATTTCTCTAGCCTGTTCATAAAATATCAGGGATTCCACTATCTCCCTTTTGAAGCCTATACCGATGAATAACTATCCTGATGGTTAGGAATTTTTTCCTAATATGTAACATAAATCTTCCCTGTTCCACATTAAACTCGTTACTACTACTTCTCATACGATCTGGGGATATGGAAACCTATTCCTTACCACTCTGATAACATACATTTACAAACGTGAAGACTATTGTCAGGTTCCCCTTTTGGTTTTCTTTACTCCTGACTAAACATACCCAGATTTTTTTTAATCTTTCCTCACTGCTCAGGTTTTCTAAATCTTTTGTCATTTTTGTTCTCCTTTGGACTCCCTCTAATTTGGCCACATCTTTCCTACAGGGTGGCAGCCAAAACTGAACACACTACTCCAGTTGAAGCCTAACTAGTGCTGAGTAAAGCAAGAAAAGTATCTCATGTATCTGCACGCAACACTCCTGTTAATATACCCCCAACTGATGTTAGCCTTTATAGCAACTGCATTATGTTATCGCCTCGTATTCAATTTGTAATCTACTATAACACACAAATACTATTCTGCAGTACTGAAATCAGGCCAGTTATTCTCCATTTTGTAGGTGTGTATTTCATTTTTTTTCTCTTAAGAACAGTATCATATATCTTATTGATTTCAGAATTGGTTCCCTGGTTCATCAGGGTTCTTTCAAATTTTATCTCTGTCCTCCAAAGTGATAGCAGCCCCTCTTAGAGGGGTATTCAGTTGGTGATATTCACAGATATTTTAAGCATACTTTCCACTCCATTATCCATCATTATGAAAATGTTGCATAATAGTGAATCTAGGACAAACCCCTGTACGACCCCATGTGATATATTCTTCTATTTTAACAATAAGCCATTAAGAACTACTTTTTCTAAGTAATTTTTTCCAGCCATGTTTTAGAAGTGGTACCTTTCTTCCGTATTGAGAATTTGGCTGAAATGGGCCATTTTCACTGAGACTGAACACTTAGTACAAGCAGGGTGTTTGGGAGGAGTGGGGTCACCTTAAGTTACCGGGCCTTGATCTTGTCATCATTCAAATGTTAACACAATCTTGTGTTTGCCAGTAGCAGAATTCTCAAGGTAGACTTATGGTTCAAAGTGGCATTAACTCTTTTATTCAGAGAAATAGGATATTGGACTAACAGCCAAACCCACTATGTATTGTTAAAAACTGTATTTTCACTCTGTTGTTTTATACTATGTACCAGAGGGTTAGCCATGTTAATCTGTATATAGCAAAAACAGAAAAGTCCTGTGGCAGCTTAGAGACCAACAAATTTCTTCAAGCATAATCTTTCATGGGCTGCAACCCATGCATCTGATGAAGTGGCTTGTAGCCCACAAAAGCTTATACCTGAACAAAGTTGTTGGCCTTCAAGGTGCCACAGGACTTAAGTCGTTTTAATGCTATGTAATGTGCTGTGATGTGAATCATGCAGACAGGTGTCATTCTACATTAACTACATAACTAGTGCTTCTAAAATAGCACTCTAATGTTAACTGATTTCCTATGAATTTACAGTATGTGTGAGATGTGAGTTAGTTCCTGGTTCATTGCAAAATGTGATTGAATTGAGAGGAGCTGTGATTTTTTTAATCAGACTGTTCTAAACACTTTTTTTATGCAGTGATATTGTAGATGTGTTGGTTCCATGTCTCTCTCCAACAAAGTTGGTCCAATAAAAGATATTACTCCAGTCTCCCTTGTCCCTCTGAAACACTTTTGGGTATTGTGCTGTTTTTGTTAACCATCATTTAAAATAAATGCTTGCAGCTGGGGAGAAGCTCATTGTTAAACATTCAGCCCTCCTCTGTTCTTCAGTGAAGTAAAGACGAGGCTCACTCACAATCCACATCTGAGATCTCTAGCATGTGCCCTTGAAAAAACAGTATCAGATTTTACGTTCCTCATATAAACTAAGCAATGAATGGGAGAGAAAAGAAGAACTCTCACTTAAAAAAAAAAAAAACCAAAAAAACAAACAAAAAAACCCCCCACACCAACCAATCCATCAAAACCTATTTCAGGTCCCCTTCTTTATGCATCAGAAAGAATTAAAATTAAACATAAACTAAAAAATGGCACAGCCTTTTCCCCTTTATATATTTTTTTAATTTACAGATTACCTGAAACACAAAATAAAAAAGGGGCAAACAAGTTAATTACTGTTAAGGGTAAGTTGGCACACTTATGAGTGTGATATGACAGGGTTGCCTGTGGTGGCAGGTGGGAGGGCTTAACAGCCCCAGTGCTCACTTCCATTTTTTGTCTTAAAAGCTCAAGCTTCAGAGCTTCAGTTAGCCCAGGGGTCTGCAGCCTGCAGCTCCAGAGCTCCATGAGGCTCTTTGGCCTGCCCCCTTGCACCTCTTGGCTTCTCCACCACCACCAGGGAGCCCTGCAGGAGGCCTGCTCCTGGCTCCCCCCCCCCCCCAACAGGGGATCCTGTGGGTGGCCCATGCCAGACTCAGGGCTAACCCCCACCACTGCTGGTGTCTTGCTCCTGCTTCTCGACTTCGTCCCCCCAGCCCACCTCTGCAGCAGGAGCCTGTCCCAGCTTCCTTTACCAGGAAGCTACACCCATTACAGCTCTCAAAACACTTGGTTGTTGAAGGAATTTTTTAAAGTGGCTTTTTTGGGTTGCCAACCCCTGAGCTAGCCACTAGCACAAGTTAGAAAGGGATTTCCTCCTCCCACTCAATGACTCGACAAGGGCTTTTAAAAAATTCCTTCCTCATTAGGGATGACCACAGCTGGAGCTGGGACATTAGATGGGAAGGGCCAGGACTTCTGAGATGGTACTAAACATTTTTTCTTACAGTTGCCTGGCTTTTTTGCTCACATGCTTAGGGTCCAACTGATTTTCCCAACCTCATATATGGCAAGAATTTTTCCATAGGCCAGACTGACAGTGATCTTGATTGCTTTGGGGTTTAAGTTTTTTTCCCCTTCCTCTGCAGCTCACTTATCAGGATTTTCTAGTATATCTCATTTAATGATTTCCTTGCCACTGCAAGGGGCCTCAGACCCTCCTGTTCTCTGCCTGTGGCACATAATAGTCTAGCTTTCTGTGGACTGTAATACTATGGATTATTTTTATTTATTGGTGTTAGAGTGTGGGTTCTGAGTGTTGTTGGTGGCCTGTGATAAACAGGAGGTCAAACTAGATGATTAGGAGGTCTTTATGACAGTCAACAGTTTTAATTCCTATCTTGGTATCTAGTTACCTGCTTCAGCCAGTGCAATAATAGTGTTGCAAAGCCCTTTGATCATGTTGCATCAAATATGAAATTTGTCTGTAAGGTGCTTATTTCACTGTGCTACTTGGGTCCTTACTATATTCCCAACATGGCAGTTTTATTTTACAAATTTACCAGTATAATTGTAAGAGAAAAACAGTTTAAATTGTGTATTCAACCATGTCAAATTACCTAAAATGTCTTTGGATAAGTAAATGTTTTAATTATGGAAGACTAGAGGTATCCTAGAGGACTGGAAAAAAGCAAATATATTGCCCATCTATAAAAAGAGAAATAAGAACAATCCAGGGAATTATAGGCTAGTCAGCTTCACTTCTGTACAAGGACAAATAATAGAGCAAATGATTAAGGAATCCATTAGCAAACATCTAGAAGAGAGTAAGGTGTTAAGTGAGAGTCAGCATGGATTTGTCAAGAACAAATCATGTCACTCCAACCCGATAGATTTCTATGACAGGGTATGAAGCTTTGTGGATAGAAGAGAAACTGTAGATGTGGACGTGGTATGTCTAGACCAGGAGCTGGCAACCCAAAAGATGTCATTTTTTAAAATTTCTTCAATAACCAAGTGTTTTGAGATCTGCAATGGCTGTAGCCTCCAGCTGTGGGCAGCTGAGCCAAGATGCCTGCCACAAGGTCCCCTGTCAGGGAAGAGTGGGAGCCTGGAAACAGGAGTGGACTCCTTGCAGGGTGCCCTGGTGACAGGGGGAGCCCAGCAAAGGCCACCTGCAGGGTCCCCAGTGGCAGAGGGGAACCGGAGTCAAGAGCAGGCCTCCTGCAGAGTCCCCTGATGGTAGTGATGGGGGAGAGCTGCAAGGGGACAGCCAAAGAGCTGCATGTGGCTCCAGTGCAGCACGTTGCAGACCCCTGATTGAGCCTTTAGTAAGGCTTTTGACATGGTCTTGCATCACCTTCTCATCAACAAACTAGGAAAGTACAGTCTAGATGGAGTTACTAAAAGAAGGGTGCATAACTGGTTGGATAACTGCTCTCAGAGAGTAGTTATCACTGGTTCACAGTCGTGCTGGAAAGACGTAAGGAGCAAGCTATCACAAGGATCAGTTCTGTGTCTGGTTCTGTTTAATATTTTCATCAATGATTTAGATAATGGAATAGAGACTATGCTTATAAAATTTGCCGATGATAGGGGTTGCATGTGCTGTGGAGGATAGGATCACAATTGAAAATGATTTGGACAACCTGGTGAAATGGTCCGAGGTAAATAGGATGAAATTCAGTAAAGACAAACGTGAAGTATTCCATATAAGAAAGAACAATCCATTGCACACATACAGAATGGGCAATGACCAAAGCCATCTTTGTGGGAGTGAGAGGGGCAACCACCCTGGGCCCCACGAATCTGTGGTCCCTGTCCTGCCCCACTTCCAGCAGGGCAGTGCAGGGCCTGCATTGTTGCCCCCATACTGCCGCGCTGTCCTATTCCCCGCTGCCTTTGGCAGGGCCGTCCCTAGGGCTGTCTGCAGGGGTGCAGGGACCAGGGAAAATTGCCCTCTGCAGGTCCCCCTCCCCGGTATTTGGTGGGTGGGGCTGGCAGGCCCAGGAAAGGGGCAGGCCCCTGCACTGACTCCCCATGTGGAGACAGGGCAAGAGGCCAAAAATGCAGCCCAGTGAAGCACTGCCAGTGCCTCCCGCAGCTGTGTGTGCTGCTCTAGGCTCTGTGCTGGAGCAGCGGGGGGCAAGGGGGCAGGAGGCAATGTGGTTGCACCAGTGGTGGTGGTGGTGGGGCAGTGATACCGGCTCCTTGCTGCCTTCTGCCCCCTCCCTGCTGCTCCAGCATGGAGCCCAGAGCAGCACACGTGGCAGGGGAGTGAGGGGAAGGCACCAGCAGTGCTGCATTGGGCTGCCCTTTCGGCCGCTTGCCCAGTCCCTGGCATGGGGGGGGCAGTGGTGTAGTCATGCAGGCCCCTCGAAGTGCAGGCCCCCCTCCCGGTTGCCCTATCCTAGGGACAGCTGTGGCCTTTGGCAGTAGGCTGAAGGTGGAGGGACAGGGTGGGAGTGCAGACCCCAGCCTCTGGGCTGGCCCTCCCCACCCCTGGAGTGGAACAGCCAGCCTGGAAGTGGGGGGCGAGTCAGCCCAGAGGGTGGGCTTCACTCTCCCACTGTGCCCCTTGGCCAGCTCTTCTCCCCTGTGGGACAGGGAGGTTAGCCCAGATGCAGGGTGGTTAAACAAAGCTTGGCCTCTGGGCTGGCCCGCCCCACCTCCAGGGGTGGAATGGCCAGCCCAGAGGAGGGGGGTACATGGGTAGGGGGTACATGGGCCTCCCCAGTGCAGGCCCCCCCCCCACAGCCTGATTGGCCCCAGGACCTTCTCTCCACCACTCCTCCGGGAAAGCCCTAGCAATGATTGCCTAAGGAGGAGTACTGTAGAAAGGATCTGGGTGTCGTGGTTGGCAATATGCACCAAACTAAATATGAGTAAACAGTGTAAGACTTTTGCAAAAAAGCAAACACCATTCTGGGATATATTAACAGGAATATTGTAAGTAAGACAGAAGTAATTCTTCTCTACTCCATGCCAAATAGGCCTCAGATGAAATATTGTGCCCAGTTCTGGGTGTCTCGTTTCAGTAAAGATATGGACAAATTGGAGAAGACCCAGAGAAGAGCAACAAGAATGATTAGAGGTCTGGAACACTTGACTTAAATGGGAAGATTGAAAGAGCTGGGATTGTTTAATTTGGAAAAGAGGAGACTCAGAAGGGATGTAACAGTTTTCAAGTACCTAAAAGGTTGTTAGGAGGAGGAGGGAGAAGTTATTTTCTTTAATCACTGATGATAGGATTTAAAGCAATAGGCTTAAATTACAGCAAGGGAGGTTTAGATTGGACATTAAAATAAAATTCCTAACTTTCAGGGTGATTAACCACTGAAATAAGTTGATTAGGGAGGTTGAGGGATCTCCATTATTGGAAAATTTCAAGGGCAAAATAGACAAACGTCTGTAAAGGATGGTTTAAGATGGTGCTTTGTCCTGCCGTGAGTGCAGCGGACTGGACTTGATGACCTCTCATGATCCCTTCCAGTTTCTATGATTCTGTGATTTTAGTAAAACATAGGTTGGCTGACAGAATTATTTAAAAATGAAGTTTGAAAGCAAGAACATGAAATCTGTGATTACCTTATGAAAAAAATGGCTCCTTGATATTTTCCTGAACTAGACTAGCACAGCTACCCCTTTGGAACTTGCAAAAATACTGGTTTTTTTCCTCCAAAACCAAAACATAGCTTAAATAATGCAGCTATTGCAGTTACTATTTCACCTACCAAGTTACAGACAGATACAGATTCTGGTTCTGATCCAAACCCCATTGCAGTCTGTAGAAAGACCCATTAACTACTGTGTGCTTTGGAGGACACCAGCATGAAAACCTTGCACATCACTGAGCTGAAAAAATTGGCTTCTCAGTGAACACCTAGGTACCATAGTGATTTGAGGAGGCTGCATGAGGACACTAGTGAAGAACAGACTGGGTTGGGGAAGAGTAGTGCGGGAGGATAAGTAAGCTGGTCTACTAATTAGGATTCTAGTGTGGGATTTGGGAAACCTAGGTTTAATTCCTAGCTACGCTTCAGTCTTTCTGTGTGACCCTAGGTAAGTCATTTGTCTGTCTCTCTCTTTCCTGTCTGTAATATGAAGATAACTTCCTTGCCTCTCAGGGTTGTTGAGAATAAATGCTTTAAAGTTTGTGAAGTACTCAGGTAAGTAGGTATGCAGGAAGGTATATAAATGCTTGAGAGAGAGAGAGAGACTTCCTACTCTTGTGTTTGGCCATCCTCAGCTTCTCAGGCTAGTTGCTGAAGTGAGGGTTTATTTCTCATGGACCAGTGTTCAGATTTTCTCCCCAGCCTCAGATGGTGGTTCACAGTTTGAGCTTTCCTGCTTGCTGGCAACATACAACCTCAAAGGTGCTATCATTTCTGAAGTCCCAGGACAAATGTTATTCTGGAAAGCAGTAGGTTGGCAGGCAGAATTTTGAAGAGACACAGTTATAAATGTCAGTTTTCTACACTGATGAGCTTCAGCTTCTGAGAAAACCCTCATTTTCACAATGTGTGTAAAAATAGGAATTGGACAAAAGAATGAGTTAATTCTACTCTCATTCATGTCAGGGAAATTGGGAGGTATTCTACTAAAGTCCTATGGTTTCACTTTAAACAGTAACTGTGCTCTAGTCTAGGCTATTTTGCCGCTATCTGTATAGACAGTGTGTGACCTGAATATGGCCTTGCGTCTCTGTCACTGGCATCTTCCTTTTTGAAAAGCCTAAAGAAGACTTCTGTTATAGAACATGAGGCTTTGTTTCTTACTAAAGCACCAAGGCCAATGTTTATGTTCAGTGCTGTGGTATTCTGAAAACGTACCCTTTTCTGATGGCATCTAGTCAAATTGCAAGGAGCTGAGGTCACTGTGCCTGTGTCGCCAGAGGGGCTGTTCTTACATACATATCTGTGTGAGGGATGTAAGTCAGAAAGCTGCGTGAAGTTTTATTTGATCTGACAGCGTTTTTTTTCAATAATGACTCTGTGGCGCTTTAAAGCGAAATATTTGTGTCCCTTAAGAGAGCTACAAGAGTTGCTTTGCCAGGAGGGAAGAGCCTTAAACTAAAGGTGAACAAGAAGTGATAAATAATCCTACCTGATAATGTGTGCATGGCAGGCTCTGCTGTACCTGGACTTCCACAAGGCTCATTACTGCTTGATGTGAACCAAGCTTTCCACTCACGTCATGCCAACTCATAGCATTTGGCCATATGGTTGTTCCCATCTTCCCATACTATAGATGTGGAGCATAGGATCATGTTTGTCTGTTTTCATGACTTTGCAATTACAAGCACAAAAGCAGCATGAATAAAGATAAATACAAAATACTCCTTGGATAAGTATATGTTGGAATAAGTGCTGTGAAACGTTGTTCATAGTTATGTTCATTTACCTTAGCTTTTCCAGTAAGCCTAAATATCATGTGGGCAGATTCAAACTACTAAGCTCTCTTCCTGTGCTTCAAAATATGTCTGGCATGTATATAATGCCTTGTCTTATAAAAGTTCTCCAAAGCACTGTGCAAACTGTAAGCTGGAGCTGCAGATCTGAATCTTATTTGGCCCTTACTTAGGCAGGTCCCCTTTGATGTCAATGCCTGTTTCCTGAATCAGAACTGAGTGAGAAACTCAGAATTTTGCTTTGAACATATGGGAATTAGCTCTGGTGTAAGAAAGCAGTTACAAGGTCCCCCAATGAGAATGCATCATACTCTGTAACAGCAGGGAGAAGGGGAGGACAAGGCCATTTGGGGAAACTCCTGCAATTGTAAAAGGAGCTGTTGGATCTTTGCCTTCATGCAGAGCGTATAGGTCATGGGTTGGCAACCTTTGCTGAGCCCTATGCCAGCCCCTGAGCCCCAACCCTCAGCCAGTACCAGTGGCTCCCCTCACTGGGGAGGGGGAGGAAGCAGCTGCCACCTGACAATTTGGTTAGAGGCGGTAGGGGGATTTGCAGGCACACGCTAGAAAGCAGCCCCCTGGCGTGGCTCCTTTCTGCAGTATGCCTGAGGTAGGGGTCCCAAGGGATGCCCCTGGGAAGAAGCCACTCCAAGCTGCTTTTTTTCATGGTACGTGTGGAGACAGGTCCCCAAACATGTACCAGAAAGAAGTCACCCAGAAAGGCTCCTCTCACCGGCATGCCTGGGGACTCCTGACGTGCCCGGGGCACCATTGCCCACTTTTTGAGGGCAGGAGTGGCATTTTCAGCGGAGGGCGCCATGTGCCATTCCAGACTGGCTTGTGCATCACTGTTGGCATGCATACTGGGGGTGGCTGACCCCTGGTCTAGTCTCTTGGTTTATAAGGGCTCATTTGAAAGACAGCTCACCACAGAAGTTGTATAGAACATGATAAAATGATGTCAATTGAGTGGATCCTGCCAGATTTTAATGATTGAAGAAAAAGAATCTAGGCTTTTAAAACCTAGTTTTAGACCCCTCTGGGGTTTGCAGCCTGCGGCACGTGTGCCATAAGTGGCAGATGAGCTGATTTAGAGTGGCATGCAGTGCCTTTCCCCAGTATTGCTGCTGACTCCAGAGCACCCACTTATATGCAGCCAGAAAGGGAGCTGCCACCACTGCCACACCACTGGAAAGGGGCTGGAAACCCATTGATGTTTCTGGGAAGGGCCTGCAGACCTGCCCCCTGTGCTGATGCACTGGTGGAATGGCCATCTCCATGCTGCAGGCACTGGTGAAGAGGTGAGGAGGAGATTTGGGCATGGCTTTCCCGAAAGTTTGCTGTCCCTTTGGCTAGAACATAAAAAGTACTTTACAGAACAAAACTCACACTATTAAGTTTTCCTGTAAGAACCTTACACCAGCTTAAATGGGAGGAGAATTTAGTGCTCTATTATTGAAGAAAACGGGTCTTCAGTGAATCGCTGTCCTTCTCTTTATATTTCTAATGAGAGCCACATCTGCTGCTTTTATGGATTACTGAGTATGAGGTATTCTTAAAGTATTTGAAGCACCAGTTCTCAGTACCTATATGCTAAATGCTGTAGATTCCCATCATATTAAATAGCCCTGAAGTCCATTACTGACCTTTGGCTGAATTCAACTGCCTTGCAAACAATATCTGTGATGGGGTGTCTTTCAGGTGACACCTTAAAAACCAAGGGCCTGTACACTCAGCATGAAGGCAAAGTTTCCCAAATAACCCTTTTTGCTCCTTCCCTCCACTGTTATGTGGTGCAAAGTGCTCATTGTGGGACTCCCTCACACCAAAGGCAATTTCTACATCCATTCAGAGCAGAATCATGAGATTCTTGCTCACTGTGCACACGCCAGGCTATCAACATTATGAACCTCCACTGTGTCTTAAAGACCTTTGCTTTTTACAGCTGGTTGCAATGTGCCTCCATTCATATTTAATTATATATATATAATATAATGTTCTATTGAGGTGTTTGCATTCAATGCAAAACAAAAGAGGGGTGAAATATAGTACCTACAACTGTGAGAACACAAAGAAGCTATCTAAAGAGCCTGATGGAGCAAAGGTGCAAAGTTAACTCTGAAGCTGATTCCTTCAGTGCAATAAAAGCTTTAGCAGTAAGTCATGGATGTAGAGTACATGAGTGGTTGTTAAGTGGGAAGAGTTGTTTTCAGAGAGGTGAGTAGACACAAGTGGCCCAATTCATTCCTGGTCTAGCTTCATTGAGTTGAAGGAATTTGGTCCGGTATGGTTATTACAAGATCAACTTGTTAAACTGGGTTTATTTTCTACAAACAAATTTATAAGTATTAAAAGTATCAGCATCTAACAGCACGAAAGGATTGTAAAAGGAGCTGTCTGATCTTTGCCTTCATGCAGAGCATATAGGCTCTTGGCTTTTAAGGGCTCATCTCTAAGACATCCCACTACAGAAAAGTTGTATAAAACATGACTGAATTTTAACAGAGGATCTCAGAGTCAATGAGAGAAAAAGGATGAATCCATTCACATTGAGCAAATTTGCTGTGAGTTGTACGAGACTGGAGTACGTGGATAGTTTAAGAAATAGATCCATTCCTGTGCCTCTGGTCTATTTGAAAGAAATCTCCTGTACATTTGTAAACACTTGACCTATAGGGATAGGGTAGATGTAATGGAACTGTCTGTCAAAATTATCATATCTACACTGAATTGAACTGAATTGAATTGACCTTGCTTCCTCACCCTTCATGTCCATATATACCTAGCATATGACAGTTTTCATTTACTACTTCTGAAGAAATGGATTGTACCACACAAAAGCTTATGTTTTAATAAATTTGTTAGTCTTCAGGTGCCACAAGACTCTTTATTTGTTCTGCTGAAATAGACTAACATGACTACCCCTCTGAGGGAATAAATGTTTTGGTCAGATTTGTGATGAATGGAAAATGTGGCTTTATTTCCTTTGTAAGCATCCCTCCCCTTTTTCTGGGGAAACCATGGAAGGTGCAGAGCCAGAAGAAAAGTATTCTTTAAATTATCTGCATAGGAGTCTGTGCCACTCCCATGTCCTATGTTGCGATTTTTGGAGGTCCCCCATCTAATGAGAATCTAATGAGATGTCCCCTACCCTCCTTTCAGTTGTTAGCCTGTCCAAAATGAAAATAAATTGCAATGGATTACCTCTCCCACCAGGAATGTGCAATGCTGCCTGCATCTTCAGTTTTTCAAAATGCTTAAAAGGATGAGGATAAAAAAATCTAGTGACTTGTGACAGCATGATTAGTAGTCTTAGCCCTAGTCTACAATTTCAGAGCCCTGGAATTTTCAGTCCTTTTATGTTAATTATTTTAATTAAATGGATGTATAACTTTTAAAAATAGATCCTAATTGCACTGGGAGCATTTCCTTTGAGAGGAGGGGCTGGGGCATTTCACTGAAAACACAAGCTGTGCTTTCAATATTTGCATTAGTGTGGTGCTGCCAGTGCCTCTCATCGTTGGCTTTCCCTCAATGACAGTCATAAGGTGATTTCAGAGTTCCGGTGAATGCATAAAATGGTTTGGAGAGCTGGCTGCCTCTCTTCATATCTTTTTTCTCTTTTCAGCATGACATTTAAAAACACAGCCCCCCACTCTCTTTCTCCTCTAGCCTGAAGAAAGGTTTCTCACTGAAACCTTGCCTTTCACATTGTGTTCTTTTGCTAATGTTTGTTTTATTAACCCCCTTCTTTCTCTGGCAGCACACTCAATGACGTAGCGCCCAGGGCACCTTTCCAGGCTATGAAATTTTACAAGCAATACACAGTGGAAACATTTAGAAACCAGCTCCAAGACATATATACACTGTGTGCATATACTCCACTGTAGCTGTTCAGAGCTGTTTGTTAGGATTTCAATTTGTTAACTTGTTAAGAATTTCTTTTCCTATGTCCATTGGGGAACTTTTTATTCTAAAGGCTGAGTGACAGCAGTTTCGTCTGGGAAAATGAAATGACTAGTTCAGATCTTGGTGTCTCCCAAAGCAACACCAGAATCCTTGAATGCCCAATTGTTTTAAGTTAACAAGGAGAGAATTTGCAGTGTGACCTAGTCGTGCATTGCTGGATTGTCCTTGCTAAAATGTAATCTGTTAAAGTGATTGGCTGCTCCAGGTTTCAGATGCTGACTGGGCACTCAGCCTACTTACTCAATCTCTTAATGAGATTGTTTGTTTCTATTGCTTTGGTGAATCAGAACTTTTTGCTGAAGAGACAGGACTTTCCTATACTTTTAGCCTCTTCAGAGCAGGAGAGAATGGAGACTTGTGCCAGTAAAGGGAATGGATGACACTACTATAAAAAGTAACACTCTACCCTCCACAAGGGAAAAATGACACTGGTTTTTATGAGGTCAGGGTAATTTTAATAGTTCAAATGTGGTTTTATTGCATATTTTATGTGGAATTTTTAAAATCTTGCACTTAAGATATTGACTCAAATTAAGCAGAATCCCTTTGGTTTTGTGGTAGATATTCAGATTTTCTTTAGAAACATCATCAGAAACAGGTTTAAATCAAAGTCCATTTCAGGTTTGGATTAGAATTTTGTAACTGGGCTTATTTTTGTTATGAACGAAACCCAACAAGCTGTATCCAAAACTGCTTGACCTTTGCAGATACGCAGATCCTGATCTAAATGTTCTGTTTTGAGTCCATATCTAGTATTTACTGAGGGGAAACTGTTCTGTACCTGAAGTACCCTTCTAAGAAAACCAGGGATTACTCATTTAGTCAAATGCCAGTGAACAGTATGTTCCTTTTTTGAGAACCGTAACTGGCAGTTGTTCAGGATCCCATACGTCAAATGGCGATGAATACAGAGGTGGAGATGCTAAACCAATATTTTGGCACAAGATGGTCCCCAAGCTAATTTAAATCTATTGGAGGGTATAGCAATAAATGTAACAGCCTATAAACACATTCGTCCTTATTGCCATACTGCAGTAACCTAAGTGAACTTGCTCTTCTGCAGTCAGTCATTACTTGCAGCTTTCCAGAAAGGCTGTGCTTATGATTCCAGAATAAATGCAAAATAAGGGAAGCTTTCTAAGGATGAGAAATAATATTATGAAAGCTTGGAACAGTTGCACTAGTATTTTTTAATTCATAAGAATTGTTGTTGTTTTGAAGGCTGAATTCCAGTCATGTAGGATTTACATTTTTATGTTGACAACTGTTGCCTACTTCTGAAAGATTTCTGTAGCTTGAAATAAACTGATTCTTGAAAAAACGAAAACTAACCACCTAGGATCAGATAGCAAGAACACTTAATTATAAGCTCTTTGGGGCAGGGACCATCGATTAGAGTTTCTAAGAGTGGTGGTGGTGGTGATCTACTACTGCTACTACAAAAAAACAAAACAAAAAAAACACATTTAACCAGTCCAGAATATATTGTTCTTCAGGATGATTTACACTTCGTGGTGATATCTTACAGTAGTTTACAACTACTCTGTGTTACCTTTCTATTTGGACTATTTTGGTCCAGTTTAGGCAGTATGGTATGTATTCCTGAAATACTGATCTAATGATGTCATGGAAGAGCAATGGATAACTAATTCCAGTCCTCTCACTGCCAGGTCACCATCATCTGCAAATGATATGAGGTCAGCATGCTTGTGTCTTGTTTCAGCACAGTACTTAAGAGCTTTAAGTCCTATTGATTTCAATGTGATTTAAGCATCTGTTTAAATTTAAGCACATGATTAAGTTCTTTGTTGGATCATATCCCCAGGCTTGTAGTAGAAGGGAAAAAATGTGGTTTTCCTGTTAGGATGCTCTGTGTTAATCGGAGAATTTGTTTGATTAACTCCATCAGTAGTAATATTCAGCTCTCCTGGTTGGGAAATAGGGTGAATTTTGAAAGACTATCTTGTATAGAAAAATTAAATAATACGTAGGTTCCAATTTTCAGTTGGCCACCAAATGTTGCAGGCAGTGCAGATGGAATGCATGAAATACAAGTAACTACTCATTTTGACGCTCAGGTACACAGTTAAACCTGCAGAAAAATAATCTCCAAATGCCAAATGTTTAGACTGGAAGCAAAGCACATTTGATTAAGCCTGCCATTGCATTTTTCATTCTCTAGTTTTGCCTAGGTTTTAGAATACTTGTGTTATAGTGGGCCTTCCCAAAGATAGAAGCCCATATGTGCTGTGAGACATCTAATGAAAGCGCATCTTTTCAATACAAAACATTGTTGAAAAAATGTTTATTATATAACCATTTGTAAGCAAGCTGCAGAGCGATCTTGCCTTTGTTCTGTTGTTTTGCTAAATTCAGTTATGCCAGTGCATACCTATCTTTTATTGCGAGTAGATGCAAAGGAACACAGGACAAAATTAGAAGGAAAAAATGAAAACGTATGCAGATTTTTAGAAGCAGCTCAGGTTACATACAAATAAACAAAAGCCAGTAGACCTTAGAGTAATGGAAAGCCACAGCTGCAGAAACCTTATGGTCCAGAGACTGCTAGTATGATCCCAGGACTATTTGTCTGTCATCCTCCCAGGGTCTGGCCATTTAAACTAGATAATTGTGTACTTTCTGGAAAATATTGGAGCTGCTATTATGCTAACTTGAGTTTTTTGCAAACCCCCTGTAGTTTGAGATCTGTCACCAGGTTGGAGAAAGACATCTCTCCAATTTCAAATTAAATGATGATACATCAAATTAAAATATGATATGTATGGTACAGATACTTCAACCCAAGTAGCTATCTGCCATTTTCCAAATAACAAAAGTTTTATATCAACAGCTAGAACCAAATCTGAGAAATACAGATGCCCACACAGTGAACTGGCATTCCTAATATAGAAACAAGAAAATTCTGTTTTAGTACAGTGGACAACAAATTAAGTACATCTTTACAATGTGACACAGTAATACACATATGTGTTTATTGGGGTTTCATTGACTTCTTCAGAGCATTTGATACTATCCTACATGACCCTCTTTAGAGTATATACTGGCATGCTTGGAGATTCTAAAGCATCCTATTAAACTCATCACAAGTCTTGACTGTCAGCAATGGACCATGGTACAAATAGCAGTGGCCAACAGCAAGTGTTTTTCCACTGGGCAAGGTATGAGACAAGAGTTCGTTCTGTCCTTAGTTACAGGCACACAGTTTATTGTGAGACAAGTTCTGGAACGTTTTAATGAAGTGGACAGGGATGGGATTTCCACTGGTGGGCACCTCCTAAATGATCTAAGATGCGTTGATCCCACATGAACCTATTTGCTGTGACCATCGATGCAATTTAATGAATATTGGAGTCTGCAAAAACAGTAAGGAACTTGAAACATACACCAGAGTTTTTAAACTATATCCTCATTATTGTGATGACTAGTGCCCTGAATTGATTTTGAGGGCTAACTGTCTAGGCTGAAGGGTTATGTTTCCCAAGTCAGGGAAAGATGGAAGTGTTATGAATTGAGGATTTGTGTAACCAAAATACTAGGGTGGGGATCAGCAACGCAGGCTCAGTGAGCCACCTGTGGCTCCCCCTGCATGGTGCGGGCCCCCACTTTCGGGGCATCAGGGTCACTCCCACCCTCCCACCACAACCTCATGAGCCGAAAGAGGCCCAGCTGCGCTACAGCCCTTAGCGCTGGCGGGGGTGTGTGGGTGGCACATGCTCCCTCCCTCCGCTGGCGGGGCAAAGCAGCGCTGCCCGGCCTACCCCCAGCTGGCGACCCCTCCGAAGAGCGGCCAGCGGTGAGCTGCATCCTGCGGAGGCAGGGCCCTGGAATGGCCCTTCTGCGGAGTTCAGGCCACTTTGACCGCGCCACTCCAGGTCTGAACAGAGGCTGCCTTACCCCCAGACCCTGGATCGAGCCCATTCAGCCCTGGGGTGGCTGGGTCGATGCAGCCTGACCTCCATGAAGGGGCCATTCCAGGGCTGTGGCTCTCCACCGGCCAATCTTGGGAGGGGCGGTCGGCTGGGGAGGAGGGGCAGCGCTGCTCTGCCTCACTAGCAGAGGGAGGGATGGAGGGAGTGCATGCCTCCCGCATGCCCCCTGCCAGCATTGGAGGCTGCAGCGCAGCTGTTGGGCCGCCTTGGGCTCATGCGGTTGTGGTGGGAGGGTGGCGGAAATGGCTTTTGTGCTTTGTTGGGTTGCCGACCCCTGTACTAGGGGGACTGTTCGCTGCGAATCTCTGCAAAGTATTCACTTCAATTCAGGCTCCAAACTGATCTGCAGATGGGAAGGCCATCCGCTTCACCTTCCTTGGAGGCTGCTGTGATTGATAAAGCCAAAAATAAAAACAGTGTTAAAAAGACAGTTAAGGTTGCTAAGTGACAACCATATAGTTCCTGAGCACATCATTTACAAAACCCAAGCACTTAAAGGTCAGGAAAGCAGTAGATAAGGGCAACACAAAATCTTTGCCAATATGATACAAGAAATATTCTTATGTTGTACAAAGAAATGCTATACCCTCTTCAGTTCATGCACACCTTACAAAATAGGATGGGTAAACATAAGTGCCAACACCAGAACACAGCTTATTGGGTTCTACAGCCAGTATTAAGACAATCAGGCTGCTGTACTTCCCAGCCATGGTATCAGTTTTTCTGTGCCCTTGTTAGTCATCTGAATATGTAGATAATCCTTTTGTGCTTGCCTAGTGACTTTCTGGCTGCCAGGCAGCTTAATGTATCTGTATTATGGGTGTCCAAAGCATAGAAATTTGAACCAGCTTGTATAAACGGCATTGCAGATAAACAATGATCAGGTTCTTTGCCCACCTCAGCCACAAGCTTAACCACTGGAAAACCATTTAATCTGTATTCTTTGGTTACCTACTATGAGATGGACCTTTGCACATCTTCGCTAGCACATTGAGCATTTGACTACAAATTGCAGGAGGAAGAGATGTTTTACCAGATTCTGGAGCATCCTGTTCCTTTTAAGAAGTACCCCCAGCCTGCACAAAGGACACTCTAGTATTTTGCATTTCTATCGTGTTTTGTCTTTGAACTGCCTGCAGTTCTATCACAGTGCAGTGCTTCACATATATTACTGGATTAAGCTGTATGGTATTCTTATCAGTCATGATAAGAATATTGTATAGAAGGGAAACAGGGATACAAAGGACCAATTATTTGCTTGATGTACAGCAAGTGAACAGTCATGGAACCCAGGAGTCCTGATCCCTGTCCTAACCACTAGGTGGCTCTTTTTCCCAGAACTTCCCAGATGGTTGATTCATCAGAGAACATTGCATTGTGATTTGTCAGTAAAACCGCTTAGATATAAAGAGAGCTTTTCAGTATGCCATACTGATGACAAAGGTTGCCATGGATCACAGTTTTCCTCACTGTAAAACCAGCAAGAATCTGATTAGATTCTAAATAGCACTTTTAAAGACTAACAAATTTATTTATTTCATGAGCTTCCATGGGTAGAATCGCACTTCATCAAACAGGTATTCTACCCATGAAAGCTCATGAGATAAATACGGTCATTAGTTTTCAAAAGTGTCACAGGCCTCCTTTTTTGTTTTTTGCTAATCTAGGCTAACATATGTATTCCCCTGCAATTTGCTATCATTTGCTGATTACATCAAGGAAACTGAAAAATAATCAAGTGCCTTTGATATGAACAAATACTTTTGATATAAATGGGTGTGTCATAGCCCCTGTTTTCTTTAACATCTGCTTTTCATTCCATCTTCTGCACACATTTAAACATAACAATGATGACATTTACCTTTGAGCCAGATTAGATGGAGGCTGGTTGAACATCACCAGGTTTAGCATGAAACCAAAGTGAAAGCTGATTCTGAGAGATTTCCTGTTTGTGGATAACGTGGCCTTGTTTGCCCACAGTGAATCTTCTCTGCAAAAAATCTTGTGTGATTTTTTTCTGAGTTGAATGTGAAATTCTGGTTAACAATTAGTTTCAAGAAGGCTGTGACTATATATCAAGGGGCAGAAGAATCAATGCCTGACTTTATTCTGGAGTGTAAATCTCTTGGTATCAGCAACCACTTTTGGTCCTTGGGTTCTAGGATCACCAGGCATCTGGACATTCAGATTGTATTGACTGACAGAATTGAAAAAGCAGTTAAGAATTTTTGGCTATTACAGAAGCAAGTGGAATAACAGCAAATTCTTGACTAAGGTGAAGATGCAGATCTATGAGACTTGTGTGCTGTTATCCCTGGCTCACTAATGTGCACTACATATGCTAGGCATGTTGAGACTGAATAGCTTCTGAGAAGCCTGCACAAGATCCGGAAAATTAAAGTGGGAAGGTAAAATACTGAGGTACTGGATCATGCAGAACTGTACAGTTAGAAACCACTATTTAGAAGAGGAGGCTGTGATGGCTTGGTTATGTCGGAAGAATGGCAGGTGATAGCCCCAAGAATATTTTGTAGAATGAGATTCATGACAGCTCTAGAAAGTTGGATTACCCTTTACAGTGGTACCATGATATGTGTAAAAAATGACATGACGTTGTTCAACATCAGTATAGACAGCTGGGAGGGGCAGGCAGAATCCTGACCAATCTGGAGGGGATATCTGGCACGGAGTTTAGCTCAACATCAAGCAGCTTTGATCCAGAGGATAGAAGCAAAGCAAGAAATTAAAAAGCAGCTTGCTGTAATATAGATTACAACTCAGACAACAAATGGGTCTGTGAAATTTGTTACAAGCTGTGCCACTCTTGAATTTGGCTTCTCAGCCATAGGTGGATTCATCAAGCACCTGACTAGATCTCTTACATGTATGATCCAGAAGATGAATGGTTGCCCACAGGAACTAATATATAAATTTACCTTAAGTAAATGAGGGGAAATTATCTTCCATTCCAAAAATATATAAAATGATCCCTGTTTCTTTTTGAGCACACTTGTCACTTTAAGCAAAGCCCTAGTCTACACTAGGGGGCTTTTCGGCAGCAGTCAACCACCAGTTATGCAAGGAACGTAAAATTCCTTGCGTAACTGGTAGCGACTTTGTAAGCCGCTAGTACACATCAGGGAAAAACCAACCACAAATCCCCTGTGGTTGGCTTTCTCCTAAACCCCCTGACCCTCAGGACTTTTGGGGCTGACTTGCAGGAGCAGCACAGCGGGTTCAGACTTGCTGTGAACTGCTCCTGGAATGCCAAGCTGACGGCAGCGAATTTGCTGCGATCAGTGTAGACATAGCCTAAAAACAGGAGCCTAACGGTCCAGCAGAAGAAAAGATGAAGGAGGTGGAGAAACAGAAAAAGAAAGAGGTTAATTTATTTTGACCTGCAAGAATCCAGAAAATGTTAGGCAGTTGTTTGGAGCACAGGTACTAAACTGACAGGAGCCATAAAACACCTTGGATAGATGGGCAGATTGGTGTAGCACAGTGTAAGCACTGGAATGTTCAGAAGGCTTTTGAAGTTGTAGATGCAGCTGTAGGATTTTGCTTTTAATGATTCTAGGGCTCTGTGAAAAGATTGGCCAGCAAACTGACCTGTGGCCTGACTGCCAGATGTGACCTTTGGAAGCATTTACAACTTGTCTTGCAAATCTTCCTTACTAAAGGGCATTTATTTTTTAAGGTTAAACTAGAATCCACTTTAAAAAAAAAAAGTATCCAAAATGTGTGTGTTTAGCTATTTAATTGGCCTGGAACCCCAAAGTATTTACTTTAGCTGTGGGAAAATGATAGGTTTATGCATTTTTGATACATAGGTCATCAAATTTATTGTTGTGGGGCTATTTACCTCTCTATTCAGGGGGATCTCAAGGTACTACTAAAAACAGCGTAGTAAAGTCCTTGCCGAGCTTCAGTGTCAACAGGTTATTAACACATCTGCATTGCTGTCCTTATATTTTTCGCTTTCTTCATGGTGTAATTTTTACAGAAAGACTAATTGGTACAGTTTTATGTGACATCATGTTGTGTTAGTCTTCTGTCAGATTGTGAGCTGGTTCAGTCTTTAAGCGTGAGACCTAGAGGATGCAGAAAATTCTTCTAGCAGTTTACTGGCTTGTGTCCCTCCCTCAGAGTTGGAATTGCTTCAGTTTGGAGTCACTGCTCTGCTAGAGGGTGTGCTGCTCAGCTGGTAAGTAGAGTCCTGCACGGCTACAAATAAGTGGGTCCGTATCCAATCTGCATCTGGAAGAAATGGTCCGGAGATATCCGTGTTGTATCTGTGGATGCAGGTATAATGTGGATATCTGCATATTTGCAGGGCTCTAGCTCTGTGCAGGTAAAAATATGTGGATCCGTATCCGATCTGCATCTGCAAGAAATGGTCCGCAGATATCCATGTTGTATCCACAGGTGCAGATATAAGGCGGATATCTGTGGATATCCGCTGATTTGCAGGGCTCTACTGGTAAGGTACAAAGGATGGAAAGTTTTCAAGTGTTATTCCTGAGCTAACTTTAATCTAACTAGCACGGGTGCAAGCAACAATGAAACTGCTGCAGTGTGAGCTTCAGTGTAGGATGTGAAAACCTGTCTCCATCCCTGGGTGCTTATTCACATGACTTGTCCATGTTGCCATGCTCCACTGCTATTAGTACCTGAGCTAGCTAGATTATAACAAGCTTTTGATGTGTTGCACATGGTGCAATCACGCCTCCTATTGTCATATAGACATACCCCGTGTGATTTATCCTTAGTCTCATTTTCAAAAGAGGTGCAGGAGCCTAAATCTCAGTGAAATTCAGTGAAACACAGGCTTCTGCATTTTTGAAAATGGAGCTTCAGGCTTCCAAGTTCTTGAAAATTTTACCCAATACCAATTTCCCGATCACTTGTAATTGTTAGAGATTCTCACTGCACTTTCTGCAAGGCTAAGAGTAACAGGTGGTTATCTTGGGCAGATCCCCCCTTTGGTTAAAAATGCTTATTTTAAACATAACCCCCATTTAATTTTTGACTTCCAAATACAACTAAGTGCCAATACCTTGAGTGCATGTCAAGTATTTTTCAAAATTTGAGTTGGGTCAAATTTCCAGCAATGACTTGTGCGAAGCACTCACCTCCTGAAAATCAACCCTCTTTAAGAGATTTCTAATAGGGCCCCAAAAAAATCAAAGTACCCAAAATCGCTAGTCACTATCTGACAGATTAAAAACTTCATAAAAATGCACATTTCATCCAACAGGCTGCTGCATTTCATTGTGGAATGAAGTGATCTCTACATGTAGTGTGTATGCTAGTTTGTAAAGTACCAGTACTCTGAGATCCCAGAAAGTAAAAGACAGGCATAAGGTGATATTCTGAGTCAGTCTCAATCTTTTTAAACTGAATCCACTCAAAGGTGCCAGTTCAATGGAGCTGTCATGGCCAAGGCCTTTTCATATTTGTAATTTTGTGCAGTAGAAGCATAATTGCACCTACCAGGGCTATGTTAATTTAAGCCACTTAATCCAGTGCAGTTTGGTAAGAGAAAACAAGGCCAACTAGCAGCTAGAGTCATTTGTCTTGGGTGCCTTAATAAATGACCATTTTCTGCTTTTGTTTACCTGCACTAGTGTTATGTGTTCACTTTCCAAATGTGTGTTGTTCTTAACTTCATATCCATGCAGAATTCCATTGTCTTTATTCAGCCCCTTATTTAAAAAAAAAAAAAAGGTTATGTGCATTCAAGCATGACAATGAATTACGGAGTATTTACAGGAGGTATTTAAGAGAAAAGATAGCTGCATGCAGTCTGATTTGTAAATGCTGGTACAGGAGATAGCACTGTAATCATTTTGAACACTAGCAGCACACACAAACTAGTTATTAACGTTTGCTGCCTACTTTGAGATAACAGCAGGGAAGGATGCGAAGGTAGTTTTGTTGGGTCACTATGTAAAATTAAATTAAAAAAATCAAACAATCTGTATTTTTAAATTTTAATTGCTTTGCTTCTTTTCATTAAGAAATCCTGAAGGGTTGTGGGTTGGGGTGTGTGTGGTTAGCTCTATTATCAGTGGCCAAGAGAATGGAATAGAATGTAATGTCTTTTGGAATCATCAGACATTTTTGCATTGGTGTAAACCATTTGTGTGCACATTCTGTCATCTTTAACTTTTTCTGTGCTCCTTGGCATCTACAAACTAAAAAAGAACTCCTTATCTTGTGATCCTCTGGTTCCTAGAATGGAGTGTGGTTTGCAGTCTTGCGCTTCTCTAAGATATTGTCACTATGTGAATATTCATTTATGCACCAAATCTCAAATTCCTTGGAATGGAATGACGACTGAAGCTTTTCAGAGCTGTAATGTACAAGATGTATCTTAAATCAATTTAAGAATCCTGTCTTATTTTTAATGCTCACTTATAATAGAATCACTAATGTGTTCAAACAGCTTTAGTGAGTGTTTCGTCAGGTATTTAACACTTAGTATGATGAGAGCTTGAACTTGTACCTGCGGGAGACTGCAGGATTGGCCCTTATGTGAAAAAAATATTTTCACTGCTTAATGTAACTTGAGGTCTTCCCATAAGTGCTGGCCTTTCTGTGCCTCCTCTAACTTTATTAGAACACTGGGATTTACGCAAAGGTCAAAGCAAAGGTACCTCACTGTGCGCGCGCGCGCGCGCGCGCGTGTGTGTGTTACAAGCATCTCTAATGACAGTATTGCCTACTAATTATACGTAGCAATACATGCACACTCTGTCTTTAAATGCTACTTTATAAGAACGTGGTTTGATTTTCAATTATCTGTGGCTATGAAACTTCTGTGTTTAGTGAGCTGAAGAGAAAGATAAGAGTACAGTAGCTGATCTCCTGGTGTGTGCTAGGTTCTAGTTCACTTTGTTTAAACAAATGTACGCTCTGATGCATATAAATCTTTTCTCTTTAACATGGAAAACAGTGGAGAAACTAATGAGAAATGGGTAGGGTGACTAGATGTCTTGGTTTTTAGAGAGAGAGTCCTGATATTTCAGGTGTTTTCTTACATAGGTGCCTATTACCCTCCACCCCCATTCTGATTCTTCACACTTGCTGTCTGGTCACCCTATAAATAGGTGGTTTCATGGTCTAACATGACACTTCCTTACGTAGTTTGTGACAATACACTTTTATGTTGGAACATGGGGTAGCAGAAAAATTAGCTGCATTTGCGTATCTGTGGTGCCCATGAGCTAAACATGCAAAAGAAATGTTACAAAGGCAGGCTCTGCAGAGTGGAGCTAAATGGATCAGGGAATTGGTAATGAGATCTGGAGCTTTACACTTCTAGGTCAGTGGTTCAAGCCCAGTCTAGGTCAGTAGTGATTAAAAGGGTTTGGATTTTGCAGTGCGATGGCTGTTCAGTGGCCTCTCTAAAATGAGTTGGCAGTTTCCATCTGGTTTCTAGTGGCAGAGTGTTGACACTGCACACACAACATTAGCACTAAACAGGCTCTGCAGAGGGGCAAAAATGGGCATGGAGGTGCCTCTCTTCTGATGCAATATGACCATTACAGGTAATGGTGTGAATGATTGCACCTGTCTGCTGTGGATAGGGATTTTCTCCCTCCATTACTACCAGTCTGGAACCTGCTGCTATAATTTTTCAGGTTAGTTATTCCCACAGATAATACATTATTTTAAAATATTTATGGTCCCTACTTTAAGCACAGGATGGGCAGACTCCTGTTTCCACATGGAGCCCTACAAGAGTCAGTGGAGCTGTGCCTGTGTGAAATTCATTGCAGGATAAGGGTTTTTGACTTCTTTTGGTATCTGGTAAATACTTGTTAGTGTCTTAAAGAGAATTTCCTTGCCACAAATATCCTGGAGAATCATAATGGCAAGTTGATCACGCTGCTAACAAATGGTTGTCCCATAGGACCTCTGGGAATTACAGATTGTTAATTTGTCAAGGAGGAGGTCTCCTTTGGGCTGCTTTCAGGTGCCATATGACTGATGTGATGAAGGCTGTGCAGATGGCATAATTCTTAGTAAATACTGCTCTACTGTAACCTTTCATTTAATCAATTCTTGTCCTGTATTAGGCGTTAAAAGAAACAAAACCAAAAACCCTGGCATCTGATCCAGGTGGCTAGTAGGACAGTTATCTATTTGTTTTATCCAAGCACGTGCAATAATCTATGAGCATCATTTAAACGTCACCTGAAATTATTGTGGTTTACATCATGACTTGGTTGGTTACTTAAACCAGGGGGGTCTCAATCCTGGATACACATACCCTGGAGTACCAGAGGTCTTTCCGGGGGTACATGGACTCATCTAGATATTTGCCTAGTTGACAACAGGCTACATAAAAAGCACTAGTAAAGTTAGAGACAAATTAAAATTACACATGGAAAATGATTTGTTTATACTGTTCTGTATATTATACACTGAAATATAAGTACAAGATTTTATATTCAAGTTGATTTATTTTATAATTATATGGTTAAAATGAGAAAGTAAGCAATTATTCAGTAATAGTATGCTGTGTTGCTTTTGTATTTTAATATCTGATTTAGTAAGTAAGGAGTTCTTAAGTGGAAGGCATGCAAGACAAATAAGACTCCTGAAAGCGGTACAGGATCTGAGAGCCACTGAGTAAATAATTAAATAAGATCACCACTTGCCACTTTTCATCTGTGTGTATATGCACAGGGGATATGCGCAATGAATCTTATGAGGTTGAATTCGTCAAGAGTATTGTGAAGATAGAATTTAAGAGACTTGAGCTGTTATTAATGTCTGTGTCAGTGCCACAGCTGTATTCTTTACATACCAATATGCAGCGAGTTTGTTTGCAGGGCTGGATCAAGGCAGGGGTTTTAGTGGCAATAGCCCTGGGTTCTGGCCTAAAGGGGGCCCCATGGCCCCAACAAAATTGAGCTCCAGGTGAGGGGTGTGCTGCCACAGCTCAGCATTGCCCTTCCTGCCGTACCCCTCAAGTGGCTTGTCTGCGCCAGCCAGCCCAGGAGTAGAGGTCTACAGCGCTGTGAACTCTGGCCTGAGGACCCCCTGCACCACCATCAGGCCGCAGGGTGTGGACTCCTCCCCTCTCCTCCACCCCCAGCAGCTGGTCAGGTTGTGGGCCATTGGCTGCTCTCCCCTCTGCAACATCACCCGGTCACAGGCTGCGGACCCTTCCCAGCACCAGGTGGGTTATGGGTGGGTTGCGCCAGTCCCGGTTGGACCGTATTTATCTGTCCCAACGTCATCTCGCATGGGCCCACTCCTCCAGCGTTTGGCCAGCCCCTTTCTCGGATCACCATTTGGTGACCGTGACGGCCTCTGTCTCGGCAGAGAGGCTGGGGCTGTCCTATTGGCATTTTAATAATAGCCTACTGTGAGATGTGGGCTTTGTGGCATCCTTCCAGGAGTTTTGGCTGGCCTGGAGGAGGCAGAAGGCCGCCTTTCCCTCAGCGCGGCATTGGTGGGACATGGGGAAGGTGCGTTCCCAGCTCTTCTGCCATGACTACACTCGGGGGGCAAGCCGGCGGAGGGATGTGGAGATGGAGCAGCTGGAGCGGGAGGTCTTAGAGCTAGAGAGGCGTCTGGCTACCAGCCCTGAGGAGCCATCCCTCTGTGAGGCACACCAGGAGAAGTGGGAGGAGCTGTGGGCCCTCGAGGATCTTCGGGCCCGGAGCCTTTGTTCGATACCGCATCCAGCTCCTTCGGGAGATGGATCATGGCTCCCACTTCTTCTATGCCCTGGAGAAACGGAGAGGGGCTAAAAAGCACATCACCTGCCTCTTGGCGGAGGACGGCACCTCCCTCATGGATCCAGAGGAGATACGTGGAAGGGCCAGGGCCTTCTACGCCAGTCTTTTCTCCCCAGATCCAACCAAAGCCAACGCCTACAAGGTGCTCTGGAATGAACTTCCCACAGTCAGCGAGGGTGACTGGGACCAGCTAGAGTTGCTTCTCACTCTGACCAAGTTCTCGGAAGCCCTGCGTCTCATGCCCACCAACAAATGTCCGGGCATGGACGGGCTGACTGTGGAGTTCTACCACATGTTCTGGGACATCCTCGGCCTGGACCTCGCCATTGTCGGGGCTGAGTCTGAGGAGAGTGGAGAGCTCCCCCTTTCTTGCTGGTGGGTGGTGCTGGCCCTGCTGCCCAAGAAGAGGGACCTCTGTGATCTCCAAAATTGGCATCCAGTCTTGCCCCTCAGTACGGACTACAAAATAGTAGCCAAGGCCATCTCGCTGTGCCTGGGGTCCATGCTGCAGGACGTGATCCATCCTGACCAGACCTACACCATCCTGGGCTGCTCCATCTTTAACAATCTCTATTTGGTCTGGGATATCTTGGAGCTCGGGTGTAGGGATGGTCTGTCGTTTGCCCTCTTGGCCCTGGACCAGGAGAAGGCGTTCAACAGGATGGACCACGGGCTATCTCCTGGGCACCCTGCGGGCATTCGGCTTCGGGCCCCACTTCGTGGGGTTTCTCTGGGTGCTGTACGCCTCCGCAGGGTGTCTGGTCAAGCTCAACTGGACCCTGACCAAACCAGTCAGCTTTGGGTGAGGAGTGCGTCAAGGCTGTCCGCTGTCGGGCCAGCTGTACGCTCTGGCCATCGAGCCCTTCCTCTGTCTCCTCCATTGGAGGTTGACAGGGTTGGTGCTCCATGAGCCAGAGCTGAGGCTGGTCTTGTCGGTGTATGTTGATGACATACTCCTCATGGGCCAGAACCCGGGCGACCTCGTGCGGTTGGAGGCTTGCCTGGCCATCTACTCAGCAGCCTTCTCCGAATGGGTCAACTGGGTCAAGAGCTCTGGCCTGATGGTAGGGGCCGGTGGCCAGTCAGATCCCTCCCACCCGTGCTTCAGGCCATCTGGTGGAGCGTGGGTCCGCTGCTCTGTCTGGGCGTCTACCTTTCTGCCACCCATCCCTCCCTGGCATGAGTTAGAGGGCAGGGTTGTTGACCGGTTGTGGCGATGGACAGGATTGCTGCAGTGCCTTTCCCTTCGGGGACAGACACTGGTCATCAACCAGCTCATCCTGTCCATGCTCTGGCACCAGCTCAACACCCTGGCCCCACCTCCGAGCTTCCTGGCCAACCTCCAGAAGACAATTCTGGAGTTCTTCTGGCCAAGACTGCACTGAGTCTCTGCAGGGATTCTGAGCCTTCCTCTGGAGGAAGGGGGGCATGGCTTGTGCTGTATCTACAGCCAGGTCCACACCTTCTGCCTCCAGGCCCTGCAGAGACTCCTTTATGGTGCAGGTAGTCCGGTGTGAAGCCACTTGGCACACACCTTCCTCCGCTGCTACCAAGGGCTCCGATATGACCGGCAGCTCTTTTATCTCGACTTGAGAGGTGGTCTGTGAGACCTCTCCGAGCTGCCGGCCTTCTACCATGACCTCCTCTGGATCTGGAGGCTCTTGCGGCTTCCAGGTCGGTTGTACCCACTGAGGGGGAGGACCTCCTTGCGGAGCCACTGCTACGCAACCTCCATCTCAGTGTGCAGGTGGCGGAGGCCCCCACCATGAGGCGGAGGTTGGTCCTGGCAGGTGTCACCCAGGTCAGAGAGCTTCTGGATTATGCCCGGGGGGACTGGGTGGATCCCCATGAGCTGGCTTGGCGCAAAGGGCTCTCCATGCCTCGAACCCCTTGGCGCCTACTCCAGGAGGTGAAGGCAGCCTTGCCTCCTACTGCTCGGGCCTACCTTGAGCAGGTCCTGCCAGAGGGTACTCCCTGCCTGCCTCTCAGCCCTGGCCCTCCGGAGCTTTTGCTTGGGCCTTGGCCCCATCAGCCCCCCTGGCCAGCCCCATCCCACACCCCGAGCCGGCTGCTAGACCTGCAGCTGGTCTCCTTCTGAACCGCACCCCATAAATATCTGTACACTCTTGTGCTGCATACCATCCATTTCCTTGCCCTTGTGTCCCACCCCAATACAAAATGGTGGGACCTCATTTCACCTGTGGAGGGTGAGGATCCCTGGTGGGCCAGTCTGTATTCCACCCTCACCCCACGGCCCACCAGGGACATCAGTTGGTGGCTCCTGCATAGAGCCATGAGCATGGGTGTGTACTTGGCGCGGTTCACCTCTCGCCTGGATGTCTGCCCCTACTGCGGTGTTAGGGAGACCCTGGCGCATGCATGTCTAGGATGTGCTGGGTTGCAGCCCCTCTTCTAGCTCCTACAGAACCTCTTATTGAGGTTCTGGCTGCACTTTTCCCCACCTCTGTTCCTTTATGCACTCCCTCTCCGTGGCCCCACAAAGTCGTGGGACCTCCTCATCAACCTCCTCCTGGCTTATGTGAAAGTAGCCATCTATAAGATCAGGGACAGGAGGTTGGCTGAGGGAGGGACCTGCAACTGCGGAGCCTATTTCCAGTCCCTCATCCATGCACGTCTCTGGGCGGCATCCGCTGGCTCCCTCGACACCTTTTGGGAGCAGTGGGTGCTGTCCAGGGTTCTCTGCTCAGTGTCCCTTTCTGAATCCCTTATTTTAAATTTTTAGACCTGTGACCTTCACACCTGTCCTGTTATTTCATTAGTTGTCTCCAGTAATCATTTGAAGAGTGATTCAGTGCCACCTCCCCCAAGGCTGGGGGAGGGGTTTTAGAAGTGGATGAGCTTGCACCCACCCACCATACTGTTCTCTTCAATAGGACCAGGTGGGTTACAGATCTGTCTACAGCATTGGGTACCAGGCCATTGGCTTTGGACTTTGCCCACCCCCTACAGCACCCCTAAGCTGTATGCCCTGTCCTCCCCCCCCCCCCGCCACCCAGCACCATCTGTGCCATGGGCCCTGAAACCTGCCCTGCCCCCTCCCCCTGCAGCACCCCTGGGCTGTGGGCCCTAGACCTCTCCTAGCACTAGCTGTGCCCCAGATTCCAACAACTGTATCACCCCTGTACTGTAGGCCTGGGCCCTGACTCCCTGCAGCACCTCCAGGCCATAGCTCCAGATCCTGACCTCCTCCTTCTCCCCACCCATCCCAAAGCAGCATTGGCAGGGCCAGGCCACCCCTCCCCTACGCTGGGAACCATGGGGGGGGGCACAATATTGAGCAGCTGCGGGCCCCCCGGGTCCTTGATCTGACCTTATACATTTGAGTAATTCTATCACACACTAAGTACCATCCCCAAAAGTCTAAATGTAATCATTAAGCGTATTAGAATAAGTACGCATGTGCCTATACATGCCTCATTAAGTTCCAGTTAATAAAAGATGTAGGAGAAAATAAGGCTTTGATGTTCAGCCTTGAAGGTCAAAAGTATCTCCAAGCGAACCAAGAAAGAAAGCTGTATAGAACATTTGTACCAAAATGTTTTCGTTTTCAATTGCAGAAACTGCAAGATATGCCCAGTTTGAGCTGATCACCAGGATGCTGCAGATTAGATTTTTGAATCTAGCAAATTCTCTATTATTCAGATCGTCTCTAGTAGGCAAATACAGACATGCAAAGTTGTGTGTAGAATGTTTTTGCCTCATCTTAGCAATGATAACAGTAATCATAGCAGACTGTAGATTTCTAGCAAGTTCACATAGCTCATTGCAGATTTTATCACTTGGCTTGATTTTTATAGTCATGTAGCTGACATTGCATGAAAAACTGACAACACAGATCTACTTGGGAGTTTGTTGTTTCATTGCTGTCATCTGCTTGTAGATGTTTTGAAAACCTATTGTTTTTCTCTTCATGGCTTCAGACAAGTGAATGGTCTTGAGTTGTTATGGCAAGTATCAATATTAATAGCCAACTGGAGCAATATGTTGAGGTTTATAAGGTTCACCATTGCTAGTAATTTTAAAATCAAGATCGATGTTATTCTAAAAGATACACTTTGTGAATTATTTATGGAAATTTCTAAGGCTTGTGTTATACAGGAGATCACATTTAATGATAACAGTAGTTCCAACTGGACTTGTAATCTATAAAAAAGCATTACCCTGTGAGGGTTTACTGAGGTGCAATTAAGTGTCCTGTAGCCATGGCACCTTTTGCTATGATCATGTCAAATCTCACATGTTGAGTAACATCATTTTTTAAATGGGAGGACTGTTACTCCAGTGGATGATAAGGTAAGTGGTATCTTTCTTTGAGTGTTGGTGAGTGGGACACAATAACATTGCATCTGACGAAGTGGGTTGGAGCCCACAAAAGATCATGCCTGAAGAAATCTGTTAGTCTTTAAGGTGCCACAGGCACCTTGTTGTTTTTGCTGTACACAGACCAACATGGCTAGGCCTCTAGTAATATTGCAGGTGCCATCTTCTACATGGGATGTAAAATCTTGGCCTTGATCCATCGACGTCAGTACAAATCTCATGGAACTTTTAAGAGTTAATGTCAATGTTCTGAGCAAAATCCAGTTCAGACTGAGGCTCCAACTCCGCATCATATTCTATCCTCAGCTGTTGCACTGTGGTTCGCAGTGTTGTTAAGTAACCACTCAAAGCTCCACCTTGAAGGTGGCTATATTTGTGTCATGTGTGAAGGGAACCCAAACTAAAAAATTAAGGCTTAATTAATTAATGCTTTGAGATCATTGCCTGGGTGATGGTGTAGAGTTGTATACTTCAACTTTTGTTACATGGTACATCAAGGCAGTGGCACAGATCTAGGTCAAACCTGGGAGTCCAGAATCCCAATCTTTTTCTGTAACAATAAGAGAATATGCTCTCCCTGTGCATATAAAACCCAGAATATAATGTTTAATAGCTTCAGTTCTGTTTTGCTTGTCAGGAGTGTTGCAACTCGCAGCCACAGCTGATTGAGTTTTGCACCTCAAAAATGTTCCCAATGAGAGTCCTGACAAAGAAACAGAGAAACACGTCCACTGAGAGCTGCTTTTCCATTGTGACACTACTAGACATTATTGTTTTTGTTCATTTTTCATGGTGTGCCAGCGCATTAGGAAAACTACACCACAAATGGCACTGACGTACTCATGTCAAACTGCGTGACCCTACTCCCATTTACATCTTGAGTCCGCAGAACATATCTGTGCGTTCAGGAAAGTACATACTAAGGTCCCTTGAAGTCAGTGGAGTTCAAGCTTGAGCAGAAGTGCTTTCCTGAATTAAGTTATCATTCAATGATATTTCAGTGCTTCTGAGAGAAATCTGTAGTTCAAATTTTTAGCAGTAATAGGATCATCTCAGTCAGCAAGGCATCATTTATATCCATTATGGGTTTGTTATATTTTTCCAGTTACATCTGTTTGTGTCATTTGCATTGAATTTATAATGTCTGAAAATTACTTTCCCCATGGATTATCTTGTTTCCCCTTATGGGAAGCACCTTCTTTTTGAAAAACAAGCAAGGATTCCTATGGCACTTAAAGACTAACAAATTTATTTATTGCATGAGCTTTTGTGGGAGAAAATCCCACTTTGTCAGACGCTTTGAGGATCATAATAAAGATCATGACAAAGTGGGATTTTCTCCCACAAAAACACATATGATCAATAAATTTGTTAGTCTTTATGTGCCACAGGACTCCTTGCTAACCCTTTGGAACTTTATTTTTGGAGTGTTTTGAATGGAACTTTACGCTATTTTTGCTGGGATGCCTTATTATGACTAAACACCCTTTATGAGTGCACCAGTATACAAGGTGATGTCTGTACTGTATCTTGTAAAGCAAAGCACAGCAGTTCTGACTGGCATGCTATATATCTTAGATACCAAAATGTCCACTGAAATGTTCCAGAGCCTTATTGATTAGGAAATAGAATGTTTTATATGTGTATGGTCATCTTCACCCTGTTTTTTGTTTTTTTTAAGTCATAGATCCCTTTGCCAGTTCCCATAGCATGAAATTAATATATCATTTTGTTTTGATTCTAATTCCTTAACTCAGTAAATTTTAATAGGAACATTAAGCCTATACTACTGTTTCACTGGGAGTTGAAGTTCTCCCGATTGCTATTATTTCTCTCTTTTTTGAGGTTTCATTATGATCAGCTTTAAGTGACCAAGACCTGTTTAGATCTTCAAAAGATTTCTTGCTACTGGAAAATTAGAATATTCTCACTTTGTACTTCACAGCCTCCCCAGCTCAACCCTGCTGAGTTGGCTTCCCTCTGATTCTGAGGGAAATCTGTTAAGACTTAATCCAAACTCTCTCTGTTCCTATAGCAATTAAACTATAAATCAATGGTTCCCAACCTATGGGCTGCAGACCCCTGGGGGGCCACGGAGTGGCTCCAGGGGGTTTGTGGACAGCCTGGGAGCTGGGGCCAGATGCTGCTGGGGTCTCCAGTTGCCAGGGAGACCCAGGCTTCTAGCCAGCCAGCAGGAAGCTTCCCCCAGGCTGGGAGATTTAAAAACTCCTGCCCAGTAGCTAGGGGTGGGGGCAGCCAGGTGCCCTGGGCTCCAATGGCCAAGTAACAGGGGAAAGGACTATGGGGGGGTGTTGAGGATGGGGAGCCAGCAGGGAGGAGGAAAGGAGAACGGGCGGGCGGGCGGGCGGGAAGGGATCACTGGACAGGGGACCATGGCCACAGCAGCTCTCCAGCTCCCCTTCCCGGGGCAGGGGGCCAAGGCTGTGGCAGCTCCCCAGCTCTGTGCGGGCCACACTCTGCCCTGTATGGGCCATATTTGGAGCACAGAGGCTCACTCAAAACGGGGCTGTAGACTTTCTTTTCCCTCACAAGGGGGTACCCAGCCTAAAAATGGTTGGGAACCACTGCTGTAAATCATACATGGTACTTTTATGATTAAAATAAAAATATTCCTTAAATCAGATCTGTTGGGTAGACATGTTACATGCTTTATTTCTGCCCAGTCCCCTGTATATTTATGGTGGTTCTTAGCTATGTTTAGTTTATGTGATTGAGTTCTTTTAATTTAAACAAAAAATGTTTAGAAAGAAAATGTTCCAAAGTGGACCACAGGCTTGCCTCTTGCATGGTATTTTTGTTCAGTTACAAAGCAGTGTGTGTCAGTGGAACTGAAGTATTTAAAAAAAATACACATTATAAACTCCAGAGAATATTGATTTAGGCAGCAACGTTAATGCTTAACAAATGGCTTTCCTGATCACAAGTAAACAGGGACTGAGGAATTCTAGAAATCTGTTTTAATTTTGTATTTTCTTGCAAAATATGTGTAATAGTGTGGCTTTTTGCTTCATATGCTGCCTTATGGTTTTTATTAGAGAGAGAGAGCTGAAGAGCAGTGACCTAGTCTAGGGATTTAGTTGTGAATTCTAGAATATCTTCAGTTTCACCCATCAGATCACTGGATGAATCTGAGTTGCTCTACTTGTACAGCTGTTATCTGGATTCATGTGGCTACATCACCATGCGCCACTTTGAAAGCCACCTTTATATCTTTCACATAGATGAGAGTAACCAATTACTTAAAAAAAAGAAAGGAACAAAACCCCACATAACTAAACATCAAGAAGTCCTGTGACACTTTTAAAGACTAATAAATTTATGTATCACATGAGCTTTCGTGGGAGAAATCCCACTTTGTCAGGTGCTGATGAAGTGAGATTTTCTCCCATGGAAGCTCATGCAATAAACAAATTTTGTTAGTCTTTAAAAGTGTCACAGGACTCTTTGTTTTGCCAAACCTGACTAACATGGCTACTCCTCTGGAACTTGTCAACTAATTCTAGTTCATGCTAATTGGTGCTAAATAGTCTACAATGCTTTTGGGTTACAAACACGGATATCTTAAATACTGTTGTCTGGTAAGGGAATAGCATGGTTTACATGCTACCATGATGATAGTAAACAATGGTGTCATTTTGGGATTGTGTAGGGCTCTGCAGTGGCATTTAAAGTACAAAAGATTTGCCAGAGAAGTGTAGGGCCCAATAGGCAGCTGCATTTGGCTTTGGACTGCTTGTTCGAGGCCAACAGTTCCAGGGATTTCTTAAGAGAGACTTACCAGAGTCTGGAGAATCAGTATGAACTTTCCTAAAGTGCCCACTGATGCACAGGAGAGCTTTGGCTGTGCTTCCCACTGTAACTGAAATATGTGCAGCACTTGTTTTTTCCTTCAGGTCTTGCACTCAGGAAGCAGGCAGAGGGAGCTTGGTTCCCAGTAAACAAATGCACCAAGAGGACTGGAGGAAAAGTTTCAAGCACTTTCTAGCCTTTGTATATGGCCTTTGGTGTTAACACAATTCTAGTTCTTTAAATAAAATAGTTGTATTTGTGCTAGTGATATGGAAAGTATCTCTTAGATTATTGACTCCAGTCTTCTGAATCAAGCAGGAAGGACCCTAATGCTCTTCATACCTACAGTTTATCTAAGGTTTGTTTTCATACTTCCAGAGGCACAACTGCATCATTAATTTTAGTTGGCAGAATTTCAGTGATAGGTAAAACCTAGTTTAGATAAAACAGCCTGTGATACACATCGTATCTTCTGCCCAATAAAGTTCTGTACAGATTCAGGAGTGAGATCTTGGTCCCATTCAAGTCAATGGCAAATCTTTTATTGATTTCACTGTGGTCAGGATTTTGCCCTCGTATGTTTTATTTGCTAAATGTGTTGAGATCTGTCACTATCTTATGTGGAACAGGGTCTGCTAAAGACAATGTGCATTTAGAAGTTGTACCATTTTCAGACAGACCTTTGGGAGCCTAAACTACTCATGTATGACGTGTCAGAATGTCAACGGTTCTGAATCAGTTTAGGGTCATCGTGTCATCTCTCTTTTGTCTTATGACCAAGGTTTTGGTTTCGTCATACAGTTTTCTCTCCCCTTTACAGAACAGATTGGGGATTTGGTTGGGAAAATACTCTGGATCATGAATCCACACTACTCCCCTGTAAGAAAAGTATACCTAAGTTATAAACGTTTGGAGCAGGAATTATATTTTTGATCTGTGTTTTTATAGCACCTAGTGCAATAGCATCCTTGTCTGTTGCTGGGCTCCCAGCTGCTATGATAATACTAATAAAAATAATATTATTATTATTGTGGCCAATTTACATATATGGAAACAGAGGAAAAGAAATTTTAAGTGTCTTTTCCAAGGAAATACAGGACACCTGTTAGAGCTGAGTGTTTGATATTTGATACATTTTGGTTTTAACTATTATGCCACCCCATCCCCTACAGCAGTGATAAGTGAGTTACACAGAACCAGTGAGATGGCTGCATTCGGCCTGGGGAAGGTGGGCTGGTGTGTCCTAGAGCAGTGGTTGTCAAACTTCTTTTTCCTTGGGGCCCAGTTGAAAAAAATTATTTATGACCATGACTCAACAATTACATCATTTCATAAAAGTATAATATTTCAATGCATTCCAGTTTAACCCACATCAATAACTGATGCAAGTCAAAGCCATTACTACTTTTTCTTATTACAAAATGATCCATACTTTCCAGCTTTACAGGGGTTTATCTCTACAAGATATTATACATGTATACACTATTTTCAACTATCATTAAAATTTGAATCAATAAGGTATAGGGGTGTACTGATTGGTGGCATAGGACATGGCTCTTGGGTCCTGGCCTGGGGGTGGAGTGCTGATGGGGAGGGAAAAGAGGGCAGCTGAAGGGCTGCATAGCAGCACCCCAGAAGGGACCTTTAAATTAAGCCCCTCCTACCCCTCCACTGCACTGCTGAAGCTGCATGTGGGTCTGGCTGGGAACCCTGTTGTGTAGCTGTGCATAATCTCCCAGCCTGTACATGTACCATGGGCCACCACGCATGGTGGAAGTGTTGAAGCTCCCACTAATTGCCAGTGCCTTGTACTAATTGCATTGGCACCTGGGGGCCAATACTTGTATTTGTAGCCCCCCTGGAAGAGGCAGATCCTGGCTCCCCTGTATGATCAGGGAAAGGGCTCTCAGTGCCATACAGCCTGCTGGCAGCCACTGGGGCCCAAGCCTACTTCCCTGGAAGCACCCAAACCCTTCCAGGAACACAGACCCAGGCACATGCCAACCTTCCTGGGAAAGGCTCTGGGACTCACTCTCATGGTTGGGAAGGAGCAGGGCTGGCTCATCCTCCCCCTGCACTTCCTCCCAGACCCCCACCCACCCAGATTATTCCCCCCCTCCCCTACCTGCTGGAACTCCCCAGTCCAGATATTTGTACATGCTTCTGAGGCTGAGGTTCAGGCAGGGGCCTGCCAATCACAGCAGCCACCAGGGAGAACTGTAGATGAGTCACATGTGACTCCTACGGCACCAGTGCCTAACTGTCCAGCAATGGTTTGGGTAGCAGGCGGCCAGTGTCCTTGAAATCTCGCTCCACTGCTTCTTTCCCATTATTGGAAGTGATGGAAGATTTAAAATTATGCTGGCTGCAGGCTGCACCCTACTACCCTGAAAATTTAATAGGGCATGGGCCTTGGGTGCTGGTGATAGAGAAACAGCCTGCTTCTTCTATAGATGCACTGGGCTCTTTTTAAATTTCCCCGAGCTATAGCAGCCCTGGGAAACTTAAAACCAGTTTTCTCCCCAGAACCTGAAATTGCGGGGGGGTGTAGGGGGGTTGTAGAGGGTGCTCGCTAATTTGGTATGACACTGTTACTAGCTGACAATGAGGGGGGTCGTATTTGGAAGTTCAGGGGAGTTACAGGGGATGTGGGGGTGTTAGGGAAATCCCTGCTGAAAATGATACTGGCTGCCCAGGAGTGTTGGTTGGGGGCCAGTGCCCTTTCGCCTTTCTCCCCTCTGCACTCTGGCTTGGGGGCGGGGGGGCAGCAGGGGAGAGGAAAAGGTGGGAGCTGGAGCGCTGAGTGGCCGACATCAGGGGCTAGGCTCCCACAGCAGCACCCAGCTCGCTTCCTCTGGTTGCTACATACTTGCTCCACCACCCAGCCCTGCTGGGGAGATCGCCCTGCTATAAAGTGCTGCCTCACTCCGGCACTGTGGCTCCCTCCTGGCTTCTGATGCAGCATGAGTGGCTTGGCTTCGCACCTCTGGTGTGTTGGCTGCCCAGTGTCCTGCAGGGTCAAGCTGTGTTCCTGGGGCGGGGAGGGCTCGGAGGCAGCTGGAGCCCTTGCTACACTTGTGCCTGATGGTCATTAGATCCATCTGCCTTGCATGTCCTGTCTGCATAGCAGTGGCAGCAGGGATGAGCAGCGGGTATAGGCGGAGTGGCACTAATCAGGCAGGGAGTGGGGCAGGTCAGGCACACATGTGGCAAGGGCTTCAGCTGCCTCTGAGCCCTCCCCACCCCTGGGATGCAGCTCGACCCTACAGGATGCTTGGCAGCTGACACACCAGAGGTGCGGAGCTGAGCCACTCACGCTGCACTGGCAGCTGGGAGGGAGATGTGAATGCCGGAGTGAGGCAGCTCTTTTACAGCAGTGGCAGTGCAGAGGCAATCTCCCCAGTGGGGCCAGGCAGCAGAGTAAGTCTGTAGCGACTGGGGGAAGCGAGCTGGGTGCCGCTGGGAGAGGCTACCTCCGGACGCCGGCCACTCAGAGCTCCAGCTCCCACCATTTCCTCTCCCCCGCTACCCCCCCAAGCCAGAGTGCCGTGACCCAGTAACCCATGGGTCTGCAACCCAGTACTGGGTCGCAACCCATGGTTTGATGACCACTGTCCTAGAGGGTTGTGATACACCACCAAGCATGTTGCAACCCACAAAAGTTTGAGAACGACTGCCCTATATAGTATAACTTGGGAAAGCCCTTTCTGCCCAGTTTCAAAAGTTAAAGTTAATGATACTTTTGAGCAAGTATTTGAAAATTGTGGTTTTACAAGTCTGTATATAACTGACCTCATTTTAGCTGACACCAGGATTTGAAATGGAATTGGAAAGCTAAAAGCCTGAGCTTCTACCACTTAAATGAAGAAGCTAAAGGTGGGGCTTTCCAAAACACCTAAATGGCAAGTGTAGCACAATCATTCACATCTTATGTGGACCAGGCACTGGAGGAAAATACAGACTCAGTCATTCCTAGTACGGATTACGTGTGCGTTTTCTGTATAAGAACCGATGTCATTGCAAGCACATAAAGCATTTTCCCCTACCTTGCATTTCCAGTTGCTCTGTAAAATTTCAGGTGCGTTGAGACTATAATGCCATGAGTCAGTTTAAAAGTGATGCAAATAATAGTCCATTGTGCTTCTACAGCAGCAGAGGAAAGTCAACATCCACTGTGAGGTGAGGTTTGGGCATATTTTTTTTTCATTGCTGAAATGCAACTGCCTCTGTGTAAAATCTAGCGACTGTCTTCAAAGCATAAAGCAATGCTATAAAATGGGGGAGGATGTGAGGGACAAAGTATGTAGGCATACCAAGAATGTTATTACCTGATTTGGAGTCTTGCCAAAACACCAAGCTTATTTCTCATGCTTGAACAGAAAGTGCCAAATCAGAAGCTCACTGAATTGGTAACTTGTCACTTTTGCATCCCCTCCAAAGGTCAGCTGTATGTGAGAATAATGGATTAGTGCCTGCTCACCTACTAACCCACCACCATCACTTCCTGCAGCATTTTGGCATCCCACAGAGGTCTCCCAGGCAAGTAACACTTCAGCTGGAAGATACTTAGTTTTTAAGAAATGAGAGACTCATGGCCTGATATGGTATGGTTTGCAGGAGAAGTTGCCATTTAATTAATGAACCATAAAGGCATTCAAGAGTTGGCAGTTAACACAAAACCTAAATTAACCAGGGTGTAATGAAGTGACACTCTCTAGAAGTACCTAAGGTTTTGAGGCACCTCATCATCACCATCTGTCTGTAGCATGAGGAAGTTCTTCCTGGTGCCAGCTTCCTGAAACCCCCAGTCTCTGGCAACACCCAGCACCGCCGTCCAGGCCTTGCTCTCTCTGTACTGGTTGTAGTAGACGCATATCGCCACCACTCACCTTGGCGTCCCCCTCATTCCATCCCCAGTCTTCAGGGAGGCCACGTAATGTTCAACCGCTTACCCACCAGATGCTCACAGAATTATCAGGCCTGCTGTTCACAAAGAAACAATAGCTAGTTTTAAGATTCAACTCAGGATCACCACTTTGCTTAACACAGAGTTCTTAGATAATCTTGTTTTTGTTTTCATTCTACATATATCAACAAATGGTTTCATATAAAACCATAACATGCTTTTTAAAGACTAAATTTAACTGACCAGTTAGCCTTCTCCTTAAAGAAGCCTATCTCAACCAACTATCCAGTGTTTTCAACCAAGCTGATTGTTTACTTCCTAGATGAAGGACGTTGTCTTTGACCTCCAAGTATACTAGAACTAACTTTTGATGTGCACCTCTGGATAGGATAGGTGCACCTCCCTACTCTGTGATCTCTCCAAATCCCCACTTACTTCTTCCTGTTATTTTTCTCTTTGAAGTTTTTACAATCTTGCATTAGCGTTTGACTCAGACTGGTGAGAGAAGATCCATTTCGAGTCGCACAATAATTCTGGCAGACAGATACACATTTAACATCTGACAGAAAACCTGTTTCTCACTTGGACGAGTGACCAGTCCCTACACACCAACCTTAAAAACATTATTTCCAGTGGATATACATAAGATCTTACACAGCATCTGTGCATTCATGTTCCAGTGATAATGATGACCAGTGAAACACCAGTTTTCATCTCAGATATCACATGGCACTTTTTAGAGAATTAGAATATAGATCCCCGTTCTCCAGGAGGGCCCTGTTGCCCCTCTGTATCCTCATTCCAATTAGCAATAAAAGATTCTTCTGTCTTAAATACACACCCCTAAAGGCAAGGCACAGCACATGGAATCTTGTTCTGTAATTAATTGTAAAGAAATACCCTTTTCCTTACTACCAGGATCCTTTCTACTGTGAAAGATCACGTCAGGGCTCAGAAAGATGGAGTAATAAACAATCAGCTACATCAATATGAGAGAATGCTGAAAGCAATGAAATGTCTATAGTTTAATTTGAGCTATTTGCACTCTGAAATTTATGGCAAGATTCTCTGGTGAAGGCTATGATCCAAAGGTAGGTCAAGAAGGCGGGAATATTTATACAAAATATACAGGGCCTCAGCCTCAGCTTTGTGACCTCCAGGTTCAGACATCAAGGATGTTGTTCAGTGATATCCTTGACAGGGAGGAATTTTTGTTGCCATTTTCTTTAAGAACTGAAAATGCTAATATCTGATATCCTGGGTAAGAAAAGTAGGACATTCAGCAGACCAGTCTAATGGGAGCACCTTTTTTTAACATTTGAGGGTTTAATTGTTTTTATTTTCCCTTTCCTGTACTGATACATCTGCCAAACGATTTAATCATTTTCACATTTTTCCTCTGGATCAGATGATGATGACAGCTGGTGCTGACTTTTTTTTTCCTGAAGTTAACTCTATTTGAATAACAAAATGTCTCTTGCTCTTGTGCTTAGCATCCTATAGATGGAGAAACTTTTTCTTTCTCCTCAGATATTAGGTGAGGCTTTATATTGTATTTTCAGGAAGCAAAAGAATTTAGATGATCCTTTACCACATTTTAAAAAAGCAAGGAGTCCTATGGCACTTAAAAGACTAACAAACTGATTTATTGCATAAGCTTTCATGGGAGAAAATCCCACTTTGTCGGATGCTTTGAAGATGGGTGAACATACAGAATGGGATGAAAATAAATGCGAAGGAGTGTAAGGCATGGGATCAGGTCATACAGCAACAGCAAATCAGAGGAGCAGTTAAGATTGAAACAGCACATAGAGGAAAATGAAGTCAAATTACCTGTTGTAATGGGAAAAGAAGCCATAGTCATGATTTAATCCTGCTTTCGCATAATCTAATGTGCATATAAATTCCAATTCAGCTGTTTCTCTGTGAAGTCTTGATGTCCCGCTCAAAGAATATTTCCATAACACCACCGATCAATGCAGTGACCCACAGGTACCTTCCTCCCAACACTGCAAGAAGAAATATTCTTCGTGGACTCCTCAAGAGGGTCAGAACAACAGACTAGACTTCTACATTGATTGATTGTTTCCACCACTGTGCCAAGGCTGAAATTGTGGACAAACAATATCCCTTGCATCATAACCACAGCCAAGCAGAACGCAACGCCATCCAGAGCCTCAGAAATTTCTGGTTTCTGGGCAGCTAATTTGCCCAGCAACAATAACCCACCCTGAATTTGTCTCAGAGAGAGGGCCTATTTTAGACATATGGATTACACTAGGATTTTGCTCCATTTTTATAGTACTGCCACTGACATTATTGTGAATGCTTTAAAGAGATTCAAGACAGTTACTTTCCATTGTTACAAAATGTGCAGGCATCCTTGAGAGTGGAGATTTACAGCAATGTTAAAGAAATAACAGAGTAATTTGGCTGCCTGTAAGAGCATCATTGAGTAGGAGGTTAAGGTAGTAGAGCAGGTGTGAACTATGAGAGCCCTGAGAGGAAAGTGATTTATTCCATGTCTTATCTGTGCAAAGTTTTACAAATTGGATATTGGACTTGCTATATTGAAACTTTCCTTCAGTTTCAGGGTCAGTGTTTTGAAGGTAGGATGAGTGTGAGCTGCACTAACTCCTTGTGAGATACTGTGCTAGATCAAAGCATTGAGAAGAGTGACTTTGAAACACAAAACTAATATTTTTTTCTCTGCTAACTTTATTTTCTTTGTGAGGCTCCTATCCAGGGAATCACTCTTCTACCCTTGTGTTTATGTAATGTTGTAATGTTTATTGCTGCTTAGTTCTTCAAATCTTGGTTGCTCAGCTCTTCTCCACCTCCCCTCTTTAATTTCTGCTAGCACTCCAACAAATGATATCTTTACATCTGCAAACGTTAACATGTCCTTATTACATCAGGAATGTAGCTTCAGTATGTGTCCATGTGCCCATGTGTGTATTTCAAGCCAGCAGTTCTGCTGTGTGAGCGGGTTTCTCTTTTATGGTATGCTAAATAGACCCATGCTGATTTTCACAGTCGGACAGCTTGCAGCTTCAGTTATGTGAAAGCATTATATCTGCAAATAAAGATGGTCAACCAGCAAGATGTACATCCATGCAGTATTTATGCTGTTAGGTGGCATGGAAAACAAAGCAACGTAAGCAAATTTTGCCTTTAACAAGGATCGTTTATCAGTCTCTAAAACTAATAGCAGTTTGCTTACCAATAGAATGAAGAATTAAAATCTGTCAGCTCAGGTGTACTAGGAATAAAAGAGACCTAAAGCTACTATATGCATGTTGTTGTTGTTGTTGTTTGTTTATTATTGTTGTTGTTATTATTATTATTACTATTAACTCGAATCAGCTACAGAATATAAAATTATATAAAGAAACATTTCTGTGTAACTTATGGCAATGTCTACATGAAGCTTCTGTGTATTGATTAAAGCATTTCAGTCTGCTGTACTTAGAAATTTAAGCAGAGTAGAATTTAAATAGTTTAAAGAGTGAAGTTGGCATATATAAAACAACAGTGTCTCTGAATGTATTGATAATGTGCTGAAACGCTTGAAGATGCTTACTAGCTCAATAAAAAGGTATAATTCAGTGATGACTTAGATGGTTTCACATAACTTTGCAAACTCCAGAAACAAACAGACAAACAAACAAACCCTTAAACCTCTGTTAATAGTATTATTATAAACTTCTTTCACAGAATATATTAGTTGAATGAGCAAATAAAATAAGCAGTGAGGCTTCTTCATGCATCTGACAAAATGGGTTGGAGTCAATGCCCAAAGAATTCTGTTAGTCTTTAAGGTGCCACAGCACTCTTGTTGTTCTTACTGTACAACAGACTAACATGGGTATCCCTCTGGCAGTCAGGTAAGATTAATAAAGTTTCAGCCTTCAGATTACAAGCAGTTAAGCACCAAATGGTTAATTCATAGAGAGATGAGAATATAATAGGAGTGCACGTGATACATAAGCTCAGCTGTAGCATGGGGAAAAAGCATTTGTTCTCTTTACATAGAATACTAAGGCAGAACAGAAGAGCAAGCCAACATAGGCTACATTAAATATTTTTGATGATAATGCTGTTAGGGCTAGATTCTAAGAACAGAAGAAGGCACCTGGACATAGGGCCAGGAGCTAGAGATTGCTGCTCTGTGTCACTTAATGGTGTTAGAAAAAATCGTGCATTTTACATTTAACAATAAATAATTGTTGTTCTCCATGAAATGCATAATTAATAATCATCATGCAGTCACTTCAGAGTCCCACTGTGAGGGTTTATTTGATGAAGAGTATCTTTGCCTTCCGCCTCTTCTGTTTAAGGGAATGGCAACTATAACTTGTTTCCTAGCAGCTAGATTTATGCCAGGGTATCTCAGCAGGATGACTGACTTATTCAAGGAGTCATTACGTTATTTGTATTAAACCTCTTAGATGTTTTTGATTTTCTTTGGTTCAAATATTCTTCAGAACAGGGGCGTTGCTGGTGCTGGGCACTCCGGGGCATGTGCCCCGAACCCCAGCACCAGTGCCCTGGATCTCTGGCCCAATCATGCTAAAGATCTGGGGCCCAGCTGCCGCCAGCCGCGGCGGGCCCGTCCCCAGCTGGAGATGCGGGCCTGGCTGCCAGCGGCCGCAGTGGCCCTGTCCCCAGCCAAGCATGCTGGGCCTGGCTGCCCGTGGCGGTGCGGTGGCGCCTGTCCCTGTCCCTGTCCCTGGCCGGGGGCGGGGCCTGTGGGCCGGGGTCTGCAGGCCAGGGGCGGGGCCTAGGCCTGTGCCCCCAGTCCCTCCCCCAGCCAGTGACGCCTCTGCTTCAGAATAACTGAGTGTTTCTATAGCAAGTAAGGACACGAGAATGACATGGATGTTCTTTGTCTTGATGCATGCAATAGTTCCTATTAACTGCATACATGCTACTCAGTTGAACAGTAAAGCCCAGTGGCCTTCTACCTCATGATCTTCATCCTTCTCTTTTGTCCAAAGGAGGGTAGGCACAACTCATTGCAGTGTGCATTGGCTGGCAGTAGGATGGGGTGATGGTGATAGGTCCATCTGAACAACGTAGCAGGGGTGGAACAAGCTGCCTCCATAGAGCTATTGCCACAGAATCAAGTTAATGAGGTCTCTGATCCTTGGAATGGCTGTGTGTCTTGTTGCCACTACCCATCTGCCCAGTCTGTGCTATAGTATCTTAACAGATCTGAGGAATACTTCTCTGATTGTGAGTGCCATTGCAACAAACAATACAAAGCATACCTCAGAGCAAAGAGCACAATGCTATAGCTTTGTTTTTGAGCAGAAAGTGATGAGCCCTGTGGATGAATTTGTGCACTGAAAGTAATATTGAATCTGAAAGCTTATGCAGCTGAGCACAGGAGGAGCCTGACTGACTGTCAACTTTAGTTTATCATTTATAGGATATTTCTATATTCCTTCAGTAAAGATAGGAGTGTCTGAAACCCACAGGGCTCACTTTAAATCAGTCTGGGTGTTCATGACTGAAGAATGTGCTTTGTATGGGAAAGCTTTTTCTCAACAAGCAATGTGGCTGTTGCCGACCACTAAAATAGAGGAGATTCTCCAAGTCTAGCCTCACTAACAATGAAGTTAGAGGGTGGTGATTGCAGCTCAGGTTGGAATACTTGCACTAGCTTTAATCTAGTTTGCACAGCTAAAAATAGCAGGAAGATGTAGTAATGCAGAGCTTGGCATGGGTGAGCAATTTAAGTAGGGGGTTCTGGTCAGACTTTTATAGCCAATGCTGAAATGCACGCTGCAGTATCTTTACTGCTGTTTTCACGCACGCTAGCTAGATTAAAGCTAGCACAGGTATGCCTACCCAAGCTGCAGTCATATCTCTGATTGCAGCATAAATGTACCTGGAAGAAGAGCTTGTGAATAGATCTAAAATATCTAGCCAGATAAAAACTACAAATGCCCTTTGATTGTATTTGGGGAAGGAAGTTAACTTGTTGTCTGCAAATATTAGTCTGAGTGGCTTTAGTTCACAGTTTCAAAGGTGTAGCTGTGTTAGTTTAGTTCAGCTATCAAAGGAGGAGTCCTGTGGCACTTTTAAAGACTGACAAATTCATTTATTGAATGCCGCAGGACTCCATGGTGGTGTGTGGGGTTTTTTTGGGTGGGGGGTGTTTGTTTGTTTGTTTATTTATTTATTTGGTTTTTAAGTTCACAGAACTGTTTGCAGAACTCTTTACAATGGCTCTGTGGCACACCTACAGTAGGTCCCTTAATCTGTCTATGCTTCAGTACCCCATCTGTGAAATGGGAAGTGTTTCCTTTTTCCTATTGTTTGTTTCTAGACTATAATCTCTTTGTTGCAGGGAACATCTTTTTCTATATGCATGTATGGCGACTAGCCCAATGGGGCCATAATCTTTGCTGAGGCCTTTGATGCTGATATACTAATAAAAAGCTGGTCAAAACTGTTTGGAGATGTTAAATTGGGATTTCAACTAAAATATTTTCAGTGTCCTTAGCCTCTTCTCTTATTCTTGATTTGGGTCTGGCTCAAAACAGATTCGATATCAAAACATTTTGGTTCAATAATGCTGAACTTTTCTGTTTTGATTTTATCATTTATTTTCCCCAATGTTTATATTGCATTAAAATAACAATTAAAATCTTTAATGTTTTAGCTATTTATAACATCTTATAATGTTTCAAAAATTATTGCAATGAAACATTTAGATTTTGGAATTTCCATTCTATGGTAAGTTGAAAAATTTCAACTTCTCTGATTCAGGAAACCACAAATTTCAAAATGCGGCAGAATGGAGATTCTGTTTTCTGAACAGCTTTTAACAACAAAGTTCTTCAAGAGGGTGTTTTGAAATGAAGGTTGCTTGACTAGAGGAAGATGGAAGAGGTTGAAGATATAAAGGAGAGCAGCGATGACCAATAAGCAGTGAAGGAATTATCCAGAAACAATAGTAGTGAATGTCACAGCTACAGGGCTAGCTGTGCCTCTGTGCCCTTTCTCATTTCTCTCTGTGCACCTTCGTAATGTCTTGGATCTCTTCCCATTAACTGCCTCAGGATGGAATCTCCTGATTCATAGATGACAGCCTGGTAACACTGCTATCATCTTGTAGGGTCTACGTGGTCTCAGGACCTGTATTTCTTCCCTTTGGGAACCTGTGATCAATGATACAGTGACCAGCCGCCTTCTTAAAGCCCAAGTATGTTTTTAGCAATTAGAATAAAGCATTGGAGGAAAAAAAAATTAAAACACACAAACACCTGGATTGTTATCTCACCTAATGTCCTATAATGGAACCCTAAGCAGGCTGTCTTTTTCAGTCATAGCATAGTTCATGTGCCTAATGTCATTCTGGTTTTCTCCTTGCACTTCCAGTAGAGCCTCCTCCTATGTTCCATAAGTTTTTTGTTTTGTTTTGTTTCTGAGGATACTATTAGTGTGTTGATGGATTCTTGCCTTTGCACATCAAACCAGTTTGGTAGGTCAGCAGGAGACTGAGCCAGCATTGTCAGAATTAATAGTTCTACCACTGACTCTTAATGTATCTTAAGTGGAATCTGATAGGTGATCATCTTGATCAATCTTCCCCTCTTTTCGGCCTACCACATCATCAGACAGGCCCTTTTGTAGAAGCATTTAACCCAAATTATTCATTCAGAAAACATCTAGTCAAAATCAGGCCAAGGCAGAGTATTAATAAATTACTACAGTCACAGTGAGACTGAAGCATGAGTATAATGCATAAGAAAAGGGGGAAGCCTGTGATGAAACCTTGAAGACAAAATTCTGTTTTGTCTTACATGCTTTTCCTACTCAATAGTATAGTTGTGTTGTAGACATGCAGTCACTATTTTAAAAAATGCAATTTTGTGTAGATTGCTGTAAAACATATTGATTATATAGCAGAAAGTATGTCAAGTTATGGATAGAATTACTTATAGGAAACTAGAACATATTTTGCTTTTATTTTAGGTGAAAAAAATCTGCTGGCTATGGAAGCGATACTGAATAATAAAACCTTAATATAAACAAGTTAAAATAATGTATTCCTATGTGACATTATAGCGGTTTTTGTTTTCATTAAATTAACAAAATTAGACTTTGTTTCTTGACTACGTTAGACAAATTAAATTTCTCATTTGTCTGGCAGCCAGGGATGGTGTATCTGATTACTTGTATCAGAAAAGGTTTTGACGGGTCACATTTAGCATGTATTCTTCATGGCCCAGTGATCAAGGTATAACTGAGCTTTAAATAATACAGTCAAGCGTCATCCTAACCAGTTCCTTGAAAAGTATAATCTGTTAACCTTTCCTTAAGACTGGTGCTTCCCATACTGTAAACTCTCTGCCTGATTTTAAAGCAGACTTTTGGCCATATCTTTCAGGGTTCCCCAAATGACATATATCAATTGTCTGTCTTCAAGCTCCATCTGCTTAAACTCTTCTGCTACTAATGTAGGTTCACCTTTGAGATGATAGGTCAGCATATTGCCGCATTTCTGTTTGATACAGAGACTAGAAAGCAAAAGGCACAAGGGAATGGTTCTACCACTGGCTGTACAATATACCCTTGGATTGACATTAGGCTTTCACTAAACATACTACTATTTGCAATGTACAGGCTGAGATACCCAGACAACAGAGTTCCAGAGGGGTATTCATGTTAGTTTGTTTCTAGCAAAAACAATGAGGCTATTTCCACACTTAGGCAGTTAAATTGATTTAAGTTAAATTGATTTAATATGTCCCAACTAGAAACTCAAACTGACCTAGCATGTCCATGGACAGGACTTGCTAGTTCGATTTAGGAGAGGGGCACCATGGGAGGTGTGGCAAGATGGCCCCCAAGAAAATCCATGCCCCCAGCCAATATATAGAAAAAGGACAGCACCTTGGGAAGGAGAAGCACAAAAGTGTTAAATCAAAATAACACATCTACACAGTGTTATTTCAAAATAACAGTTTTGATTTAACCGTCATTTTGATATAATACTAGCTTTTATTACATCAAAATGACTTGCCTTATTATGAAATAAGTTAGCTCCTTATCTTGATATGAGGAAACATAGTGTGGACCTGCAATCTTTTAAATTGAAATAATCTGCATTATTTTGATTTAAAGACTGTGTGTGGACATACCCTGAGAATCCTGTGGCAGCTTGAAGACCGACTAATTTCTTCGAGCATAAGCTTTTGTGGACTCCAACGCACTTTGTCAGATGCATGAAGTGGAAACTACAGTATATATACATGTAAGGATTGGTGAGAAATATTACAATGTGGAGGGAAAGTACTAAGAAAGTCAAGCTCAGTTAGGGGAGATGAGGCCCATTCACAACAGTTGATTAGAAGGTGAGAACGAGTGAGGAGAGACCATTACTTTTTGTAATGAGCTAGCCATTCCAAGCCCTTATTCCAGGGGTGGCCAAACTTATAGAACTCAAGACCCACACAAGTTGTTATTAAATCTTTAAGAGCTGCACTGAGACATATAACCACATACTTTTACATACTAAATTGATTTGCTGACGTTCTTCTGCGAGCCACACTTTTTTATTCAAGAGCCACATGCGGCACCTGAGCCGCAGTTTGGCCACACCTGCCAAAGTGATTGATCTGATTGTGTGAAGTTGGCATGAGTTCCGGCTTTGCAGCTTCATGCTGAAGTCTGTTTTTGAAGGTTTGTTGTTGTTGTTAAAGTATGGCAACTTTCAAGTCTGCTACTGAGTGTCCAGGCAGATTGAAGTGCTCTCTTACTGGTTTATGGATGCTACCATTTTTTATGTCTGATTTGTGTCCATTTATTCTTTTGTGTAGGGACAGTCCAGTTTGGCCAACATATATGATACTTGATGCATCTGATGAAGTGGATTGGAGCCCAAAAAAAAGCTTATGCCTGAAGAAAGTTGTTAGTTTAAAGGTGCCACGAGACTCTTGTTGTTGCCAGACAACAGAGGGACACCAGACATCAGACTTTATTTCCTAAAGCCATTTCTTTATAATACAGAATGTTTAAAGATTTTTTTTACATTAAGGAATGATTCTTCAGTGTTAAAAATATTTGTTACAATATATCCAATGTCATTCAGTTTTTGCATAAACTGGTGAGACTGATTCTACAGTGAAATGAATAAATTTACTTTATTTTCCCCTTGGCTGAAGTAGTTTCAAAAAATCTTATTTCTCATTGTTTTTAAGAAAAGTACTCCCACACTATGAGCATCACAAGTGAAACTCTTATGCGAGGTCCCAGCAGGTAACAGCCCCCCATGAAGTAAAATAATGCCCCTGGTAAAATGACCAAATGTTCTTGGCTCTGGCATCAGCAACTCTTTGGAAAGTCATTATCCCAGGCTTGTCCAACGTGTGGCCTGCAGGCCAGAATCCGGCTTGCAGAACCACCGCACACCATCCTCTTTTTTTTCACTTCTGCCACATTTCCCCTGCCTTGCCATGCCATGCTACTCTTCCTGCCCTTTTCCCTCTCTTGCCACCCCTGCCCTGCTCTCCACGCTCCTCCTTCCCTGCCACTTACACACCCACTGCCTTTTCTTGCCACTCCTGCCATGCTCTCCCTCTTCTCCCCTGACCTCCCCTCTCTTGCCACCCGGCCCCCACCCTGCTTCCTACACTGTCCCCTACCATCCTGTATGGCCACTCCTGCCCTATCATCTCTTCTCTTTCTTGCCAGTCTTGCTTTTATAGAACTTCTACAGATTTACGGAACCAAACTGAATTTTGTAAACTGGTGCTTATTTTGGCTGTTTAAATTTTATTAATAATAGGATGAATTTTTATCTATGCCTTGTCCAGCCAAAGTTTGCTCACTGGCCCCCAAGTAAGAAAGAACTGCAGTGAGGCCTCCAATCCAAAAAGGTTGGGCACCACTGTATTATCCTTTTAGTCATTTGCTAAACTTGTTATCCACTTTAAGCGGAAGCTGGAGTGAAAATGTACATACACTTCTTAACATGCTTTTCATGATGTTCCTTCTCCGGAGTATGGATTAAAGATCTGTATCTGCTGCAGTTTAATTGAATCTTTCTGCATCTCATTTAACCACTCCTAAATTTATATGCTGGTCAGAGTAGCTAGCTACTTTTGCATATAATAATTAGTGGTGTGTCAGAGAAGTAAAAGACATGTGCCTAAATATTGACCTTATTCTGGAAATCAAATATTTCTTAATAGTTGCCAGAAAATATTTTATTGCTATATATTGAGGAACATATGTGCCAGTTTACATATGGAATAAGTAGATATAGAAAAGGTGTTTACAGGATTATTGTTGGAGTAAGATTTCCAAGTTTCACAAGCGCATTCAAGCCAATTAGTTCTTGAATCATGTGATCTATGTGTGACAGGCATAGTAAAAATAGATTGAGGAAGGCCCTCTGTTCCCTTTTCTTCTCTGCTGCCTCCAATTTCTAGCCCACCTAAGTTTTCTGCTTATCCTACTGTGGCTATTTTAAAGTTATCCAAAATCCAAATAATACCCGTTAGCTTATCAGACACACACACGCAATTACATATTATGAGATTGTGTACATACTCAGCTTCCTAGGTAATCTACCTGATTCCTTGAGGTAGTTAAGTGTCAGGTACTAAAATAGAGTAGCAAATTTTTTTTTCAGTGCACAGTACTGGTGGGCTGACAGTGAAGAGAAAAGCTGTCAAAAATATCTCCACTTGTGCTTCAAAGATTAAGATTCTAAGATTCACTCTGGTGTCAGTCCATCATGCAGAGCAAGAATAATGAGTGAATCTTGATTGCAATTATTATTCTCTTGCTTTTACTCCTGGGATATTGAATGTCTCTGTTCTTGCAGAACACATACAACAAAACAAATCTCTGATTCAGGTCTTATCGGGTATCCATCCAGCCTGCTTCAGTATGTGTCTGAAAGATTCAGTAAAGCCTGTGATTTCCTACTATTGTGTAACTTCCCAGGATACCTCAGCTGAACATTAAAATGATCATTATATATAATCAGTGAGCTGTCACCACAGAAACTTTATAAAACAAAAAAGCACATGGTGGCTGACCTAAATCCGTGATGATTTCATGGAATAGTCCAGCACCCACAGAACAGTGTATCCATTTTAAAGTTAAAAAGTGCCACTACAAACAGAGTAGAAGGTTTCAATTTTTAATGGCCCAACTTCCAATGACGCCTGTGTGCCACTCCAGACTTTGATCTTGCCTCAAAGACTCAGAATTGCTTTGTATGCAGATGGGAACAACCGAGGAATAGACAGCTGCTACAACTAGAAATGCAGATGATTTAACAAATGCCCCTTTTCCCTTCAATGGAAATGACACTGGTGCCCCCAACCATCCTCCCCCCCAACTGACTAGTGAAGGTCCCATTTGCTAGAGGTGCCATCTGTTAGGTAAAATGAGGCTTGTGGTGATTCATGATCATTAAAGATTCTGTGGCACTGTATGCAAAAATGAAGTATTAATGATATCTTGACTAAATTTTGTTTCGGATAATTACATTTTCCTTCTCTCATTGTGTTTCGCAACCACAGGTGTGCCCTCAGGCCTGAGCAGGTGTGCCTTGGAATTTTTTGAAAAACTATTTAGAGTGTTCTGGATTGGCTCATGAATATTCATGATGTTATTCAGAGACTATATGATGGTGCACCTCAAAATAACCAGCAGCATCAAGGTGCGCCAGTGCAGCGACTAGGTTCGGAACCACTGCTCTCACTGTTCTGAACTGCAGAAAGTTGTTGCTGAAAACCTGTTACACAGTTGCTGAGTTTCACTTCAGAAATGGCTGCATTTTTTTATGCCATTTGCAGAAGTTTACTGTGAACTGTTTCCCTTGATGAGGGGAAAACTGGTGGGTTTTCTAAACTCTCCTAAGTGAAATTCCATGTGCCTTAAAACTAAATGACCTGCCTGGACTGTACATGGATCAGAAGGAGAAATACCAATAACATTCTCCTATCAGAATACACTTTGCTTGGCCCCTTACTGACGGACTTGAGATGTATCCGTTAGGCTTTTTTTCCTCCTTCTTCCATGAAGGGTTCCATGTATTAAAGAGCTCTCATCATTCTCTGTATGTGAAGTGAAGAAACACACAATTCTATAATAAAACAAACAAGGAGTCCTTTGGCATTTAAAGACTAACAAATTTATTTATCACATGAGCTTTCCTGGGAGAAAAGCCCACTTCATCAGACGCTTTGAAGATAGGGAAACTTACTATAGTGTTTCCACACAGCTTTTAAGGTGAAACTCTTACTTTGCTGTGGATGGAACTAGGCTTCCCATACAAAAAGACTTATCTCCACTTGAAACTTAGACAGAGAGGGTGTCTGCTATGGGTTTGCTACTGAGAAGATTGTTGCTAGGTTTCCATCTAAGGCAGGTGCCTCCTATTTCAAAGAGCAGTCATGACTACATCTTATTTAGACAACCCATAAAGGAACTGATGATATTTTGGATGCCTTTGAACCTTTGTCTTCAGTTTTTGGTGGCGCAAAGGGTAAAAAAGTGAAAAGGTAAATTTTTGAAAAGTATCCCTCTTACAGTCTATTGTAGCAGTGGCTCAGAGGAGACATGAAAAAGTTATTTTTCCCCCTTCTGTTCTGTGTTCAGGAATCTTGCGTAAATAATTTTTTTGTCTTGTGTTGGGGATCTTGAAGGAAGATCTGAACTGATTGATGTCTGGCCAAAGTGAGCAATGGTTCTGGATTAATAAAGTGGATGAAAGGAAAGCCAGATAAAACTATCCTGGCAAGGTACAAGGGAGCCTTCTGTAAATCAGCCAGAAGGCTTTTTACTTAATCCCCAGAAGAAAGAGGGGATGTAACAAGAAGGTTACAGGGACAGCATACTGGCTGCCTGAGGGCCTTTTCCAAGGACACTTTGTTCATTGTCTCAATCCACTTTACTAGTGGGGGAAAGGATCTGATATTATAGAGCTGCTGGCTCTTCTTAAACCAAGAGCTCTGGATGCGTAAAACATCATGAATATAATGATTTTCCAGGTGCCGTGGGAATACCTGTGTCATGGATTGCTATTAAGATTTTAAGGATTAATGTGATTCCCTTGCGATATTTGTTGCCTTGAAAGTTGTGATTAAGTGTAATTTGTTAATACTTTGGTATTGTAATTAGCTTCCATTCACCTTTTTGTTTTATTTATTTAGTTAGTTAGTTATAAAGTAGATGGTCTCACTAAGTGTACAGGAGTTTAGATTCTCCCGTTAACCGAGGAAACAAACCTAGCCATCTATGTGACTTCCTCTTGGGTATCATTCCTTTTCTACTTTCCTTTGACCCTTGCATCACTCTTCTTTGATCTGTTCTGTTCATTGCCCCTTTTCTTCTTCAAGGAGCATTACTGGTGTACACTCACTCCCTACATCTATTATTGCTTTCCAAAGCCTTCAGCACTGTTCTCTCCCCTGAACAAACAGGTGCCACACAGTCTCAGAGAAGGGTTTAAATGTTATAGAATTAGCTTACTGCTGCCTACCCAAGGCATGAGCTCACGGCCAGAAATAAACCATATTATCCTGATCTTTGGATGTTGACACTTCCCATTTGCCTGGTTTGTTTGTTTGGGGTTTTCTGCCTCCACTTTGAAATATTGATTTTAATAGATCTTTTTCTTGAAGGAACTCCTGTGAGGGGATAGAAGGCCATCAGTATTCCTTTCCAGGCTATGAAGCAGGGCAGCAGCAGAGGTTAATGTTCTAGCTAGAGTTGCACAGCCATTTGTCAGTATCCTCATGAGTCTTCACCCATAACCCTAGGGTGTGAACAGTTGATGTGAAGCCTCTTTCTGATCCAAGATCATTGTCTCACTTGGCTCCTAAATTGGCTTGCTAAAATGTGAATTAAGACAGACTGGCATTATGATGCAGGCCAGTAATGTCTTAGCTGCTCATTGTCATGAACAGAAACGTGACGGGGAGGAAGCCCTTAGTTTGTTCTAACACATTTTGGGTCTATATTTTAATTTTTTTTAATACCATAAAAGTTTAAAGGGGACTTCATATGCATTTTTTGTCTTTTTTTTTTTTTTTCTCATTTTTCGTTGTGTATTTACTGTGCGTCAGAGTTTCTTTAAAGTGACAGACAATTTGAGAGGTTTGCTGGTAGGATGTCTGCTGTGCTCACTATACTGAGTCTTGTCAGCATCTAGTCACAGGTCAGTCAAGGGGTACTAGTGACCTAGATGTATTATTGGCGAGCCTCTGTTAGAATCAGAAAGTCCAGTGCTCCAAAGTTAAGGGCTCTAAAATTAAGAGTAATTTAAAAAGATTTTCCTTTAGATTACTCATTTTCCCCTATGTTTGGAGAAAACTGGTTAAATTCCTAGCCTCAGTGTCCTACTCTTTGGTTAGTAGGAACTAGAAGTAAAGCTACAGTAGTACTTTGCATTGGTTTGCTGTTGACTCCTGTGGTGAAGCAAGAAATAAATTGACGGGCTGATGACCTATGAAATGAGCTACAACCAGCCTTTCTTTGTTAATGTAGGTTGTCAAGACATGAGGCCTTAATAAGAAGAGCTGATTGTATACATGTTGGAAGGAACATGATCTTCCTGTTGAACAATTTAGGTTGTGTGAGGAAAACTTTTGTTCAGTATCAGTCAAAACAGACTTGAGCTAACTGAGGCAGGGCAGCTTATGCAAATATGATACATCTTATGGAGCCATCTGATTGACAAACTCTTTTACAATGCCAAGATTCAGTGCTCTACCTCATAGTAGTACATCTCTGGTCTAAACTGCTAGGGTGTAGGTTTTATGGATGATGGGGTGGGACAGGCTGCTGCCCAGATCCAGTCTTGTGTGCTGCTGTGGCCCCACAGTTCTCACTCCTGAACCCTGATTCACCTTGCTTTGCCAAGTGACCACTCACTCCTGAGTCAGTTCACTCCAGCCTCTGGCATGCAATCGCTCCCAAGCAGTGGATGTATGCCCTCTGGCTACTCGAGGGACAGTCCCCCAGCCCTAGTTACCACACCAGGAGCCACTGTCTACAGAGATTGGGACCCACTCCCAATCACCATATACTAAAGTCCATCAATTTAACAAAGAAGTGGATCATGCCCAGCCTTCCTTACCCCATGCCCTCTAAAGCCAGGGTCTCAAATCACTATGAGGGCTGCATGAGGACTAGTAGAGAGCCACATGAGGACTAGTGCATTAGCCTGAGGGCTACACCACTGAACCTTTTCATACAATGATATTGGAAATATCTGTAACAATAGTGTTGTTGCAGGCCAAAGGAAATAGCTTTAGGGGCTGCATGCGGCCCTCAGGCAACATGTTTGAGACCCCTGCTCTAAAGACTACACAGCTTTAGATAAAACAACTACTAGTTCATTGATTAGATTCTAATTCTAAGTGAAAATATGGCCAATCAAGGGAGAATCACAATATAAATGAGTCAGGAGTGCCTGCAAAGAAATAAAAGATAAAACATGCATGCTAATCTAATACCTTTACCTAAACTGATCTCATAGTCCAAGTTTATGCTCAAGCTGTTTGGCTGTCAGATGTTTGTACAGCCAGTCTCTGCCTAAGGCCAGGCAGGGCCTAGATCTTGCTTGGAGTTGTTTCAAGATGGAGATTCCCAGGCAAAAAGCCTCAAATCCCTCCAAGTGTCTCCCTTTGTTTCAAAAACACTCCACCCCTCCCTTTCTGAGCAAAGGTGATCTCTTTGTCTGGTCTGGGTCAGGGAACTCAATTCGCATATCTTTGTTGCCTCCTTTAGGTGCTTGCTTGCTAGCTGCTGAGGGAGAGTTCTGTCTCTTCCCCCTTGAGCCATGGGAAACATGTTACACATCTGTGCACATGCATGATGCTGCAGAAAACATGTCATAATAATCATGTTGAATAGGTTATGAGCCTTCATAAAGAAACCTTGTGTGGCGTAACTGGCATAAGCACATACAATGCCAGTGTACAAGTGAACAGAAAAATCACATTGATCATAGCACAGGGTGCACAGTTGTGTATCCCATGACATGGGGCTTCGGAAGAAGGTGGGGGGGGTTACATGTGTAGGATAGAGAAGACTGAATAAGTTTACATGTGTGCATGGTGATAGTCTCATAAGACAAGCAAGGAATCAATCAGATTAGGATAAGGAAGACATGCTCCAATTCCCTAAATTATTGCCATACAAATTCAAGTTTGCAGGGAGAAGCTTACGCTCCATGAGAGATGCTGAAGCATGAGCAATACACCTCTCTGCCAGCAATTTCAGCTTGTCCATAATGGGCCCATTATGGCAGCAGGTTTTGCTTTCATTTTCATCTCACCAGCTCTGAAAGTTCATATTGTGTCTAACAGAAAACAGTGACACAGTATATGGCAATGAAAACTATTTTACTATGACGTGAATTTCACAAAATGTCAACTGAACAAAGGCTGAATTTTCTTGGCCTTGTGTGTGAAATTATTGAAAATGTAGGATTTCCAGATCTGTCTGTTTTGGCACAAGGAGCTGTCTGTCTGATTAGGAATGAACAAACCATTAAATTGTTGTCTTTCTCTATGGGGATCTTCTATATTCAAAGTCATGCAGGAGGGATTGTTGTGCAAGACATCCTCACAACCTACATGCTGACCAGCTAAGGAACTAGATATGCTTTACCAAAACCACAAGTTATTTGGTCTAATGCAGAGATTACTGGGTGGGGTTCTGTGATTTGTGTTGTGCAGTAGGGCAGACTAGATAATCCCAATGGTCCCTTCTGGCATTAAAATCTATGGATCTGTAAGAGCCTAGGCATATAGAAGTCCAAAAATCATTGATAGCTGATGCAAGGACAGCTAGGCAAAGTCTATCGTGAAAAACATTCAAGAATGTCCAGTTAAAGGCTTGTATTTCCTTTTCACAGTCCTTGCAGTGTTTGATGTTAGGAGGGCTGCATGAGCCAATATGAGGTATATATGGGCACTGGGGAATGACAGAACCCAGATGCAGGGCTGGATTAAGGCAGGGGCTTTAGGGGCTGGGACCCCATGGCCCCACTAAAATCCAACCCTGGATGAGCCACCATAGGTCTGTTCATCCTGGCTGGGAGTGGGTCAGCCGTGCCGCAGCCTCTAGCCCAAGGTCTCTGCCCCAGTAGCTGGCTGGGTCCAGCACCACTGGGCTCAGGACCCCACCTTCTGCCCTCCCCACAGCACCAGCCAGGGGAGTCTTCTCAGCCCCAGACCCTGCCAACCCCAGTGCCGGCCAAGCCAGGCTGCACTGCCCCCAGGCTGGCCTCCATAGTTGGTGGGGGGCTCTGGGGCCACCAGGGGGAGCCCACTAAAGCAGGCAGTTCAGGGCCCTGTGGCCCTTTAATCTGGCCCTGCCCAAGCACTTATATCCATTCATGCTATAAGATACTTGTATTTCTTTCTTCATGAAGTTATCTTTGTTGATGTTACAAGGTGTTTGGACCCTTTTGCATGCCTTAGGATGGGGTCAGCAGCCCAAAAGATAAGAAGAGCCATTTTTACAAATTCCTTCAATAACCAACTGTTTTGAGAGTGCCAGTTGGTCTAGCCTCCTGGTGGGGGATGAGGAGAGCTGGGCTAGGGTGCCTGCTGCAGAGTCCCCTGGCGGGGGAGCCTGGAAATAGGAGCAGGCCCCTGGTGATGGTGGGGATCCTAGAGCCTGGCATGGGCTGCCCACAGGGGCCACCAGTGGCAGGGGGGACCAGGAGTCAGCCACATGTGACTCTGGAGCCACAGGTTGCAGACCCCTGCCTTAGGACTTGCCTCCATGAGAAAGTTGCACCAATATGATTTACATCCATCAAATCACATCAGAATAGCTAAAGTGATAGTGTGAGCCCATGCTGTTGTGCATGCACTGGTTTAAGACACCTCATGTGAAGCAATTTGTTTGGACAGCATTGTTTTGGTATAGACACATTATCTTCTGAGTGGACATCCCATGGAGCCAAGTACTGTGAGTCGTCTGTGCATTCTGGGTGATTTTTAAGGAACATCCTACCTTTGAGAATGTGTGCTTATAATGAGCTGCAGTCACAAATGGTGGGTGTGTGTCAGCACATTTAAAGAGAGTGGGGACATTTGATTCAGATGACTTCAAATATTCATAGCTGCAAGGTGCACATAGGAAGCCTGAGAGAAAACCACTTCAGGTGTGAACTAATGCACGTGACGGTAGTAGTGGGAGGACTAATTGACTCGGGGTGTGGTTTTGTCAGAAATGTGAAGCATCCAAATGGACTTTGTGCCAGTATAACTCCCATTGGAAAAGAGTGAAATTGATTCCACAGCAGTTTAGCGATTTCATTTTAAATGGTGAGACAACTGATGTGAAGTGATCTGTACCTAGATACAAGGCAGTTTCCGTTGGGGAAAAAAGTAAACTATACTATACAACTTTACTGTGTAAACAAGCCCTCCAGTGTGAACAAGAAACTCAGTGCATCGTCCCCTGATCTCTAACTGTAACCAGGAGAGCCTGGCTTCAAATCCAAGACAAACATGTACATCAGTGGTTCTCAATCCAGGGTATGAGTACCCTAGAGATATGTAGAGGTGTTCCAGGAAGGTACATCAATTCATTTAGATATTTGCCTAATTTTACAATGGCATTAGCAAAGTCAGTACAACCTAAAATTGCATACAGACAATGACTTGTTTATACTGCTCTATATACCACTGGTTCCCAAACTTTTTTGAGTGGGAGCCCTGCGCCTCCACCAACACACAGTTAACACTAGGTAAAGCACATGCCCCCCCAACCCTGCCCTGCTTCCACCCCCTTACTGGCCATAAACATCTATAACCCCTTTAAACACGTATAATGATAATATTAATAACACTATATTACATAATAATAAATCACTCTTGCCTGAGTAAGAGACTATCTTTCCCTCCACTTTGTGCCCATGTGGTCTTGCTTCTTTCCATCTCTCATGGACTGAGGGTATTACAGGCAGATTCCAGTGTGTTGGCTGGGGTGCTCCAGGCCCCCACCAAAGTGGCGCTACTCCTTGCGGATTTGAAGGGGGGCTACTCTGCTCCAGCTGGAGTGAAGCTTGAGGATGCTGCTCCCATGGAGGCCTGCTCCAACTGGTGCAGAGCTTGCGTCTGAAGTGGGATTTTCTCCCACGAAAGCTCATGCAATAAATAAATCTGTTAGTCTTTTAAGTGCCACATGACTCCTTGCTTTTTTTCCTTTATTAGACTAACATGGCTGCCCCTTTGGAACTGCATCCAGTTTGAAGCTCAGGGGCTAAATGACCTTACTGTTAGTTCCAAAGGGGTAGCTGTGTCGTTCAGCAAAACAAACGAGTCCTGTGGTACTTTTAGGCTATGTCTACACTGGCAAATTAGTCTGAATTAAGGAGGCTTAATCAGGACTAATTTGATCTCTGTCTATACTAGGATTTGTCTAATTCAAACTAAAGCATTTTTTAGTTCAGATTAAGCAAAGCTTAGTTCAAACTGGTTAGTTTGGATGGTAAGTCTGAACTAACTACTTAGTCAAACTTATTTTAAACTTTGCACAATGTAGTCTTGTTAGTTTGAACTAAGTAAATTCAAGCTAGTGATTAGTTTGAACTAACTGCATTTTTTAGTTCAAACTAACTTTTAGTTCACACTAGCCATGCTCTTTTAGTTTGAACTAAAAAGTTAGTTTGCACTAAAAAAAAAGCACGGCTAGTTTGAATTAAAAAGTTAGTTCAAACTAAAAAGCTCACAGTTAGTTCAAACTAACTTTGAACTGCTTAGTTCGGACTAAGCAAGTCCGAACTAAGCACTTAGATGTAGATATGGTCTTAAATAATAATACATTTATTTTATCGCATGAGCTTTCATGGGAGAAAATTCCGTTTCGTCAGGCACTTGAAGATATGTGTCTGTGGACAGACAAGTGTTCCCCTAGGGCAAGTAGTAAACGAATAATAAATAAAAGTTGTTCTGGCATTTACTATACTGTTCTAGTTGTGGGTCAAGTTCTTTGTTTGACAACAGAATGAAAGTGAGTGCTGAGTAGAGTAACTTTTGTATATTGACTTATGATTGGAGAAAGGAGATAGCTTCATCCCTGGACAGTGTGGGGATCAGGTATAGTCAAATACCATTGTCAAAAATATATAGCAAAAATTCTGAGTTCATGGCAATTATTTTAACAAGCTTTTTTTCATTGACGTTCATGTTGTCATTTCTCCAGTCAGTGTCATCTATCTTCTGATGGGTACAGCATTTGCCTGATAATGTTGCCTGTATAAGGACGTTTTAAAAGAGATACTTTGAGCAAGGAATAGATTTGTCTCCAGCATCATATTAAGATATGGTTATGCTCCCTTGAACCCCTATATATGCCATTTAGTTGGCCTAAAAAGATACTTATCAATGCCTTTTTTGGAGGGAGGGACGAATAAGCATGTCTTTCCTTTCCTTTCAGTTCATGTTCATTGCCATCCTGCATCAGAAACTCAGTTCATATGCCATTCTTTCCTTATTGCTGATAGTGAATACAGCAGTTGTGCACCAAAGATGGAATTAATATAGTTGATCTTCATGTGAACTCATCACAGAACTGATTGTGAAGTAGGAGCAGATTATTATTTTCTTTCTTTAGTGGAGTCTGTTTCTAAAATTAAATGGCAATGGTACTTTATGCTTTATTCTGCTGCCCTGGAGTTATGTTGAAGTTACTAATGCTCATCCCTGGTTAAAATTAGAGCTGTTTAATAACCCCAAATTATTAGACAATGTTAGTGCCTACAGTGGGAGTTATGCATCCTATGAAATGAACATACCCAGTTTTTTTCTGCTTTGAGTGTGGGTTTTTAACTCAGAAGCAGGATTTTTGCTGGTTATACTGACCAGTGTTGTCCCATTGTCACTTGGGCTTCCCAGTGCCTGTGTGTATCTACCTGTAAACTCTTGTATTTGGATTGTAAACTTTTTGAGGCCAATATAGTCTCTTTGTTCTGTGTTAGTATACTAACTAGAACAGTGGGGCCCTACTCCAGAATAAAGGTCCCTAGGTACCATCCCAGTATAAATAATAATATATTATGAATGGTAAGGTGATAGGGATTGTTTTGAGTTAATGACTGGGAATGGAAAACAGCTTGAAACTGTGATAGGGCAAATTCTGACACAAATCCATCCAGTGTGGTCATGCGATTAGAACAAAGGACTGGCACGCAGACTTTGTGCGTTGTTCACCACTCTGTCCTACTGTTCCACCCACACTTTTCAGAATGAAAATGAAGGTGCTGTACTGGAATCAAGGGTACAGGGAAGTGTCTGCACTGGCTTCCGCAATCCTGACATCTCCCAAATCAAAAGCTGAGAAATTGTATTTTTCACCTTGGAAACAGTTTACTAGTATTTCCTACATCATCTGTTTTGAACAAAGCCATCTAATATGATTTGAGTTGTGGGGTCTCCAGTAAACTCCTGATTTTTCTCATGCATTCAAGTGTCAAATGTTTGACAGGCAACTCTGCCCCCATCTTCCTGACATGATTAGTCCTGAAAAGTTGCTGCTCACGACATTGATTTCTAGTATTGCTGGTAGCAGCAGACAGCCTAGTGCTACCAAAATGTGCTAAATCACTGTCTGGCCTTAGTTCTCAAAGGATTATAGCAATTCATTTAAAATGAGAGATCAGCTGTAGTAAAAATGCACATGTTCAAAACACTGATTCACCACTAACAGTGAAGCATTGTCCAGACCTTTTTAAATATTTGTTTTGTTTTGTCTCTAGCAGCCCCTTGCTAGTCCTTTTATTAAAGGACTATATCATCTGTAGCACATCCCCGTCTGAAACTGTTTCTGTTCTAATATAGTTTCATAGAAGTCTTACACACACACACATACACACACACATTGTGGAAATCACTGTAACATAGAGATACTAATGGCTACTGGCCATATCCTCCCTACCATTCTTCACTGGTCCTGAGTAGCTGAATTTCACAAAGAGGAATCCCAACCAAAAGTGAAAGGAGCTTGAAGCTATTTAGCCTTGCTTAAGGTTGGGGGGTGGACCCTGCAGGGGCAGAGGCGCGGGTGGGGAGACTGGTGCATGCACATATCTGTGGATATACCTTTGCTTGGCCTGCCACTGCCCCACGCCTCAATCTGTTTGTGTAAATGTAACCTGCTAGGGTGGGCTCAAATGCATCTACTTGCCCCTCTCCAGTGCCTCACAGTGAAAACCCCTGCAGAAAGCAACTGGAGAGCCAGGATCCAGTTGTTAAAAGGACTCACAGCGAAGACTGCTCAGAGTTCCCATCCCTCATTAAACTGCCACTCAGCAGAAACTAACAATGAACTTTATTAACTAACTAAACACACCTTATTCTAAGGAACCATAATACATTTAAATAAAACAGTTAGAAACCCAGGAGTCCCAATGTTCAGGTGGAGTCACCCTTATCTCAACTGCAGTCTTTTAAGTCCTTGAGGCTTGACTGCAGAATGAAAGCAATCCTCATCCTCTCTAGCTGCAGGAATCTTCAGGCAGATGCCATGCAGTCCTTTCTTCCTCCTGTGCAGCCAGCACCATGCAATCAGGTCACTGGCCATCCAGCTCTCAGTTCCACTGCAGACAACTCCCCTACAAAGCAGTTGAAAGCTGGGAGAAAACATCCTGCAGTCCACTCCTGCTCAGCTCCTTTCACTGAGTCCCTTAGCCAATGTCCTCTGCAGCTCTCTGTTTGCTCCTCTCCAGGCTTCTCTTCTCAGGCTTCTCCCTGGGCATGTAACTGCAGCAAAACAATAAAACTTGTGGAGCATGCTCAGTGTGCTCCCTCACCCTCTTACCAGAAGTTTCTGGTTTCTGGGCTGCAAAATCTGCCCAGCAACGTAACCCAGCCATAAGGGATCCCTAAAAGAGATTGCACCTTTTAATGCACATGGGTTACATAAACACATGGAGTCCCTAGAGTAACGGACTCCCCATTAGGTGAGTACACTGTGCAGGATCCTCAGGTCCTGGCTGCCTCAGTGTACTGACCCTGTGCTGCTTCTACTGCAGGTAGAGATCCTGTGGGAAGGCAAAAGGAGAGAGTAGGATTTGCCATGTGCCTTTGTCTGGCCTAATCTTATTATCAGTCTGTCTGTGTGCTTACTATGGTAGCCACTACTGCACTATCTGAGCACCTCATAGTCTGTAATGTGTGGATCTGTCAGAGTAGAATCGGGCCCTGAAATCAAACTGCATAAGTTGAGACAGGTCACTAAAAGGGGAAAGGTCCTCATCACAGCTGAGACTTGGTGAGATCCCAGAAACTCAATGAATATTAAAGAGTCTGACCTGAGGTCTGTAGTATTACTTACTTGTCAGGAGACTCAGTGCTGGTCATTAGTCATTTAAACACTAATGCCTTTGATCCTCAAATGCCAGATGCTTTTCCATAATGTAGCATTACAAGTTCTTTGCATTTTATGAAAATTAAAGGGCATTTTGCCCAGTGGTGTGATTACTCCTCAATGAGTCAGAGGATTTACAGTTTAACTGACTAATGGAGTGCCGGTTTTATCAGACGTTTCCAGCATGTTAGTGTGAGCAACCTCCCTGAATAATTGTCTTTATTTGAATTCTAGAATGTCAGGCGTATACTGTAGTATTTAGAAAAAGAAATTGAGAATGGTAGACTTGTTGGGTGCATGTGGAGTATAATTACATTTTGCTGTCATTTCTGTGAATTTCTTTTCTTCTTAATTATTACTTGATATTTAATTATCAATGCTTGTGAAAATTACCAGAGTGGACAGCCCTGGAGATTGAGCTCCTGTATACATGGATAGCAAGCAGTACCTTGCTAATATGCTCATCTTTATTGAGGGGACCACCTCTCTAGGTGTGAGATACTTCAGGCTCCAAGGCCTTTGAACTGTTGGCCTTTCTGCTGAGATGGCAAACAAATAGTTCCATTCATGGTGGTGGCTTTGTGCTGTGGGATACTTGTCCACTAGCAACTGGGCTGTATAATCAATTAAATTATTTCAGAGAGGCTGCTCAGTAACAATTATTAAATGATGACTTTCTTTTGCTATCAGTGTAACCTGGCTTTGAAATGGGGCCTGCTTGTGAAAGGTTCCTGTTACTGGTCTCAAGCAACCTGGTCTCATTGACATGGGATATTACGCTAGGTACGCTAATAGTATACTCAAAAAACCCACAGGTAGGCTGGAGGCCTTGTATTCCCTGCAGACCTGAGTCCTGTGCTGACTTTTAGGAAGCAGAAAATGCCTCTTAGCTCACCAACCAATTCTTAAAGAGTATTATGGTCTTGATAGTGATTTTGTGGACATTGTTGACCAGAAATAGTGTCAAGGCTGGGATCAAGACTGGCCTTAAACATAACCAAAGAAATGACCATATGAAATGTTGCTATTTTGTGGGGAGGTATATCTTGTGCAAGGTCTAAAATCTGTCGGTTGGCCTTGTCTCCCTTTCTGGCTTTAGGACCAGTGGAAGAGCTGATTTCCCCTTCAGATCTCTTGGGTAGTGTCTACATTGGGGGGCCTCTTTGAAGTTGACTTAACAACGTCAATTTTAAGTCGAACTTGTTAAGTCGACTTCAGGGTATGTCTGCACTGGGCACAGTGTAAACATACTCCGGGCCCAGGCTGCGCCCCCCCCCCCCCCCGGGAGCCTGATTGGACTTCTGGGGCCGGATCCAGCTTCAGGGTCCTGATCCAGCTCCAGCCACCAACAGCAAGAAGGAGCTGGACTGAGTCTCCGGAGCGTGATCAGGACCCAGGGGAGGGTGGGGCTTGGGGCTTTCTGCCCTGTAAAGTCAATTTAAAAGCTGAAGTCGACTTGCAGGGCAGGAGTTATTAAATAAAGCAGGTGCTTAAGTCGACTTAATAAATTCTAAATATAGCCTTCAAGTTGCTTAAATCGATTTAAACCTGGTTAAGTCAAGTTAAGCCTCCAGTGTAGACATACCCTTAGAGTCTTGCTCTCCTGATTGAGGGTGGCCCACAAAATTTGTAAATCTAAGTTTTCTACCATCTTGGCCTTATGGGGATAAAGCAGTATGAGAGGAGCAATAGCGTCATTCTAATATGCAGTAAAACTACACAAGCAATTTGGAATGAAATGGAGTGGGTGGTGATATAGGACTTATTATTGTGTATATTTTGATAACTGTCCTAGTACTGATAACTTGTTACCTGTAGTGAGGTTTTAACACCTCAGCTATCTCATCAGGACCTCCTTGTATACTATATTATTCTAAATCATCACTTCTGCAACTTCTAGGTTTCACCCTAAGTTTCCCATCCCAGTACTAATTAGCCCCATATGTCTTACTTGGTGGGAGTGATAGTGTTACAGCTAGAAGTTACATGACTGCAGGCTATCAACTATATCAATCAGAGGAATGTAGGTAATAAATACTTGTCTTGGCTTTAATCATCTATATCAGGGTCTCAAACTCGCAGCCCGTGGGCTGCATGCAACCCCTAAAGTTATTTCCTGTGGCCTGCAACAACACTAGTGTTATCAATATTTGTAAAAGTGTTGTATGAAAGGGCTCAGGGATGCAGCCCTTGGGCTAATGTATTAGTCCTCATGCGGTCTGCGTGGTGATTTGAGTTTGAGACCCCTGGTCTATATACATACATGGTGATGCCATAAAATGGGGATGATAATAACGAAAAGCCTTATTTGCACAAAGACACATGAAAAAGCATTTGTTTAAATATTTCATTTTGAACTCCCCCACATATTTGGTCTGTCCTCTTTCATAGGAGTGATGATTGGTCAGGCTGGTGACTGGTAGAGAACTATTGAACTGGCCTGTCTTTCCCATTTTCCATCATCTGGAACTCTGTAAACAAAGATTCTGTTTTAAAAGGCCTTTCCTGGCATTCCTTCACAAATACCAGATGTTGTTATCTTTCTTTAAGGAGGATATAGTGGAAAGAGAGGCCTGTGTAATTTCCCTAATGATATAAAACTGATAAAAATTCTCATAGAAGACTTATTCAGAAAGAAAGCCTTGACTTTAGTTGTGTATGATCAAATAAGTCAGTTCTAATGTTACCTGAAGTCACTGAATGACCAGTGGTATATCCCTTTGGGTCAAATCCTGGAACTGACTCAATCAAATTTTGGCCACTAGCGGTTGGTTCAGATAAGGAGCCACTGTGCCCTGGGGGAATGCAGGAAAAGAATGTGTCTCATTCTAAAGACCTGCCATGAACAGACAGGCCTGCAGACAACAGTTCCAGGCCCCAGAGCAGAACAGTCAATGACCCCTCTAGAAAGAGATAGCTGAAGTTTACGAAACTACTGATATTTTACCATATTGATAACACATTAGAAGTCACTGGGTAAGTTGTGGCTTTGCTTGATCTAGTTAATTTTTTATTTTCCAGTTACAGCACCAATATTAAATAAATTGCGAGCCTACCTTGAAGATGTATAATTTATTCTGAATAATATATTTAAATTAAACAAATACATTGTGAAGTGAAATTAATTAATATATAAAACATTTAAAGAAGCATGGGAGACTGCACATTATTTAATATGATGGAGCCTGCTCTTCTTGCATATCTGGCAACTACTCAGGAATGGAAAGCTGCTGAAGACAGTGGTAGTTCTGCCTGAGTAAGGACTTTAGGATTTTGGACCTTTCTTTATGCTGACCTTGATTCTTGCGCATGATGGATGAGATTTGCAAAAGCACTTTGGTCTAACTCTGCTTTCATTCAAGTCAAGGGAAAACCTCCCTTTAGTTTCACAGAGATTTAGAGCAATGCTATGTGTTTTCAAAATTCCTACCCACCTCAGCAAGCATGTATGGTATTGGAGAATCAGTGCGTCTACTGAATACCCTGGAGTGGGACTCAAAGAACTTCTGTTCTATTCCTGGCTCTGCCAGTGACCTGCTGCTTGACCTTCCTCAGTTCACTTGACTTTTCTGGTTTTCCACACCCTGTTTTTTTTTAAAAATCATACCAACGTACTATCTGCTTAATATAACACAGTTTAGAATAAAACACACAGAGATTAGTTATCCCCAAGTTTAATGACTGTGCATATTGTGGACAGCGTATAAGGGGAACAAGCCTAATCATGTGAAATTCGTTAAACACAGAATAGGCAAGTTAGGTTGGTACTTCTGAGTAACCATGTTGAGAAGGAGCTTCCATCCTGTGTGAGAGACTTTAGAAATCAGAGATTAAACCATGCTAGGGGATTCAGGGTCTCACAGGGCAATAAGTGAACTATGCCATTCCCCTAAGCATGAAAGGGGAAGAGGAACATGTTTATGTTAATTTATTTTATTGAGGAGTTTTAGGGATGACTGCAAGTCTCCTACTTTCCCACACTTTCTCACTGATCCACCTTTGCAACCTCTTTTATATGGTTGCACTTATGGGAATGCACTCCTGTGTCCCCACAGCTGAGCCGGGCTGGCTCTGAGGAGAACACTTGCCTCAAAGGATGGAGGAAGCTGATTGAAAGTGCCCAATCATAATAAAAATCTAGACAGACTTTCTGGCCACTGGCAAAAAATTTCTCTTCAGGGATTTGTCCAGTAAGTTTTTCTTTTAGATGTTGTGCAGTTTTATGAGAGAAAAATTAATTGGTTCCAAGATTCATTTTTCTTTTATTTAACAATGCAGGGTGGAACTTTACTGTTCCAAAATCTGTATTAAGAATCTGTTTAAGTTTGGTAATTAAACAGGAAGCCTGAAGATCATTAGTAAATGTCTTTTTGGAATAGTTGGCCTAGTCTTGGTGTAACTTGAAAATTAGGTAGATCTGTCACAGGCTGTTTCACTGTTGTTCAGGGTTTTTCTTGTTTTGTTTTATTTTAAGCTCCTGTCATATTTAAACACCCTTCTGTGTTTCCTTTTTTCATTTATTGATGTCCTGTGGAAAATCCTGTACCATGTGTTCCAGGATGTATAGTAACCTACCAGACCTCTCTAGACTCATCACAGTGCCAGGGTGATGGGCTTACTAAAATAGGAGCACCCTGACTTGAGAATAAGTGTCATGTTGCCACTCAAGGGTCATCTAATCAAGCTAGGCTTTATACAGTTATAGCTTCAAGGCACTGATCCCATGCAATAAGTTGAGAACGGTAACACCACAATAAGTAGTAGACTGTACCAGACATGGGTCTATGGTGCCTTCCCATTCCTTTGTGAATCCTACCACACTTCCACATGAACTAAGTATAGTCAGCATCCTTGTGCTCAGAGGAGCATATGGATTGGTCCTTCCTGGTATCCTCAAGGGTGAAAGTGACCTCAAAGGAAATAGAAAAAGAGGAGATAGAGTGAAGGTTAGAGAATGGGTGAGTTTGTATTAGAGGTTTGGAGTGGCAGAATCGCTCCCTGGGTCCTCTCCCCAGGGCTGTGCTGCCCTGCCCCACCCCAGTGCAGGTCTACATCATTTCATCCTAAGTTATATGTAAGCTGGTATGTGCTCATTATAGCTGTTCAATTAGCAGAAGAGCACATCATCAGAATCTGAGGAAGCGCTGTAATGTACTGGCAGTTGCTGATGTCAGCTAATGTTTTGTATTCAGTTTTTGTTTTCTTTGACAAATTGGTGTCCATTACCCCCCAAAATTGAAAATGGATAAAAAATCAGTGCAAAAATTAACTTACCAGTTTTCTAGGTAAATATGTGGATTGCTGCTGGGGGATGGGTGGGCCCAGGTTACCAAGCTCTAATCTCTCCATCCTGAGTGGTGAACTGGGTCCAGGAAGTTTTGGCGCTTCCAGTATTTGAGTGAAATTGGTTTAAAAAGCACACCAAAACCTGAAAAATGGTTTTTATAAAACCCAAGAATTTTATGGTAAAAAGTGATAAAACTGTGAAAGCACAGGGCCTTACCAGTTCATTACAGAGGGCAGCTGTGCCAGTTTCCCACTCTGTATAGTCCTTATGATGTCAGGGCTTCAAAGCAGAAGCAGCAGATGGACTATAAAGGGGCCTCAAAGAAAGATGTAAACAGTGGGGGCATAGCCAGCCCCTGATTTCTGGCTGGGCCCCTGAGAGTGGAGGGTGTGGGAGAGGCAGAGCACCTGGCAGTGGCCTAAACTTTGGTGCCTTGGCTGCAAGGCCAGTCAGCAGTTGTGGTCACGAGCGGGGTAGAGGCACCAGCACCAGTGCCTCTGCTCCACTTGTGGCCACAGCTCTAGGTCCTGGCGGCTGCAGCTGCAAGCAGAGCAGAGGTACTGGTGCTGGCATCTCTGCCCTGCTCATGGCTGCAGCCGCCCAGCCCCTCAGCTGCAAGCAGAGCAGAGGTGTCAGTGCTGGCTGCCTCTGCTCCGCTCACGGCCACTGGCAGCTTGGGCTAGGCTGTGGCCATGGTGGTGAATTAGCGCTGCTGTCAGGCAGTAAGGTGGGCAGGACTTCAGCTTCCTGGTAAAATAGGTGGGCCCTAGCCCACCCATGGCTACGCCCCTGGTAAACAGTAACAGCAGCTTATGGGGCATGAGGGCACGTTGGCATGACTTTACGCAGTCATGCTTTGTGCATTGCTTCACCATGGTGATGTGTGCTTTATGCATAGACAGAGGCAGGAGGGAAAGAGAGATATTTTGTCCTGGAACTTGCCATCTCTCCATACTTTGAAATAAATTTTGAAAGTGGCCCCTCACAAACACAGTTTTGTACTTCTGTCTTCCTTGATAGAGGAGTAGAAATTACTTGTTTGAGTTCACCAAGGAGTTTATAGAACCAATCTAAAGGAATATTAAACAAAGTGGGAGATGTTCAGAGGCGCACAGGACAGCTAAGCACCCACGTCTCATTGATGTTCACTCCCCTGATTTGAATTTCAAGCCCCATTTTAAAAGCTTTTATACACATCTTACATCTGGAAGCCCTAATGTGAAAGCTAATTGTACTTCTAGTGTAGGATCCTGTGCAGCGGCCAGATTCAGGCAGCCTTGTACTGTAAAAGGCAGGGAGCTTTCCTATTAGGTGAGCAATTCACAGATTCTATCTTTGCTGCCTAATCGTCCCAGTTATGTACCTTTTGTATATTATGTGCATTGTCATTTAGATGCTTCCTTGCAGTTCTAATGAGAAGCCGAAACAGGTGGTTAGTTTTCACAGTGACCTTTTATCTTTAGGTGAATTTTACATTTAGAGGGGAACTGAAAAATGTGATTTGCTATAATCTGGTAGGGACAGAAGAGTGTTTATAGTGCAGTAAATATTGGTAAAGGTTAATTTTTATCATGACCTTCAGGACCAGGTTTTAAAGGACTTTCCATCTGTGGTTGCCCCATTGGTTTAAGCAACTACTGCTCTTGCTCAGTAAAATTAGGAAATGGCATCCAAATGACTTTTTTTTGCATGTGATTGTGATAACTGTATGGGCAAATGGATGCATGTGCAAAAATGGAGAATGCACAAAGAAGAGACTCTTTCAAAATGAAGCACTTTCGATTACTTTATATCATTGCATATCAGCAGACACACTCAGGGATCTCTTGATTAATCAGTAATGTTTCCTTGCAGGTTTTTAGAGGTGTTTTCTAAATCATTCCAGACTCCCTTCATAATAAATGTTCTTTTAGGCAACATATGTTTTTTTGTTTGGGAGGCACTTTTGCAAAGATGACAGATTCATGTCCATAGCTGGGACACTGTGGGGGGGAGTTCCCAATGGAAGGACCATAATTGCGTTACTAGAGGGTTTTCTCCCCTTTCTGAATTTTTTTAACTGATTATTTTCACCATTGTCTGATACCAATATTGGTATTTGGTATTTATGTAGCATTTTTGGTGCTCAGAACTCTTTGCAAACATCATAGCAACCTGACGAGTGTGAGGTATGAGATTATGGAATCATGTACGTCGTCTGCTTGCTACATAAATACATGGAATGAGCAAAATGCTAGGACAGTGAACTGAAGACAAACCTTTTCAGTTTGCAGCATAAAAATTCTGTAATAATTCAGTGGTGCAATAGTTCTATCCTCTCCCTTTCCCTCTCTTTTTGTCTGCCATGTGTATTTAGGTTAGAGCTTTTCAGGGCAGTGGCTTTTAGTCTTTATCTCTGTGATAGGTGCTACTGTACTACAGATAAAAATACTAGTTATAGAGTGAGAGATCAGGATGTGGTAGTTTGGGGCTGGGATTTCAGAAGTGCTCGGCACTGTCTTAACTCTACTCTCACTGAAGTCAGTGGTGCAATTCCCATTGACTCTCATGAGAGTAGACTTAGCCCATCACTGAGTGTTTTTGAAATTTCACATTTGACTTTTATTCTTATTTCTGCTACCAATTTGTTCTGTAATCTTGAGCAAATTGCTTAAATGTCTTTAAGCTTCAGTTTTCTCCCCGTATGATGTCTGTAAGAAAATGACTATCTCCTTGTCTTGTGCAGTTAGTGGTTATAAAGTGCATAGGGATCCTGGGTGATGAATTCTGTAAACTCAGGATACTCATTCATAAGTGAACGCAGTAGCTATAGGTAATGGGCAGGTACAATGGAGAGAAGATGAAATAGAAATGTGGACGTGGGCAATGGATCTGCCTGGTAGAGTGAAGGCTGGCTCACCTGATTAAATTCAATAATTCCTTAATAATCTTGTTTTAGAGTTTGATTTTTGTGTAAGGTGCTCCTCATATGAATGCAGTTTATATCAGCAAAACTGTGCTTTTGATTGAAAATCTTATGCCAGTCACACTGATCAAAACAAGCCACTCTGGCAAAAGCTTTGCCAATGTAATTATGTCTACACTAGGAACTTATGCTAGCACACGAGTGCCAGTCAGAAATGACATCCATGTCAAGCATAGTAATGCCACCAAAAGTTTGTAGTGTAGACCTGGCCTAAGACTAGAAGGATATACACTTTGACCAGGAAACGGAGGCAATGAGAGCTCTTTGCTGTCTTCATTCAGGTGTGGGAGTAGAATATTCTAGGAGTTCCTGTGCATTTCCATGACATCCCTACGGAGATCTCAGTCATGGAAGAAGCTGCAGGATTTAAGAGGTCATAAGAAATGTTTGGTTAAGCAAGTTTCTTGTTGAAAAATTTTAAAGAGGTCCTATGTTTCTTTCTGGGTCTTTTGCTTTAGCTAGACACCATGACAAAGAAAATTACTAAGGATAGTGAGAGGCTACAAGAGGGAGACTAAGAAGCTTCATCATCTCTGTCTGTTGGCAGAGGAATGTGTACATTAGTTGTCTCAGACTGGTATGCAGGGTATTAAGGAACGCAATTCTGCCAGTAGGGAAAAATTCCTCTATTCACTGAGGCTTTGGCTGTCTTTAATCTTGTCAATTCAAGAAAACTTGCGGTAAATATTATAACTCACTTATGGACTCTTTCTGCTGTGCTTCTGCACTACATGTGTTGGATAAATCCATCTGTATTTCTCTAAATAAACAAGGAGGCCTGTGGCACTTTTTAAAGCCGAACAAATTTATTTATTGCATGAGCTTTTCTGGGAGGAAAATCCCACTTAGTCAGGTGTCAGAAGCATCTGACGAAGTGGGATATTCTCCTATGAAAGTTCATGTGATAAATAAATTTGTTAATCTTTAAAAGTGCCACAAGACTGCTTCTTTACTTTACTGAACTAGACTAACACAGTTATCCCTCATTTACTTTACTGACCAGACTAATACAGTTAACCTGTATTGTCTAATAGCCCTAGTGAGGTGACATGTAAATTATGTGCAGAGTTCTAGCTCTAAAGCTGAACTCCGAGCTTTTCTGAAGTTGATTGTAAATCCTTGATAATGTTACTTGAGTTTATTCAATATTGTGTACCTAGGTTCTGCATTTAGTCACCTTTTTTAACAGGGGTTTTGATCCAGGACATGACAATAACTTCTTAACTTGTAACTCTTCACTACACTCTGTCTTCACTACAAAGACAATACACTACAGCATAGCCCCTTAGAGAACACACACCCTAGACTGATAAAAGAAGTTTTTATGTTGATGTAGGAATATTACCTCTCTGAAGCACTCTTTTATTGACATAGCTGTTTATACACTGGAGGTTTTGTCGGCATGGGTATGTGGATTTTTGGTACCCTGGCCCAACATAGCCATACTGATATCACTTCTCAGTGTGGACCAAGCTGTAATGTATCATGTCTGTCATCAGTAGAAGCAGTTAACAATGGGTCAGGTAATGAGAGGTGCTCAAAGGGAATTGGAGTTGCTCAGCACCAACACTAGTTTGGCTTTGTACTACTTTAAATATGCACGTCCAAGGATATATATATTACTCATAGTTTTTCTACGGAGGCAGTCCTATTTGCCTACAGTCTGTGGCTTACCTACTGTTTAGCCTCTTTGGAAAAACATTTGAAATAACCAGAGTATGAAATATACATTCAAAAACAAATTCTGTTTTCTCTCTCTCTTCTCCACTACTCCCCCTCTGCTCCCTCATCTCCTCAAAAATAGTTCGTTTGGTCACTAGGGTCATGATCTTTACCTAAGGCCTGTTCTACACTACAAACTTAGGTCAATGTAAACTGCTTTGTATTTGACCCAGTTATGTACATGTCCACACTTAAATTTTTTTTCCCCATTAATGCAAGTGCCCCATACATTAACACAGTAACAGAACTTTCCCAACCCACAGTTGATATACTGAGGTCAATGCAACGCAAATATAGACCTTGTGTTATTTACGTTACCTTAGCAGTCCTCCAGCAGCGGTCCCACAATGCCTGACACTGACCGCTTGGCTCACAATTGTGAATTCCACTACCCTAAGATCATGGATACCTGAAGGCTACCCCCACACCACCACAACCTTTAAAGACCTGTGAACTTCTTAAATCTCGTTTCCTGATTGTCCAGACTGACAAGCACATTTAACAGCTCTCCCTTGTTATGTGCAACTGCACAGCTGACCTGCCAGCCATGCTTTCCAGACACATTTAGTCCTGGTATAGACAGGAGATTTTGAACCTCCTGGGCCTGTAGGGAAAAGACGCTGTGCAGATCAGTTCTGAAGTCACCAAAGAAATGTTAACATCTATGAGCAGATTTCTTGGTGGATGCAGGAGAAGAGAGTGGCAGAAGTGCCATGTGAAAGGGAAGAAACTGCCGTGGGCATATCAGATGGCCAAAGAGGTGAGCGGTCAATCAGATATTGAGCCACAAACCTGTAGCTTTTACAAAGAGCTGCATGCCATCTTCACCACCTCCACCCCCACATACTATTGGGAGCCCAAGCCAGAGGCCCCCAGAAGAACAGTGAGGAGGTGGAGGAGAAAAAAAGAGGAGGATAGAAGACATGACTGGGGTGAGTTCAGCTACGTAGCCAGCCACAATTTGTTCGAGACTCCGCCATAGTCCAGTCAGTCCTGACAGCTGGGCCAAAGGTGAGCCTGTTGTAGGGCAAGGAACCACAGATAGCATGTAATTGTATTTCTCATGGCAGTGATGTTCTGATGATGCCCCCAATTTAACAGGCCAAGCTATTGACTTTTCATTAATTTATTCATATTAGAAGAGGTAGCAATACAACAGAGAGGCAGTGTTGTTAATGGTTTTCATTCCTCTGTAGCATTAGATGGAAGTGGGAGAGCAGTTTGTTTATGTACACAGGGATCCCTGGACTCTGAAGGCAGCTTCCCTGGAGCTTCTGCAGCCAGAGGCGGCTCCTGGAGGTAGAGGCAGGTCGGCTCTCCCAGGTGCTGCTGGGAGTGCCTCAGCCACCTCCTCTTAGCTGCTAGTCCCAACCAGTGGTAAATTAACACACTGCTGGAGTCCAAACCAATGTGTGCCCCCACCTTTCCAGAAAAATGGATGCCCTAAGCCCTGGTGCAAGCTCTGTGAGTGGAAGTCCTGAGCCTGCTACCCCCAAACCAGAGCTGGGGTGCTCCAAGCCTGGCAGAAGCTGCTTGGGTGGAAACCTGGAGCCAGGGCACTCTGAGTCCTGTCTTTTCCCAGCTTGGTTGGGGCGATCAGTTTGAAATCCATGACTGAGGCACTTCAGTAGCACAGGGGAAGTTGGACACACCTTCATCCAGAAGCCTCTTCCAGCTGCAGGAAACTCCAAGGCTGCTAGACTGCCCCGTAGCTTCCTGTAGCAGGGGAGGTACCCAGATTTGGGTCTGATCTCCTACCTCAAGTGTGGAAGTGTAGGGGAAGGACAAGCCCAGTCCCTTCCTCCCCAGCTCATCCAGGACTAGCACCTAAGAGCCCCAGCTGGGTTGCTCTCAGCAGCACAGGGGAGATGAATTTTACAGGGAAGGTCATATCATGATCTGTGACATGTTTTTCATGACCATGAGATGGGTAGGGCCCTCCAGATTGCTGACTGTCACTGTCCTCCATACAGATTGATTAATGGTTCTGCACACTTCCATGACAATGACCCCCACAGTGGATTTTCCATCTGCAAAGTGACTTCCGACTGACCAGTAGTAATCTGATATTGTAAGTTTCCACAGTCTGATTTCCACTTGCTTCTCCACTGTGAGTACAGCTCTCATTCTGGTGTCTCGGTCTGGAGGGCTGGGGTGAGCTTAGCACACAGATCCAGGAATATGGCTTTGCATATCAGAAAGTTCTACAGCCACTGCTCATTATCTCAAGCTTCCATTACAATGCTCTTCCATGCGTCAGTGTTTGTTTTTTGGGCCCAGAAGCAGCATGCCTCCATTTACTGCTACTCGATGGAATGCCATCAGCAAACTTGAATTGGTTCTTGCTATGTCTCATAGCAGTCACTCCTCCAAGAGTCATGTTCTCTGCTGATTTGGGGGGTTCTTATAGCTCTGCAAATATTGGAAGATCATGTGTCATATGCTTGCAATGGTGCAGAACTGGACAGGCTCCATGCTTCTGTCAGGTTGGCAGAGAGCAAAGAGGCCTATGTGTGTTTTTGGGAATTTTTAAGAAGGCACAGAAGTTATGGACAAGATCATAACTGGGCCAGGGTGAGCAGGGCAAAGCCCCAGGTATGAAATTTTAGAGGGTGCAGGGGATGAATCCAGCTTCCTGCAGTGGCTGGGAATGGATCTGGATCCGTCCCCAGCCGCCGCAGAGAGCTGGTTGTGTCCCCTGCACCCTCTAAAATTCCACGTCTGGGACTTCTGGCATTGCTAGGCTTGCCACCACCATCCAGATCCATCCTCAGGTGGGTGGCTGGGGAACTATCCAGATCCCCCCGGTCTGCTGGCAGCGGGCATCTGGATCTGTCCCTAGCCACCTGGCTAGGGATGGATCAGGGCCCCAGACTGGATTGGGGCTTGGAGGGGGTGTATCTGGGGCTGCTTGCCCCAGGCACGTAGACTACTAGTTACGGCTCTGGTTATGGGATATAGCTGTAGACAGTTGCATGCTGGGAAGTTGACTATTTGTTCTCAGTCATCCCTATGTGACTTCTTTCTGTCCCCCCATGTGTTGGCAAAACTTCCCAAAAGACAGTGCACTGGACAGTGAGGAGTTGCACACTGGGATCTTACTCATGGTGCACCACATTGGGCATTGAAGCGAGCACTGGCAGTAAGTATGAACAGCACCAATGCAAGGAGTCACATATGCATACGCACAAGAATTATACCAACTGCAGTAGCTTTATGCTGACATATTCTAGCATTGAACAAAGTTCGTAGTGTGGAGATGGCCTCCAAAACACAAGACAGGAATCAGTTACCTCACCCTGTGATCTGAATTAATGAATCTGGTGGATTGTACCCACTGCATTCTAACCAGCTCTTTCCTCCAAACCCTGTAATGCATTAGAAGGGGAGAAATTCCTTCCTGACTCTTTTCATGTAGTAATCGGTTCAACTCTTTGCGTGCAAGTAGGAATCACTATGTTAAGCATCTAATCCCATTTATACCATGAAATATCACTGGTAGCCAAGTAATCATCCATTTTTAGTTTCTTGAATCTTGGTCATTTGGATTCTAACATTGTTTCTTTAGGAAGAGTCCCTTATGGTGCCTTGGTGACCTTTTCAGGGAAAAATAGCCCCCAGGTTTACACTAAAACAAACTATTTTAATGTCAAGGAGTGTCCATGTGTCTTCCTTCTGCTGCTTAATTGAAATTTATCCATCCCCCAAATCCTTGTGATCCCTCTTAAGGTCCTTATGTAGTACAAGAAGATCCCCCCTGTAGCCTTCTCATCTTCAAACTGTGTTCACTTAAGCTCTTCATCCAGTCATCATAACTAAAACCCTCCATACTTTTGGTCTGTTCTGTAGCTTCTTTATGGATTTTCTGCTTGAATTTGCACAAAACTGGACTCAGAGATCCAGCCAAGACCTCAGACATGGCCTTTTATGGAGGTAGAGTAATTCCCTTCATCTTGTTTTAAAACTATCCTTTGCATCTCTGCTGGAAGCCAGACAGTTTCTCTTAGCACTGTAATAATATGCTCTCAGCTCCTGACTCAGGCAAGGTGACACATTTATGACTGCATTGCAGCCAGGTAGCCTGGTTGGAGAGTCCTGCAAAAAGTGATCCCAGTGGTTTACCCAGGGCATGCATTAGGGTTTGGAGTATCCTAGTGAAATAGTTGCTGCCTTAATAAGATTTAAGATCAACTCATTGCTTGGTACAAGCTGAATTATGGTGCAAAAGCAGCTTAGAAGAGTGTATTTTGTTGTTTGGGTCCAAAATAGAAGGCTTTGTAAAAACAAACAAAAAACTAAACATGTTTCTAGTCTTCAGAATTCAGTAATAAAAATGTTATCTTGTGTTTTCCTTAACTTTCATGCAACCATTATTTGTACTGAAACATTTTCCTGCAGCATCTGCAATCTAATTGAATCATTTTGCTACTGCACAGGAACAGGAAGTGGAACTTGTGTGTCTATTTCCTTTGGGCCAAACTGGGTGAAATGCATAAAGTAAACAAACTTCACAAAAAATGATAGATTTTAAGTAGGTGTATTTTGTCCTCCTATGATATTTTTAAAATAGGATTTCTAACCTAACATTACACGTTTTTTTGGTAGCCAGAAAGAAAGTGAAGGAAAGATGAGGCTAATTTCTGTAAGGAGTGCCAAGCCAACTATGCCTCATTCACAGAGCATACAGTGTCTTTCAGTAATAATTTAAAAGACCATCATGTTTTTTTCCCTGTAATCTCAAATCTATTTGAGTGATTATATAGTTTAAAAAAAAAAAAAGTTTTAGCCTCTCCACCACCACCACTCTTGATTTTAAAGAAAAGGAGCTGGTGTAAAGCCGGGACTGATGGAATCAGGATGAGAGATTTATCTGGGATTAAATGAGAAAAGCAGAGGGTCTCGGGTGGGGTTAGACATGTAACTATGACAGAAAAGGGTGACAAAGGACAACACTTGGTATTGCCAGCCCCAAGTGTTAAAAAATCATGAGTCATTCGTCCAAAATTATGACATTGTCTTAAAAATCATGGGATTTTTAAGAAAAAAGTAGGTTTTGAAGCCTTTTTATTTGACTTTCTGTGTGGACGCCTTTAGTGCGCACTCAGCTCACATTTTCAAGCTTTAATTCAGGGGTCTCAAACACGTGGCTCGCAAGCTGCATGCGGCCCCAAAGCTATTTCCTGTGGCCTGCAACAATGCTGCTGTTACCAATATTTGCAATATCATTGTATGAAAAGGTTTCAGTGGTGCAACCCTCAAGCTAGCGTACTACTCCTCATGCAGCCCTCTACTAGCCCTCATGCGGCCCTTGTGGTGATTTGAGTTTGAGACTCTTTCTTTAATCTAAGTTCATGAGGGCTTGAAATTTACCCATCTCCCCCCAAATGAAAGCTGAGATTTTCACTTAATCACAGGATTCCATGAGCTGGGGCTTTAATAGAAGTTCAAACAACATGGGACTTGTGATAAAATTGCTAATTGGCAACACCACATTAATTTGGAGGAATGTTGACCAGTGGAGCTGTTTCTGAGATGAGATTCTCACATGGAATTGCAGTGCAGCTGTTTTGTAGCCTTGGAACCTCTGACTATCAGAATACAACAGATTGGCAGGAATACCATGCACAGATAGGATACAGAGGAAAAATAAAGCAATCCCTGACTCTGTCACCTAGGTATATCAGATAAGCATGAGCACAGGGCCAGAATCTAGGGTGTTAAAGAGGACAAGGCATTATGTGTTGAAGATTTGTTCCTCTACCACTGCCCTTCACAAAGTCAAGCCTTGTTGTTACTTTTAAAATTAATATGGCTATTAACACTGCCTATGCTTTTAACCATGTAATGACAGCTGTGCAAGCCTCTAATTTTTTCATGCTTATACTATAGTTACCATAAAGAAGAAGGGTGGATTTCCATTGATCTCTCTTCTTTGACTTCTGATTAAACCTATTATTTTGTTGATGATCCTCTCCACCCACAAAACTCTCTAAGCATGCACAACCTATAATCTAGTCTCCCTTGGGTGCCAAAAGCTTCAATGCCAGCTCTGTACAGGCATAGTCTCACCACTGAAGCATCTTAGAGAGGAGGACAGTTTCAGGCTCCTGGGACAATGATTCTATCAAGAGTTTGGGTAATTTAGCTAGTGATTCAGCTATTCGAATGACCTATTTCAATGAGATGACACCTCCATAATTTAACTACAGCTCCATTTTCTTCAAGTTTTAGGGTGTATCAAAAAAGTGAGAGAGGTCTGCCATGAGAAATGTATGTCTAAATTCAGTCTTCTCCAACATTTGGGTCTTTTCCAATCTGGAGTTTTGTATCTGATCCTCCTGTACCAATGAATAATTATTTTCCTAATTATCCACTGGTCAGGGTAGCTCAATGGGGAAAACAAATTCAAAGAGATATTCATTTGGTGGGAAAAGAGTTTGTGTTGTGTCCACTCTGACCCTGTGGTCAGTGATCTCATGGTCTGGGATTTTGGGTCAAGATAGGGCCCCTGGCAGACAGGCAGGGTTTAGAAGTGCTGTTAAGGGAGCGTTCTCAGGTATTGAGGGTGAGGGGTGGTGAGTTACTTGCACCTTCTAGCTGAAGTGTGAATGGTGCTGATTGTCTCTTAAGGGGAGCCCTTATGGACGTAGAACTTTGAGTGGGAGGTGAAGAGGAGGAACGCATGGGGGGGTAGAGACCCTCAGAGACAGGTAGGGAACATCTTTCCCATGGTCACTAAAACGGTTAGTTGGAAGCACTTTCTGAAGTTTCATTGTATTCATTTTTGTGATGGGAAAAATTGACCTTCCTGTACCACAAACTAAGAGCTATAATTCTGAAATATTGAGGCTACTGAAACCAATCAGTCACTCACTGACATTAAAAAGAAGCCTGAGCTGCAGGTACATGTATGAGAAAGGTGTGTTCCAAGCACAAGTCTGGATCCAGTAGCAGCTAGTCTCTAATCTGAGCTCTAACACTGATGAATTCTGTGGCCTTGGAAAAATCACTTAAATGCTCCCAGCCTCTGTTTCCCTTGTGAAATGTGGATAATAGCACTGACAAATGATGGTGTGATGAGACTAATTTTTGCTAAGGGCTCTGAAAGGAAGGATCTATATCGCTGCTAAATATGTAGATTATTTACTCTTTGGAAAAAAATTCTGCCATTTCCCAGCTCAAAGATAGCTGGGGTTAGGAAATGGCTGTGCTGGTATCTTTGTTTCCTCTGCAGCACTTGCAATTGAATAAGTTGTGCTTTCATGTCTGTGGCATCCAACTGCTGCTCTGAGCTTATTGAGCTGCTGTTCAACCACCAGCACAGTCATTACAGGTTCAATGCAGACTTCTGAGTCAAGCAGCTATTTAAGGCCCCAGTGTTTTGGGTACTGTATGGCACAAGCACTGAAGCTTAGAGGTCAGGTCTGGGGGCTTCTTCAGTCTCCTCATCTGTTCTGCTCCTTCAGCAGGAGCAGAGAGGGAAAAAATTCTGTGCTGCCAGATACCACATTACTTTCCCCCTGCAGCCAGGACCAAGGTAGAAGACCCCAAGGTAGGCCTCACATAACTTGGGAACTGGTCTTGATGTTGCAGCTTTAAAACTAGTTGTTGTTGTTGTTGTTTTTAAAATCAAGAAAGTGTTGTGGTTGGTCAGTCCCCAGATTTAATTGGTATCAAAATTAATTCGGTTTACAATTAGTCTGCTGTCACCTTTCCAGCCCTGAATTACGGGAACCTCAAAGTCATGGTCCAGATTGTGAGCAGCAGCTCTGGAAAATCCCAGCATTGGAGCTGGATGCCTGGCCAACAGCAAACTGCTGAGTACTGGTTTACTTGTGATTTTTACCTGTGTTTTCCCATGATTCCATCACACCTCTCTCCTCCTCCTCATTCATGTGAACAGCCAGGCAGCTGCAATTCATGGATTATTTCCATTTTTTGTTTTAGTTTCCTGCCAAGCTCACAGGAACAAGGAAAAGCACCAGGTGCAAATACACAGCTGTCAGAACTAGCTGAGGATTAACATTTTTTATGTGGTCAAGTGACCCAGTTCAGGAACTGCAATTTTCTTTTGCAATGTTGCAGTCTTTGTTTGGAGGAGTACATTGATTTATTTTTTCCAATGGCGAACAGGTTCATCTTCTTTGCAGTGTTGTTCTATCTATGTTGGTCCCAGGATATGACAGACACATGGTGGGGGTGAAGTAATATCTTTTATGTGACCAACTTTTGTTGATGGAAGGGACAAGTGTTTGAGCTTCAGAAAGCTCTTTTTCTGGTCTGGGGAAGAGAACTAGTGTCCAAGCTAAAGATAAGGTGGGGCAGATTGTTACATGTATGGGGTTCGCACACATTGTAAGAGACGTAATGAAGGAGTAGTAACCAGCAAGGTGTACTACTTATTTTTGTAATGGGCCATAAAACCTATGTCTCTGTTATATTCATATATTTCAGGCCTGGCCAAACTATGGCTCAAGAGCCACATGTGGCTCTTGAATGAAATAGTGTGGCTCATGGAAGAAAGTCAGTAAATCAATTTAGTAGGTAAAAGTATATGGCTATATGCCTCAGTGTGGCTCTTGAAGGTTTAATAATCAACTTGTGTGGCTCTTGACTTCCATAAGTTTGGCCACCCATGATACATTTAGTGATCGGTGGTGTTATTAGTTTGAATTCCCAGTCTCAAAAATGCCAGAATGCAATGCTGGATGAGACCAGTGACCCACCTAGCTCAGCGTCCTGTCTTTTGACTGTGTCCAGTGCCAGATTCTTTAGAGGGAATGAGAGAACAGGCATTTAATGAATGATTCATCCTGTCATACAGTCCCACCTTCTGGTAGGTTGGTGGTTTAGGGACCTCCCGGTTGTTGTGTGTGAAGTTTAAAACAAACATAAGGAGGATGGAGCTTGGCTGTTCTCAGTAGTAACAGAGGTTAGAACAAGGAGCTATGGTTTCAAGTTGCAGCTGGGGAGGTCAAGGCTGGATATTAGGAAAAACTTCCTTACTAGGAGGGTGGTAAAGCATTGGAATAGGTTACCTACGGAGGTAGTGGAATCTCCATCTTTGGAAACCTTTAAGGCCCACTTAGACAAAACCCTGGCTGGGATGATTTAGTAGGAGTGGTCCCGCTTTTAGCGGGTGGTTGGACTAGATGACCTCATGAGGTCCCTTCCAACCCTATGTATGATTCTATGATGATTCTGTGATTTTAAAGTATTCCATAAGGAAGTGATCCATAGGCTGACTGTTTTGTGTGTGAAGAAATACTTCCTTATTTGTTTTAAACCTGCTGCATATTCATCTGTTCACCCTGTGGCCCTTGCATTACGAGGAGTGAATACACTTCCTTATTAACTTTCTCCATATCACTTATGATTTTATAGATCTCTTGTCATATCCATTATTAGTCACCTCTTTCTTAAGATGTACAGTCCCAGACTTTTTAAACTCTCCTTGTAGGGAAGCTGTTCCATACCCCTAATCATTACTTTGCCCTTCTCTGTACTTTTTCAGTTCTAATCTATATGTTTTTGAGAAGGGATTACCAGAACTTCATGCAATATTCAAGCAGTGGTCGTTAAAGTATAATTTGAGGGGCCCTGAAACCTCCTTAATCTCTGGGCCCCCTTCATGCATGTGTGGGCCTGATTCTTCTGGAATCTGGACCCCGGAACTCTGGCCTGTCAGATTTGTGGGCCCCAGAACTGTGTTTTGGGGAGTTCCATTTTAATTTAATCCATTTAATTTAATCTGTATTCAAGGTATAAGAGTACCAGAGACTTAAATAGTGTCATGCTATTTTTTGTCTTACCTGCTCCTTTCCTTATGGTTCCTACCATTCTGTTAGCTTTTTTGACAGTCACTACACACTCAGCAGATCTCAGAAAACTATCCATAATGACTCCAAGATCTCTTTCTTGAGTTGTAACAGCCAATTTAGACCTCGTTTTGTGTGTATAGTAGGGATTATTTTTTCCAATGTGTATAACTTTGCATTTGTCAATTTCATCTGCCATTTTGTTGCCTAGTCTCCCAGTTTAATGAGTATCTTTTATAGCTCTTCACAGTCAGCTATGGACTTCACTATCTTGAGTAATTCTGTATCGTCTATAAACTTTGCCACCTCACTGTTTACCTGTTTCCAGTTCATTTGTGAATATGTTGAACAGCACAGTACGGATCTGGCTTTTTACTCTTGTGTAGTGTGAATATTCACTATTTATTTTTTACTCTTTTTCCTAGCTTTTAACTAGTTACTGATCCACAGAAGGACTTTCCCTCTTAGCCCATGATTGCTTATTTTCAAGACAATTATATCAATGAGACTACCCTTTTCCACATGGTTGTTGATACCCTCTGAGAAGTCTACTCTAATGGGTTGGTGAGGAAAGATTTCTTTTATAAAACCTTGCTGACTGTTCCTTAACATATCATGTTCATCTATGTACCTGATTATTCTGTTCTTTAGTACAGTTTCAATCAACTTGCCTGGTACAAAAGTTAGATTTAGCAGCCTGTAACACCCAGGATCTCCTCTGTTGTCGTTTTAAAAAAATTTATGTCATGTTAGTATTTTCCATTCATCTGATATAGAGGTTGCTACACTTGGTAAATTACATACTGTAGCTAATAATAGTGCAGTTTTTTATTTTAAATTTATTTTAGGTTCCTTTGGAACTCATGGGTGAATACCATCTGGTCCTGGTGACTTATTACAGTTTAGTTTATTCAGAAACTTCCTTTATTTACTCCTCAGTCTGGGACAATTTCTCAAATTTGTCACCTAAAATGAACGGCTGAGATCTAGGAATTTCCCTCACATCCTCTGCAGTGAAGATTGATGCAAAAAATTAATTAGCCTTCTGCATCATGGCCTGGTCATCTGTGAGTGCTCCTTTAGCACCTCTATCATCCAGTGCTTGTTTGGCAGGCTTCCTGCTACTGATGTGCTTAAATATTGTTGCTTGTAAATTTTGAGTCTTTTGCTAGATACTTTTTTTTTTTTTGGCCAGCCTAATTGTACTTTCACACTTGGCTTGCCAGAGTTTATGGTCCTTTGTGTTTTCCTCACCAGGATTTGACTTACAATTTTTAAAGGGTTCCTATTTGCCTCCAGCAGCCTATTTCACTCTGCTGTTTAACCATGGTGGCATTTTTTCTCTTACTGTTGTTGTTGTTGTTATTATTATTATTTATTGTGATACAATTAGTTTCAGCCTTCTTCCTCTGGTCCACAAAGCGACCTCTGGTGAAGAGTGTTCTTTGCTGGTGCTGTGCCTGTTCCCCATGTTTCACATGCTTCAGGGTGCAGCCTTTGTGGTCTCCTGAGTACATGGACTGCAGCTGAGGCTCTTCTTTCACAGCAGGGGCAAAAGATGAACATTGTCTTGTCACCTCAGCGTCACCCCACAATGTAATTTTTCTGTGTGTCTCATTTGATGTATTTCAGAATGAGTATAAAATTACTAATCATCATTGCCGAGGATACTGGGTGAAAGAACTGATACAAGCACACATATATAAAACAGATTTTCTGTAGACCCCATAGGGATCATTCATAGAATCATACGGTTAGAAGGGACCTCATGAGGTCACCTAGTTCAACCCCCTGCTAAAAGTAGGACCACTTCAACTAAATCACCCCAGGGTTTCTCTAACCAGACCTTAAATGTCTCCAAAGATGGAGATGACACCACCTCCCTAGGTAACCCATTCCAAAGCTTCACCACCCTCCTAGTAAGAAAGATTTGCCTAATATCCAACTTCAGCCGCCCCGGTTACAGCTTGAAGCCATTGCTCCTTGTTCTGTCCTCTGTTACTACTGAGAACTGCCTAGGTCTCTCTGCTTTGGAGCACCTCTTCAAGTAGTTTAAGATTGCTATCAAATCCCCCTCAGTCTTCTCTTCTGCAGACTAAATAAGCCTAGTTCCTTCAGTCTCTCCTCATAAGTCATGTGCCTCAACACCCTAATCATTTTTGGTGCCCTCCGCTGGACTCTTTCTAATTTGTCAACATCTTTTCTGTAGTGTGAAGCCTGAGACTGGACACAGTATTCCAGATGTGGCCTCACCAGTGCCGAATAGAGGGAAATAATCACATCCCTTGATCTCCTTGTAACACTCCTACTCATGCAGCCCAATATGCCATTGGCCTTTTTGGCAGGAAGAGCACATGGTTGACTTATGTCCAGTTTCCCATCCACCATAACCCCCAGGTCCTTTTCTACAGTGCTGTTACTGAGCCGATCGGTCCCCAGCCTGTAGCAATATGTGGGATTTGTCCATCCTAAATGTGGGACTTTGCACTTGTCCTTGTTGAACCTCATGATATTTTGTTTTGCCCAATGCTCCAATTTGTCTGGGTCTCCCTGAATCCTATCCCTGCCCTCCAGCTTGTTCACCATTCCCCCCAGCTTGGTGTCATCCATGAACTTACTGAGCTTGCAATTTATCCCATCACCCAGATGATTAATGAAGATGTTGAACAGAACCAGCCCCAGGACTAACCCCTCGGGCACTCCACTAATTACGGGCTGCCAACTAGACATTGAGCCATTGATCCCTGTCTGCTGAGCCCAATGATCTAGGCTGCTTTCTATCCACCTTATGGTCCGTTCCTCCAAACCATACTTCCTTTACTTGCTGACATGAATGCTGTGGGAAACCATATCAAAAGATTTGCTAAAATTGAGGTATATCACATCGATGGCTATTCCTGTGTCCATATATCTGGTCATCTCATCATAGAAGGCAATCAGGTTGGTCAGGCATGATTTGCCTTTAATGAATCCATGCTGACTGTTCCTGATCACTCTATTTTTCTCTAAGTGTTTCAGGATGGATTCTTTGAGGACCAGCTCTATGATTTTTCCAAGGATTGTGGTGAGGCTGATTGGTCTGTAGTTCCCCACTCCTCCTTTTTCCCTTTCTTGAAGATAAGCACTATATTTGCCTTTTTCCAGTCATTCAGGACCTCCCCCGTTTACCACAAGTTTTCAAAGATAATGACTAGTGGCTTTGCAGTCACATCAGCCAACTCCCTCAGCACCCTCAGATGCAGTTCATCCAGCTCCGTAGACTTGTGCACATCCAACTTCACTTAGTCCCTAACCTAACCAAGGGCCACTCTCCTTCTCTCTATTCTGTGTTACCCAGTGTAGAAGCCTGGGGGCTGATGCTGCCTGTGAAGACTGAGGTAAAAAAAAACATTGAGTACTTCAGTCTTTTCCACATCACCCTCTACGAGGATGCCTGCCCCATTCAGTAAGGGGCCTACACCATCCCTGATCCTCTTCTTGTTACTGGTATACTTGAAGAACCGCTTCCTGTTATCCTTCACATCCCTTGCTAGGGATGCCAGGGAGCCAGTTGCCCTTTGGGCTTTCTGATTTTTCCCTACAGGCCTGAGCAATATGCTTATCTGCCTCCCTAATCATCTGTCCAATCTTCCACTTCTTATAACCTTCCATTTTGTGTTTCAGCTCACTGTAGAGTTCTCTGCTATGCCACGTTGGGCACCTTACATGTTTGCTGTTCTTTCTGCACATCAGAATGGTACCTTCCTGTGCCCTTAGTAGGGTTTCTTTAAAATACAGCCAGCTCTTTTGGATGTTGTTCCCCTTCACATTAGCCTCCCAAGGGATCCTGCCCATCACAGCCATGAAGGAGCCAAAATCTGCTTTTCTGAAGTCCAGGGTCTGTGTTTTGCTTCTTTCCTTTCTTCTTTTGATCAGGATCCTGAACTCTCCCATCTTAGGGTCGCAGCTGCTAGGTTGCCATTCATTTCTACATTCCCAATCAATTCTTTGCTGTTTGTGAGCAGCAGATGAAGATGTTCAAGGCCCCTGGTTGGTTCCTCCAGCTTTTGTACCAGGAAGTTGTCCTCAACACTCTCCTAGAACTTCCTGGACTGTCTGTGCATGGCTGTATTGCCCACCCAGCAGATGTCAAGGTAATTGAAGTCCCCCATGAGAACCAGGGCGCATGATCTGGAAAATTCTGCTAGTTGTCCATAGAAAGCTTCATCCCCCTCCTCCATCTGGTCTGGTGGTCTGTAACAGACACCCATCATGACATCACCCTCATTGCACTCTCCTGTAAACTTATTCCAGAGACTTTCAACAGGCTTCTCTCCATTTTCATCGTGGAGCTCCGAGCAGTCATAAAGCTCTTTTACATATAGTGCTACTCCTCCACCTATTCTTCTCTGCAGTGCAGGGGTCAGCTACCCAAAAAGGAAGAAGAGCCATTCTCCCTCCCTCCACCCACCAGACCCACATGAGCTGGACCTGGCCCAGCAGCTGTGCCGTGGCCCCTAGCACTGGCAGGGGGTGTGTGGGTGGTGCGCACTCCTTCTGTCCCTCTCACCATTCGCGGGGCAGAGCAGTGCTGCCCCAGCTGGCCGTCCCTCCCAAGAGTGGCTGGGGGAAAGCTGCAGCTTGTAGAGGCGGGGCCCTGGAGCAGCCCCTCTGAGGAATTCAGGCTGCTTTGGCCTGGCCGCTCGAAGCCTGAAGAGAGGCCATCTCACCCCCAGGCCCTTGATTGGTCCCGTTGAGGCCTGGGGTGGCTGGGTTGACGCAGGCTGAATTCTGCAGAGGGGCCATTCCAGGGTACCGCCCCTGCAAACTGCAGCTCTTCACTGGCCACTCGTAGGAGGGATGGCCGGCTGGAGGAGAGGCAGCACTACTCTGCCCCACCAGTGAAGGGAGGGAGGGACAGAGGGACTGCGTGCCGCCTGCACACCCCCCTTGCCGGTGCTGGGGGCTACGGAACAGCCGCTGGGCTGCTTCTGGCTCATGCGGTTGTGGTGGGAGGGTGGGGGTGATGCTGGTGCCCCAAAAGTGGAGTCCCTCGAGCACACCAGGCTCCCTGGAAGAGATTGCAGGGAGCCAGAAGGGGATGCTCAGTGAGCTACAGGTGGCTCACTGAGCCTGCATTGCCGATGCCCATCTCTGTCTGTCCTTTCTGAACAATTCATACCCATCTGTGGCAGTGCTCCAGTCATGCAAGCTATCTCACCACATTTCTGTTATTCCAATTACATCATAGTTCCTTGTCTATGCCAGTACTACCAATTCTTCCTGCTCGTTTCCCAGGCTCCTTACATTTCTGTACAGGCACCTAAGATACAAGGCCTATTGCCCTATTTTCCCCTTCTGATTGTCTCTCCTGTTGCATCTTCCTCCTTGGATTTTCTCCTGGTGTCCTCCTTCCCTATTCACCTCTGGTACTAGGGCTTCATTAGGACACTTAAGACACCGATTAGTCCCCTGCCCCCAGTTCTGACTAGACTCTCCTTTATCTCTGCTGTTACAACTTTGACTTCCCCCAAGTTCCATGCCTTTCCCCAGGTCTCCTTCATTGTGACTTACCTGTGGACTTTCGTCACCTTCCCCCTTCACACCTAGTTTAAAGCCCTCCTCACTAAGTTAGCCAGTCTACATCCAAATATGCTCTTCCCTTGCCTTGATAGGTGGAGTCCATCTCTGCCTAGCTATTCTTTCTGGCTGTTATTTCCCTGTGGCTGAGGAAGCCAAAGTCCTCCTGGAAACACCATCTTCAAAGCCAGGCATTCACCTCCAGGATGCATCTGTCTCTGTTCAGGCCCCTACCCTTGACTGGAAGGATCCAAGAGAATACCGTCTGTGCTCCTGGAGCCCTGTAGTTACTTTTGATCTGCCAAGGGTCACATCTCACAGTATCATTAGTGCCCACATGGATGAGTAGCATGGGATAGTAGTCAGAGGGCAAGATGATTCTCGACAGTTCCTCCTTAATGTCTTGGATACGGGGCCCTGTCAGGCAGCATACCTTCCAGGATGCCATGTCAGGGTGGCAGATGCGTGCCTCCCTCCCCTCAGAAGGTTCCCAACTGCCAGTACCCTATGTTTCTTCCATGGTGTGGTGGTTGAGGTCCTCCCAGCCTCTGGTGTGCATGGGTTTTCCTTTTCCACGTCATCCCTCGTTGCCAGGGCTGGATAACGGTTTTTCATCACAATGGAGGGTGAGGTGGAGCACTGTCTGCTGCCAGAAGTAACCAGCTGCCAGTCTCCCCCCTCTGCCAGAGCCATCTCATCATTCCCCGGTGGTGTGGCAGCAGTCCTCTGTACCTGCATAGTTTCCTCAGCCTTGGATGTCTCCTCATCAGGGGTTAATGTAAGGGGGAACACACCAGAAGCCTGTTCTGAGGCCCATGATTATTGGGGGCCAGCGTTCTGAGGCCCCTAAAAATAGAATAATAGGGTGTAACACAGCCCTGTAGTGTTCCACCGCATTACCCCTGCACGGACACTTCCCTCTGCTCACTCCACTCCCAGCCATACCAGCAGCCTCGCCCCCATGCCATGTGCTCTCCACCTGCCACCACCTTGCAGTCACTGCTCCTGGCTGTGCTGCTGCTGCTGTGTGCCCTGCTGCTTGGAAAACCCGAAGGGGAAGGACAAGGTGCTGCACCAGCAGCAGGTGGTAGTGGACATGGTAAGCTGGAGACAGGTGGTGGGAATGGAGGGGCCCGGAGCAGTGCAAGTCACTGGAGTAAGGGGTCAGGATGGGGGGCTGGGGAGGAATGGAGGCAGTTAAGAGGGCTGAGGGGAGTGGAGGAGGGTATGGGGACAAGGAGACTAGGTAGAGGCTGGTGGGAGCTGGGTAGTGGTGGAGGGAACTATGATGGGCTGCAGTGGCGATTGGGGAGGGGGGCTAGGGATGGAGGGTGCTGGGGATGTCTGGAGCGGGTTGGGAAGCTGAAGGGGGGTGGAGTGAAGATGGAGGAGCTGGGGGTGGGGGTTAGGAGGGCTGGGGTGGGACTTGGGTGCAGGGAGTTTAGGGAATGGGGATAGTGGCTGAGGAGGACATGGGGAAAGAGGGGTCCAATGTGGACACTAGTGGACAAGGTTGGGGTGATGATGTAGATTTGAGGCTGTGCTTCATTTTTGAGGAAAGAGCTGGTGGGGCTCCAAAAAGGCCTACCTGGGCTGGGGCCCACCTATGGATGAAGGGGGGGCTGGACAATATGGGAAGGGGGCCCAGAGATTAGGAAGGTTCCAGGGCCTGTCAAATTATACTTTAACCACTGTTCCTCATGGATGCTATCAAGATATTTCTCTAGGGCATGGACATTCCTGAGCCTAGCCACCTCCTCCCATAACTCTCCCACCTGCTTCCTGAGAGATTCCACCCAAAGGCACCTTTCACACTTAAATGATCTCCCCAGCCTGATTGTCTGTGAACGGGAAATGCAGGCCACAGTCCCTGCAAGTCTACATCAGGATCTAGGTGAAGACATCCATGGTCAGACTGTCTGTCTGAGGAGCAGGTGATCTCATTCCCTGCTTGCAGGGGCAGTCTTAGTTTTTCTGGGGCCCTGGGCAAAAGTCAAGGATGGGGCCATCCAGCCACATGGGGGGGCATCCTTGATTTTTGCCCTCCTTGATAGTGGCTTCCTCACACCCCCCTCCTTAGCTGCTGCCCCACGTGCTTCCCAATCTCCTCCCTCTGACTCCACCTAGGTCTCCCCACCTCACCTGGCTGGCTGGATCTTCAGGCATTCTGGCTCCTCCTGGCCTAGCCAGCTCTTGCCTTGGCTGATCCATCTGGGGAACATGGGGCAGCCAGGAGATTTAAAACAGCCCAGCCAGCTGCTGGAATCCACCCTGCCTTAGCATGGGGGCCCTCCTGTAGCACGGGGCCTGGAACACTTGCCTACCTTGCCCCATACTTAAGACCTCCTGTGTTTGCTTCACCCAACCTCTAAAGAAAATCCAGCTTAGCTGAGTTCATCTGAGTTTCTGAAGCTGACATAGTTTGACTCACTCTCATGGGGATATTTGCTCTTTGTTTCTCTTTGTGACTTTTCCCCTGCCTCAAAGATGGAGACACTGTATTTTAGGCTATTCAACAAACTGATGTTCTGATACTCTTTACTATGACTGAAGAAACTGACTCTTTTGCTTGTAAATTGTTTTATGACCAGATAGTGAATTTTAAAATGTATGCTTGCACACCTCTCATACGATATAACCATTACTGTTTAGCTGACAGAAGCCATTTACTTCAACTCATGGCTGACACAAAAGTGTTTTGGGTAAAATTAAAAGAAAAAAATACCATTGGACATATCAAGGTAGGAGTAATAGTGGAAACTCTGCCATTAAATATAAAGGGGTCAATTTTCCCACCCTACAGTATGTATAGCTTCCATTAAAATAAATGGGAGTAGTAAAGGCAAATATATCATTCTGCTATGAAGTGCTTAGTATTTGGAGAAAAGGAAAGGACAAGTTGTACGTGTTACAAGTGAGTTACTCGAATGCATGGACTGTTTAACATTACCAAAAGAGAGACTTTGGACATATGGCTTTGAATTAATGTTACTCCTGATAATATTTGTCATGATTTATTATTTGTTAAGTTCCAAGAATGTGTGTTAAATGATAACTGAATAGCACTGTTCTTCATCAACTCACAAACAGCATGGATAGAGAGAGAACAGTTACTGTGTGTCAGATTTCAAACCAGGTCAGGATGAGGGAAATATTTGTATTTGAGATGTGCAAGGAACACATTTTGGTGTAGGAGGTTTGATAGTTGTCATCTTCCTTGGTAGTCTGTACTGTGCTAATAGTCTAGCCATGGTGTTAGCAGGGTATTGACACAAAAAGCTAACTGCTTTCACAACAGTTGCCTCTAATCTTATTTTTGTGTACTTATAGTGTATAAGATAATGTTTGTTCTCAGGTGGGTTCTTTTGCTGGCCTCTTGGCATAAAGAGATCATCTCATATTGACAATTATGGAACAATATTCTTATCACCCTTAGTACAGGGGGTATTACTGCTACCCTACTAGATTTCATTGAATGGGTTTTGAGTTTGGACCTGAGATGTCTAATTTTCTTGATTATGGTCTAATAAAATAACTCGGTGCTGTGTTCAGGCACGTGTGTATCATGATCTCTGAACAGTGGTGGAACTGAAATGTAAGGCTTCTCGGATAGTTTCCAGCCTTGCTTTATGGTGATTCTTTCTATGTGACTCTGTTAGTTATTTTGTGCTGGGAGGAAAGATTGTTTTCATATCCTAGCTCTTTGGCTATGTCTACACTGGACCCTTAAGTCAACTTAACCTGTCTAAGGTCGACTTAAGCAACTCCAAGGCCAAATTTAGAATTTATTAAGTAAACTTAAGTATGTGCTTAAGTCAACTTAATAAAACCTTCCCTGCAAGTCAGCTTAAGCGTTAAGGTCAACTTTACAGGACAGGAAGCCCTGGGCCATGCAAGCCCAACCCCATGTCCCGATCGGGCTCTGGGGGCCTGATCCAGCTCCTGCTGCCAGCAGCAAGGGGCTGGGAACCTGACCTGGCTCCCAGCCCTTTGCTGCAGGTGGTGGGGGCTGGGAGCTGGCTCCTGCCACCAACGGCAAGGGGCTGCAAGCCTGATCCGGTTTCCTGCCACCAGCAGCATGTGGTGCAGGACCAGACTGGGCTCCCAGCCGCTTGCTGCTGCCAGCAGGTGGCTGGGAGCAAGCCTTACCTTGGTGGAGTCCTGCTCTCCCCCCCTGCACCAGGCAGTGCTGCTGGCGGCAGGAGCCGGCTCTCAACCCCTTCCACCTGCGGCAGGCAGCTCAGGGCCAGATCGGGCTCTGCGCTGCTTACTGTAGGTGGCAGGAGCCAGATCTACGAATGTAGACAGACCCCTAAGTTGACTTAACAAGGTCGACTTAAAGTCAACCTTGTTAAGTCAACTTAAAATAGCCCCACAGTATAGACATAGCCTTTGTTTCTGAGGACTGTTTCCACCAGTTAACTAATGTTTTTGGCTAATGGATTTGCTTCCACATCATTATATAGAGAATTTAATTTTCTTTGCCTCAGTAATCTGCTCTGAGCATGTACACAGCATAAGATTTGTTCAAAACTTCTGCCTTTTTTGCTCTTGATTTATACCTGTTGAAATCTGTCAGGGAAATGAGGGTATATTAATTATGCTGTGGTTTGGATCAGGAAGCTGGGTGGGTTATCTAGTGAGATTTGAAACTTACACTTTTCCACTGTCCAAATCTGGGGCAGGGACTCAAAATACAGAAGGTTAAAAGAAAAATACATCATAAAATGTCATGTTTTTTCCTGCCCTCATGAGCATTCCTCCATGACCCTCCCTAATTTTCATCTTATTTGTCTGTGACTCAGTTGCGCTTTAAACATAAAGCATCCAATCAAAGCAGATTTCCACATGAAAAGAAACAGCTGCTAATGTTTGTTTTTATAGCTTTATGTTTTTGTTTTTACTTTTCAATGGCTACAATTCCCTCCCAGAAGCCAGACAATATTTTTTCCCTAATGATTTTGTCTTTTTCCGCTTGGCAAACTTTAAATCCCTGCCCCCTTCCAAGCCCTCCCCTGCTGTGCTTTGTACAGAGATTAAATTAACATGGTTGTTTGGTTTAGCTACTACTACATCAGTTTGCATAGTTCTCTGTGGTATGTAAAAACACCTTTGTTTATGGACCCGCCTGGAGGATAGACGTCTGCTGTATGGATCAAGAGGTTACTAATATGCTGTTTTTTGTGGACAGCAGTAAAAATATTTAGAAAACAATCTTGCCAAAGGAGAGATGTGTGGGTTTTTTTTGTTTTGTTTTTGTATTTTGTTTTTTTTTACTACAGTGAGTGTAGGCTGGTGAAGTTGCCTATCTGACAAACTTTAGTGAAGGCCTCTTGCTTATGTAGGGGACAGAGTCAGTAGCAGCATTGCTTCCCCATATGTAAGTGAAGCAGCAGACATTGATGGCAAGAGTCTCATGGCGTGTCTACACACAGCACTACAGAGACACAGCATGTCTGGGGAAGATATTCTATGCTGATTGGAAAGAGCTTTTCTGTTGCCATCATCAAAGCACCTCTGTGAGTGGCAGTAACTATGCTGGCAAGAGAAACTCTCCTACACCCTGAGCACCCATAAGTTATGCAGACATAAGCTGTCATAGCTCAGAGCTGGGGTCTACAGATTCAGGTTTGTGCAGCTTGTACTGGGACACTAAAATAACTGTGTAGACATTTGGGTTCTGAAACCCACCCCTTCCCCAGGCTTCAGATCCCAGGTTCCAGCCCTAGCCCACAGTCCAGACAGCTAGTTTTAGCACCGTAGCATGAGCTCAAGTCTGTTGACCCAGGCTCCGAGACTCACTGCTGCTGGCTTCTGCTTGCTGTGTAGATGTACCTATGGAGACTGACATGACCCTCCCTGGTACTTCATTCTTCATAGTCTAATCATGAGTGCATCCATATTAATTCTAATGGTGTGGATTAATTTTAAATAATGTTCACATTCTCTCTGTTAGCCAGCCACCTCCATCATAGTGTCTGAGATTGGCACTGTCATTAATGAATGTGTCCTCTCTGTTCCCTGGACACCAGAGATGTGTTATTTCCCCTATTTACAGGTAATGGGGAAGACAAAAAAGGAGAATAAAACTTCATTTTGCAAATGTGGCCACTGATTTGGGTTGCTTCTATTTTTGCTGCCTGAACTGAGACACTGTGGGCCTAATTTCCAGGGATGCTAAACATCATTGATTTCCACTGGAGTGGTGGGTGTTAGACATTTCCAGAGATCAGGTCAACATGCCTCAAGCTGGACAGCCAATTTAGAAGGGTCCAAAATTAGTGGTCACTTTTGCTGATGTGGGCCTAAGTGAGCTGTCTAATGTCATACAGGATTTCTGTGCCATAGTGGGAATTGTACCCATGCCTCTGATTGTCAATCACATCTCTTACCTTTCCTGGCCTTCTCTGCAAGAAGCGTAATTTGGGATCATTATCAACTTGTTTCATGCAAAGGCTACTGGATTGGCTGTCAGATGTCAACGAACAATTTCAGCTCACTACTAACTGGGATATGTTTAAATTAGTAATATGGAAGCTCTTTATCAGTTCACTGAGCCATCCAGCTCTTTCCTCTGGCTAGTTTTTAAACCTAAAATGTAATCAGAATACAAGGGCCCTTCCCCATAATCTTATAATAACGTGAAGATTATTTTGTTGTGACATTAATATCAAAGTTCTAAAAAGGGATACTATTCGAGTCAGGTCAGTCTAAAAAATGCATAAATGTAAGAATTCTGTTGTCCAGCAACACAAACAACAATGAATTTTTGAACTCTTTCATGACTTAGAAAATAATAGGATTTAATTTTTAGCTTGACATACTGGGCTTTTTCTCACATAGCTCCTGGAATTTTTAGCTGGATTTTTTTCTATTATTTTCCACCCCGATGGTGAAAATTACTCCTTAGGGTACACCCAGAGAAGATACATCTCTGTGACCCTATTTTCTCTGCTAGACAGTCTTAAAAAAGGGGACTCTCTTCTTGCTGGGCATGCAGAGCAGCGTTGCATGGGAAGGATTCATGTCGGCTTGTAGAGATGAGCTCAGTACAGTAACCTTTTTTATTTTGGCCTCCCAATAATGGCCAAGAATTGTCTATCATCCTAAATGTTGCAGGACAGTACCTTTTTTGCAGCTCTATTGGACACCTCAAATTAATGGACACTTAAGTTTACTCTTTCTCTGCCTCCCCTCATCATCCATAAAATGGGAATGATATCTTACCTTGTTATTGAAGGGTAAATTAATCAATGATTAGGAAGCACTCAGTTATGAATGTCAAAGAAAAGTTCAGGAAAAAGTGAATAATTCTATATTCATAACAAAATTTGATAAACATTCAGTGAAATAGGGTATAGGGCCTTGAATACATTGAACAATGTGGTAAAGCAAAGTGTCAAGTAGCTGTTTATTAACTGAGCAATGTCCATTCTGTACACTGAATAAGGCAACACCCCCCCCAAAAGCAGTAGGTGTTCATATAATTACTTTTTCATGATATAAACACGCTCAAGAGGGTTGAATTAATTATGCTATTTCCTAACTTTTGAGTGCTTGAATTCGGAACCTTAATGTTTTGTAACGTGTATGTGTATATGTTGCGTGCGTAGGCTCTAAAAAAAAAAAAGTGAGAAACAGAAATTCGACTGTGGCATCATTACTCCTTCATGGTTCATCATTAGGATTGTAACCTGCTGACTACAGTGTTCTGCCACTTGCCCTATCACGTAACTGATAATAGTGGTAGGTTATCATCTTCTGTGTGAACCTGCACTCGCCAGCAGAGAATGGTGAGACTGAGAATCTTAGGTTCCATGTCAAGCTCTAGAGAGGAAGTCTGATGTAGGGGACAAAGATTCTTCTGCCTGTTTCCCCTAAGCTTGACCACTTCTGACCTGTTCCCTCCAATGTATCCCAGTCACAGTCTAGACCAGGGGTGGCCAAAATTACTCAGTTTAAAATTCATTGCACACTTTAATTTTATTGTAAAAAGAGGGCAAATATTGATCCTACTAATGTCAGATTCTAATAATTACTTAAGGTTACCATGAAAACTAGTCAGTTTCTAAAGGGATAGCTGTGTTAGTCTAGTCCAGCAAAAAAAACCAAGGAGTCGTGTGGCACTTAAAAACTAACAGATTTATTTTTCACATGAGCTTTCATTGGAGAAAATCCCACTTCGTCAGATGCTCACCCATCATCGAAGCATCTGACGAAGTGGGATTTTCTCCCACAAAAACTCATGCGAAAAATAAATCTGTTAGTCTTTAAGTGCCACATGACTCCTTGGGTTTTTTTGCATGAAAACTAGGCCTCCATATACAGTAAAAACTTAGCTTCTCCCTGCCATTCTGACTAGGCCACTGCTTCTCCCCACCCTCTCCAACCATGCCACACTTCTCCATGCCATCCCTGAGGCCCCGACCATGCTGCCACTTCCCCACTATCTCTGACCATGCTGCCATTTCCCACTGTCTCTGACTATGCATCACTTTTCTGCAGCATCCCCGAGGCTCTGACCATGCTGCCCTTTCCCCACTGTATCTGACCATGCTATCACTTCTGCACCATCTCTGACCACGCTGCCACTTACCCACAGTCTCTGAGCATGCCATGCTTATCCACTCCATCCCCGACCATGCCGCGCTTCTCCCTGCCATGCTCTTCTGCGAGCCATACTTTTTCTTTGAAGAGCTGCATGCAGTTTACGAGCTGCAGTTTGGCCATGCCTAATCTAGACTCTTCCTCATGTCTTATTCCCCTTGTATTCCCAGTCCCAGTCTCCACTCCTCCAGTTTAGTATTCCAGTCACAGTCTCTTTGCCCAAGCAGTCCTAGTATAGTCCATAGCTAGCAACTGCCAGTCACTGTTTCTTTTTTCCCCACTTCCACCTCTACTCCAGTTTCAACAGGCCTTTTGTCTTATTCTACGTCTTTCCCTCCACCCTGGTTTGGCTTTTTGTCCCTTTTGAATTCAAGTCAGGTGACCAGCAGGGGAAGTCACTGAGAACACACGCCACTTCTACATTCAGCTGCAATGGCCAGACTCCAGTCCAGCACAAAGAACAAATTCAGGGAAAGTCTGGCTTCTCCGTAGCTCTGAGCTGGAATATGCTTAATTGTTCTGTGAGGGTGGCCCATGTGGAGCCCTGCATGCGAAGGAGCTGTGAAGACTGGAGCATGCTCAGTGAGGATGGAGTCTTTGAAGATTTTAACTACTGTGCTCTCAGAAATCTTTACTGTGTGTGTGTGAAGGTTTTTCCAAAGCTTGTAACTGTGGGCCAAATTTTGACTGATTTTTCACAAGAACAGCTAAAAGTACATCCCTATCACAAAAGCTACCTGCTCACCAAATTTCACTTCCCTGCTTTTAAAGTATAGGAGACGTTAGAGCTTCTCAAAGAAAAGACCACCATTTTTTTTTTGAATGGCAAAACAGTGTTAACGTTTGGTAGAGTGATAAGCAGCTGAAAACAGTCTTATAACGCAAAGTGTTGGGCAGCTTCAGTAATAAGTGGTTCTACCCACACTATACTAATAATAACCTGGAAATCCTTTAACTAAATAATACCAGCTGGGATCTAAGTTTCCTATCAGTAACACTTCGGAGATGTAAACACCATACCACACCGCCTTCCTGAACTCTATTTGAGTAGTAAGTTCTGGGGGTGAGCATATACTGCTGAATTCTCATTGATCTGTCTAATGCAAAGTTAGAGCTTTGGTGGCTGCCATGCTCTAATTTTTATACTGTATGCTAATTACTCTTTTGAATTAGAAATGCATGTTCAGCACAATGTAAAACAAATTTTAAGTGACATTGTGATTCTCTGTTGCAAATAGCCTCCAGCCTTTTCCAGCATATATAGAAATGCTGTTCTTTTTCTCAGGTCTATTTGAACATCGGTCACATTTTTATTAAGTTTGCAACAATCCCTCGCACAATACACAGGCACTCCACCACACTTAATTTTTTTTATCGTGTAAGCAAGGATGGTGCCAGAGGAGTTGTTTTCATTACACAATATTGGAATTAGGTGGGAGAATTTGGAAGTGGGTGTAGCTGTCTAAAGACTAAAAGAAAACACCAAACAAAAATGTAGAATGTTTAGCACTTAAAAAATATTAAAAGTTGGAACTTAAAAAAGGAATTAAACAAATAATGGGAAGTGGTGGAATCTCCATCTTTGGAAATATTTAAGGCCCAGTTGGATATAACACTGGCTAGGATGATTTAGTGGGAGTAGTCCTGCTTCTAGCAGGAGGTTGGATTAGAATACTGCATGAGGTCCTTTCCAACCCTATGATTCTATGATTAAATACAACTGAATTTTATTGAGCTAGGCATTAGATTTTTTTTGTAGGCCCAGAGCGTAAATATTCCAAAGGTTTATGCATGATGGCACCCCATGTACAAATTTTCTGTTCTGGTTGGCAGCCCAATCTCTGGGGATGGTTGCATGTAAGATATGAAACTCTGAAGCCCACAGAAGTAAATGTTATTTCAGTTTTAACAATAAAGATTAACAAGTCTTCAGACTGCAGCAGTAACATTAATCCTTACTACAAGCCCATGAAACAGGTTAGTGTGCCATGTATCTCCGCTCCACAGATGGGAAAAGTCAGGCAGCTCCGTAACGTGAGCAAGGTGATTGCTGCAGTCAATTTCAGAGTTAGAATTCAAAGTTATCAGTTCCTGTCTCCTCCTCCTATGCTCAGACTAGATCATGCCTGTTCATGCAAACATTTTGATATTTTGTAATTGCATGGCAGTTAGCACAATAAAAATACTAGGGCTAACTCTCATTTTAGGTGCAATGATGGAATTTTCCCTTAATATCATCCAAGTCACATATTAATATTAAGCTGGGCTTTCTTCAGGTCCTCCACCTGGTCCTGCCTGGAGCATGATAGCTGCTCCCCCCTTCTTGGCCCTGTTCCTTCCCTCCCCCTCTCACCATGTGGGCCCAAAGGTACCCTGGCAGGAGTGCGGCGGCTACTCCTCCCTCCCAGCCGTGCACCTCTGCCTCTTGTTGCAGTGGCAGTCGTCCACTGATCAGGACATGGTGACTGCCCCCAATGTGTGGGCCCAATGGTAGTGCTCTGGAGGGCATCTACTTATTGTATCCATTTCTTCAAACTAATTCTTAGCAGATAAAGGAAATTTTGAAATTCATTCTTGTAGCATTGATAGCATGTCCATTCTTGGTTCCTAGGCAACATATTGGAATACAGTCCAGACTAATGGCTACCTCATAACGTGGGGTGCCTTGCAATGCCTTTCTGTTGTAGCTTCCAACCTGGACTGCTCACAAACATCCTTCAGCATTCAGTTCATGCTCAGATATGTTTGTGTAACAGCAACCTGCCAGTCGCACTCAGGCTCTCATCAGCCATGGGTGTACACTGTGGTGACCCTAACACACTCCCATTCCTGCATTTTACCCCCAGAAATGCCTAGCCCTTTCCTGGATAGTCTTAATATATGAAGTCCATTATTTCTTTAATGGAATAAATACACAACTACTTATTACCTTAAATAGAGTTACCCAGACACTTTAAACACACCGGATCAGATAAAATGCATTTATTAAATACAAAGAGAGATTTTAAGTGAATACACACAATGGAACATACGTCAAAAATGGTTGCAAGGAAAATAAAGACAAAATGCTTTCTAGTGCCTAACACACTATATTAAATTCTAGAAAAGTTTCTCAGCACATCTTCCCAGCAGCATTAATGTTCAGATCAGTACCCCACCCCTACAACTCAACGATGGTTTCCTCTGACTTATCAGATGCTGAGAATGAGCTGGGCAAGGAGAACAAGGGAAGCGTCTTAGACTCTTTGCCCTTCTTTTTTATAGTTTTTAGTCCCGCTGTGAAAAGCATTTCCAGCTGAGAACAAGAAGGGCAGTCTGCTAGAAGGAGGAAACTCCATGACGTTTCTTTGCAAAAATTTCAGATCTCTTTGTCCTGCCCCCCTTCATTGCTGAAGACCAGCCAATTAATGGGTACTGGCTCATTAAGTCAGTTGACGCCTGGCTTGCATCAGCTTGCCCTTTGTCTTTGGCAAACTGGATTAACCATTCTTCAGACTTATCTGGGAAACATACTTCAGTCATGATTTTAGCTTATGTTGATAACTTTGCCTATGATGTTGTTACATGCACTTTATCATGATATTAGTGATCACCAAGTCCTGAGTTGTCAAATGCTACCTCAAAAGGCATACATTGTACAAAGATTATTACAGTAGTGAGTAGGGTGTGGATGCGGGAGTATTCTGACACAACATACTAACCAGAATATGAGTGGAGCAGAGCCTGTCATTAGCTTTGACCTATAACAAGTCCCTTTGCATTGTGTCAGCAACCAAATGAAGAGAGAATGCTTGGTAAGTTTCACATCCATTGCAAAATGGTTGGTTTAGTGTTCTGTTCCACTCAGTAATACATGATATTCACTTTTCACTGTGGACCAACGGAAAGGCTGCATAATTTAGATGTTCAAAGGAATGAACAAAGCTTGTTCTAAGTCCAAATCAAACCAAAATGATACTGGAACTTATACCACTGGAAGTCAAGAACCCACTCCAACCTAGCACCTGTCTTTTCTGGAAGAAGAGGAATTAGCGTGCAGTGTAAGTGTCAGCATATCTGCAACAGCAAATTTGTAACTAAAGCGAACCTCCAGATACTGCAAGAGGAAATCTAAATTCAGAAAATTGGACCTTTCAGTGGTATTTGTCGTTACACTGTTGTTTGTTTGCACACCTTTGGTTCTAGTCAGACTCTTTTGTGGACACATACAAAACTTGTGGGATATTTTGGCATTGATAGCTCTTGTTGATATTATATCTCAGACATATCGTAGGGCTGGGTTTTATGATTCCAAATGCTTCCATTGGCTTTTTTCCACTAGGTTTGTACAGCCAAATGTTGTGCACCATGAATTCACCAGCACAAAATGGTCGTAATGTAGGATGACAAAAAGACCCAGAATGGAATAATATGCAACCCTCAAAACTGTGATTGAATATTAAAAAACATAGCTATTGAGGAAACAGTCAACCATCACACTAGCCGTGTATTTTGGTTTGGGATGTGGCAAAATATTTGAACAGACACCACTCAGTAACATTTGAACGCTTTTTACATTTTTAATTTCATTATTTAATGGTTGGGGCATGAGTGTCAGTTGCCATAAGGGAGCAAAAAAAATGCAGCTTTTCAGGTTCAGAAAGCAAGCTGCATTTTGTTCAGTGCACAGAACAGGCCACTGGGCCCTGCAGTTCCCATGGCTGTGAGCACTTTGGTTGATTTAGGGTAACAGGAACTGAAGGAGGGGAGGAAAACCCAGCTTTCACTTTAAAAAATTCCGGCCATTTTCTTTGTGAAGAGATCTTGAAAATTGAAGCCATTGTAAACTAATTACAAGAATTGAAAGATACAAGCAGAAATCCCCTGTAAATCTTGCACACACTTTTCATGGAAAATGAGATGGTTACATTTGGGTGTACCCAAATCATCTCTTTCACACTCCCCCACATACCTAGCAGTATATAATCATGGTGGATAGGTGCTGGTTACATCTGGGAAGAGAGTGGCAAAAATGATTTCACTGGCCAGCTCTGGCATCACATTCCTCAAAGACAAGGAGGCTTATTTCAGTTACATGCATGTAAATTCAAAGTAAATTCACTGAAATGCTCATGTGAAATCCTGACCCCATTGAAATTAATGGCAAAACAAACGTTCGGTTCAGTGGGTCCAGAAATTGCACAACTAATGTGCTTTCAGTAGCTGCATTTTTATTTCTATTTTTTATTTTCTGTGAAAGTTATAGCAACATCTAGTGTTATCTAAAGGTAGTTTGGATGCAGTTGGGAAAATTTCCTAAAAATATCTTTTGCATAAACCCCAGAAAGCGCTCTCTCTCTCTCTCTCTCTTTCCATCACTGGTGATTATCTGGGTATTTGAGAATCTTCCTACACATTTTTTTCTAAATAGCTTGTTCCACTTGCCTGCTTCATTCAGCATTCACTGAGCTGGTGTTAGTAAAATCAAAGTTCATAACCATGGAAGTATATGATATGCAACAAGCCACTTCCAGCTGAGCATAGCTCCTCAGTGGCTGCACTTTGTGGAGGCCTTTCTTTTTTCTTTTCTTTTCTTTTCTTTTCTTTTCTTTTCTTTTCTGTCCTGTAGAAGAGCTGATACCAACTGATCAAGTCAGGGTTTGAGGCTTATCAGTGGAACATGAAGGAGGCATACTTGGCAAGTCCAGGAAGTAACAGATTCTGCTAATTGCATTCAAGTATCTGCCCATCGGTTGGCAAGTGTAACAGGAAGCATTTGTGATGGCTCAACGACTGGGCTGTGCATGGTGAATGAATTGGGCGGGAGCTGTCTCAATGGACAAGGGAGCTTCTATTTAACAAAAATGTCTTGATAATCAGCTGTTCTGGGAAAGGAAGTAGAGAATTAGTGCTTGAAAGTTTAAAGGGATTTTGATAAATTATAACATTTTTAGGGCCAGATTCTCAAATTGGTATCAATGGAGCTGTGCTGATTTATGCCAATTGAGAATTTGGCTCTTCATTTTCTCCTTGTGTGGACTGTCAGATGGTCTGAACGTCAGGAAACAGGGTGCACCTGAGGTGTTTTATATTTTAAGTACTGGCTGTTTCAATAGGGTTTATTTGAAACTTCTAGGGTTGCTAATATGGGAGGGTTTCTGGCTGTGTTGCTATGAATGAGTGCTGCCTCTCTTTGACAGGTTACAAGCTCCTTTTCCAGGCCTGTCTTCCAGATGTTCCCTAGCACTAGGCCCTGACAACTCTCTAAGGGAACAAAGCAGCTGGATTGTGTACATATAAGCAGAGGAAGGGAAGGTTTGAGAGGAACTTACGAGGAAATAGTTTGAGAACATAAGACTGTCAGCTGCAAGGATGGGGTCATCTTCCAACACTTCTCAGGGAGAATTGTAGAGGTTGACAACAGTAAAGGGAATATAGGGAGGATGAGAGAGATGGTATCCAAGTTTTTTCCAAGAGCTCCTGTCTCTTAGATTTGACTTGACTCTGTGGGTTCTTAGATTTTAGGGTAGTTTGATGTTTGGCTTATTGTCAGTTTGTTTCTTTGATGTGTTTGTTAGTGTGAGTCTAGTCACCACTGTTTTCTCAGCTTTCAGAAGCAGAAGATGCTAGAGGCAAAGTCCTGTCAAATAATAATAACAATAATAAAAAATTATTGCTGTGAATGTAGACGAAAGAAGGGTACATTTGTGCCTAGGACAAGTACGCACAGTAAGGTAACCAAATGGCAAGTGTGCAAATTCCAGACTGGGTAGGACGTTTAGGTGCGTTTTAGGAAAAGCTCCAAAAATTGGGACTCTCCCTATAAAATCGGGAGAGCTGATCACCCTAATGCCCAGATATGTATCTCTTTTGGTAAAAAAAAAAAAGAGATTTGCAAGGCTCATTCTAAAACAGTGTATTGAAATAGTCAGTCCAGATGCTGTTAGCAATATGGAGTCACTACATATAATGATGCTTCACTTTCCTGTGGCATTGCAGATTGCAAAGCACTGTACAAGCAATAATAACGAAGCTTCATAGCTCCCCTGTGAGGCTAAGTGCTGTGATCTAATTTTCCCTGTTGGGAAACTGACATTCTTAAGGTCAAACACAGAGCTGGGTTAAGTGCCTGGGTATCTGTCTGGAGCTTATTAGGAATACAATTGTTGGATATCTTCTGAGGAAAAACAGTCCAAAAATGACTGGAGCACAATGAAATCATAGAAGTGGATGTTGGTCTAAAGGTCCTTGGCATGGTAGCTGATGTTTGTGCTGCCCATCATGTATAAGTAAACTACTTCCAGGTTTTCTGCTGACCCTAGAGGTCAAAAATTGACCAAAAAAAAGTGATCAGAGAAATTTCAGGGGTGATGCTGGATGGTGTTTGGCAGATCTAATGCATGGATGCAGTTCCAGCGGTTGCCATTACTGTCCACTCTGGCGCTACCAGATGCAGAACAACCTGGTACAGGATGCAGTAGTCAGGAGTATTGCTTTGAGCAATCGTGAAGGTAATGCCTTTGCGGCATTTCTTATGCTCCTTCAAGAATTGTTGTGTTTGGACCTGATAGGCCTGCTTTGCACCCTGTATAGTAATTTACACGTGTGCAAAGATGATGCAAAATGCTATCATTCTGATTTAGCTGCTAATGCCCATTTGCCAGTCATTTTGCATAGGTATGAATGACTCTGCAAAGTGCAGCAAAATGGAGAATCAGCCTGGTAGGTGCCAAAAATATTCCAGGGGTTTGTAAAGGTGCTGGAAGAACCAAAACACTGTAACATAGGACAGACTTCAAGGGCTGAGCTGGAAACAGGTCTGTGATCTTTTAATTTCCTCTAAGCACTATTCTGTGAACTCCCATTCACAGCTGTGATTTTCCTGGTATGGGACATAGGGATGCCAGATCAGATAGTTCACATACATGCCTGTTTTCTAATTACTTGGCCATGTTCCCTTCCTCAATATCACAGCAAAAAAAAAAAAAAAGGGGGGGGGGGGGGCTGATCCTGCAGCCCTTGTTCATAGAAGCAATTCTTATTCATGTGAGTCTGGACTTCAGGGAAACTTGCTCATCATTGTATTAGGCCCTTGGTTCTTAAATAATATGACAAAAGATTGTTTTGACTATTTAAAATGTCTGCAATGCCAAAAATAGTCCCTGGCAGATCTCCACTGAAGTTAATGGAGGCATGCCAGGGATGATTTTTGCCTATAGTCGGTAGGAAAACGAGTCTTCTAGCAACTGTAAATTTTGAAAAGAGCCTTTGTGGTTACAATTAAGTTTTTCAATATTGGCAGCAAATGATGACATTTTAGGTAGTTTTACATAGACTTCAGTGATTTCGCCGAGATTTGAGAGAGTTCTATAAATGCTTCAAAGAAACAGAAAACATTAATAATGATATTTTTAACCTGGTGAATGAATTCAGCTTAACCAAGTGCTGAATTTTCAGCACACTTAGTAAGGCATTTTATCATTATCATTATTACTTTATTTCACTTTTTCTCTGATTCCCCTTTCACTTACATCATAGTATGTCTGCTGACTTAATTGAAGATTAGGATTTTCCCTGGTGTTAGAAAAGAATCAGACCCACTTTTTGTAAAATATCCTATAAGGAAAAATGAAAAAAAAAAAAACAATATAAAATCCCTACATATGTGTCCGTTTTGCTTGTCAAAGTTTGATTTTTGTTCACCCCCCCCCACCATTTTGGATGGAGCTGAAATCAACACAGTTGTTTAACAACTGCACATCACAGAACTTCTTGTTATTCCTAAATCACCCTGGTGCACCAGCGTCAGTGTTGGCTTTCCACTCAAGTCTCAGAACAGTGCTTCTTGGTTAACCACAGTGGTTAAAGTATAATTTGGCAGGCCCTGGAACCCTCCTAAATTTTTGGGCCCCCTTTATGCAGGTCTGGGCCCCCTTCACCCACCCCAGCTACTGCCCCCAAATGCCTGCCCCCACCCCAGCTACTGCCCACCACCCCAACTACTGACCCCTGATCACCTGCCTCCACCTAGCTACTGCCCCCCAAATGCCTGCCTTCCCACCCCAGCTACTGCCTCTGGAACACCTACTCCCCATCAGACTCCTCTTTCCCCTTGTCTTCCCCAGCCCACCATCCCAACCCCTAATTCCTACTCCACCCCTCTGTGCCCTTTCCCCGCCTGCTGCCTGACTGTCCCCACCCTCCCAAGTCCTCTTTACCTGGTGGGGCAGGGAAGGGGTGCGCAGGGACTCACGGCCACTGCCAAGGTGGGCGAGGAATCAGCCTGGGCTGGGCTGGGGTGAGGCAGGGAGGCTGCAGTTGTGGCGCTGGCTGGCTGACAAAAGGGGGAACAGGCCCAAGACTTGTTTTGGGCTGTGAGCACCTCCCAGGCCTGGCAGGTAGGGGCAGGGCCACCGTAGGTGCTGAGAAATGGGAGGAAGGAGTGGCTGAGCTTGCCCCTGCCTGCAGCCCTTGGCTGGCCCTGGGGGAATGCACTGGAACTCTGCATTCGGGTGCGTTTTTCTATTTTTAGGTGGCCCCAGAACACTGCCACCTAAAAATGGGGGGCCCCACGACACCGTTCCAGGGCGTTGCGGCTTGCTTTAACCAATGCTGCACCACATGCAGAGAGAGCCTCAAAGCATTAATTTTGCATAGCTCTGATAGAAATAGACTCATTTCAGTTTCTTGGGGTCCAGTTGGAACCATTGCGGGCAAGCTGTAGTCTTGATTTTTCTGTTCACTGATTTGTTTTGGCAAATACGTTATACATTAAGAGTAGGGCTGATCAAAAATATTCCATCTCAACTGTTTTTCACTGGAAGACTGTAGTTTCACATAAGAGAATTTTTTTCACAAAAATGTCTCTTTGGTGTAGAAAAGGTATTTATTTATGTCAAATAATCAAACATCTGAAAACCAAAATATTTCAGCCAAAATGTGAACTATTTTGATTTGAAAATGCAGGAGCGGTACTGCATAGGTGTTGCGTAGTTCAGTTGCCTCTCATCCTCATTCTCCTCTGTGAGACGGGTTCCTTACCCATCTTATGAGATACCATGGCCAAGGGGAAAAGGGAAGTCTTTATGAGTATGTTGTAAGTTTTTCCAAAACTATAAAGGTTAGAAGGTAGGATAACTCCAAGGTACAGTCCAGTGGTCAGAGTCTAAGTGCTTCTTCAGTGTTCGGTGCATCCCTCACTGGGGTGAGAGAGAGTAACGAAACACTACAAATGTTTAGGAACAGGTTCTCTGAAGCTGGCTCAGGGAGTATTTATTTTACTGGCCACCCTTCTTTAGGCTTCCTGATATGAAGGGAAGATATTTAAGTTTGTGGACTCTTAGAAGCTGTGATCATCCCCATCTTGGCTAGTGCTTCATGAAGGACTGCTTCAATACAGCACACAGCAGCCGGTGGGACATTTAAGGTTTTCTGTTCCTGGCAAACATTTAGTTCCCTAATGCCCTTCTAGTGACTCCTTCTTGGGAAGTTATGCTTTTACTTGCTGCCTAGTTTTTCAGTTTATGTAACAGATTCACCCAAAGGGCTTATGCTTCATGAACAGGTGATGATCATGACCACTGCCTGAGCAGGACCGCAGCTATGAAAGAGGGTGATAAGAAGGGTTGTGCATGGGAGGGAGAGCCTAGACTAGGGGTCTGCAACCTGTGGCTCCGGAGCTGCATGCAGCTCTTTGGCTGCACCCTTGGGCCCTGGGCTCCAGGCCCCAACCTGCCACCAGGGGACCTGGCAGGTGTCCCATGCCTGGCTCCAGGCTCCATGCCACCATTGAGGGACCCTGCAGGGGCCCGTTTCTGTTTCTAGGCTCCCCCACTCCCTGGTCATGGGACCCTGCAGCACGTCCTCTGGCCCAGCTCCTACCAGGAGGCTACATGCATGGTAGCTCTCAAAACACTGGGTTATTGAAGGAATTTTAAATAATGGCTCTTCTTATCTTTTGAGTTGCCAACCCCTGCCAACCCAAAGAACTGAGTTATAAGATTTTGTACACTTTTGCTTTTGTTTTTATGGGGTTGGTAGGGCCCTTTCTGACATAAGCGGCTTTCTCCAGAGAAGATAAGGTTCATAGTTTTTTTTATTTAGATTATTTTTTCTTGTTTGAACTGAAGGATCACCTTTTAATCATAGTCTTTTTCTTCATTTAATATTGGAAATGAACCAAGATATTGACATTTGATGATATAAAAATAATTTGGCCTGGGATTTTCAAAGAAGACTATGGGAGTTAGATGCCCAACTTCTATTGATTTTTTCCTATGGCAATTAAATATGTGAAAATCCAAGACTATGGAGCAACTGAAATCAGTTATAGAAAATAACTAATAATCTCCAAAGATGGTTCAAGGCAGAAAGTGCAAACCTTAGGTTCTCCACCTTTCAAATGTACTCTGCAATGTGATATTTATTAACATGATATGGCATATTTAGATGTGATGACATTGCATTTTGAAAGGAGGACACTGTGTATCAATGGCCTCGGATTGCATCATGTGGATCTGGTAAAATAGTCACAACAGAATTCACAGACACAAAGAGCCAGTAGATTGCAAGGGACTAGCAATAGTGGCATCTACTTTTAGGTCTCCAGTCCCTGTGTTATACATAAGGGCAGCAGAGACCTTAAGTTAATACCATTTGGTAACTGTTCAGTTGCCTCTGGGGAATTCAGGTTAGATCCTGGTGGACATCATCATTAACATCATAACTGGCATTCAGAAGAGAAGGCTCAGATTGGACAGATACAGATAGAGCTACCTTTTTCTAGAGTGATTCCAGTAGGTGAGGATAGAGGCATATTAGTAGCGAGTTTTCTGTAGAAACTTGACCTGTTCTTGTCCGTGGGCTTGCCCCTTCTAGGGTACAAGTATAGGATTCCCTCTCTAGAGAGTTCAATCTACTATTTTTGACAAGCATGAAATTCAGTAGACCTTTACAAAAAGTAGCACTAAAAAGATTTATTTTTCTTTACTCAGGTTAATTTTGTGTCTTTGTTCATTTGTATCTGCAGGTAGGTAGGTAGCTTTCCAGGATACAGACTGAGCTCCAACCTTCCCCGCTCCCCCCAGCATAGGCAGAACACTATGAAACTGGGGGAAGGTGGGCTGCACCTAATCGAGTTTATAAACAAAAGGGGAAAATAAAGCCATTCATTACTCTTTTTTGCTGCTTTAATTCTTACAAATATTTCAAAAAAACTAAAATTAGCCTTGCATTTGGACCCAGGTCTTCTGCAGGGTTCGTCCTCCCCCACATCTTTGCTTTGTTTTGTTTTAGCTAAACAGACTGAATTTTCAGCACTGAACAATGGACGAAGCACTGTAGCATTTAACACATGGTTTAGCTCCCACAACTACCAGTCTCTTGATCTGACACTGGTTGTCAAGTTTTCATGCTTTGAAATTGTCTTCACCATAATTTCTTGCCAGAAGCTGTGCTTCATGCTGTGGCAGAAGGGAAAACACAGGAAGGCCTGTTTGAATGAGATGGAAGAACAGAGATGAGCACTTTGTAATCTGAGATTAGTGGATAAAGAGACTAGAGGGAAAATACATTTAGTGCTAAAAAATTGCCCACTTAGAGTTAATGCGAGACAACCCACAGAGTGAGTGTATTTGAGGGCAGGGGTGCCAAAATCAAAATAAATATTTAATGTATTGACTTCATGCAAAACTATAAGCAGTGTCTCATATCTCACTCTAATTATGGAGTCAGTAGCAAGTGCTAAACAAAAGACACTGGAGTTTTCAATGATAGCATATCCAGGCTTGTATTTGCCTATAAATAACCTACTTGATATGAAACTTCTTGTTAAAATATGCTACAGTTTAATATGATCTGAGTTTAGGCTAGCTGTTCAAAGAGTCAATCAGTAGGGATTGTTTTATGTAAAATGTTGGGTGGGAAGTGTTGTATAGTGGTTAAGATAAGAGATGGATTTTATTTTTAACTCTGCCACTTACCCAATACTTGAGGTGGAGTTAAATTGCCTAGTCTCTTTCAGTGCCTCAGACTTCTCCTGCTGTAAAATGGGGCTAGTCATTCCTTAAATCCTTTGTCAAACCTTGGCTAACTGACCAGGAATTGAATGGGAGACTTCCAGGGCTAAAAGCTTGAGAGGATACAGCTTGAGCTGAAAACCTCAGTCTCCCTGGCTATAACAGCTCATTTTCTCCATGATCAGTATGGAATGTTACACTTGGAGATCCCTAAATGCCAAGTGTTATATAAAGTATTGTCAATGGCTTAAATTAATGAGCCCTTTTTCAGACAAACTCCTGTACTCTTTCGGGGGAGTTTTCCTGAATGAGAGAGTGAGTAAAAATTGAGTGATGATTCAGTCCCGTGTGACATGTTTTTATTTGAAAGTTTTCTTTTAGGAAGGGGGGGGGGGGAGGCTAGGCAACTCTTAACTCCTAATACATCCTTAACATTACCATAGCTCAGTTGTGAGTGCTGCAGCAGAGCTGTTACAGATCCTGCTTTGTACTGGAGCACAATCATGCAGTTCCTTGCCAGTCATAGGAGTTGAAGCCACTCCTCTTTTGCAGAGATATTTTGTTTCTGATTTGAGTTTGGAGGACCAATCAGAGGGCCGCACTGTTTTACTGTACTGTCAGATTGCAACCTTCTCCTACTCCAGCTAATCTCTGTAGCCTTCTTTGGTGTAGGCACAGCAGGCTGCCTTTAACGCACAAAATACATTAGCAGTTGTGCTCCACCCGTGTGAGTGCTGATGTTTAAAATGAGGTGGTGGCTGCTGTCCCTCCTGTTTGACAGCTGAATTTTTACTCTTGTTTCACGATCATCACTGGAGGAGCTGGGAAATTTTCTTGCCACTGGCATTTTTCTTTTCAATTTAAATGTCATCAATGGGCGTTTCTCCTTCTATTCTAGCATCATTGTCCTGTTCACAGATATTAAGACTAAGAAGCTTGATTCTCTAAGGCTCATATCCAAGGGCATCAGTCATTAACACACTGAGCTACATCTGCTTCTTGGCTAAGACTGAAGAAAGACATCTTAAGCTGGAAATCCTGCTTGCTGTCTCTCTCTATCTCACACACACAGGAGGCATATGCTGCAGCAGGTTCTTTTTTTATTCTAAAAGGCTGCTTCACTTTGGAGATGCAGTGACAATATAATGAAGTAAAAGTCTCCTGTTTTCAAGAAAGAAAATTATAGGAGTCAGCAAGTGAAAGGAAAGAACAAGTAAAAAGCAGTAGCAATAGAAGAGGAGTGGAAGAAGGACAGTGATTGAGAATTAAAAATAAAATTAGAGGAAACAAGTGGAAGGCTTACAAGACCCTGAGATATTTTAGTCTCAATAAGTGTCTGTTTGCTTCATTCTGTTATTTTCTGAGCAGTTTTTGGAGATTCCTAAGCTGTGCTGTTTCAGCTAGCATCTTTCCAAACGTGTCTTTTCACTCTCCTTGGCTGCTGCTGCTACTACTGTTGCTGCTGCTGACAGAAACGTGTTAGGAAAGCAGAAAGAGAAAATGCCAGCCATCCTGGTAGCCTCCAAAATGAAATCGGGACTACCTAAACCCATACACAGCGCTGCTCCCATCCTGCATGTCCCGACGGCCAGGACCATCCCCCAACCCTGTTACCTGAAGTTTGGAAACAAGGTGGAGGTGACCAAGCCATCATATTCCAGCCAGATCCCCCTCAAATCTCCTCATGGACATGAGAATGCAGAGGATGGATTCCTCCCAAGGAAGAGTATCTCTCTAGAAAATGGATTTGACACACAGGTTAGAAGAGAGGTTCTTTTGGGGAACGGGACATGGGAGGATTTGTTTGTATTAACTGTGAGTGTTATGTTTTGGGGGTCTTTCTAATTTCGGTGGTGTCATGTGGGGATGGGGGTGATTTTTATGGTTTTTTTATTCGTTTGTTTTGGTGTTGTGGCAGTGTTAGGTGTGCTGTGTATTTATATTGGCTTGTATGTTGGTTATTTGTGGGGTTTGTTGGCAGTGGAAGGGATGTTGCTTATGGGTGTGCCTTGTATGTATAGGGGTGCTGATTGGGAGGGTGTGTTCTATGTTTGTGGTGGTAGAAGGGCTGCTAATTGTGTTGGATTTATTTTGTATCTGGGGGTGTATTGAGAGTGTTGGCTACTAGTGTGTGTGCTCTGTTTGTGATTGTGTGTGTGGTGATGGGCAGGCTGTCATGTTCAGTGTTCAACTGCGGTGTACAGAGAATGTATCATCAGTCAGTTGTACACTTGAATGCAACTGACTAGCTTAGGAAATTCCTGGTAACTGGAATTTTCCATCTTTAGACGGTGCGTACATGTCATCTGAGACACAGCACTTCATTTTTAATATGCAGTATTTAGATTTCACTTGAATGTGGATGGGGTGATTCTTTAAATAAACTGTTTTCCATGGTGAGAGAAGAAATGTACGTTCTTCCACTTGTTTTATTTTTGCTAACGTTATTAACATTTTCGGTATGGATCAGGTTGCCTCTGTACTGCTGATGCACCATGTGCTTGACAGCGGTGTAAGCAGATAGTATGTGTTAGACTACTACAGTGTGAGCAAAGCAGATGGTCTGCTGCAGCAAACTGGGCTGATTAACATTATATAGAGGTGGCTGTGTAGGCAGCTGGTATATTTTGAAAACAGCCCAACATATTATAAACCTCTTGTGCAGCCATTTGACCCTGCAGGAAGGTGGGTGATACACTGGAAACGGGGTCTATTTGAAACAATCCTTGCTTTCCCCTGCAGTACTGGCTCATCCCAGTCATCTAGGGATTGTACACTGTGGCCTCAAAACCTCTTTCGTTAGCAATAGCATGACTGCTGATTGGGTACATTTGGCTTCCTGCTTTGCATTTTAGGATATGCTGCACTTTGCTGGCAGACAGGGTGACGTATCAGGCTAGTTGGGCCAGACTAACGTGACTGTACCAGTTCCTGGGGGATTGAAAGCAGAAAAAGGAGACATGGTAGTGGTGTCAGGAAGGTGACAGCAGACAGACTGACCTTTGCATCACATCGTGCTCTTAAGAGAAGAACAAATGTTATTTCCTCTCATCTTTGAGTTTTCCCTTCTAATTCTGAAACATCAGCAAAATCTCAGTAGACGCTGCTTGCTGTCTTGCTGAGATGTTCCTGAGTTTCTGTATATAGGTTTTCGTTGCTGCATAAACGTTTATTGTTTATGGCTATTGTTTCATTTTAAATAGCAATTTGAGCATAAAGAGAACAGCATGTATTTTAATGTGAAGCTAACCAAATGTTTATATATCATGATACTGAATTATGACTTTGAATGGGGGAAGATTTTGGCCAAAAAAAAAGTGGGACTTACTGAGTTTTGGCTAGTGTCTTGCCAAAATCTATGGGAGAAATCCTGATTATTCTCAATGCCCAATGCCTCCATTTGGGTCCACGTCTCAGCAGGTGACCAACATCTTAGGGTTTGTCTATATATGATTTATTTTTGTGTTCTGTTACCTTGGCTAAAGCTCTGGTAATCACATTCCTTTTATGCTCTGTTTATTGTTCTCACCCTGGTTACTTACATGCCCATGATGCAGAGCTGTTTCCACCCAAGATACTGACTCAGGACACTGATCTACACCTAATGAGAATAACTGATTTTTTCTAGACCAATTATATCAGCAATAATTTTCTTTCCCTCTCCACCACTATGAGGGTTTCTTTTGCCAGATGACAAGTCATCAGCAGGAACATTTTTCCTCCTAAAAAGTCTGCAGCTGAATCCAGGCATAGAGTATGCCAAGCCTAATAGTCCTGCACAGGTGGATTCTAGAGCAGATCATTCAGGGCTAGGATCTCTAGAAGGTTCCTAGATCCTGTCTAAGAACTAAATAGCCTTCTCCAAAGCATCATTTCTATTTTAAGCACTCCTATGGCCCCTACTACCAGAATAACTGAGCACCGCATAATCTTTAATATATTTATCCCCACAACACATCTGTGAGGTAGCAGCGTGTTTACAGATGGGGGAGCTAAGGCACGGACACAGACTAAGTGGTTTGCTCAAGATCACATAGGGGGTTTGTGGCAGAGCAGGGAATTGAATCCAGATTTGGTGTTCCAGGCTAGTGCTCACTCTGTCTTTTTTAGCATCAGCAGTCTCTAGAACGGGCTTTGCCAGTACACTTCAATCCCTAGTCATTGACCACAGTTCTTTTAATGTTGTGGTACTTAGACGCATCCCTGGTGAGGCTGTGGCCTTTCTGAAATAACCTCTGTTTTTAATTTGGTGAAAGTTATGGCTGTAACAAATCCTAGAGTGCCTTCTGCCCTCCTTTTCACCCTACAGTCTTCTATCCTTACTGACTGCCCTCACAGCACCTTTCCTGTGACCTGGGGAGAGTAGGGAGGGCAGCTTTCCTTTCCTCCTAATCAAGCCTGCTCTCCAAACTGGCCAGTAGGTAGTGCTGAAGGGTTACAAAAATCAGACTCTTCTCATTGTCGTCCTGGGGCAATTTGTAAGTGTGAAGTAGCCCAGGGAGTGCCAGCCATGAAGGCATTGCTAGACTTTGTCTCAAACACGGTAGAAAAGTTAGTTGGTTGGACGTGTCTGCTGGATGTTTCATCATATGATGATATTTTGCAAATGATTTTTCGGTGTTGTTAAATTCTATTTTCAGTGGGCCTAATTGTGGCTGGCTGTGTATAGATGCAATTAACAAACGTCCAGCAGGCAAAGGAAGCATTGGGAGGAGACTGGCTATTCTGGTTCTGGCACCTTTGAAACACAAGAGAGGTGTTGCTCTACAGGTGCTGTGCTGGAGGAGACAGAGGAGTGGTCAAGGCGTCTGGAGTGAGGAACATGCATTAATGACTTCTATGGTTATCTTTCCTTCTGTATAGGTTGTACAGTCAGAAAACAGGTGCACATTAATGTGGAATCTGATGCATAAATTCTTGCCAGTTTCTATCTATCCAGGAATTAATGTTCTTATCATAGTATCTGATCTCCCATAGGAAGGAAGGTTATGTCTCTCTCCCTGCACTTAGCTCTGTGATACATTATAGAGAAGGAGCCCTGTTCAGAGTTCAGGGCAGGAAATTAGGAGTTAATCCAAGCTGGATTCCATATATGTCAAGTCACTTAAATGTTAATAGATGCTTCCACTTCTGAATGCCTAACCTTGGACATTTTTAACCTGATTTTCAGAGTACATGTGCACTCATTGCTCTAGCTGACATTAAGTGAGAGTGATAAAAATTTTGAAAATCAAGCCAAAATCATCTCAGGATTGGAATACAAGATCAGTGGCCACTTCTGATTATTTTGGCTTTATCTTTCTCCCTCATCTATAAAATGGGGCTAATGTCTATCTTCCAGGGATTTTTTTTGCCTTTATTAGTGCCATATAAATGAAATATAGTGTTTAAAATCTGTGTAATTGTTGTAAAAGCATTTTTAATGCATTTTAGAAGTACTTTCTGAAGAAAGATACAAAACACTTAGCTTCAAGTTCCTTGAAAGTGCTAGAATGAACCCTTAAATTGATGAATCAAGATAATGTCATCGCTGTGGTATTGTCACTGATTTGTGCATTCCATTCATTCTTTTGCATTTAATTCCCTGTGTGCTGTACAATGGCTATCTTCTTGTGAACATACACAAATTGCCTGATTTGTAAATACCTACCAATAAGTTATACCCACAGTTAGAGAACATTGTTTTGGAAATATTTAACTGTGTTTCCACAGCAACCTCCAATTAACAGATAGAAAGATAGGGATCTGTTCTTTACTGAATGGGATTCACTAGTTATTTTGTAAAAAGTCACTTGCACTTTTGAGGAATTGTTCTTAAAGGTGTGCTCATTTCTTAAGACAGAAAGCACTGTTGCCTACAATTATTCTGGGAAGGAGGGTGTTTTTGGGATTTAATATAATGAGACCATCCAGAAGAAAATATTGCCTCAAGAATAAAGCCAGTTGCAACTTTGCTGTATTATGTTAACTTTAGGAATCATGCCTAACCACAAAAGATGATTATGGATTTAATTAGTGCATTTTTTTGCTATTGTGTTATCCTTGCTATCTTCTTGCTCTCAACTCTGTGGGGAGAACATCAAGAGTGGTTATCTGCTAGCATCTTGAAAACATTTATTGTTTAGACATTATTGTTTATTATTATGCTTTTATTATTTTATCAGAGACATTTTATAGCTCCAAATCACTTTCTCGCTGATTGTAAAACTTGATAGGGGTAGAGCTGAAGAAGGATGTTGCTGAGCAATTAAACCCTCTACATGCACGCAACAACAGATAAAAAGCCCCTTCCGCAGGATGGCTCTGCAGTGCCACAATGAAAACACAGGACATATTTACATTGTGCCTGGACTACAGGGGTGTAAACTTCAGTGTGCACCGCAGCTGCCCTGCGAACACAACTAAAGGGTATCTGGTTTGGGTTAATGTAGTCCTGTTTCCACTATGGCACTACACAAGCCATCTTGTAGGAGAAGCAGAAGTTAAGCAAAGCCTAGGCCCAAATGTGACTGCAGGAACATGCATAGAGGTCCTACTGACACCAGCTAAAGTTGCCTGGTAGTAGAATTTGGCCCCAGATGTTGCCAGGGATATGCTGGTTCTTTTAACCAATAATACTGGAAATGCAGACATAAAGGAAGAAAACTTATAATGGCCTTTGATTTGTAAGAAGCATTTTATCATATGTAAAAGGTCGAAAAATGGTAGAAAAGAAATAATATTTTCAAACTTTTATTAAGGATGTTGTTACCTCTGGTGGAGGGACCCCCCATCCCTAAAGAATAACAGTGAGCCCCAATTCAGCAGAACACTTAAGCACATGTTTGTTGTAGAGGAGCATTGCTTCATTGGGACTCCTCATGTGATTAAAATTAAGCATATACTTAAATACTTTCCTGAATCATGGACAATGTCTTTAACAAAACACTTGTAAAAATTATAGTTGTAACTTTCTGTGGGAGTCCCACTAATTCTTGTCATCAGGAAGTTTAAGTAGAAGTTGTCACCTGTCTCCTAGCTAAGCTGCACCCTATAATTGTGCTTAAGATAACAGGTTTGATAGCACTTTAATACTTGCAGGTTAATGAGTGGCAAATTGCAGTGGGATTCCTCAGGCATTGTGTTTTCACATAGTGTGATGTTTCCCCTCTGCAATCTGGCATGGCACCTAGCTTTGTCACTCCAATTCCTCTCTTCTGAGCTCTGACTTATTACGTTTTGCTGTGTGAATGACTCATTCCTAGGTCAGCCTGCACCCAGCCACCTGCAAGTAATGGGTTCCTGGCCCATTAAAGGAGAGCTTCTGGTTAGCCACTCATGAGAACTGATCCTTAGCAAACAATACAACCTCAGAAACTGCCATCTTGCAGGGTTCAATGCTGGACACCCTGCTAGCTCATTTACTTTTGTCCATCATTTTATCAAAGAATTTGATATGCTTCAGCTCTGTCACTCCATGCAAAGTTTTTACACACACACAATACACATGCACTATTCCAGAGTAAACAATCAAATAAGTCTGACTACCTCAAAATTTTAAGTGATCATACATCAGGTTAATATAAATCAAGAGATTATTAATGAGCCAAGAAGGTGGTCACAATCAACTCAAAGGTAACTTGCATTCTAAACTGGGGTTTATATTTCAGTAGCTTTTCAGTCTGTGACGTCAGCTTACCCACAACTGACTGTGATGTTTCTTACAACCAGTCCCCTATCTTCTCCAATGGGCAGTTATCAGTCCTTGATGTTACTTTTGAAAGTGGATTCTAAGGGAGTGCCCTGAGACAAAGATACCTCTTTCTTTTAACAAAACAAACTAGGAATCCTATGGTGTTTTTAAAGACTAAGGCATTTAGTTATCACATGAGCTTTTGTGAGTATAATTCTACTTCATCAGCTTCCTGAAATGGAAACAGACATATGTTAAATGAACATTTAGATACAGAGAAGGGTAAGTCGCAAGGTCAGTTCAGTCTTTTTCAGTGAACCAAGCAAGGTATTTTGATTCAAACAGTATAGAATAATAGATGAGAAGGTGAAATTTTAAAAGAGGAAAATTATCTTTAATAATGGGTTAGCCATCCCAAATCTCTATTGAGACCTAATCTAATGGTGTCAATGCATAGAACCTCAGCTTTGTGGGTGCCTGCGTCTCTTGAAGCCATGTGAGACACACATCTAGGGATATGGTATAACAGACTTTCATATCTGTACATATGCATGACATTGCAGGAAACATTCCACCCCAACAGTAGTGTTCAGCATGTCATGAGCATTCCAGAAGCACCGTGGGGGGCATACATTTTGTGCCAGACAATACACAGTTACACTGTAAGATTGAACATGAATGATACACAAATCACACTAAAATGGTATACATGGGGTAGAGTGTGTTACTCACAGAAACAAAAAACAAACAAAAAAAAATCATGATTTGGTTTTTGTACCAAGCCTGAGTTGGACAAGCTAATCAGCCAGTGAACCATATTTGTTGATGAAGCTTGTTCACATGCCATTTGCAGCATGTTGCACATATACTAAAAAGAGATGAAAGGAAGTGCAAAGGTCTGTCTATTACTTAAGCATTTATACTGAAGACGAAAGATTTACTATGAAACTCATGGAATTCTTTTGAAACCTTTACCTTGTATACCACAAGACAATGAAGAAGCATTACTTTGGGGTGGACAAAATTGGCTCACTGCTAGGTGTCAGCAATTTTACTTTTGGTCGCAAGAGACCACTCCTCCATTATATTTCTACAGTGGATCTAAGCGACATGCTGCTAAAACTGGTCGCCATGGTGACCAGAAACGTAGTATTTCTTGAAGCCTTGCGTTATGTTCAATAGCCGCTTCAATTTCCATGCACTGGATAGAGTATCACAAGTGAGTGTGCACTTTTGTGACATTATTGTTTTGTTTATGGTATTTTTAGTGATGTCAGCAAAAAGATCACTGTTTCAGTTAAAAAAAAAATGAAGTTCAGATCTTCATGTCAGTAAAAACTAAAATGCAAGGTTGGTAACCCTGATCATAACTATCCTTCTGATTACAGTATAATTGGGGCAGGCTATCAGAATGCTAGTAAATTCTGGTCACCGTAAATACAGTCTTCCATAAGATCGCTGCCCTCACCAAGTGCTCAGAGTTGGCCTGAGTCTGCTCCCACAGAAGTCAATGTGAGTTTTACCTTTGACTTCAGTGGAGAAGAGTAATGTCTATCCTGACTGTTCTTGAATATCTTTCCTTTAAACTAAAGATTCTTCTTACTTTCCATTTTCATCCATCTATGGTACTTATATGTCCTCCATTTACTGTAATATCTGAGCACCTTACAATCTTTAATATATTTCTCCTACAAGATTCTTGTGAAGTAGCATGTTGTTATTATCCCTATTGTACAGATGGGAATTGAGACACTGAGAGACTAAATGATTTGCTCAAGGTCACATAGAAAGCTTGTGGCAGACCAGATAATTCAATCCAGTCCATTAGAGTCCCTGTATATCACCCTATTCACGGGAGTATTGCATCTCCTTTCTGGCATTTGCTTATCATATTCTCCCTGTGTATCTCACAATGCTCTTCTGCCTTCAGTTCTTAAAGCTTCTGTTGTCTTCCCATATAATTAAATTTCTTTAGTGAGTACAGCCCACTTTTGTTGCCCCCTAATTTTTTGAATAATTGTTATTGCTCATCACTTTTTAAAACCTCATGTCGTTCTTTTCTATACAGCAGTGCCCAAACTGGACACCATCATCCAGTTGTCCTCTACCACTAATGAGAATAATAATAATAGAGAATAATTTCTATATTTCTTGTTACCCTGTTCCCATTTTTACATCTCAGTGTTCTGTTTTCCTTTTAAGCTGCAGTGTTATTTCTTTGAAACTTTTAGGGGGTTTCCTTCCTTGGACTCCTAGTCTACATCTTTGGCTCATTCTGTGGGCTAAAGAACATCTCTTTTTAATGTATATTTTTTGTTTCTTTAATTCTTTTAGACTCCAGACTTTCTGAGGCACATCAGCCATTTCCCCATATATGCTCCTGAGCTTTCTAACTGTGGGTTTGATTCCATTCCACTATTAGCTGGTCCATCTAGTTTGATAGTACTTGAGAGAGATATCATCCTTTCATTTATATACAGAGTGACAATGAAGAGGGGATGAAATTGAGAGAGGATGAGCATTCTGAGTGTGCCAAAGGACTGGCGTGACTAGTGCTTATCCTCTGTGAGTATTCTTAGCAATGTAAAATCATGCCAAGCCAGCTGACGGTGGCTGCCATAAAGTAACATCCTCTGCCCTGATTCAAAATGCTGTTGTGAAAAAATGAACAATGTGAAATGTAAAAGATATTACAATGGTGGATGCTGTAGATGCAGAGAGGGGAAAGGCAGCTGTAGGAGAAGAAGGGATAGGTAGACACCTGTTCATCCCCATATCTGAAACCTCTAATTTTGTACCTGCAGATACTAAAGATTATCATCTCTGGGTGCCTCTTCCTGGAAAATTGATCTATTTACCTGCAATATTACTGTCATCAAATTGGGAGAGGGGAGATTGGATAAATTGAGCCTGGACCTTTGTCTATTTTCCATCTATACAGCAAGATAATAGGCACCTAAAAGAGATGTAATGAGCCCCAAACCACTCTTTCCACTAGATGTTTGCAAAATTCCCAACCACCCCATTTTTGGTGATCTCTATTTAAACAGAAACAAAAGAGCAAATATTCATTACCTTTCCTGACCCTGTAACATAGAATCAGTACTATGAGAGATCTTCAGAAGAAGCAGTTTTGAATAGTCTGACTGATGGACCTCGATGGATACATGTCTTTTTCCTTTAATCATTTCAGTGATTGGCTATTCCAGATTTTGGACCAAACTCTGGATTGTAACATTGGCATGAATCAAGAAAAGCTCCACTGAAGTCGGTGTCCTGGGGTCTTCCTCTGCTTTCATTTAATTCCATTACTTGAGTGGAAGTACCTTGAATTTACACTATAGAAAGTGAGAGTAGAATTTGGTCCTTGAACTTGAGTTTCTTTCCTTGGGATAACTGCACAAAAATGGTGTGGCTCGGATTTGTTCCCAAGAGATGTTTACCTGGCTAAAAATACACTGGTAAAATATTATTTTTAGAAAAAAATTGTATTTGAAGCATATAAATTGCCAGGCTTTATGTGTATTATTAGTCATGAACTGTTGGTACATTTTGTAACAGGAAGCTGCTGCTTTTCCATTCACCAAGTACTGGCATTCAGTCAAATACTTGTCATTTACTTGCAAGCCTCTAATTTTATCTGAAAATTGTTCGTTGTGAAATAGTTTGTTGAAACATCTAAAGTTTCTGTAGCTATGAAAAGAATGGGCATGGAAATAATTGCTAAAACATATAATGAACAAAACGTTACAACACACTAATAAAACAGGTTGCTTTATATGTAAATCAGCTCAAACCCCAGTTTTTGCAACAGTTACACCATCTTTTTCCTCCCATGAAAGTATTTTTAGGTGTTGGGCATTGGGTTATTTTTCATTTTATGCTTGGTTTATTTTAGAACTGGAAGCACCATGTGGGAAAAGAATGAATGAGAGGGAAAATATCTAGTTTTCAGATCTAAAAAACCATTGATACCTTATTAATCTGTCTTTATTAATTTTGTCTCTGTGTTAGTATCCTCCTGGATTGTGATCTCATCAGACCTTGGAAGTCTTTGTTTCTTGCTGAACCCCCTTTAGGATCATACATTGTGTCCAATCTCTTGTCTTAAATGATTCTTTGACCCATTAGTGATCCAGGCTGCCTTAAATAATGACCTGAATATGCAAAGAACAGGGCAAGTTGCAAAAAGAAGAATGGACTCTCCCAGCACTGGTGGGTTACCTGGCAATACACTCTGCAATGAGTGCAAATGATGCTTTTGATCCCCCATGTGGGATATCAAGAAGTCACCATAAAATATATTCAACCCTCTTTATTGTATTTTGGACACTGGTCTCCAAATAGCCACTGGGTCTGTTATAGAGGGAAATTACTTATAATTTCAAGCTCTGTACCCAGAAAGGTTTCTCCTGACACCAAAGGGTCAGCCACATTACACAGAACAGTAAAGGTATGGATTTTAACCAAAATACCACACTGCCAGCCCGTCCTCTGGTAACTAAAACTAAAGATTTATTATACGATGAAAGATACAAACTATGAGAGTGCTGTTAAACGGTTAAAGTAATCACATACATACATACAATGATCTGAAAGCCCAACACATGAGGTTTCCAGGAGAACTGGAAGTTTGCAGATTTTAGGCATATATAATCCCTGGATGGGTTTAAGTCCTTGCTTCACAGCTTCAGTTGTTAGAAACCCAGTTCAAAGGAATGTAGACCAAATAGTGCAAGTGTAGAGTTTGTTTTAATTCTCCCTTGAGAATTATCAGGGTGATTTCAAGCTGTTGCTGGCCAATCCTGTGGCCCAAACTTTCCCTGAGACGCTTGGACAGATGTGAGATAAAGGGATTATGTTCCTAACTTCCTTTTATAATTGTAGCAACGTGGGTATTTGCAGGTCATTTCTTCATGTGGGCTTTGATGACAGCTCACAGGTACTTTCTTAAGTGGAGAATGGTAATATATATTGTCCTTTGAAGTAAAGCCTTCACCTCCTGGGCACCACAGGTAGTTAGCTGCATTAGATGGTTTACATTGGTCCATCTAGATCAGGGGTCTCAAACTCAAATCACCATGGGGGCTACATGAGGACTAGTACATTAGCCCAAGGGCCATGTCACTGAAACCTTTTCATACAACGATATTGCAAATATTGGTAAAAATAGCATCATTGCAGGCCGCAGGAAATAGCTTTACGGGCCACATGGGCTGCATGCTTGAGACCCCTGATCTAGATGTTAATATTCCCTTTTGAATTCTCCAAATAGAATAATAGTAACAGATAGAGAAACAATTCATTTACGTTGCTAACTTCTAAAAAGATGTATGTAAACATCATCAAGAAAACTTATAAGCATATCAAAGGCCTAGCCTACTTGTAACCACCATTGTATTTTCCTCGCAATATATCTTTAAAGGCTAGATTTGGGTCATGTATTTTACAAGTTGGCTTGGCCTTTTCAGGCTTAGCATAACACCGTTCTCCATTTTGCTCCTTGTCACAGTCCCCTGCATGGCTAGAGTAGCCTCCTTATTCCTCCTGATTCCTCTTCAAGTCTGTCCTCAGTACCCTTCTTTTGCCCAGTCCTGCATTGCTATGACTCCACTTGCTCCAATTCTCCTGTCTTGTACTTTGTATCATATCCATCTTTTTATACTGTAAGTAGCACACAGCAGGGACCCTGTTTGGTTATGTGTTTTGAAAAGTGCCATACACATCTATAGCAGCATGTAAGTAGTGAATGGCTGTTTGATAGTAGATCAACTCCAGGCATGGCAGAAGGTGCCTGGATAAGAGATCAGCAGAAAGAACTCATTGATTCCTTCCCAGGAGTTGATGTGCATGTGAGATTATCCTAATGTTCAGGGAGGTAGGGTAACTGTCAGGTACTAGAAAGACTAAGATTGAAGATTACATTTCAGCTGTGTTATGAATCAAATGTGTTTTAGTTTGGTGGTAATGCATAGGTAGTATAGCCAGGGCTTTGAATCATGAGACTTGGTGAATGGGTTTATAAATCCCTCAGTCCTTGCTTTGGAATCATTCCCAAGACTACTAATGCCAATTAGTCCTTCTCGCAGAAACAAGGAGAAACTAGAGATGATGTGAGAGGTGTTTCTCTTGACACCCCCATCCACATGCCGGGTAGTGATACTGCCAGAAGCAGTTGTGACAGTGAGGAGTATCTTGGAGGCTCAAGAGAATTGGGAACTAAAGTATAGGTCCAATGGCAGTCAACACAATCAAGTCCAGAGCAAAGTGGCTCACCGTTCTTCACTACAGGAGTCTGGCCAGGCATATTCAGACACACAATATTACCATGAGGATAGATACAAAAAGTCAGGAGAGGTACCTAGAGCTACTGCATGACTTTGGAAGCAGTTGTTCATATCACTGGGACCTTCTGGTTTATTGTATTTGGGGGAGGGAAGGATACAAGGGAAGCCAACTCACCTTTTCCCCAGTAGATACAGTTCTGAACAAGAGGGCCAAGTATTGTAACTAGATAGCAGTTATATTTTCAGAATTGAGTAAGGAGAAAATGTTGTCTGAAGACATAATTTCCTCAAGCAAAAGTGGTTAAAGGTAAGTTTGTGGGTTTTAATTCCTTCAAAATCTTTGTGACAGCTCTCTATGGAATACAATCTAGATGTCTCTGATTCTTCTTCTTTAGGTGCTTTTCCCTAAACTGAGACGTAGTTGGGAGCAGTGGAAAGGTTGAGTGTAGTATCGCAACTGAAAATGCTTTTTTTTTTTCTCTTCAAGAGAAGGGTTGAGACTTTGATGTGGGGATGTCTAGTTTTACATTTAAAGCAGTGGTCTGAAATCACCTTGTGTTGTATTCTAAACGCCATTAGTGGTTCCTATATGGTGAACTTCTTGGTAATCCAGTACTGCTTAACTTTGGAATCCGTGTTGTTGAACTAGATTAGTTGATTAATTGCATACGATAGCAAAAGTGGACTTTCAAGTTGAATTCCACTTCTGTACTCCCAAAGTAAAAGATGTTTGGAAAGTGATGACCTGTTCATTTGTATCAAGACTTCATAGTCATATGCATTACTAGAAACTACCATTAGACTAGTACTGGTAGCTTAAATATTGTTCATGAAAGAAAAGCTTTGAAAGAAAATGAAAGATACACGTAATTTCTGTGTTGTTTCCCACATGATCATTAACTGCCAAGAAGAAAGTTGTTCCTGATTATTCCAGATTCTATATAAACTTTCTAATTATGTGGTATTCCAAAGACTCTGTTTCTGCTTGCAGACACAGCTATGAGCCAAAATATTCTAGTTCAGGCAATCATCATAATTCACACTCATGTCTGTTAGCATTAGAAACCCTGCACTACAGCTGTAATGAGATGCAAAGGTACATTTTCTTACAGAAACTTCTTGAAAAGTACTGCTTTAAATGTGTGTCCTCGAAGTGGAAAAGTTCAGGACAAACTTAGGGAACATATTTACAAATTATCAGTGGAGCAGTCCATTAAGACAAATCTGATCAAGGTGTGAATTCTTTCTCACTCAAGAAGTTCATGTAAATTTCTTAGTCTGATTTCAAAATTAGTTGTAAAGACACCACACTTAGGATGTGGTCAAACACTCACTTGACAGTTGAGGCCAGCTGAGGGGCTGTTTTAGCTGTGGATTTCTTTGTTTTTGTCTGGGGGAATCAATCAAAAATTAGGCAGTTTTTCAGGATGGCTTTACATATTCTTGACTCTTCTATGACTTTCCTGGGATCGATTACTTTGAACAAAAGTGAAGATATATTTTATCTTGTATTTTCGGCTTTGCCATTTCTTGCTCCTCTCTGAGCACTAGGTCCAGGGTTTGGACTTACAATCCAGCCTCAAAAAATAAACACTGCCAAAAAACTAATAGTTGAAAAGCAAGCAGAAAGGTACATATTTTCTAGTTTAGAGAGCAGAGTGGAGAGTTAGCATCCGATTGCTAAGCAACAGGATACCAGGGGAATTCTAATGAATTTGCTTTAATTTACAATCCAAACTACTTTTTGCTTTTGCAAGAAGGGAAAGGAGCTGTTGCCTAGAATCCCGTTTCCAAGCACTCAGATACAATCTTCTCTGAAGCAGGATGGAGTGCAGTTTCTGTTGGCGTTCTAGGTGGTGGTTAGCCTTTTGGCTGTATGACTTTTGACCTCACAGAAGTGGCGTTAGGCAATTGGGGTCCCAAGGCAAAGGCCCATTGCAGGGCCCCCTACAGGCCCCCACAGCTCCCCTCAGTGGCCCCAGTACCACACCACCAGCCCCCCCGACAGTCCCAGCTCCCCTCTCTGTAGCCCAAGACCCCCCCACTGGCCTCGAACCCCCCCCTTCATATCTCTGCAATGGCCCTGGCTCCCCACCACTGGCCTTCAGCCCACCCTCCATGCCCCCCATCCATGAAACCTCGTCCCCCCCATACCTTTGGTTTCCCAGAGCCAGTCTCCTCCTCTGCCAAACCCCCGCTGTAGCCCTGGTGTCCTGGTTCCCCCTGCAGTCCCAGTCCCCCGCCAGGGGCAATAGCACCCCATGGCTCTTTCTCCCTGTGGCTGGCTCCCTCAACATCCCTGGCACCCTGCCAGGGGCCCCCAAAACGGCCACGGTGCCCTGCTGGGGGCTCCAGCGCCCCCACTACCAAAGGCAAGGAGCAGGGCAGGAGCACAGACCTGGTCCTCTTGGGCTGGTCCACCCTGCCCCTGGGGTATAGCAGTCAGCCTAGGAGTGGGGTGGGAGCCCTGCCTCTGGGGCAGCATGGTCTGCCAACTCCCTCCCGCCCCCAGCACCAGGGCTCCCACACAGAGCCGTAGCTATAGTGGGGCTGATGGGACAAAGCCCTGGGCAGCCCAGAGTGGCTCACTGGAGCCACTCTGTTAAAGAGGTGGCTTTGCGGCACCAGCTCTAAGCGCTGCTAATGGGAAGGGGTGCATTTCGATCAGAACGCACCCCGGGTGGCAAAACACTGTGTTATGGCTCTGTTTCCACAGCCCAGTTGGCTCTGGGCCTCACCTCCCCAGAGAGCACTCCCTACTGCTGACCCTGGCCCCAGCCCCCTGCCTTGTGTTGTGCAGGGTGGGAGGCAGACACCGCTTTTGGGGTAGGTGAAGGGGCCTCTTGCTGCTCAGGGGTCCTAGGTGGGTGCCTGCTTCACCTGCCTCAAAAGCCGCCTCTGCCTCAGTCATCTTCGCAGATTCAGCCATTTGATCCTGAATGGATGAGACCAGAAGAAATACTGAAAGACTCAACTGAAAAAAAGTCTGCTCTGTGGCAGTCTTCCCATAAACAGGAACCTTTTCTTGCATTCAAGAGAAGAGGCAGACTCCTCTATGACTGCTTTTTAGAATAGCTCAGTGATGCAAATGCATCTCTCAGAGGAAATGGGAACAAGCTCATTAGTTTGACCCAAACGTACAGTATCTTTGTGTAAAAAGGCAGACATTCTGTTTTGTGGGAATGTGCTGTTAGTGTTGGGTATATCCCTCACGCTCTAGACAGATTGTATGTCAATGCAAGAATACATGCTATAGACAGAGTGTTACACTGCGCTAGGTCTAGTTAGCCACAGATCTTTGCAGCTGCAGAAGCAGCAGCTTGGATTCTGGTCTGTGACCTGGAGAACTTGACACATTGTCATGTGTTTAGTCATTCCAAAGGAGGTGTGCTCCGAAAGAATTGCCAGTTGCATTACTTGTCAGCACCATCTGCTGGCCTGTCTACAGATTTCTGTATTGCAACTCGAGTGTCTCTCCCAGCAATGCAGTGGCATTCTACAATTAAGAATGTCTGCCTCTGAAATTTCAGTACTGGCATAGGAAGAGGGTCTCCCTTTTTAGTTAAGAGCATGAAGACAAGATGAGAGAGAACAAGCCAGCTTTCTACGGGGCTGGACTCTGGGTCTTCCTGTGCTGATCACACTCTTCTAGCTCAGGCTGTGTAAGAGACTGACCACCTGAAATGAATTTTGAGCAATGGCATCTTTTTCTAATTGACCACTGGCGTGAAAAAGTTGGGAATGATGAAGAGACTTCCTTTTAGACTGAAGAAAAATTGAGAGTGGATAAAAAGAACGAAGGCCACTCAAACATAGTACCTGTAACTTGTTCTCAGTGCTCTTTCTTCCTCACTGCCCATTTTATGTTAAAGACTCTACTTTGAATGGTTAAATTTGTGGGGTTCTTTTGGGAGACAGGTTTGTCCTGTAGTTAAGGAATTAGGCTGTGGCAATGGAGATCTAGCTTCATTTCCCCACTCTGACAGACTCCTTGTGTGGCCTTGGGGCACTCACCTCATCTGTGTCTGAGCATCCCCATCTGGAAAATGCAAATAAGAGACAATTATTATCTCACAGGAGTGTTTGAAGATAAATCAATACTGCCTGTAAGTCTCTCAATACTACAGCGATGGATGCCATGTAAGTATGAAGAGAGAGATCGCTTCCTTCTGGTTCATCAACAGGAAGTTGCATTGTGCTTACTCTGTGAGTGAATGTTGTTCTACCTATATACACAGCCTATGAGTGTCCCTGTTTGTGGTGCCTGTGACTTGTTTTTTCGATCAATCAGGTTAGCTAGCTCAGCTGGGGTTTTTAATTTTTTTTTTTTTTAACATAAGTGCTCTCAAATTCACCTGGTGAAGCAAATTTGTGACTGTCATAGACTCTGAAAAAAAGCATATCTACAAGGGACTCAGATATATTTTGGGAAATTAGCCATTCTCTTGTATAGTTTGAAGTTTGTGCTGAATCTTCATAGATTGGCCACATCAACAGAGACCAGGTAAGATTTGAACTCTCATTCAGGCCGCCTGAGTTCTTTGGGATTCTACAGAGGAAGAATTTACATTGAACTGTAAAATTTACATAGAATGAAAGGGGAAAAATGACTATCATTTTCAGATGAAACACAAAGACTGCAGACCAATTCCAGTTGATGCTGGCTGTCATAATTATGACTACACGAACTTCTGCAGTGCAGAATTGGCTAGGTCAGGCTTGTCCAACCTGCAGCCCAGAGACCGGACTCTGGCCCGCCAAGGGCTTTTGTCTGGCCCATGGGGTGTTGCTGCAAGAGCTTGGAAGCTGGGGCTGGCCAGGGCCCTTGTCAACTTCTCTGCAGGCTCTGCCTTGTCCCGTCACACAGGCACTCCTACCCCCCTTGTCCTCTGTACACAGTGCAAGCAAAAGTAATGCCAAATATCACACTAATCATTATTTTATTAAAGTTTATTAATAAGATTGATTTGTATGTCTTACCTATCAAAAATTTTCTCACTGGGCCCCCAAATGAGAACAGAATTGTGGTGTAGCACCTCACCCAAAAGGGTTGGACTCCCCTGGACTAGGTCATCATTTAAGGGCTGGCAGAGTGATATATGTAATTTATATTTATTACCAAGGATTTGGGAAGGATATGGTGGAAAGGTCAGTGTCCCCGTGAATAACAATTTGAATTTAAATACATTTTTCAAGGTTCCTATCAACATAAATATATCAATATATAAATGCATTTTCAAAAGCAAGAAACCTCCAGGTCTTTCCCTCCCCTACAGATTTCAGCTGAAAGAGCAGTAGTGAGGATAAAGAAAGTGCCCTTTAAATCAAAATGGTAAAGGTTATTGCAGTACATCTCCCAACTGCAGTTATCTTCCATCATCCTTTTTCAACAGTAGCTGAGGTGACAGACTTGGTTTGGTCACTGCCTCACCATTGTAAGAAAACAAGGAGTCTTGTGGCACTTTAAGACTAACTGAGGACTTTGTTTGTTCTGCTGAACTAGACTAACTCGGGTACCCTTTGGAGCCATTGTACAAGTGCTGTTAAATGCTAGCTTGAAATGGATCATAGCTAGGTTAACTCACATAAGTCCATTCGGTTTCATTTAGAGCCACAGGTGTATTCCTAACTTCTTCAGGAGAAAACTTCACAATACTCAGCAAGATTTTACCATCTGGGGCTGTACTCTGCATTTTTTTTAAACTAGTTTTTCCATTTTCTCCACTGTTGTGCGGAGAATTGGAATAGATTATTTTATTATTTATATCATGCCGTAGTTGTGCATTATGTTTAAAGCCATGAAGCCACGCTTCAAAATCTCAGTCTAATATTAGAGTTCATGCTGCAAGATGGTGAATGTCTCCTGTGAGGTCATGAGCATCATTCAATTCCCAATGCCCTTGCGAAATCAGACCCTAAATTAAGACGTGACATAATGAAGGATGGTCAGATTAATGGGAGGGAGATTAGGTGCATGGTACTGGTTTACGTGGATTACTGTATACACTCTGACGAGTTCCACAGAGCTAGCTGTGTTAGTCTAGTTCAGCAAAACAAAGGAGGAATCCTGTGGCAATTTAAGGATGAACAATTCTATTTACCTCATGAGCTTTTGTGGGATTCACCCACGAAAGCGCATGTGATAAATACAACTGTTAGCCTTTAAAAGTGCCACTGGACTCATTTGTTTTGTGGACACTCTGCATCCTGCCATTAGATTTCGAAGCTCATGGTGAATATCTCCATGATCATGGCTCTTGGCATTCTGCAGCCAGTAAAGGAATATTATGATGGTACAAAGAGCTGAAAGGATCAAGGAATTTCTACTCTGACTTGCATAATTAGCAAAAAATCACTGTGATGCAGTGGCAGCATAATCTTTTAATACCCACACTCTTTGAATGGATCTTGTCATAGACAGACTTTGCTTTGGTGGAGGTGATGGTGAGAAACATATTCTCATTATATGTGAAGTTCCCTAGAATGGGCTACAGTTTCTTTCAGAATTCTCTTGTCTTTCATTCAGCAGTTACCCCTGTATGTGCCACAGAATTCAGAATATCCCTTGAATGTATCCTCTTAAGGTTTTTCTGCAGTAAGGATTAACCTTTACTGAGGCCAAAGCTTACCCAAGGCAGCTACAGTGGAACTTTCTCTTTCTACTGATGTCTTTTATTATGTTACACAATGCATGAGACATGCTGCTGGGTTTCTTTAGGGAACAAGATTTTAAGTTTTCCCTTAAAGGAGTCTTATTAAATCCAAAATAAACTCAGTTCAAGCTAGGGAAGAAACCGTTCTTTTTGATCTTTGTAAGTAAGCAAGTCTTCCTATACTGGATCTGAACTGTAGGAATTTTTATTCACCACCACAAACTTTGTGCTAGAAGATCTGCATAACTATTCAGTTGATTTCTGTGCTGTTTTTAATGCATCATTTTGACAGTAGTGTCTCAGCAACAGAAAGGAGAATTCTCCCAGATGAAGACTGATTGTTGTCTTTTCGTCCTGAGAATGAAATGTCTAGGAAATGACTTCCTATGAGTTTTCTTCATGAATGAAGACAAGATAAATTGACTTTTATAGATGAGAGAGTCTGTCATTTAGTCTTACTTTCTTCATGCGTGAGTAAATTTCCTGAGGGTCGTTAATGTGCAGGCATGTTGTGGACGATTTGGGGCTATATTCAGTGAAAATGTCCTCTCTTTCTATACAGTCAAATTACTTAAGCGTGATGGTCACTGTATTTCCAGTGCAGCTCACTTAAAGCCCTGGAAGTTTTTTGATGTAGACAGCATAAAAATTTTTGGAAATTTGAAATGGAAATCACAGAAAGATATTTCTAGAAGCAGCAAAAACATGTAAGCAGATTTAACTTGTCCTTTAAATGCATAAAAACTATATAGTGAAACATCATGGCAGGTACAGCTATAGCTCAGGGAAAACTGTTTGGTGGTTTTGTTGTTTGGATAAATTTACTTTAGGTACCAGAGGGAGACCACTGAAAACTCATTATACTTTGTCCTATGGCAGATTTCATCATAGGTTTCTAGAAAGGAGGCAGACTTCTTAGATCCTTTCCATCTATAAAATCTGACAGATGTGACAGGATAGTAAGTACATTAACCCACAGTACCACTGGGGTGCCTAGGTACAGTCAAATTATTTCATGGAGAGAAAAAAAAAATATTTTCTAAAAGATCCTGTCCTCACAAACATAAACTTTCCAGTCTTGGCTTTTTCATCTCCAGCTCTTAGGTTTTTTTTATTTTTAGTGCCTGCTATCTCAGAAATTTTTGATCCATGATTTTTAAGAATAAATTACGCCTTGGCTTCTGTTTTTGTCCAGGAGGTCAGGCAGAGCAATGTTTCCAAGACAGCCATTTACAGTGACTGTACTCACTAAGAGTAGTGTTGACAACATTGTCATGTTGGAGGTGGCATGTCTATCTTTGAACTTCAAGCTGCATTTAGAGAGGAGTTGGATGTGGTACTAGCTGGAGACTCAGGAAACCCTGGCAGAATTCCTGCTCCAACACAAATGATCTCTGTGACCTTGGGCAAATCCCTTAATCTGTAAGTGTCACAGTTCCCCAGTTCGTAACTTCCCTGTTTCACGGGGATGTTGAGGGTAAATGCAGTGACGATAGTGAGGTGCTCAGATACTATGGTAACGGAGACCACAGAAATATGTTAGATGGAGGCATGTCTCTCAAGGTTTCATTCCCCAATGTGGTATGCTATCACCAAAGTAAGGTAATATTTGAATTAAAACAAAAGGGAATTGTTTTAAAATCCTGGTCCACCAACAATATATGGATTTTAACATAGTGTATGGAGATACATGGTATAGAATCACATTTTTGCTGACCGGAGAGAACGTTTCCTAGCTTTAAACAGAACAGGCACTATTATTTTTGGCCTTCTCTCCTGAAAAAAACAATTTGTTCTTTAATGCTAAAAATAATATGAAGAAAAGATAAGAATCAAAGGATCTGCACATGCAATTTCAAACAGTAATGACAACCCTGTGGGCTGTCGTCACCTTCGGCACTCCACTTTGATGCCATCTGCCCGCAAGAAGAGTATCACCATAGGGGAAAATAGCAGTATGTCCTGAAATTATCAAGCCACATAACCACCAGTTACACATGAAGACCTTCTGAGATTGGTAATGAAATGCAAACTTTTGATAAGATTGCTCTGACAAGGAGAAAAGGGTTAGGATTAAAAAGCCACCCTGAAATTTTGGAAGATAAAGAGGCTTGTTATAAAGAGAAGCCAGGAGAGGCTCAAAAATTGCCAAATTAATTCTTTGGTTGGCTGTGTTAAGGGAAACACTATATAAATAGACCATTAATTTATATCATGTAACAGTGAATACTGGAAACCATTTGTGAAGGCTGAAATTATGTTAATTTATGCAGTTTTGACTGCTACAGTGGTTTAAAAATAGCTTCAGTTCTAGAAAACTAATGCTACTGTATCTCTCTCTGTGTGCTGCAGATTGACTTTGTGTTTAGTTTTTGCAAATTTTAACCAATTGAACACTGAGTAAAACTCCAGTTATGTGAGTTTTTTGCGTGTAAGTCCAAGAGGTATTCTGGCAATATGCTTTCCATTCATAAGGCTGACGGTTGCGTGACAAAATAAACAAATTAGTGGATGCTCTGAGTAGCCTGCAATGCTGTATTGAGGCTGAATGCTAGAGAAATTCTTAAATTTTTTAAAAAAAATCCATTGGGTTTCTTCAGGTCAGGTTTAGTTTTACAGAGCTTGATATTCGCTGTTCAGATGCATAGGCCTCTGGGACATTTACCCTTGGTGTGGGGGGGAGATTGATTTCTGTTATTCCACAGTACACAGTCATTTTCTGCATTTATGGAGGTAGGCTACAAGAAGAGAAAAAAATATGTCAGTTTATCTTGTGATTTAAAGTCCATTTTTCAGCTTCTTAAACCAAATGAAGCAGAATTTCCATTGTTTATGGATTGTAAAGCTAATTTGAACAACATACATATCTCAGTTGGTATCTGGGTTCAAGTGTGATTCTCATAAAATTATGTGGAAGGTAGTGTGATCATAATAAATGAAGGATTGTCAAAGAACATTGGAACAGCATATGTTGAATTGTTACAAAAAATACAGCTGAGCAGCATAGTACAAAAGAAGTATTTTAGTAGAATCATCCTGCTATTCCTTTAACAATACCATACATTTCTTTGGAGCCTTGCATTTAATAATCCCCAGGTGCTTCACAAAGATACAATAATGAAAACAAGCAATCATCCTGTGAGGTAGGTAGCTACTATTACAAGGTAGGTACCAAAAGAAAATCAGGATTTGGGATGAACTAAAAGTAATCATGCAAGGAGTCTTGTGGCACTTAGACTAACGAATTTATTTATTGCATGAGTTTTTGTGGGAGAAAAATCCCACTTTGTCAGATGCTTTGAAGATGGGGGAATTTCCAGAATGGAAGGAAATAAATGAGGTGAAGTGTAAGTCATGGGATCAGGTCATAGTGTAACAGCAAATCAAAGCAGTTAAGATTCAAACACTGGGGAACAGCATATAGAGGAAGATGAGGTCAAATCACCTGTTGTAATGAGGAAAAAAAATCCAAAGATCCTGTTGCACCCTGAAGCAGTACAGGCAGATTTGCAAATAAATTCGAGCTCTGCAGCTTCTCTTTGAAGCCTTGAGCTGGTATTCCTGTCTGAGCATAGCAATTAGTAAATCATGAATAGAGTGATCAGGAAGATTGAAATGCTGACCCACTGGTTTTAGAATGTTGTGATTTCTGATGTCAGATTTGTGCCCATTTATTCTTTTGCACAGAGACTGTCCTTTTTGTCCAATATATAAGGCAGGAGGGCATTTCTGGCACATAATGGCATAAATCACATTGGTGTATACGCAGGTGAAAGAGCCTCTGATGGAGTAGCTGGTTTTATCAGGTCCTGTAATAGAGTCTTTTGAGCAGATATGTGGGCAATGTTGACAGTGTAGTTTGTTGCAGGGATATGTGCCTGCTTTAATGGTTCTGTTACTAGTCTATAGTTGCTGGTGAGCATCTGTCTAAGGTTGGGGGCCTGTCTGTAAGCAAGGAGAGGTCTGTCTCCAAAGGCTTGAGAGAGTGAGGGATTGTCTTGTAGAACAGGCTGTAGATCAGAGGTATCAAACTCATTCAGTGCAGGGGGGCACATTGTAGGGCAGGACACCTGTCATGGGCCATGTGTCCACATGGACTCCCCAACCTTTCCTCTCCCTACTCTGCAGGCGCTCCTACACCTTCCCTTTTCCTTGCCCTGTGGGCTCTCCTTTGGCATGATGGCTCCCAGACCCCACTTCTCCTATTGTGCAGGTCCCAGATCCCCGTTCTCCTTCCCTTTCCACTTCCCCTCTAATTCTGGCAGCAGGCAGTCAGTCTCAGTCACAGCCACAGGCAGGCAGGGCTCCTGCCTCCCTCTTCCTTGCCCACCCACTGTCAGTCATTCAGCATGCTGGCCTTTGGTTGCCTCAGTACTGGCTGGCCTTTGATTGGCTTGTTCCCACATGGGCCCAAGGCACTTTTTCCTTTTCTTATTTGTGATTTGTGCAATGTGCAGTTAATCAGATTAGCATGTCAGCTGACTGAGAGTGAACAGTTGATGTAGGGGATGGTGTGGTGGCCTGCTGTGACTGGGACTCTGGTTGGCAGACTGCAGCAGAGCTGAGCCAGGATTGGCTGGAGTGCTTCTTTTGTACCCCTGTGCGCTGACGCACTCACATGATCAAAATCACAATCATGCTTAGCCCTGCTCTGTTGGTGGCGGTAGCCTGTCTTTGTTGTTTGCTGTTGCTTTAGAGAGCTCCCAGGCAGCAGCTGTGTGGGCCGGATCCAGCCCGTGGGCCGTGACTTTGACATGTAGATCCTTGATGGTGTGCTGAAGAGGTCTGACTTGAGGGATGTAGGTGATGACTAGTAGCGTTCTGTTATTTTCTTCCTTGGGCTTCTCCTGTAGTAGTTGACTTTGGGGTACCCACCTGGCTCTGTCAATCTATTTTTTCATTTCCACAGTGAGTAAAAGTAATCATGTGGGTAATTAGTGGTAGTACATTGCTTAACTTTTCAATCATTAATACTATGGTTTTAAAGAACTATTAAACACTCAGATAACATATGAAAATGAATATATTCTGACTGGATGCTGCGAGTTCCATTAAAATGACTATTTTTCTCCTGGACAGGAAGGTTAAGGGTTTAAACAAAAGGTCAGATGAACTGAGATTCCAAGTTACCACATGTTCAATCTTTCATCTGGATAAAGAGATGTTGAATTGTTGCACCATCTCCTGTGTATGGGTTTTTCAAAATACATGTAAAAATTTAGAGTCCTGTTTGCTTGCCATGGATGCTAAAAACTGTGGTACTTTCGGTAAGTGTAGGAATTCGGTGTATCATATCTGGCCAAACATTCCTTTCGTCCCAGTCTTCTGCAGCTTTCTATGTGCCAGTTGGCTGATACCCACCATATCAAAGAGAGGTGCATGCCAGGATAGTTATTTAGGGAACCGTATGAATGAAGAATGCACTGTAGTTCAGTTAGGGTGACCAATGTCTCAACTTTATAGGGACATTCATGATATTCAGGGCTTTTTCATAAATAGCTGCCTGTTTCCCTCTTCTCCCCCCATGACTGTCCCAATTTTTCACGCTTGCTATCTGGTCACCATATATATAGTAAATGCAGAATATTATTGCTTACAGAAACCCCACACAAACACAAGTGGCAGAATTTTTTCAGAAAAGGGGTAGGACTGGCAGCAGCAATGGTAAACTAGTCAATTTATCAGGTATTGTAGCGTTCTGTGATGAAAACTTACACAGCTGCTACAGAAGGTTCAGCTGAGTGGTCTGTGATTTCTTGGGTTGTCCTTATTTCCCTTTTTATAGATGGAGACTATATTTGCCCTTTCCCAATCCTCTGGGATCTCTCTAGTCTTCCACGACTTTTCAGAGATAAAAGCCAATGACTCAGATATGTCCTGAGTGAGCTCCCTGAGTATTCTAGGGTACATAGGATCAGGCTTGGGTGATGCGAAGACATCTAACTTGTCTAAATAATTTTTAACATGTTCTTTCCCTATTTTAGATTCTGGTCGTATCCCATTTTTACTACTCTTCACGATGTCAGGCGTCCAATCACGACCAACCATCTTGGTAAAAACTGAAACAAAGAACTCCTTTAGTTCCTCTGCCACTTCCACATTTTCTATTATTGTTTTTCCCTCTTCATTGAGTAACGGCCCTACACTGTCCTTGGTCCTTCTCTTTTTTCTAATGTACTTGAAGAATGTTATCTTGTTACCCTTCAGCTAGTTTGATCTTGGTTTGTGCCTTAGCCTTTCTAATTTTTCCCCTATAATAATTGTGTTGTTTATAGTCAGCCTTTGTAATTTGACTGAGTTTCCACTTTTTGCAGGACTCTTCTTGTAATATTAGATTATTGAAAACCTCCTGGTTAAGCATGGTGGTCTCTATGATTTACAAAAAAAAATTACATGTAATACTGGAATTGGTATTAAAAACCAAATCAGCTTTAGGTCGAATAGTCAGGATGTGTTACATTAGCCACATAGCTATTCCTTCAGCAGAAGATTACAGTGGGTTTTGCCTTCCAGAAGATAATCTTTCTGGTTGCTTTGCTTCTGTATAGCTTAGTCCTTAGCACCCTAAGGATGAATGTACTCAAGCTTGGGATTCTCAGATGAGGGATGCAAGCCAAGAAGATTCAGTTCACCTTTATCTACTTCACCACCACCAGGAGTGTAGCTGTGGTGGGCGTAGGTGGGCACACACCTACCTGATTGGCCAGCAGGCCCACCCACCCTCACCTGCTGCAGCACCTGGCAGTGGTATAAGTTTGGCCACTGCAACCGTGGACCAGCCAGCAGTGGGCGGCTGCAGCCGCGAGTGGTGGCGCTGTGGGCAGATGGGCAGGAGTGGGCTGGTGTCCACCCACAGCCTCAGCCCTGGGCCGCTGCTGCAGAGTTTTTGGGTCAGGGGGCTGGGCTTCCTCTCTGCTTTCTTCTGATAACTCCAGTTGTGAGGGAACTGGAGCGTTGGCAGGAAGCTTCCATTCACATGACCGGAAGCAGAACTGTCTGGGCCCACCCTGAAGAGTCATGGGTCTGGCCAGAAAGGAGGGGGCTGGCTATGTCCCTGAACCAGCACTAACCCTTCCTTCTTTCGTCTGTCTTCCTTCCCTTGCAATACGTGCTCCCAAAAGCATCAGAATTGTCCCCCAGTTCTCATGCTTTGCCATCTGACTTATCCCCCCGCCTCCTTCTTCCCAGCTCACCAAACTCTTTGCCATTAAGCCATTTTGACTCCCTGCCAGGTCCGATCAGCCTAAGCAAATGCTTGATACATATGAGCTATTTGCACCCCTTGTTGTTTCCCAGTGGGACTCAGCAACAGGGAACGTCAGGGTAGCATAACAGGGACTTGTAATTGTCTAAGGAGGAAGGTTTCAGACAAGTGGTGACTGACTCTGCTCAGTGTTTGGCCCTGGCTTTTCTTTCCCTCCCAGCAGAGTGGCCCCTAGAGGGCTGCCTAATGTGGCAGAGACCTACCTATTCCCAATGGCTAGAGTTGTGCAAAAAATTTAAAAAAGAAATTGTTCTGAGTCAAATAAAACTTTTTTTAGACCCAAAATGAAACATTCCATTTTGATGTTTTAAAACCTTTTTTAAAAAACAATACTGTAGTAAAATTTGGAATGACAAGCTTTCTCATGTCAAAATATAAATAAATAAATAAATAAATAAAGATGTTTCACATTGAAAATGTTGACTTAAAACATTTGATGGTGGGGAGTGGGGGTTGTAAAGTGGCTTTTGAGTTTTCCAACTGTTCTGGTCAATCCAAATGGAAGTGGTTTAATATTTTGGTTAAAAATTTCACCCAGTTCTACTGAGTGTATTAAAACACCATGGGTGTGTTCACACAGCATTCTGATTTTGAAACAACAGAGGTTGTTTCGAAATAAGAAGGACTATGGCCACACGACATATGGCCATTTTGAAACAAGCAAACCCCTTGTTTCGAAATGGCAGTCGTCCTTTTGAAACTGCTTAAACCCCATTTCCTGTCGAAACAAGGTTGTTTTGAAACCAGTGGTTTCGAAACAACCCTGTGCGGACATATTATTTTGAAACAATTGTTGTTTCCTCATCACCCTGGCGCCCCCTTCTCCTGTCGCGGGGCTTCTCCCGAGCCCCACGGCAGGGAGACCTGCACCCCCCCTCCCACCGCGGGGCTTCTCCCAAGCTCCATGGCAGGGAGCCTGGCGCCCCCCTCTCCTGCCACCGACCCTAAGCGGTGGGAGAGGGGGCACCAGGCTCCCTGCCGTGGGGCTGGGGACAAGCCCTGCGGTGGGGAAAGCCGCGCTAGACTCCTGCCAGCTGGGGAAGCCCTTAGCCCCCGGGGGCTGGCTGGAGCCGCTGCAGGGGCTCCCGCCAGCCCACCGGGGCTAGAGGCACCCCTAGCAGGCGGGGGTCTAGCAGCTGCCGCCCAGGGCTGGGGGAATCCTTGCCCTTCTGGGCTTTTTCCTCTGCCTGGCTCTCCGGGTGAGAGCCAGGCAGGGGATTCAGTGGCAACATGGCCCGCAGGGGGGCCATGTTGCCACACCTCCCATGATGCCCTGCCCCAGAACCGAAATAGCATGCCCACAGCGTGGACATGCTATTTCGATTCCCGCTTTTTGCTTATTTTGGGGACAGTGTTTTTTTATTTTGAAAGGGCTTGTTGTGAAACAAGCCCTCTGTGTGTGAACATAGCCCATCAGAACTGACCGGGTTCCTGAGGGTTACATGATACATGGAAAACCAACTGGTTGTTTCAGGTGACTGATATGAAATACAAAACTTTCTCTCATGTCAGTGTCCCTACCTCAGATCAGTCGGGAGTGGAAACTTTGTACTCTGCACCATTTGTTCAGTGGCCAACGTGAAATCTAATGGTGGTCATAGTCCAGTTTATTGGAAGGAATGTCTTACTGAAGAAAAACAACCACAGTCAGCACTAACTGGCATTCATTTGGGGATTCAACTGTGTGTATCTGGGCAAACCTAACGAGCTGGTCCATCCAGGCTGAGGAATGAAAATGTAATGGGTAGAGTATGCATTGCTGGTCCCTGTGCTGGTAAGATTCACTGGTACTGTTAATCTGATACCTTTCAAAAGCACTTAAATGTGCCGTTTTAATAAGCTTGAGATGTAGGTATAGAAACATGGTTCTGATCTTGTCCACAGTTCAATAAATCCAGAATAAACCCACTAAAGTCAGATACACTGGTGTAGGAATGAGAGGTATTAGGACTGTAATTTTAAAATAAGAAGCTCATGACAATTCTTCCTGAGTTTACACTTTACAATTTAGTTTGAACTCAATTTAGAAATCAGACTTTTGTGCTTAACCTAGTTAGATGAGTTTAGAAGCAGAAGCCATAGATGAGACAGTTTGCAAGAACGAGAGTGGTTGGATGTATGTGCTAAACCATTAGGTACATCTCTGCTATGTGCCAATTCCAGCATGAAGCTGCATGGGGAACGATCTCTGCTGGCGGTAGCAGTCCCCATTTAGTTTTTTTACATTGAAAGAGATACTTGGTGGGCAAAAAATCCCATGCCCCCCCCCATGTGACCAGTTTAAACTGAAACAGAAGGTCAGTGGGGAGGTGCAAAAAGTCTTCCTCATTTCCTTGCCTTTGCTCAGCCCATCTGAGGGCCAAACTTAGGCAGCTCTTGGTCTGTTCTGTCTCTGCCTTCTGAGGTGTTACAAGAGCACTATATACAAGAATGGTGTGTGTAGTGAGCCCATAGATGGTGCTTATACTGTATACAAGATTATATGGCACTGTCTATAAATGTTCAGGTTCGGTAATGTTAGGTAGAGCAAATAGCTTCCTGTGTGCAGCTCGTATCACTAGAAGATCATTTGGTGCCCGAAGAGGGAGTTTGAGAAGATCCAGAGCTATATTCCCCTTCCCTTTCACTGATACCCAGTGACCACACAGAGGTATCAATTTGCAAGAGGAGTAAGCTGCAGCTGATGCAATGTATACGCTGTTGTTCCACATTAAGGAACTCACAGAGACATTCTGAACATAGTCCAGGATGCAGTGGTATTGGCCAAACTGGACTTTATATTCAAAGATTCTCATCATTGCCTCAGAGTGGCCAGATCTTTGGAATCCCAAGCTCGGTGAGATTGGTCATGTGTTTTCCTTTTTTAAAATATAGAATTAAGTTGATGGAATGTTTAAGTGCTAGCAAATTAAACTGAGCCTTAGGAGGAGGTAGGATAAGGAGAAATATCTTCTAGAGTTCACTGTTTCTGCACTGGTTAATTGGAGTTCTATTGCCACCTGGTGGCTGTAAGGAAGACCACACAAGCCATTATAATCAGTTTGACTTTTAATGTTCACTGTTCAGTTGCACCAGACTGGATAGATACTTGATGCCAATTAGAAGCACAAAACTGAGAGTATATAAATTATTACTTCAATAGGCAAACACTTCCATTATATTTAATCCTGTGGGTTTAGGCTGGGTGCTGATAATATCTGCAGTCAAAGCTGTCAATCTTTTCAAAGTAGTTTCAGATTTAAAGGAACAGCAAGCCTGGGAAAGCCAACTAGGATGTTGGAGAACTAACTCGTGTGTTAATGTGTAGTCAGTTGTTTATTAGCCTTTTGAAGTATTGAAAAGAACAAGCATGAGCTTGATAGAGATTTGGCTTGGATCCAAACAAACGGGCATTGGTTTAAATTTTTTCTTCAGTTGAAATAAAATTTATTTCACCAAGGGCAATGTCCTTAACTTTGATATACTGTCCATCAGCAAAAACATTCTGCCCTTTCTTTAACAGTCTTCTTGGCAGAAATCTGCTCTTTCCTCTTTTGATACTAGTCATTTCCCTCTTGGCAACTGTAGCTATTGTAACACTTTTTCACAAGAAAGGAAGTACACATGAAAGGAAAGGACTTCCCAGTGCTATACGCATTTCTGACCCGTCTCATTACTAAATGCTAGTTATAAAGTTTAAGCCAAGAGATCCTTGTCACTTTGCCATTGTGGCTGGGAAGCTGATTTGTAATGATCTGACTGGGCTTCCTGTCTTGTGGAGACAACACACGGACAGTCTCCAAGAATTGGAGAATCCTCCAAGGGCTGCTTTTCTTCCATCTATCTCAGGCTTATGTTACTGATGTCCTTTGAAGCTGAATAAGATTTTAGCAGGTTGGGTAGAGAAAAGTTGCATTCTGTCTTTGTCCGTGTGAATTTGGAAGCAGTATTCTTATATTGGGTTACTGGTGCTGGAATTAGGCCCATCAATCATGGTAATTCAAGGAGTCTTATTTTGATGGGCAAAGGGGCTGAATAAATATTTTATAGCTGAATTACAGTTCTGAGTTAAGACTGTACATGGCGTGCCCGTAAGGTGAATCTCAGCCAGCGGATACTTTGATACTTATCCATGCCACCCAAAGGCAAGGGGGGAGGGGAAATCACCTTTAGGTATATGATTGCAAAATTTCCCATTATGGTGGTTTTATGTGCACTTGTGTGGAAACTGGTATTGATCACTGCTGTAGGCTGGACAGGACTCTAGATGGTGTATAATATGGTAACCTCTGTGTTTATCTGGCTTCAGGTAAAGAGCTGAGCAGGGCTGCCCAACTGTTATTTTAGTCCTAGAGATCCCAGTATAACTTGTGATCAGAAAATCTATTACTTGTCAGTGTTTGCAAAATGCATCTGTGGGTTACCTTACCTTCTGATTGCTCAAGCAGACTTTTGGGAAAATGTTGCAAATTAAGCACTGTTTTTCACAAGTTTCACAGCATGCGATCTAAATAGCAGACACACTTTTCTTTCTGCATATCATTCAGTACTTCTCTGTGAAGTGGGAGCATGCTTGTTCCTGTAAGAAGCTGGAGGAGGTTTCCTCCTGAAATTGGAGGAGGTGGAATAAAGCTTGAGACAATATTGTGCACTCATTCCAATCAACACTGACAATATTAAATTTGTAAATGTAAATAGGAAAACATATCCCCAATGGACTTAGCCACATATGTGAATTCTGAGGTAGAACTCATTGCTCATTATCTGAGACACTGTAATACAATGGGCTGGAGACGTGCCTGCTTGTTACATTGAGGATGGGAGTCTCAAAAGCGCTCAGCTCCCCTTGAAGCTGAGTCAGAGCAGAGTGCTTTTGAAAATGCCACGCTTAACTGACACTCCCCCCCCCCGTTTTAATACTGGTTATTGTTTGCTTTATCAAATATGTAATCTTCTAATTGCAAAATAACATTAGACGCAGGGATTTGCTGTTTAGTTTGAAAACAGAAAAAGAAATACTTTATGTCTGAAGCCGAAAGCTGCCCTTCCTAATGTAACATATGAAAGAACTGTCAGGTGATGTAAAGTATTATAACTTTATGTCAGCCTCCCTAATGGCTTTGGAATCTGACAATAAATCATATTTTTTTGCATATGGAAGCAGAGTTAATGTACATCTCCTGATTAACTTCAGAGAAGTGTGATTCTGTACCAGTAGCAGAGCAAATTTGATTTTCATAAACAATTAGTGTCTGATCTTAATTGTTTTGAAGATCTAATTATGAGTTTTTTTACTTAACATAAATTGGCTCTTAATTATCCTTTTAATATAGGCAAAATTATGTTGCTGTAGATTTAGAGAAGAATGTAGATAAGTGTAAAGCTAAAAAAAAGCAGAGGCTAAAGTATAATTTGCAGGCCCTGGAACCCTCCTAATCAGGCAGGCCTCCTTCCCGCATGTCTGGACCCCCCTCCCCCACCCTAGCTCCTGCCCCCAAAATGTCAGCCTCCTACCCCAGCTCCTGCCCCCCTCACACCCCTAGCTCCTGCTGGTCCTCCAACCTCCCCCGCCGTGCTGCACCATCTTCCCCCACTGCCCTGGACTGACCCTCTCCTCCTTGCCCTTTTCCCACCGGGCCAGCTTGCCTGCCCCTGAACCCACCCCCCAGGGCTCCTTACCTAGCTGTAGGGCAGAGCGGCTGCAGCTGTGTCCCCAGCCCTGGCCTGAGGCTCCGGTCCTGAGCTGGCTCAGGGAGGGAGATTTAAAATCTCCCAGCTCCCTGCCAGCCAGAATGTGGTGGAACACCGTTCCGGGACCTGCTATTTTTAGGGGCTCCGCCTTCGGGGGTGCCCCTGAAAATAGAAAATGGGACCGGAATGCTGTATTCTAGGGCCTGCTATTTTTAAATAGTGGGCCCCAGAATGCACCGTTCCAGCTCCATTTTGTATTTTAAGGGCACCCAGAATGCTGAACCCCTAAACATAGTGGGCCTCGGAATGGCATTCAGCCATATTCTGGCTTATTTTAACCCCTGAAAAAAGGCAAACCCAAAACCATCTGTGGTAGTTTAATCTGCCGGTTGTCAGGTCCTACAAACCATATGCATGTTTTGGTGCGTACCTTTTGCAGAAAGTGAAAATTAATGTGCATGTGTGGCTTCTAGACAGCACCATAAAAACACTTGACTAAGGTACTCTTTGTTCTGTATTGACATTGAAGTTCCCAGTGCAAGTTTTGTAGGGGTTTGGCCAGCAGTTAAAGTATAATTTGATGGGCCCTGGAACCCTCCTAATCTCTGGCCCCGGCTTCCTTCATGCCTTTGTGGGCCCCAAACCAAGCAGATGTTTGCAACCACTTCTCAGTACCATATGCATCGGTTATCTTTCTATAAAAATATGGTTATCGTTCCATAGAGATACTGGCCCTGATCCTGGCCTCACACGCTGCCCCCCTGATCCCCTATCTCCATTCCAATCTCACAGGCTGCCTCTTCTACCCCCCCACCCTCATCCTGGTCTCACACTCTGCCCGCTTTACCCCCCTATCCCCATCCTGGCCTCACACGCTGCCCGCTCTGCCTCCACCCCCATCCTGGCCTCACATGGTGCCTCCTCCACTCCCCTGTTACTGCCATAGTGAAAGGGTTCCCAACCTTGCATTTTGCTTTTTAGTGACATGAAGAGCTGAAGTTGAATTCTTTTTAACTAATATGGTAAACCTTTTACTGACATCACTAAAAATACCATAAACACCATATAATAATATCACTGAAGTGGTACTCACTCACAATAGTCTGTGTACAAGAATTTCAAATTATGCTACTGTTTTAGCTTCAGTGAATTGAATGGATACCAGTCTTTGGGCATGGGTAACAATAGGAAGCAGGAAACTGACCGGTTCCAAAGGGGTGGCTGTATTTGTCTAATTCAGCAAAACAGACAGGGAGTCTGGTGTCACTTTGATAGACTAGCAAATTTATTTATCACATGAATTTTCGTGGAAGAAAATCCTACTTTGTCAGAAACTTTCTTCAGTCATCTGACGAAGGTGGATTTTCTCCCAAGAAAGCTGACACAATAAATAAATTTGTTAGCCTTTAAAAGTGACACCAGACTCCTTATAGGAAATTGACAGCCTCACAGCTGTGTAATTTTTTGATACAAAAATTGATTCTGAGTGAGGACAAAACAAACAAGGAACCTCTGGCACTTCTAAAGCTTAACAAAGCTCATGGAATAAATAAGTGTTAGTCAATAAAAGTGCCATAGGACTCCTTGCTTGTTTTCCTGAATTAGACTAGCATGACAGATTGACAATGTGGGAGACCTGTGGGAAGTGATGGAACTTGGGGGGAATGGGGACTGTAACACCAGGGATAAAAGAGAAGATGGTTGGAACATGGGGGGGTTCCAAATAATGGGGGGGGATCAAATAATTATGATACATGTTCTAATGAAGCTTTAATACCTGAGGCAGGTGCGGGAGGACAATCCCAGGAGAAAACACAAGGAGGTAGATGAGGCAGAACTGAAAATTGACGTGGGAAAGTAGAGCAATCACCCTGGTATCTTACGTGCCTGTACACGAAGGCAAGGAGCATGGGAAACAAGCAGGAAGAATTGCTAGTACTGGTGCAGACAAGGAACTATGATATAATTGGAATAACAGAGACGTGGTGGGATAGCTTGCATGACTGGAGCTCTGCCATAGATGGGTATAAGTTGTTCAGGAAGGACAGGCAGGGAAGAAGAGGGGGAGGAGTAGCACTATATGTAAAAGAGCTCTGTGACTGCTCAGAGCTCCATTATGGAAGTGGAACCAAGTCAATTGAAAATCTGTGGGTTAAGCTTAGAGGAGAGAGCAACAAGGGGGATGTTGTGGTGGGTGTCTGCTATAGACCTCCAGACCAGAAGGAGAAGGTGGATGAGGCATTCTATGGACATCTGGCAGAAGTTTCCAGATCACAGGCCTTGGTTCTCATGGGGGACTTCAGTTACCCTGACATCTGCTGGGGGGCCAATACAGCAGTGCACAGGCAATCCAGGAAGTTTTTTGTGTGTTGAGGACAACTTCCTGGTACAAATGCTGGAGGAACCAACTTAGGGGTATTGCAGCTCTTGACCTGCTGCTCACATCAGAGAAGAATTGATAGGGGACATAGAAGTTAATGGCAACCTGGGCAGCAGTGACCATGAGATGATAGAGTTTAAGATGCTGATTAATGGAAAAAAGGAAAGAAGCAAAACGCAGACCCTGGACTCCAGAAAAGCACATTTTTGGCTCCCTCAGGGAACTGATGGGCAGGATCCCTTGGGAGGCTGATCTGAAGGGGAAAGGAGTCCAAGAATGCTGGTTGCATTTTAAAGAAACCCTGCTAAGGGCACAGGAAGATACCATTCCGATAAGCAGGAAGAACAGCAAACGTGGAAGGCGCCCACTGTGGCTTAACAGAGAACTCTGCACTGAGCTAAAGCATAAAAAGGAAGCTTACAGGAAATGGAAGCTTGGACAGATGACTAAGGAGGCTTATAAAGATGTTGCTCAGGACTGCAGGGATAAAATCAGAAAGGCCAAAGGACAATTGGAGTTGCGGCTAGCATGGGATGTGAAGGATAACAGGAAAGGGTTCTACAAGTATGTCAATAACAAGAAAAGGATCAGGGCTGGTGCAGGTCCCTTACTGAATAGCACAGGTATCCTCGTCATGAAGGATGAGGAAAAGGCTGAAGTGCTCAATGCTTTTTTTACTTCAGTTTTCACAGGGAGGGCCAGCTCCCAGCCCACTACACTGGGCATGGCAGATTGGAGAGAAGAGAGGCCCTTGGTGACAGAAGGTCAGGTTAGGGACTACCTAAAGAAGCTGGATGTGCGTAAGTCCATGAGGCCGGATGACCTGCATCCGAGGGTGCTGAGGGAGTGGGCCGATGAGAGAGCAGTACCGCTGGCCATTATCTTTGAAAACTCGTGGCAAACGGGGTGGGGGTGGGGGTGCTGGAGGACTGGAAAAAAGCAAATATAGTGCCTATCTTCAAGAAAGGCAAAAAGGAGGATCCAGGGAATTACAGACCTGTCAGCCTCACCTCAATCCCTAGAAAAAACATGGAACAGATTCTCAAAGAATTCATCCTAAAACACATGGAGGAAAATAGAGTGATCAGGAACAATCAGCATGGATACACCAAGGGTAAATCGTGCCTGACCAGCCTCATCGCATTATATGATGAGATGAGTGGATTTGTGGATGCGGGAAGAGCTGTTGTTGTGATATACCTCGACTTTAGCAAGGTTTTTAATACAGTTTCCCACAGCATTCTTGTCAGTAAGTTAAGGAAGTATGGGTTGGATGTGTGGACTGTAAGGTGGATAGAGAACTGGCTAGATCAACGATTTCAGCGTGTAGGAATCAATGGCTCCGTGTGTAGTTGGCAACCAGTAATGAGTGGTGTGCCCCAGGGGTCAGTCCTGGGGCCAGTTCTGTTCAATATTTTCATTAATGATCTGGATGATGGGATTGATTGCACACTCAGTAAGTTTGCGGATGACACTAAGCTGGGGGGAACGGTAGACATGCTGGAGGGCAGGGAGAAGATTCAGGAAGACCTTGACAAATTGGAGCAGCGGGCCAATAGAAATCTCATGAGGTTCAGTAAGGACAAGTGCAAAGTCCTGCACTTGGAACAGAAAAACCCCATGCACTGCTACAAGCTGGGGAGTGATCAGCTAAGTAGCAGCACCGTAGAAAGGGACCTGGGGGTCCTTGTGGATGGGAAGCTGGATATGAGTCAGTGGTGTGCTCTTGATGCCAAAAAGGCCAATGGCGTACCAGGCTGCATCAGAAGAAGCATTGCCAGCAGATCAAGGAATGTGATCATTCCCCTCTATTCAGCACTGGTGAGGCCACATCTGGAATACTGTGTTCAGTTTTGGGCTCCCCACTACAAAAAGGACGTGGACAAATTAGAAAGAGTCCAGCAGAGGGGAACAAAAATGATCAAGGGGCTGGAGCACAAGCCCCATGTAGAAAGACTGAAAGAACTAGGCTTATTTAGCCTCTGGAAGAGAAGACTGAGGGGGGATTTGATAGCAACCTTCAGCTACCTGAAGGGATGCTCCAAGGAGGAGGGAGCTCGGCTGTTCTCAGTAGTAACAGAGGATAGAACAAGGAGCAATGGTTTCGTTGCAGCGGGGGAGGTCGAGGCTGGATATCAGGAAAAACTTTCTTACTAGGAGGGTGGTAAAGCATTGGAATGGGCTACCTAGGGAGGTGGTGGAATCTCCGTCTGTGGAGATGTTTAAGGCCCAGCTGGATAAAACTCTAGCTGGAATAATTTAGTGGGAGTGGTCCTGCTCTTTTTGGCAGGGGGTTGGACTAGATGACCTCATGAGGTCCCTTCCAACCCTATGGTTCTATGACTACCCCTGTGGACTGTGAATGAAGCAGGTGATGTCAGAATACAATAAGTTTTATTTCTACTCCCCTTCACAGACATTTTTTATTTATTTACAGGCTGTTAGAGTTGATTTTATTTTTTTTTTTTTACCAAATGTCTGTGAATTTATGACGGTTGGTGACCCTCCTCTACAGCCTACTTTGTCCTAAACCCTATTTGCCACTCTCCCTCTTCAACCCCACCCCTGCCAAAAAACAAGAATGAGGATCAAAGGTGGGGCCCAGCCTTGCAAACCAGCCAGCCCTCTTCCCCTCCAGCAAACTCCTGGGGAGCAGGAGAGGGGGAGAGAGAACAACACCCTGCTGCTTGCCTGTCTCTGGCAGTTGTTCACAGGGCTGCCACATTCCCTGACCCTCCTCCTGGTCTGACTCTCACTCACCCCCACCCTGTGCCCCGACTGCTGGCTCCCTGACCCTCCCACTCCCCACCAGCTGGTTCCTCGACCCCTGATCGTGAGGGTCCCTTCCTTACCTGGCCAGAAATGCAGTGGTGTCCCAATGAGTTGCTCCCTGGCTAGGCTACTCCTGTCCTGAGCGTGCCTCTGAGCATTCTCAGGGCAGGAGATTTCAAAACTCCCCAGCCTGCCTGGAGTAATGGTGCACAGCAAGCAGGGCTATTTTTAGTGAATTTCAAAAGGGATAGCGGTGTTAGTCTAGTCTAGTGTGTAAAAAAAAAAAAAACAACAACAGCAAGCAGTTGTGTGGTACTTTGACACTTTAAGACGTGCAAAAAATAAATCTGTTAGTCTTAAAGTGCCACACAACCGCTTGTTGGTTTTTTACTATTTTTAGTGGCCCTGGAACGCTGGCCCCTCCAATATGTGGGCCCCGGAACAGCGTTCCAGCCTACTTTAACCCCTGAGTTTGGCCAAATATTTCCCTTTCTTCTGATGCACTGTGGTCTTGTTAACTGTCATTCTCTACTGTGCCCTCTGTTCACTGCTGATATAAAAGGTCAAATGTGTAGGAGGTTAATACTTTAATTGACCGTCAATGGCTTTTTTCCCCCAGAAATTTAGCTCAGAGTTTGTATGGCACTTTTTGATCCTTGAGAGTGATGGGCCCTCTTTTAATAGAAAATACCATCACTTTTATTGTTATACTATTACCTACATTCAGACCATCAAAACTAATCTTCCTCAGATGTATTTCAAAGGTGTTGAAAGATCCTGTGATTCCTTGAGGATGGTGTTGGGGCAGCAGCAGGCATAACAATTTAAGACATTTTTGGCACCTGGGAAGGACACTGTTTTCTAGTAACTGAGCAAAATTCAGGTCAACAGAAGACCAGAGATACACAGTGAGAGTTAACACATGACTACCTGGGGTAATTGCTTGGGATAACTTGTGGCAAGTCATCACCTTTCGATGAAATGTCCTTCTTATTTTTGTGAATTATTCTTCCTCTAATTTCTTCCCTTTCCTTGTTCCTGCTGAACGGTTGATTTTGTAAGACCTAGAATGCTTCACATTAGAATTCACTTGCCTCACAAATGGTAAATATTATTTGTATTTTGTCGTCCTGAACAGGATTCAGAGTATATTATTCAGTATGAGGGACTATTTTGACTGGACAGCATAGGTACTCCTTAGCTTTCTGTCCTTTATAGTTACTAATAGCTTATTTCATTTCCAGGGATATAAGCAGTAGTCACAGTTTTTCCAAAAAACAGTCACAGCAACAGGAAAGAGAGCAGCCACTCTGTCCAGATGGATGTATGTACTACTTGAATTAGTAACATTTCCTGTAATGGAAGCCAATAGTATGTCTCATTTGTGGTCTCTTTCAGTTCAGTTTGCCTGTTCCCTGCAGTACTTGAAAATTAATTGGATAGTGGTAATACACACAGGCTGGGCCCAGATTGTCACATGCAATTATAGTGGAGTAACAAAAACATATTAAACATGACACAAATTTCCCTTAGCAGAAATATGGCAATGAACACTCTTTGTGCTTTTAAAGGGTATTGCTAATGCACTAGGGGGAAGTGGGTAGAAGCAATGGGGAAAGTTGGCAAGTGAGCAGAAGGGGCTGAGTAGGTTTTATTTCACATGAAATAATTCTCTGCACAAGCTGTGTAAACTTTCTCCATCCAGACAAATGTTCCAGAAGACAAGAGATCTGATCCTGCAAGTGGCACTCTCATGATGACTAAAAGATATTTGTCTGAGTAAAATGTTAGCAGGATTGTGGTCCAAGATTGTAAAAGCTCTGTGAAATGCTTGCAGTAACAACTGCCTTTGTTCTATTATCCAGGCGCTTGAACAAGCCATACTATTAAATCTGAGCTCTGCTCATACACTTCATTCTCTCATTCAGTCCATGTGTTCTGCACCCCCTAGCTATAACAGTCAGAAGGTGGGGACGTGGATGCATCCATTAGAGGTAGTAATGCAATGTACATTCTCCACCTTCCTACTACAGGCGGTATGACAGTTGTGGCTTCTAAGCTAGACTGTTGTTAATGCTAACTGGCAGGCAGTGGGATGCAGTACTGATGAAACAAAATAATAATTGCCTGGATTATGTTATTCTGTGCATCATGGATGTCAAATGCCTGGGATGAGGTATTTAACTCAGCTGTCAGTCTCAGGTAAAAGGAGATTGGAATAAACTTGCATAAGCATCCTTTTTATTGTACTGCTTCTTAAGTTTCAATCCACCCCATGTAATCTTCTTAAGGGAACAATATCTGACCTAAATGTTTCAGATGTAGACTGTGGCTAGCATGGTGGCAACGCTTCCATCCCCAGCTCATATAATCTTATCTGCATGTTTCAACTTAACCAAAGACAGCCTTAATTTGGTAAGGAAAGTGTGGTGCCTTTCAAAACTAGTGCCTAGAACAGCGGTCTCGAACTCAAATCACCATGAGAGCCCCATAAGGACTAGGAAAGGGCCGTATAAGGACTAGTACATTAGTCCAAGGGCTGCACCACTGAAGCCTTTTCATATAACGATATTGCAAAATTGGTAGTAATAGTGTAGTTGCAGGCCATGGGAAATAGCTTTAGGGGCTGAATGTGGCCCATGGGCCACATGTTTGAGACTCCTGACCTTGAATATACATTTTTGGAAGCAGTGCTTAGGTGGATATTCTTCTTTTCCTAGCCCTCTGTCACCACCCTTCACAAAAACCATTCAATGTAATTTTGGAGACTGTTTTCTACATATCGGCGGGTTTGAGGGACTCATGTTTATGTCCTGGCAGAAACTTTCTTTCTGTGTTGTTTGGAGAGTGAATGAGAATTTTGGAAAACTCTTGTTCCTAAATTAGATATTCATAGGTTAAATAAAACAGTGCAAGTCTTCCTCACAGGGCAAATATTGATGGGGTAAGCTTATGTAAACATATATAGTGTTCAGTTTGTAGCCCTTGACTATACCTTTATTTAGCTTGCAAGCATATGTTACTCTCTATCTTATTTCATATATGTAGATCTTTCTTTATAAGTTTAAGAAATCCTGATTTTGTACTATTACATTTAGCATAAGTAGGTAAGTTAGCATGACTTTTGTATTAGGAGCTGCTATGCAAGAGACCCACAGGCCTTGTGGAAATGACAAGTCTGTATCCACTAGCTTTGCAATAGAATGTAGAGTAGTAGCAGTAGCAGCTGTGAAGTTAAAGTCAAAGGTGAATTTTGTTCCACAGTCTCTAATGAAAACCCTCAGATAAGCTATTTTGCATCATAATATATAGGTCAGTGGTTACCAGCCTGTGATCTGCAGACCCCAGGGGTCTGCAAAGGTGCTGCAGGGGCTCTGCAGCACTGTTCCCTGACGGGGCCGGAACCTGGCTGCAGTGTCACTGCTCTCTGCTGGGGCTGGATCCTGGCAGGGCCGCCGATACTCCCCAGTGGGAGGGCTGCTGCTGTGCGGGGGGGACCAGAACCCAGCTGCAGAGCCGCTGCTCCCCACCAGGGCCAGAATTCAGCTGTGGCATTGATGCTCCCTCCTGGGGCTGGATTCCCTGTGGGAGCACTGCCACTCTGGGGCATCTTTCCCCAGCTGGGGGCTGCAAAATATTTTTGCTTTTTAAAAGGATCTGCAACCTTGAAATGGTTGGGAACCCCTGATATAGGTCAACAGGTGAATAAAAACTTGAGGTGAGGCCCCTGACATTTCTGTAAAACCCCACAAAATTTGTAAATAAGAAAAGGGGAAAGGTGAGGAGGAATAGTCTAGTAGGGAAAATAAGTCAATTATACTCATGAACCCCTGAACCAATGACCTGAAGGTACACTGACAATTTTGAGGTCAGGACCCATATTTGGGTAAGGAAAAATGAGATAATTTAGTTTATTTTTACAGGGGTATAAAGGTGTAGGGCTTGTTATGTGTAAGAAATAAGTATTTAAGGATTTGGGAGAGAATTTGAAGCTTCTGTTTCCTCAACTCTGAGCTCATCTTTCTCGAGAAAAGATCTTCATACCTGTTTGCTTTTCGTTAGCTACTCTTTATTGTTTTATATTGTTAAGTATATTTGAGTTGCTAGGCTCTGCACTCCAAATGAAGCATCAACATTCTTACTTCAGGGTAGTGTAAGTTTAAGCAACTGTAAACTGTAAGCTATTTTATAGAAAACATAACTTGATATAGGCTGTTACCAACTGTACAGAATTTCCTGGATGCTTTGATGTATACACTGCTATTTCATTGTAAGCTTATCAATTAATATTCTTATCAATTATATGCTTTATGCTGTTAGCAATTAAAAATTGTTATAAAATACCTTAAAATTTGTGTAATTCTTATTGTTCCTTGGGGAGGTCCATGGTTTTAATCTTGATTGATCTGTGGTCAAGTTTGGAGCAGAACCCTCACCCTTTAAACCAGCTTGATAAAATCCATATTGGCTATTCAAAATTACAAAGTAACTACAGAATTTGGCTACAAGTGTTTATTAACCCTCACTGAAGCACAATGATTCTGGATCATTCCTGTGTCAGTCTGGTCCATAATGGTTTTATCTTTTACTTCTCACAAGCAGAATAATTTTGGAAATGTTATTTCTTCCCCTGCTGAAAATGAGAAATGTTATCTCTGCAGTGCAGATGGGTGAGTTACAATTCCACTTTTGATGTGTGTTGCGTAAATCTTTTTGTCACTTGAGCTGGACTGAAGTTGCCTCTGTCTAGTTTAGAATCTTTCCTTTGGGGTTGTCATCCACTCCAATTTGCATGTGTCCCCATGTGCTCAGATAGCACTCCTGAAATATCTTTGGGATTGATCTAACATCTTTAAGCATTGCAACACTCTGCCCCTACGTGGTGATGGAAAATTCCAGTGGTGCGAAGCAAAAGGTTAATCCCAAACAGCAAGTTCCAAAAGTTGGTAACCCTCCATTGACTGTATTTCTTGCTGTCTTGTGTCACATACCTTGATTGGCTTTGTTGATTCATGCCCCATGAGACTGGAGTGATCAGCATGGGCGGGTGGAGGAAACTTCTATAGATGTGTGAAGGAGACTGTGACCATGCAGAGAGGAGAGTGGCTGGGGAGAGCAGGGCATGCATGGGCACGGAGGTGCTTGACACCTTTCCCTGCAGGTGTTTCAGCAGAAGGAAGAGGAATCTCGCTTGGATGTAGGGCGGAGGTTGGCAACCCAGAATAGGGGAAGAGACGTTTCCCACCACCACCACAACTGCATGAGCCCGGGATGACCCAGCATCTGTGCCACGGCCCCCTAGCACTGGCAGAGGTGTGTGTGCAGGCAGCGCTCACTCTCTCCATCCTTAGCTCCGCTGGCTGGGTGGAGCAGAGAGGCCTCACCTACCTCCAGCCCAGCCATCCTTCCCAAGAGCGGTGGCAGAGAGCTGTGCCTTGCAGAGGCAGGGCCCTGGAATGGCCCCTCTGCAGAGTTCAGGCTGCTTCAGCCCGGTCACTCCAGGTCTGAATGGGCCCAATCCAAGGCCTGGGGTGAAGCAGCCTCTGTTCAGGCCTGGAGTGGCCGGGTCAAAGGGGCCCAAACTCCACGGAGGCACCGTTCCAAGGCCCTGCCTCTGCAAGGCACAGCTCCCTGCCGCCACTCTTGGGAAGGATGGCCAGACTGGAGGTAGATGGGGCCTCTCTGCTCCACCCCACCAGTGCAGGGAGGGAGGGGGGAGCATGCGCTGCCCACACACCCCTGCCGGCAGTAGGGGCTGCAGCGTGGCCATTGGGCTCGCTCAGACTCCTGTGGTTGTAGTGGGAGGGTGGGGGCACCCCCAGCACCCTGAAAGTGGGTGGCCTGTGCCGGCCAGGAGCCCGCTTATTCGGCCCCGAAGCTGGAAGCCTCTGTGCAGCTGAGTGTCACCGGAGCTCACCTGGCTCCCTGGAGGGCATTGCCAGGGAGTCAGAAGAGGGCACTCGGAGCCACAGGTGGCTTATTGAGGCTGGGTTGCCAATCCCGGCAGGACAGGGGGTGGCCACTCCAGGGGTGAATGTGGGGCCTCCCATCCAAGTCTCCCTGAAATTAACTTGGAAATGTATGCTAACGAGCTGCATGTCAGGAAGAAATCTTTCCTCCCTGGCTGCAGTGCTGCGCAGCTTCATGCCACTTTATAGTTGCTGTAGGCTATGTCTACACGAGCAAATTAGTTCGAATTAAGGAGCCTTAATTTGAACTAATTTGAGCCCTGTCTTCACTAGGCTTTGCTTAGTTCAAACTAAAAAGCCTTATTTGTTCAAAGTAAGCAATACTTAGTTCAAACTAGTTAGTTCAGCTGGTTAGTCTGAACTAACTGCTTAGTTTGAACTTATTTCGAAATTTAGTTTGAACTAGCATTATGTAGTCATGCTAGTTTGAAATAAATACGTTTTTAAGTTAGTTCGAACTAACCACAGTTTTTTAGTTAGAGCTAACTTTTAGTTTGAACTAGCCACACTTTTTCAGTTCAAATTAAAAAGTTAGTTTGAACTAAAAAATGTGCAGCTAGTTGGAACTAAAAAGTTAGTTAGAATTAACAAAGCACAGTTAGTTTAAACTAATTCTGCACTACTTAGTTCAGACTAAGCAAGTCTAAACTAAGCTTTTAGGTGTAGACATTGCCGTAAAGTCCTGTGGCTGCTACCATACTTTGCCACTCCATGGGGGTGATGACCAGGTGTTCATAGCTCCAGCACCTCTTTGTCTTGCTCCCACTACTCTGCAGTTCCTTGCATATGGCCAAGCAGAGTGCTTCTGTGAAGTCAGATTCATGGTCTGCACCTTCTGCAGAGCCTCCCAAACAACCGTACACCATCAGTTTTGCTGTAAGTGGTGCCCTTGATATTACAGTGGAACAGGAAGGATTTGTTCCTTAATTACACTGCAGCCATGTGTGTTTAAGGACCTTTTCTCCAGCGTAAAATGAGTAGGTAAATTAGAGGAAAGAGAAGATGATAACTTGAAAAACTGAATGGTTACTTGAGGTCATTTTTTTTTTCTTCTTTGCATTTTGACCCCTCCAGTCCAGGGCGTTTTCTTACACAACAGCACTCTGACTCCTAACTCCATCAAAATGTATCCTTAGTAGTAGTTCTTGTTGCTGTACATTCAAGAGAGAGAGCAGTTGTTACTGTCATCATCCCCAGAGTGTAGCCGCAGAGTCACAAATCCACAGTGCAGCATAAACTGTTTTCTGTATCCTCTGACAGTCCTCGTTGCAATAAACCTTCCACTGAAAGGAAAATACCTTTTCAGCCCTTTTGGCTATAAACAGCTGTGGTCAATATTTTTATACATGGGGAACGTAGAAATCAGGACCTTTCCCGTAAGATTATGTACCTTATTTGTTATGTTTCAAAAGATGGCATTTTAAAATGTATCTGCATGGAATGTAAATGATGACTTGGGCAATGTATGTAGCACAAAGAACTTCCTCCTGTCCAAAAAAAAAAAACCAACCCTCACCCACAGAACAATTATGGACTGGATCCTCCTAGTTTTATCGCTTCATTCTGCCTGTGTAGAAGTTAATGGGTATTTTATCAGTGAGTACAACAGAAGTGGAATTGGACACTGGAGCAGTATTGGGACTTGTGTTGCTAAGTCTCACAATTTTGTCAAATCTCATACTTGTTGTTTCCTTAAAGCCCCAGCTTCTGGACTCAAGTGGTTATGTGATTATTTCAACCTTCATTCTTAAAGATAAGGTACTTTTTTTTAGCCCATGTGACTGTGAGGAAGGTGTCAAAATGTGACCCCAGTGCATCCTAAAAGCTCAAAAAACAGAAGGGGGAAAAAGAAACCTACCACCAAATCTATTATTTTTCCATGATCTCATTATTTTAAAGCCAATTTCATGATTTTTGTTGTCTTAATATTTTGAACATCTGGAGCTGGCAAAGCTGCTGATCTGATTTTGCCTAAAGAATGGTGTATGACAAGTAGCTCCATTAAAATCAATCAAGTTATACTGTGGTAAAACTGGTATTAGTGATATCAGAATTAAGTCACTGACTTCAGAGTAATTACACATGTGAGTAAGAAGCAGGATTTTGTTCTATGTATTAGAGCATTTAAAAATTGCATTTAGTTAGCTAGTTAAAACAATTCATAATATTCTGCTATATGCTGCAAAATGGATTCAGGGATATGCAGATCAAACAAGAAAAAAGTGAGGTTGCAGGTCTAAAAATGGGTGAGAACCCCTGGCAGAGTTTTGGATTAGTGATAATTTCAGTTTCAGAGCTATGGATTTAATTTAATTTTTCTTGTGCCTGATTAATATGCTGAGCTAAAGGATTTAAAGATTGATCCGTCTGTCACAAGAAATCCAGCTGCTAATGAGGGGGCGGATAGGGGTGATCACCACGGTTCCCACAGTTCCATGGGCCCCACACTGTCCTGTCCTGAGCAGGGCAGCACAGGGCCCGCACTGCTGTCCCCCCATGGCCGCGCTGGCCCCCACCTGCTCCCTGCTGCCTTCTGTACAGAGCTGAAGGCAGGAGGGTTGTGGGGTGCGGGAGTGCAGAGCTAGCCTCTGCTCTGGGCCGGCTCTTCCCCATCCCCAGGAAAAAGCAGGCCAGCCCAGAGACCAGGCTCCACTCTACTGCCCCTTCCCTGGGCCGGCTGTTCCACCCTTGGAGTGAGGCAGGCTGGCCAGAGACAGGGTGCAAGAGGAGATCCCAGCCCCCGGACCAGCCCGCTCCAGCCCCAGGGGCAGAGTGAAGGGCTCAGGGGAGAGGCAGGAATGTGGGGCCAACCTCTGGGCTGCCCCGGCCCACACCCCCCCCCAGCATGGCAGGGTGCAGGGCCCTGCACAGACCGATTGGCCCTGGGCCCTGCACCCCTCTGGGGATGGCCCTGTAGGGAACATCAGCTTAACTTGTTGTGGTTTCCATAGCGACATTGTGCATCTCTGTTTACTCTTTTATAGAGGCAAAAGATTCCAAACATAAGGCAAATGAATCCCAGCCAGCAGGAAAACTTTGAAAAAAAAATCAGTATATTGCTTCAGTCCATCAGTTGGACACACATCTCTGTTTTGAAGATCATTAAAACCATAGGTTATTTTTGGTGGTTGGAGCCATGAGCTTTGCCTTTGTTGCTTTGCCAAACCCTTCATCACCCCAAAAGAGAAACATGATTTGCATAGACAGATTTGGCCTGTGTAAGCTTTCAAAAGTTGGTCTTTTTCATTTGTCTACCCACCTGCCCATAATTATCTCAGTAACATATGAGACTTTTTAGACAAAGGTTCTGGAGTGTTCTTATTTATCTACCTTTTGACTAAAAATACAAAGTAAGTATACCACAGTTACAAACCAATACAATCTGGGGCACTCAAAGCACAGCTTGACATTGTTCTTATATCCTGTTCAGTTGCATGTGAGTGTTATTGCCAGAGTCTGCTCCTCAGTGGAGAGACTGGGACTTCCTCTTCCTTATCGAAGATTTATATAATCACAGCAATATCTGTTCTGATCTTATTTGTCTGATTGTTATACCATGCCCATCAAAGTGTGTGCACATAACAAGTCAGTGAATTGAAAGTTTTGTCTAAGCTTTCATTTCATAGTCACAAGGGTCTGGTTCTTTGGCATCTTGCATCTTGTGGAGTCATTAGCTATGCAAAGTGGGTGTAAACTTCTACCCAGTCATGGTGTACACAGTTTGCCCTCAGTTTATAGAATGTGAAAGACAAGGGAGATTCAGGCTCTGTGGCTGTGTCTACACTTATTAAGGTGGCCTAATTTGAAACAACTTAATCCCTGTCCATGGAGGCATTTTCTTATCTTGAATTAAGCCTTGCCTTATTTCGAATTAAGGAAGTGCTAATCTGACATAATAAAACGGCCTTTTACTTCGAAGAAATGGTTACTTTGAAGTTATTTGTTCAAATTAAGCTACTTTTAGTTGCAGAGTAGCTTAATTCGAACTAATTTTCCTATTCACTTGCCTGCCTTCCTCTAGTTTGAATTAGAGAGTCCAGTGAAGACTCTCTAATTTGAATTAATAAAGTCTACTTTATTGCAAATCTAGTGGAGACTCTCTAATTTAAAATAATAACTTAGATTTAAATTCAAAGTAGCTATTTTGAAATAACTCTTTTGAATTAACTTTGTCAGTGTAGACGTAGCCAATGTGTTTTAAGTATGTTTCTTGTCAACCATTATTTTTAATCCTTATTTTAAAGTAAGTGCTGGGAAGATCAGGAGCCTTTACAGTAACTTGGGTAAATAGCTAATTAGGCAAAGAAAAAAACATTAGCAGTGCTTATGCAAGAAACATGAAAGGCAGAGTTAGGAAAATATTACCAGCACTGTTTGCCTGAGAGTCAACTTGGTGTCTTAGATGAATGCAAAATTAATTCAAATATTTGCTTCTGGTATTCTTTTTGCACTGGCCTTGAAATTAATCAGTGAGTAACCTCGTGGTTTTATATATAATTGTAATAATTAGGTTAGGAGTACTATACACATACACATCCAAGTTTAAGCCTGAGTTTCTGTTTGGTTCTGGGTTTCTAAAACTACTGTCACTTTGGACCAGGATGTGTCAGACTATTACTTAGTGCCGTCTATATACCTTAATGCATTGTTTGCTGGATACTTCTGCCATTTACAGTCACATGAAACTACCTTCGCTCCCTTTTGTGATGGTGAAGTTCACCTCTTATCCACTTGGCAATCACACACATCATCACTGTAGCAACTTCTGCAACTGCTTACTGGAAAATCTAATGTTAAGAAAGTGGTGGTTGGCGGGGTTTTTTGCTATCTCTTAATGTGATTTAGCAAATGAGGGCAGGAAAAATTAAGTTCTGTGTGACCAGGCTAAACTTCTTGGTGAATCACAAATGTTTTTATCTTGGAAGATGTGTTGTGCTGCGTTTTCTAGATTAGCATTTACACATGTATTGGATCTCTCAAGAAAAATGGCAATTAATTAATTCAAGTTACAATAGGACCACAAACTTTACTTTAGGCACAGCTAATGTGGACAGTAGTTTAAAACCATAATTTAACCTTTTGTTGACAGTCAGTTAATGCAGGTAAACACCTTTAGATGTAATCTGAACTTTATTGTGATCAGTGGTCAAATTCTCATTGACTCTCATGGGAGCAGGAAATGTACTGCTCGGTGATGCATTATGGGTAGGGTGACCCGACAGCAGATGTGAAAAATCAGGTGGGGGGGGGGGGAATATATAGTCAGCTGTATCAGACAGAGCCATAACTATTGGGACTATCCCTATAAAACAGGGAGATCTTGTCACCGTAGAGGCAGGGTGCAGCGTGCATCCACTTATTTGTTCACAGTTGGATGTGCTGTAGCTTCAATGCTTTTTTTCTCTTTAAAGCAAAATATGGTAGAGAAAGCAAGCAAGCTATGTGTGGCATCCTTAAAGATTTTTTGTACAAAACAAATGGAGAATTTGATTAATTTTTAGATTTGTCTTTCTTCCATTTAAAGTGTTATGTATCTTATCTATAAAGAAAAAAAATTACCCCAACAAACAAACCAAGCAGATAATCTGGTAAAATGGAATTTCTGCCCAGAATGCATTTCTTTTCCTCCTAGTTATAATCTCTTTAAAAGACTGGAAACATTGACTCAGTCTTAACTGTAGTGACTCAGAGGCTGTTCTAATAACAGGCATTCCGGGGCTTCCCTACTAAGGCAGCTAATCATTCATTCACCCTTTAGAAAAATAAAATTATATTGGGATGCAGAAATACATATCCAGCTTCATAAAACGGAACTTGAATGTATATTGCATCTTTTGTACTTGATGAATCCCAATGCGGTTTGGTGATGGATTCAATCTTCCTCAGTCCTGTGTTTGCCAGTAGCTGATTCACTTCCATCCTTTTGCCGCTGCTTTCCGCATACACACACTCCATTGAGGGAACAGTCAAAGGGTATCTTGGTTTGATTCTAATCTGCTAAAACTGCTTAAGCCTTCAGCTCTCATGCTGTTGTTTTATTTAGTGTGATTGAGGGTATGTAGAGCAAGATTACAGAAAAATGTTTAAAGCAAAGGCCATGGAATGAGTCTTAAATAATAACCCTGAGAAAAAAAGATGCAAAAGGCAGCAAGTAGAGAGAGATGCCATGCATGAACACTGAAGTGAATAAAAATCTTGTTCCATTTTGTTGAGAGTCCAGTTGAAATGCAGATGGTGGTGTTAAAACAAACACAAAAACAAACACCAATGAACTACACCCAAAGAAAAGAACCCAAGTTAATGAATTTAGGATACTGAGAAAAAACGTGGCAAGTACCAACTCCTGGTCCTCTTATTCCCTTCCCGTCTCTCATATGGGAAAAAACTGTGGCTATAAAAAGTTGAGACTGTCAGAGCTGGAGAGAGAAAAAGGCTAGAGGAAAAAAGGTAAGGGGCAAATAATTTACATGAAGAAGAGTGAGAAGGAAATGGAAAAAAATAACCATGTTTAGGAAAACAAGGAGACACTGAATGGAAATAGACTGAGTTGAGGTATCTGTATTTTGTGATCAGATTAATTAACAGGAATAAAAACAACCTTGTAATAGCTTCAGAATAATCTGGTAGGTTCTTCTAATATCATACATCAGTCAATCTCTTCCAAGCCATTTGAAACAACCTTTCTCCCCATCTCTCCAGCATTGATGGAGAAATTGATTCTAGGCTCCCAACCTTCCCTGAGATTTTAGCACTGCTGCTGTGCATGCTACATGGCACACGTTTTGAAAGCCATTCATCCTATTTTAGTACAGGGGCATAGCCATGGGTGGGCCCAAACGAGGCCCACCCACTTAAGCACCTGGCAGCAGTGCCAGTTTTGCCACTGCATCCGTGGGGGCTGTCCAGCAGCTGGTAGCCATAAGCGGAGCAGAGGCACTGGCTCTGGTGCCTCAGTTCTGCACATGGCAATGGCTGGTGGCTGCTGGGCAACTGTGCAGTCGTGGGAGCGAAGTTTGCACTGCTGCTGGGCACTGCAGTGAATGGGCCTCACCTTGCTGCCTCTCCCCATCCCTCTTCCTCCTGCAGTTCCTCCCGCCGGCACTCCAGCCCCACTTGCTACCTAGCAACTGGAGCATCTCATTCAACTTTTGGTCACTGTTTGTGGCCTGGTCTATCCTACAGACTCAGGTGAACAGCCAGAAAATGAGGGCTGGCTTGATCCCTGATTTAAATTTTGTTGGTTTTCTTACAGTCGTTCTATTGAGTTGTTTTATAAGGTATATGCATCATCTAGCAATCTTTGCTCTGGAAGGAGACACCTCCTGGGGCTATTTCTCTTACTGTGGTATCTTTGACAATGTACTATTCATTTCTGTTCCAAGCTGTCTAGAATATTTTTCTTCTTGGTTGTTGAAAGTTTATGTTCAGTTTGTTTTAACTTATCTAGGGCTTCTGTTGTCTTTTCCTGTGAGATATTCTTATTTAGAAGTGGTACAGATCTTGCTCAGCTCCTGCCCACCCCACTTCTTGGATGCTGACCAGGCTGCTGTGAGGGAACCAACCACGGGATCCTATATACTTTTAATCTGTTGGGTCTAAACAGAGTTTAGGGACTACCTCTGGTTTGGAGCTTCTGCACACACTCGAAGTGCAAATATTGTATCGAGGACCTCTACCTTAACTATCTTAGTCCTGGAGACTAATGGAGACTCTTCAGACTCTCCAGATAGCTCAAACACCCCCTTTCCCAGAACTCTTGCTGTGGGGCTCCTCTGGGGTAACACACAGAGAGACTTTGTACAGAATTCTAAACCACCATTGCTCTATTTATTTGCATGAGAAATACAGTTCTATCCAAAAAAATAATCCTACACACACTTCATTGCCTCAGTTTCCTTCTCATGCCAGGGTATTCTTTGAACTAGAATTAGAGTCCTTAGGGGCCATCCATTGACCTCCTGCCTTGTCTTCTCAGCCATGGAGTCTCTCTGTTTCTCTCCCCTCAGGTCAGTCTATGCTGACCTTGGTTGGCCCTACATGTAAACCAGGCTTCCCCTGCTATGAAAGCACGTTGTCTCATCTCCTCTCCTGTCTGAAACTTCCTGTGTGTTTCTGTGAGGCTTCCCCTATCCCATCTTTTTTTTTTTTTTTAAAGGCTAGCATCAACTTGGAGCCTTTGTTGCGTTTGGGAATTTTCCATTCTCTCTCCCTGTCCAACCTAGTGCAGAGAGGAGGACAAAACTAAGGATCTGTCAACAGTGCTGGTGGCACTGAAAGATCGATTGGATGGGCAGTGAAGATCTGCTCAATCAATCCTGGACGGGCTTGCCAGTTGACACCATAAATCCACTCCATGAAAAGCATAAGGCTGCATTGACAGGAGCATCTCCCATCGGCATAGCTCATTGCAGTGGAGACACTGCTGTAAGTCAAAGTTAGTTAGTCATTAGATACATGTCCCACTGACTGCCAACAGGGTTGTAAACCAGGCCTAGTACTTCTAAGCTTTTGTTAACTCATTGTTTCAAGGTGCTGCAACCTCAATTTTAGAACTTGTTGAGTTACAAAAGCCTCCTGTTGTAGCTGGTCTAGAAGGGGAATGACATAGCCCTTGTCAGCAAGGCTGGAATTGATATATATGTAGAGGTAATAAAATACAGCAGTTTCATAAGAACAATTTCTAATATTAACCAGAATTATGCATAGTACTCAAACGATCACAGAATGTACTCTGTACCTCTAAATTTGACGGTAGAGAACGTGGAAAATCTTTGCATTTGGCCTTATCTGAAAGCTGCAGTGTTCCATACAGCTGAAGTCAGTATGTTTTTTTTTTTTTCATGTGCTATTAGCAACATGGTGAAAGTCAGTCCCAGCCCTGGTTTACTGTATTAATAAAGGTCTGAATAAGAGGAGAAACTACCTTCTCCACCTGACCAGAGCCTTGACTGGCTAGAGAGCAGGCAGAAAACCCTATTCCTGATTCCAGCTTTTCCTCTGTTGGAGGATGGGAATGCTTTTCTAGAAGAGACAGTATGGTGGGGACATCTGCTGCTACTTCAGAGATGGGGACAGTCCAGAATCTGAATTCTTGTTTGGGAGACAATTCAGGGAGCAGTATGTGTATGCAGCTACTGCAAGGCTTGAACTGCATGGCATGGAAGAATTGACCACGGCCTAAGTGGAAGGAGATACCCAAATCTGAGATGAAGGGCCAAGATTGGAGGTGCTGTTGTGTGCATTTTGCTATTGGTGGCATGAAACCTCCTTGTTAGACATCTTGAATTTGGTTTATTACATTCCAGTGAACCCTACCTTTTAGCGTCAATATAATTATTTTGTCCAATCTGTTAAGGGGGTTGGAATGATGCTTGACTGACTTCCTGGGTCACGAAACATTGCAATGTTGCCAACTCTTTCAGCTGTCATGAGTATTACTGTCGTGGGGTATGCCCTTCTTAACACCTGCTGGTGGGAGGGTACAAAGGGCATGAGCAGGCAGGCTGCCTCCACTATCTTCTCAACGATCAATAGCAGAGACAATAAGTGACCCTCTGGTCAGGGCAGCATGGCTTAGCAGCCACAGAGTCAATATCACAAAGTCAATACATGGCCCTCTGGTCAAGGCAGCTCAGCCTAGTGGTCACTGAGTCATTAACAAAGGGCATCCACAATGGGGCACAGTGCCCAGGTAGGGAGGCTCAGGCCTTCCCACTCCACTGAGTCCCAGCACAGAGCCCTATTGGTGCTGGGGGGGGGTATGGCACTAGGTCAACAGAGACCCATACCAAAACATGCTGACTGGTTCTCCAGGCTACCCCCAGATCCACCCTTCATAGCCCCTGGGCTACTTACTACCTGCATGCCAGAAAGACTTCCTGCAAGGTGCTGATCCATGTCTTCTTCCCTCTTGGAATAGCTGCTGTGGGCTTCCCTGCAGGTCTCCAGGGTTGACTGGCTGTAGTAAGGGCCTAGGCATCAGCCTTGGGGCACTTATCATGGGGCAGCTGCTCCTCAGGGCTTCCTCTGGAGGTAGTCTCTCCCATTGCTTGGGGCTGATGTAGCTCTGTGTCAGGAGCTTCCAGCACATGTCCTCCTTCTTTACTGCTCAGCTCAGAGCGAGCTGAGCTGCTCCCTTTTATGCTGTAGCGACAGTCTGAACGTACCCCGCAGGGCTCAAGGGGAGGAGCTTCCTCTGCCCATAGAGTTTGCTGGGTTTCTGCAGTGTGGGGTGAGTCCACCCCATCAAACTTAGTGTATTTTATTGTTTAGTTAAAGCCCAGATCCTGGATACATGTGGATAAAAGAGAACTCCAGCATTCATTTACAGCAGGTGTGGCCAAACTGCAGCTCGGGAGCCACATGTTGCTCTTGAATGAGAAAGTGTGGCTCGCGGAAGAACAATTTAGTAGGTAAAAGTATATGGCTATATGCCTCAGTGTGGCTCTTGAAGGTTTAATAATCAACTTGTGTGGCTCTTGAGTTCCGTCAGTTTGGCTACCCCTGATTTACAGTAACAGCATGTTCTCAGCTCTCAATGGTTGTAAAGAAAAGTTTAAAAATCATGACCCATGCACACCTAAAATTGAACAATGACAAGGTAAATACAAAGACTCCATAATATAGTGCTTTCTTTAAATCTTAATATTGTGGGGGACCTGACTAATGATTTTTGAATGCTTTGGGTTGTCAGTACTGAAGTTATATGTGGATTTTCCATGCCAAGGCAGGTGGTGGGAATTTGGAGTGACCTATCTGTAAGAAGGATCCCACATCACACCAGTTTCGTATCTATGATTGAATATAGCATGTAGCAGAATTCTTCTTCAAAAATGGACTGAACTATGTATACAGGTGTGCAGTGGTTAAAGTATAAATTGAGTGGCCCCAGAACCTTCCTAATCTCTGAGCTCCCTTCCTTTATTGTCCGGGCCCCAATCATGCATGTGTGGGCCCAATTTTCCTAGATTCTGGAATCTGGGCACCGGGACTCTCACCCATCAGATTTGTGGGCCCCAGAACTGCGTTTCAGTCCATTCCAGCTTACTTTAACCCCCGCAGTTATGGAACTATAATGATTTTTTTCTTTCTGTTCTCTGCACCTTTACATTTCAAACCATTCTCTCTCTCTTCAAAGTTCAGCAGCCATTTTGTTCTCTATTCATGGCAGATCATCAAAGGAGACAAACACCCTGTGCTGTTTCAACAAGACTCTGCTTTTCTTCTTCATTGTTCTCTTAATGTAAAAATAAAAAGTGATTCTGTGTGTGGGTGTGTGTTTGCTCTATGGAAAAACCTAGGAGGCCAATATACAATACGCAGCATTTCTTGGGGTCACTTCATTTCATGCTGTTAAGAATTCATGACAGTGTTATTTTTATATAAAATGAAGCCAAAGAAAGGGAATTAGTACATTCATTTCTCAGTACACTAATATATGCACATTATAGCCTTTCATTTCTATTTTATATGAGCATACCAAATAAATGTCCACGACTTTATCTCATGCTTACTTATTGTCATGTTACACGTTACAATAAAATTAATACTCTGGAAGAAACCCTTCCTAGTTTCTGACTGTAATCTTATTTCTTCAGATCAGATGAAAACCTCACTTAAAACATGCATGGACATTCTGTACTTGTTTTCAAATACTTTCTGGTATGGCTACAGAATCTATGTCCGTTTAAAGGTCACAGATAAGAGAAAAGACTATCAAGAGTAAAGAGAAAAGTGTGTTTTCATTAAGTGAATTATAATCGGATATTGGCTGTCTGTCTAAATCTCAGTAGCGAATCCCATATGTGAGCTGATTGTGGATGATGTCTCAAATGGAGATGATGATGTGTTTCTGCAGAGGTCTCATCTGTGCTTTACATTCTGGGGAAACTGGTGAATACAGCTGAATGCTGTCGGGTTATCAGCAGCTCTGACTAATCTATATTTGACCATGGGAGGAAGAAGCAACAAAACAGGTCTTTGAAGTGTGTGGAACTGTCCAACTCTCAGGATGCTGATGTCATCCCAGGGATCATCTAAAGATAAGCACAAGTAAAGCTGATGACTCAGTGCCACATAATGAGGAGGGCAAGGGAATACTGAAAGCTTTCAAAGATAATACTCTAATAAACAACCAAGAATAAATGGATATGCCTATAAATCCATTAAAACAACAGATACTGCTTCAGTTTTTATCAAGAGAACGAGCATGGGCAGGGCATTATGAAAATCATGTTTAGTTTAATATTGCAGTTCCAGTCTCAGAAGAGATTGATGGTACATGGATACTTCAAGTCTGTGCATAAAAAGCCAATCCACCTCTGTTGCAATCAGTGAGAATATTTGCATTTACTTGAATGGGGGTTGGATCAGGTGCAAAGACCTTCATTCCTGTAATTCTGGCTCCCTAAACCAGTGGTTCTCAACCCTTTGAAGGATGCTTCATGCTTGGCAGCATATCATGGCCCTACAGGATGCACCAGTTCACCCCCCACCCCCGGCCAAATCTAGCTATCTCCCCAGCTCTCCACAACATACTTTCCACCGTATGGTAACACAGTAATGCGCAGGAGCGTTGCTGCTCCGGGGAAGGACCCGCAGCACTGGCCCAGGCCCTGCCCCCTGACCGCAGGCCATGCCCCCAGCTGGGTACAGGGCAGGGAGAGGCAGCCGCAGCCAGCCGCCTGGCCTAAAAAGGGGTCAGAAGCAGCTTCCGCTGTCACAAGCAGCCAGGCCCCGGATCTCCGGCTGGATTCGGCCAGAGACCGGGAGAGGCAGGGCCCCACCAGGACCCAGGGCACTGGCGCCAGGATTCGGGGAACAGGCCCTGTGTGCCAGGCACCAATGATGCCCCTGGTAATGTGTCTCAACAGTGGTTGAGAAGCACTGCACTAAACCATTACTACATTGAATGAAACATTTACAGCCAAATTCTATCTTGACTTAACTCTCATTGATTCCCTGTGATTAATGTGGGTGGGGGGAGGGATCTGGGAAAAATTTGGCCCAGTCTGATATTTTTAGCATGCAGAAAAAATGGAATTAATTCTAGAGCAAGGCTCCATAAAGCCTAGGCACCAGGTTTCCATGTGCTTTTGAATTGTACCAGGGCCATGCCCGGGGGAGTGCAGGGCACAGGGACAATCGGCTTGTGTGGGGTCCTGTGTCCCCCTGAGCCCCCTTCCTGGGGGCTGCAGGCCAGCCCCGCGCTCTTGCCCCTCCTCTGAGCCAGGGGCAGAGTGGGCCGGTCTGGGAACTGGGCTCTCCTCTCCTGCCCCACCTCTGGGCTGGTCCTCCCCTCTCTCAGGGTGGAACAGCTGGTCCAGGGGAGGGGCGAGAGACCAAAGCCCAGCCATTGGGCTGGCCTGCTCCACCCCTGGGCTGGCTGTTCCCTGCCCTCAGAGTGGGGAAGAGTGGGCCCAGAGCAGAGGCCGCCTCTGCACTACCACTTCCATGCTGTTTCGGCTTGGTACCGAAGGCTGCGGGGAGGGGGCAGGGGACAGTATGGCCATGGGGGGGGGCAGCAGTGTGAGACCTGCACTGCCCTGCTCATGGCAGACAACGTAGGGCCCAGGGAACTACAGGGTCTGGTGCGATCACCCCTCTTGCTCCCCCTTAAGGATGGCCCTGAATTGTACCCTGGCGCTTAGCTGCACTGGAGGGTTCCAGAAAAAGAAAAGCCACCAGTGCTTCCAGCAACATGTGGCTCTTTTGCAACAGCAGATGGCAGGAGGCTCCTTTGCCCTGCATTGACACTGAAAATGGCAGGGGTGGTAAGGCTTCTGCACTTGTGGCAGTGGTTTTTTGGCAGTGGGGGGGGGCCTCTTCACCCCACATCGCTATTATAAGTGGTGGTGTTTCAGTGGCAGAGGGCCAGTTTAAGTGCCACACAACTAGGTACCCTAATTTTGGGGGTTTTCACCTAGATGTTCAGCATCTTTGTACAGGCCTGTTCTAGAACATACTTAGGCCCCTACCTGTCTATCTCTTCCAGAGATTTCACAGTGGTTACAATTGACTATTTACTTTAGTATTTCCTACGTTTAAATTATAAGGGAGCATGGAGCATGCAGGACCCTCTTTCTGCTCTAGCAGACGCCAGGAATGAAACATTCCAGGTAAAAGCTGGTCAAAAAATTTCAACGGTTCAAATTTCAATTTTACATTTTTTCAGAGTTTCAAATTTTGATTTGTTTCTGTAAATGTCATTCTGATTTTCAACTAATTCTGGTTTCTAGATGTGCTACAAGGTCCGTACATTCTTTCAAGCTTTTCTAGGACAGGGAGTGGGATTCTGGAGGGGGATAGCTGAGGAAGTCCTTTATTATTATAGATCAGTTTTCTGAATAGTTTGTAGTTTTATTTTTCAGAAATGGTGTATGCAGGAGTGTTGATCAGGGCATTTTAAAATGTTATTGTTTATTATTTTTTGTCTATTACTAATAGTTGAGAGTAACATAGATAACAATGTGCTGGAGATGTTATGTCTGAATTAATGACTTTGTTTCAAATTCAGTGAGGGTATTTGTCAATTGTCTTTAAGGGCATTTCCTCAGTACATAATGTCCCAATTCCAAACATGGCTTTTAATTTTTGGATAGTAAAATTTAATGCAGCATGATATCACTGTTTTTTTTTTAATCTTTTGAAAACGTAAGGCTGAAAGAAGAGTATCAATTACCGTGTCACCATTTGTGCACTCCAGCACTTTATGGTTTACAGTGAGTTCCACATAATGATATGAGTAAAACAGATGGTAGGTATCTGAGTGTCTGGACAAGAGTCCTCTCTAGACATGCTGTCAATATGCCAACAGATAGTTCCTTAATCTGTGCCTCTGACCCTATTGATCTGGGAAGGAAAGCAGAGATTTGATTACAATCGCTAAATGACTAGCTTCTATTTTCCTCATCCATGGCAATAAAAATGAAGCGAGTTGTTCTTTGATGGCAGATAGTTTCCCAGTTAATAATTTCCCTTTCCTTTCTACTAAATATGAGTTGAGTACAGATCTATATAGTTATCATTTCTGTATTTTTCTCAGTAAACAGTGTTTTGCAATTACTTTTTACTTCTGATGCCCCTTTTGTCCGCATGGTATTACTAAATACCAAGATTGAGCCTGACCCTGAACAAATGCTAAGGTGATTCAGCATTGGGGACAGAGACAACGCAGGTATGAAATGCTGGGCTCCGCTGAAGTCATTGAATAGTTTGTCATTTACTTCTGGGGTGACATTCTTTTCCCATAGGTTGCTCCTGTGCCTGGATCACGAATCTGCTGTGTGCCCTCAAGTCTTGTTGAACTCTCTGAGAACTGAGGGTGCTCAGGAACTTTCAGGATCAGATCTCTGGCACACAAGAACTAGGAGTCTAGTGCTAACTGTGAAGGCAGAATCCCCAGGGACAGAGAAATGAATTATGATCTTTGTCCTTTATTTCACGCTGACCATTGGGGCAGGGCTGGTGTCTGGAGATGGAGAGCGCATTGCATTTGGAAGGGCTATGAAGCCCAGACATCTTCAGCTCTCTTCAGCGCAATGCCTTTCAAGTTCACAGCTGCTCTTCAAATTCCACCACTTTAGTGCAGGATTTATAGCCAGCAGAAATTCATTATGGCTCAGAAAACCCCTGTGAGGCAGTTAATTTATTTCAAAGGTTGGAAAACTGAGGAATGGAGCTTTTAGGTGACTTACACCAGATCACACAGTGTGTCAGGAGTGGATCTGGGAATGAAACCCGAGTCCTGACTCAGATTTCTCTCTGTTCTCTATCTACTAGATACCCCATTCATTCATTGTTGTTAATATTTGCAATGAATTTAAGTTTCTAGAACTGTGCCATGATATAGAGTAACCTGTCTGAAGCTGGGAAAAACATTTCACAGTTTTACATTTCTTTGGGTTTTTGTTTGGCTGTAGTAGAACTTGGCTTGAATTGAGAGGATAACATATTACCATAAGTAAGAAATGACTTTAACAATTTCTTTAAATTGGCTGAATGGCTTAATGTTTCTACTTAGCAGGAAGGTGCATCTTTGGAGTCTAAGGATTTAGTTTTTCTTACAATTTTAAGACATGCAAGCAGTGTGGGAAAAAACCAAGTTGCACATGTATCTTCCCACTAGGGGGTGTGTCACACTAATCACTACTGAAGTTTATTTACATTAGTGATAGCACAGACAAAAAGAGTCTCTCATGCTTAATTCAGTAGATAGGAGGTAGATAAACCCTATGTGAAAAATCCTGATGGAAAAATCTTGGAAGTCAGACAAATCCTGTCTCAGACTTTGTCGTCATACATGGCTTTGGGTGATGAGGCACAGCGGAGAGTGGAATGGGGTATGAGTGAGAAGGGAAGGGTGGTGAAGGCAAAGGGTATTTGGAGGGGCTTCTTCCTACTGCCAAACTGCACATAACTTTAACATGGGTCAGGAGGAGTTCTCCACTTTCCAAAATTGGTTAGTCTTGTTAAATATGGCAGCTCTACCTAATGAATGGATGTTGTGTGTGTGTGTGTGTGTGTGTGTGTGTATTTTGTCTGTCTGTGACGCATCTTTATTGATCTTGTTCACAATGTTGCTGGAGAAGTAAAGAAATGCCAGCTTATTAACATGCTGATATATTGACAGGATGTTCAGGGCTAGCATGTTAGGTTGTGAACATAGGGGTTTTATGCTACTTTTATGGCATTGCCAATATTGGGAGCTGCAGGCAGTCAAATTGGCTCCTGGCTAAGCTAGCAAAACCTTTAGAGACTTTAGCAGCCTTAAGGCTGCTCTACCTTGTGCAGAGAGATAGTGCACTCTGGCTTCATTCCTTCCCAGTCCTGGTAGGGGTAAAAGGTCTAGCCTTAATAGTGCTAGCATCTTCAGGCAAAGACCAAAATATGGCTACATCAAGGTCCAGGTCAGATCAATGCCTGCGGGGGCCCAGGGCTGCCCACTGTTCTGGGCCTTTTATTCCTGCCCTGCCCCCATGGTGGAGGTGGGGCCAGGGGCTCTGGGTCCCCAGCTGGCACTGCGGAGGGAGTTGGGGAAGGGGCTCTGGCCAGCACTGCTGTGGACTGGTGCTGCAAGCGGGGGGCAGGAGGAGCATGGGGAGCAAGCCAGCACTGCTTCTGGAGTATGGGGGTGGGGTGGGGAGGGTGGGCCAGAGGCCACAGTACTTCTGCCCTGCCTCCAGCTGGCTGGTGAGCAGACCAAACAGGCAGACTGAAGGTGAGTGGCAGCAGCTGGCCTCTCAGGCTGGCTGGGCTGGATTTCTGGAAGACTGTGGGGCTCCCCTTTAGGCTGGAGCCAGGGGCTGCAGCACCTAAAGCAGTGGTTCCCAACCTTTTCTCTGCTGCGGCACACCTCAATACCTTCAAATTTTTCGAGGCACACCACTATTAAAAAACTCACAAATATTCAAATTCACTCTAACATATGAATATTCATGAACCATGCCACACTGGTTGGGAAATGCTGCTATGTGAGGTAGTAGGGGTAGCAGACCAGGGGTGGCAAAACACGGGAGGTCAGAAGTCATGTGCAGCAGCGGGAGTGAGTGTGGGGAGCAGAACAGGGCAGGGGTGGCAAAAGAGGACAAGGGCAGCCATGTGGGGAACAGCACAAGGGCGGCAAGAGAGGAGAGGGGAAGGGAGAACAGCCTTTTTGGTAACAAGGCACACTTCAGTGAGACAAAATATTCCAAGGCAACCCACTTTTTTCAGCTGAATTGATTGGTCATAAATGTCACATTTACTATCATCACAGTCTTACTAGAGAGGTACATAGTATACAATCTACTGAAGGATCAAATGCTTAATGTTTCAAATCCACTGGAGAAAAAATAGACCATCGCAAATACATTTTCAAAATCTCAACTATTTCTAACTATTCGTGGCCCTAAATCTGTTCCACATGCAGCCCTCTTTTATTTTCCTCCCATTCTGTAAGTTTGTGCCTCTTCAAAGCGTCTGATGAAGTGGGATTTTTTCCCACAAAAGCTCATGTGATAAATAAATTTGTTAGTCTTTAAGTGCCACTGGACTCCTTGATTCTTTTGCCATAGCCCAGGACAAGTTTGAATTGCAGTCTCAGGATGTATGTGGCTGCAGCTTGGGTACCTTATTAGCTCTCAGGAGTCAGACAGGTCACAGGTGTACAGTACTTACCACACAGACAGGGCAGTTAGCCAAACAACCTCATCACACAGGCAGCTCAGCATTAGGGGGCAGGGGCAGGAAGGGACCAACGGCAGGAACTCACAGCCAGGGAGCCTACCTGGGGCTGGAGGCTAAATGGCACTGGCCCCAGCACGAGTGGGCATGCTATGCATGCACCTCTCCGGCCAGTAGGGGGCGGGACCTCCCCAGGCCAGGTGCTGTGAAAGGAAAGAAGGGAGGGGAGGAGAGGGATGGTCAGGCTTGCTCCTGGCCACTGCAGCCCCCTGAGTTGGTAGGAAAATGTGTTTGGCGGGGCATGCTCGTGCCTCCGTCTGTTTTTAGACTGCTGCCCCGGTGTCCAGCAAAAAGCTAAACAAAACTGGCTTTGATTTGAAATGCCTGGAGGACGGAGGACAGCAGGGCAAAAAGAAGGACATGTCCTCCTTTTGACATCTGGTAACTCCACCCGTGCACAGGGTTACCAGATGTCAGGCAGAATGAAGACATGTCTTTCTTTTTCCCTTTATGTCCTCTGTCTGGCAGGCATAGTAAAAATAAATGATTTTTTCTAGCTTTTTACTCACAGGGGTTAAAGTATGCTGGAATGCCCTGGAACACCTAATTTTTAGGGGGAAATGTCCCAGGGCCCCCTAAAAACAGAAGAATATTACATTAAAGCTACATTTTCTCCAGGTGTTCTCCGATGTCCTCCTTTTCGTACTTCACTGTTGTAATGATCTTGAGGGTTCATTAAAGACGATACTACTGAATGAGTGAGGAATAGAACTTTAATCATACAGACAGGTATCCAGGTGTGTACCTGGGAACAGCCATGTTAGATCTTCTCTGGGGCACGTCTCTCAATTTACACAAGACTGGCCTATGCTAGGGAGTGTCTCTAAATTCACAACCTTCTACAAGCATGTCACTACATCTTCCCCTCTAAGGAAAAGAAGTAAACAGTTAGATACGTATTAAAGCTAGCTAATAATACATGCACTAACATCTAACACCACATAACAGCTATCTAAACAAAAACATGCAGAAGAATAGTCCATGAACCCAGGATATGAACTACTTAGAGAGAAGAGGTTACTAGCACATCACTCTCAAGTGAGTCATTACCACCCACTTCCCTTACATATGCTAGCAAGTCTCTATGAGTCTTTCTGGGAGTTTGATGACTCGACTAGATCTTCTCAGTACTGGTCCTTCATTCAGGTCTGAATTCTCTTGCTCCCTGACGGTTTCATTACCACGTGTTGAAGATATCGGATCTGTCAGGGGAGGCATGCCAGAATCTACTTCAAATTCCATGGTGTTGGAACCTTCTGGAATAAGTTGTAGATCCCGTCGATTACATCAAAATGTGTCGCCTTGATCTGTGTGGACCACGTAAGACCGTGGATGCAGCTGTTCATGTCTGCAGTTCATGTCTGCAGTTCCAATAGTCTCTTATACTTAGAGAGCAACTGCTTATTATTTCAGGCTATCCTTTAATTATCACCTTTTTGAGGAGTCCCAATGATACATCTTTCTCAGTCTCTTCTCTGATGTGTTGCAGTCTTCTGTTAGTTATGGGATTTGCGCTCACAATCATATCTACATAGGCTTGCACTTCTGTTTCCAGTGTCTTCTCAGGTGCCCTGGGTGCTACTGCTCTGGAAAGTGCATCTGCTGTGAACATAAATTTGCCTGGTGTGTAGGTCACCAATAAATTGTATTTCCGCAATTTGATCATCATTCTTTGAATCCTTAAGGTACAGTCATTTAGCGGTTTGTTAAATAATGCAATCAAGGGCTTGTGATCTGTTTCAACTTCCACTCTCTGTCCATAAATATACTGATTGAATCTCTCACAGGCAAACAATATTCCTAAAAGCTCCTTCTCAATCTGTGCATATCTAGTCTCTGCATCAGTCAGTGATTTGGATGCATATGCCACAGGTTGCCAGCAATCTTCATGTTTTTGTAAAATCACGGCACCCAACCCTGACTGTGATGCATCCGCTGAAATTTTAATGGGCTTCTCTGGAGCAAAAAATTTCAATACTGGTTCCTGTATCGAGTCTTATTTTAAACTTCTCCATAATTCCTCCTGTGCAGTGTCCCAGCACCATTCATTTTTGTCCTGTAGGAGTTGTCTCAATGGTGCCGCCTTGGCAGAAAGATTGAGTATAAATTTTCCAAGATAGTTAATCATTCCCAGGAACCGTTGGACATCTTTCTTTGACTGGGGACGTGGCATCATTTCAATAGCTGAAATCTTCCTCTTATCTGGTTTTACACCTTCATGGGAAACAATGTCCCCTATAAAAGTCAGTTCTCTAACTCCTAACACACATTTCTCCTTATTTAGTTTGAGGTTTGCGGCTCTAGTTGCATCTAACACTTGCCAAAGCCGACGATCATGCTCCTCTTTTGTAGAGCCCCAGATGATGATGTCATCCATGGAGGTGTCCACACCGTTAGTATGTTCATAGATCATGTGTACAGTTTTGTGATACACCTCTGGTGCTGAAGCTATACTGAAGGGTAAGCGTAAAAATCTGTATCTTCCAAAAGGAGTATTAAATGTGCATAATTTTGAGCTTTCCTCTGTTAATTTTAGCTGCCAAAATCCAGAGGATGCATCCAATTTACTGAAGTGTTGAGCATTTGCAAACTGAGCCATAATCTCTTCTCTAGTTGGTAGTTTGAAATGTTCTCTTTGTATAGCTCTGTTGAGGTCTCTGGGATCTAAGCATATGTGTAGCTGACCATTACTTTTTTGCACTATAACTAGGGAGCTCACCCATTCTGTTGGCTCCTCTATTTTTTGTATTATTTGCATTGCTTCCATCCTTTCAAGCTCCGCCTTGAGTTTATCATGGAGTGCAAATGGCACCTTTCTACATGGATGAATAACTGGAAGGATCTGCTTGTTTATGCGGATTGTATGTTCACCTTGCAAGCAGCCCAATCCCTGAAACAGATCCTGATATTCTTCAAGGAGCTCCTCATAGCCAGATGCAGCCCTATCTTGTAGTGAGAGCACCCTTTTTACCAGATTCAATTCCTCACAGGTGGCCAGGCCCAAAATTGGTGTCGCCTCCTGTGGCACTACAATGAAAGGCAGCCTGTACATGGTGTTACTATTGTTAACACTAGCGAAGCAGCATCCCTGCACAGGTATGTTTGTTCCAGAATACCCAGTTATTTTATGTTTGTTGGTCCCAGCTTGGGTCTTATTCTCAGTCTCTCATAATCTCGTGTAGACAGAATGTTAACCTGAGCTCCTGTGTCTAGTTTCAGTGGAATGATTGTTCCATTCACTGACAGAGGCAGTATCCAGTCCCTCTCACTAGGTTTGCTTGATCCCAGTACATCAACAAAGCACTCCTCAGTCTCGCTGTCAGTAACGAAATGCACTTGATTTTTGCGCCTTTGGGATCTGCAGCAGTTTGCAAAATGATTAAGTTTCCCACAGTTATGACAGAGTTTCCCATAGGCAAAACACTGTTTGGGACCATGCCATGATCCACACTTGCCACAAGACTGTCTGGACTTAGTCTTCCTGATCGCAGGGGTTGGTTTCACATTGTGATTTGAACCATTTTGGCTACATGCTGTTTGTCTAAGTGCATGCACTGTCCCTTCTGGTGAATTCAGCTCTTTTACTTGTGTTTTTACCATTTCAGTGGCCCTACATAGTTGAAGGGTTTCATTCAAAGAGATCTCTCCCTCTCTGAGCAGTCTCTCTCTTAATCCATTGTCTTTAATGCCACAAATGAGTCTGTCTTTGATCAGAGACTCTGCCAAGCCACCAAAGTTACAGCTTTTACTGAGTTTCTTTTATTCTGTAACATATTGGTCTATGGTATTATCCGGTTTTTGCATGCATGTAAAAAATCTATGCCTCTCAAAAGTCACATTCATTTTTGGCAAGCAATATTCCTCAAACTTAGTCAGTATAGTGTTTAAAGTCATGCTTTCACCATCTTGAAATTCAAAGTTATTATATACATCCAGTGCCTCCTCCCCAACAACATGCAAAAATACAGATGATTTCTGGTTTTCATCTTTGTTCTGCACTCCAATGGCAGACAAATACAACAGAAATCACTGCTTAAACTTTAGCCAGTTTTCTGCAACATTACCAGACATTTGGAGAGGTGAAGGAGCCTGTAAAACTTCCATGTTTAGAGCTTACACTTACTTGCTGAAGGCTTTCTTTGTTTTCAGACATCCCTCATGTTTTGCTGTTTTCAGGTGCAAATGCAGGAATTTTCCTCCAAGTCTTTTTAGTTTTCAAACTCATTCACCATCTTCTGACACCATGTAATGATCTTTAGGGTTCATTAAAGACAATACTACAGAATGAGTAAGGAATAGAACTTTAATCATACAGACAGGTGTCCAGATGTGTACCTGGGAGCAGCCATGTTAGATCTTCTCTGGGGCACGTCTCTCAATTTACACAAGACTGGCCTATGCTAGGGAGTGTCTCTAAATTCACAACCTTCTACAAGCATATCACAACTGTCCTCCTTTCCATGCTTTGGTATCTGGTAACCCTACCCCTGCAGCCGCCTGCCCTGGCAGCCTCCAACCATGGCAGGGGAAGAATCCCCCCCTGCAGCCTCCAGCAGCGGCAGGGGAAGGATCCCCCCCTGCAGCCTCCAGCAGCGGCAGGGGAAGGATCCCCCCCTGGCAGCCTCCAGCAGCGGCGGGGGATGCGATCCTCCCTGTGGTGGTCAGATCCAGCAGGGGGGATCACTTCCCTGCAGTGGCTGGGGGCTTGTAGAGGGAGATTGTTTTGGTGATGGCTTCCCACGGCACCCATTGCAATCGCCTCTGGCGGCAAAGCCCCTTTCATGGATTGTAGTTACAGTCCTGGATTAGCAGCACTTACAGCCAGCGCTGCAAAGCCGCCCCTTTAATAGTGCCGCTTTATTGAGCTGCTTGGGGCTGCAGGGGCTTTTATGGCTCCCACTCAAACTCTGCTCTCCTTTTGCGGCACACTGAAGCAGTTGCCGCGACACACCGGTTGGGAACCACTGACCTAAAGTCCCTGCCTTCATCAGACCTTGTCACCGGTGGCTTTTTTGCTATTTGATTAGCATGAATCACAGCTACTCCCCAAATCTTCTTTTTCTCATAGACCCACAGTCATATTCATTCTGTTCCAAGCTTCAACTGCTTATAATTGCACATTTATCTATTTTTCTAGTTGAAACCTGCTATGCAAGGAAGGTTATATTCTTCTGTCATCTCCCAAAAGCAGGAAACTCAGGCTTCCATATTGGTCTTCATTATACAGCGGGTGATCTATTCACAGGGTTTACTTTTGCCCATTTTTATTTGCCTGAGGGAGGGTTGCACACCTTTTGACCTTTTTGATGTTGATGTAATTACAGATGAGGACAAGGGGTATGCAGGAAGAGATCTGTAGTTAATGAATGGAGTTTCACCCTAAAATCAGAACTGGTTTTCTTTTTCTTAGCTTAAACTAAGACAGTAAACTGACTGCAGCACCATTGGCTATGTCTGCGCTGGCCAATTTGTTCAGACTAAGTAAGTTTAGTTTGGACTAATTTGGACCAGGTCTACACTAGCCTTTGGATGGTCTAGGCAAAGCTTAGTTCAAACTAGTTAGTTCAAACAGTAAGTTTGAACTAAGTGCTTAGTTCAAATTTTAGTTCAAACTAGCACGATGTAGTCAGGCTAGTTTGAAATGAAAAAGTTCAAACTAAGTGGTTAGTTGAAACTTGCCACTTGTTCTGGTTTGAACTAACTTTTTAGTTCAAACTAAGCCATGTGGCTATTTCAAACTAAAAAGTTGTGGTTAGTCCAAACTAGCTTATTTAGTTCAGACTTGCAGGTACAAACTAAATAAGTAGATGTAGACATAGCCTTTGAAACATTAAATTCTAGGATTTTCGTATTTAAAAACCCAGAGTTTTGAATGGAATTTAATTTCACACAGTTCAAATCAGAACCATTTTTGGAACAAAATGAGTTATTCGGGTGGGGAAATTTTTATCAAAAATATTATCTAAACACGTTCCAAAAGGGTAGTTATGTTAGTCTGATTCAGCAAAACAAGCAAGGAGTCCTGTGGCACTTTTAAATTTGTTAGTCTTTAAAAGTGTCACAGGAAGGATTCCTTGCTTATTATCTAAACAGTAATTGACAACTTTCATTTACTATCTCTACCCCCAGTTCAAGTGAAAAATGTCATCATCGCTCTGGTGCTCTTTCAGTAATGTTTTTACACACAATTTTGATCAAAATATTTTAAAAAATTGAAAAAGCCACATTTTCTGCAAAAACAGTGGATTTTTTGACTGTTGACAATGTTTTTACCTCCCCAATTCCCTGCTCAGCTTAGGAAAATATTTAATTTTTGGACTCAACCCCCTTTGTTAATAAAACAATCTATATGTATTGACCAGCTGTAAAATTTGCATAAAGGATAGCGACAAAGAACAGTAACTAAATGTTCAATTTGTCAAGTAATAATTATAAATTAGACAGCGATATGTGATTAAAAAGGAAAAGTAATCATGACAAATTCAGTACTATAGAATTATATGCAGTGGTAAAAGAACAAGCAATGATCATAATATTTTTTCTTAGCCTAACAATGGGTTATGAGTTAACGGATTTCCCTGAGCTTTCCTTGTAGTAACTGCTGTAAAGGCAATGAATGATTGTACAGTATATGCTGAATTCATTCATAATGTCTCCAACACCTGTTTCCTCCTGTTTTCCCTACACTTTTTATTCAATGAGCATTGGAAGCTAGAATTATATCTCATTAGAGCACTTTGTATGCTGGAGTCATACATACTTTGTGTCACTGATGACCCACAAATGAATAACAACAGTATTGTTTAGCACATTAATAAGGATGTTTAGATCTTCATTAGAGTTATAAACCAGGTCCTTATAGGAAGATTGCATTGAGTGGAGTGGAGAGGAAGTAGTGAATATTTTGCTCTGTCATCAATTATAAACAGTCAAAGTTCATAATAAAGCTTCTGTGAACCCTCTTACACCTTATTTTTAGCAAAATCAGATGCAAGAACGTATCCTGCCTTCTTCCTTTTCTAACTTTAGACTTGTATGTGAAGGACCTCTTTGCCAGTCCTCCTTCAGGGATGCTATTGGGGGCAAGAGATCATCCAAGGATTTTACCAATTTCAGATCAAATTGTATCTCTTTCACTTTGTCAGGAGGACCTGACAGAGGTGGAAGGGTGAAAGGTAGCTCCCAACTCATACTTTTTGACAGAACAAATAAATAGTTGTTAAACCTGGCAACCCTATCAGGACTCTGAGGATAAGAACTCTTCAACCTTAATCATGGGTTGAGTTTATATCAGCTTGTTAAATTTATCTAACAGCAAAACGTGTTTGTCTGCAGGAAAGGTAATGGTGTTGGAATGTAAATTTTACCTTGGGAGTGTCACATCATCTGAATAACATTTCCGACAGATTCCACTGGGGTAGCCGTATTAGTCTCATTCAGTAAAACAAGGAGTCTGGTGGGACTTTTAAAGACTAACACATTTATTTATTGCATGAGCTTTCATGGGAGAAAATCCCACTTTGTCAGACGCTTGAGGATTTGATCCATCTTCAAGCATCGGACGACGTGGGATTTTCTCCCACAAAAGCTCATGCAATAAATAAATTTGTTAGTCTTTAGCAGTGCCACCAGACTCCTAGTTTATTTCAGAAAGACACACGGATAATATTCTGTGTCTCATTTAGCATATTTGACTACGTTACCTACTTCTTGTAGTTGCATGCATCATCATGCTCAAAGTCTGCCACTTAAATTCCTACCTAGCTGTCTTCTGAATATACATTTATAATGCAACCACCAACACAGGACAGATTCAACCCAACTTTGGCTCCTATTTGCTGCTACAGAAATGTATGGTGCTATAATTTATGCTTTGGGTTGATTTGGCCCCCAGAATAGCTGAGAATCCTAAATGTACAAGTTGTTGTAAAGGTACTTTTTTGTCCCCTGACTTTGGCTATGCTGAATCTTTTGTTTCCTGGAAGCACAATATAGAATCTCCAACCATGAGATCTGGCTAGCAGTTATTGACAGAAAGGCCTTTTGGTGTTTGTGTCAGCAGCGTGGAAGGAACAAATTAAAGTTCAGTTAGGGGAATGAACTAAGGGCACTGGATGTTCATGTAAGCACTGCTGAGATGTTCTTACATAATTCTTGTAAAAACCCTCTGGCTTCGCACCCAAGCTTCTCTCTTGGAGTGCATTCATTCATTGATTCATTCATGCGCTTGTCAGCAGGTTATTGCATCTGCCTTTGACCCTCCTTAAAACTATACATCTTACTTTCAATCCCTCCAATAGGCTGTGACCCCCTCTGATTCTGACTGTTGTATCAATGACCTTTCAGCAGAGTATTCACTTATGTAGACGGCAGATTGGAAAGCCTGGCCAGGGCAAGTGCTTTGGTCCATTTTGTCATGAAGCAAAGGAAAAAAGGATCTTTATTCTTCATAAAGGATTAAAATTTTACTTCTACCATTTAGATTCAATGTGTTGAAAGAATGTAAGGATCTGTAAGTCTCCTTCTGTCTGTATAGCTATTAAGCCTGTCCCCAAAAAGGTACACATGAATTTTTCTTGCTTAAGAGATGGAAGAGGATCTAGTCCTTTGTGTGCACATCATACAATCAATCAAAAAATTTCAATTTCAATTTTAAAAAAAATTCATACAATCAATCAAAAAATGTTTTTTAGAGTAAAGTAATATGGCATAAAAGTAAGGAATGAAAGTAAAGACAGAGAAGCATATGAAAGCATAAGCGCTGGAGAGAAGACTTGGTCAGTTAGCTGAAATTACTCCTTTCCTATTAAAAATTTGGGTGCACATACAAAATATATTCTAAATGTTCCTTTATTGATTTTGGAAGTATTTTAGCAGCAGCAGCCTGTTGAGGATTGCATGCAAAATTTGAAGAATGCATTAAAATCCCATGATGGTTTTCAACTAAGCAGCCTCTCTTGGGTTGATGAAATTTGCACCCAAATTTTTGTATCCATGATTGAATTGTGGGCACAGATCGGAGCATCTATACCTTTTGGTCACATAGAGTAACCTCCAGTTAGGCTGACAGAAGCACAAATAGTCTAATTTGTGCCTGAAGCTGAGTTTTGCAAACACACAGAGACATAAGTTTTGTTGTGTCCTGAAAAAGAGGTAGGACTTTCTGTTGTTAAAATGATATCCCACTCTGTTAATGATAAAGCAGATGGCACTTGAGCTCCAGAAAGCACATGTTCTATCAGAAGATTATGTATTTTTTTCCTAGCAAATTAGGAGTTCAAATTATGCTTGGAGGGAGTAACTGTTATAAAGTTAAGGAAGGTTCATGGTCCAAGATGTACAATAGGACGTGAGAAGCATGGGCCTGGTTGTACCCCACTTATCCACGTGAGGACAATGTCAGCAGTCTTGTAACACCATTTCTCCCACTCTTATCCTGTGCAGAATATCTATTATACGAGCAGGGTCTCTATCAGGAGAGAGGGCGGGGATTGGGCCACCCAAGAGCAGAGTCTAGGAGTTATCAATTTTTTATCCTCCAGCTTCATGCAAACCTAAGGCATTACTGTGCTGTTATCTGGGAGCTGTGAAGAGTAAAAGAGTTATGATGGAAAGAAGGCAAATGATGCATCCGGGGCTACAGTTGTTGCAGAGGTGTCGGGCTTTTGCTTGAGTTGCCTTACTCTGCTATATATGCCTTGGGGTTCTCTATATTTGGTGTAGGTAGCACACTCTTTTCCATTTAGGGGCAAAATCAGCTGTCCAGTTGATATGGTGTTGGTGCAGGTGAGGCGAACCTTGTGAATTTGATAAGAATTCTCATAATGGTTCCGTATCCCTGTCTCTGACATGGGCTTGTAGAGATTCTTCATAGGAAGGTGTAAAAACCTTGCACTAGGCACATGTGGGATAACTTGCTTCCCGTGTGGGTCTCTTCCTAATATGTAACATTTAGGGATTGGCTTAATGACATTGTTCTGGATTGTGGATTTTCTTAATATTTCTGTGATGAGCCTCAAGGACTCCTGTATCAATGAGTTCCACAGTTTAATCACATATTGTTAGAAAGTATTTCCTTTTCCCTTTGGCTTTGACTGAGGGAGGGGTCAATTTGGCTCCATGTAATCTAGCAGACTGGGATAAAAGAAAATCCAAGAAGAAGCTATATAAATGCACTACTTAGAAATAAAATTGGCCAGGTTCAAGATTCAGCCCCTTCATCAGGCAGAGTAAATTGAGAAGCACTTCATAATGCAGTTCCTCACAGCCTAATGAAGAGGTGAATATCTTTGCACATTGCTCCATTCCTTTTTATATTTTCTAATAATACATATCACCTGGAACTAGAGTTACCAGATACCAAAGCACGAAAGGGAGGAGAGGGAAGTATGAAAAGGAGGACATTGGAGGACACAAGGAGAAAATATAGTATTAATCAATCAATCAAATCATAGGATTGGAAGGGACCTCATGAGATCATCAAGTAATGTAATAGTCTTCTGTTTTTAGGGGGCCCTGGAACGCTCCCCCCCTAAAAATGGGGTGTTCTGGGGCATTCCAGCATACTTGAACTCCTCAGTAAAATGCCAGACAAAATCATGTAGTTTTAAAATGCCTATGCGATGGAGGACGTGAAGGTAAAAAGGAGGACGTGTCCTCCTTTTGCCTGACGTGTGGTAATCCTACCTGGGACTTACTGGTTTTGTTTAAAAATGTTGCTTTAAGGCGTTATTAAAATGAATCAAAAGAGAAAGAAACTCATATTTACCTCCCTGCCTCTTTTAAAAATAACCTTATTTTAATCCTTTATCAAGTCTGCAGGGCCAAAACAAAATCCATCCCTGAAGGGGTTAAACACAGTTCTTTTCTGAAATGATGAACGGCCCATTGAACCAGGAATGCCCAATCTGTGAAGTGCTTGTGGTTGCCGGGGGAGGGGAGACTTCCTTGTCCTGCTTTCACTCCTGCAGCCCCAGCTGCCTTCTCAGAGCTCCTTTCAGGAGTTGTTTGATTTGGCTGAGAGGGGGTGGGAGGGAGAGGCAGAGAGAGAGAGTAGCCTTTGCATAATGTTTCTGGTTTTCCTCTGTCCACAAGAAATCTTACTCCCCAGAACAATAACATGAAAATGACTTGCCTTAAGCAAGAGGGGAGAAAAGCTCAGTGTAACACCTGGATTACAAGAAACTGGAGACACGCATGAGATGGATTTGTAGCAAGCTCCTCTGGCAGGTGCTTGGTTGGTGCTCTTGTGAGGAAAATGAGTGTGATGCTGTGGCGCTGGGAACAGAATAACATGACCATGAAGCTGGTAAGAATTTCCTTCCCATGGAAGAATTTCAGAGCACACACATGGGTTGATTAAAAAGTAAAAAATCAGTTTCTATGGAGAGTTGTCCAGTAATGCATTTGGATGGCATTATTTCCTGTGTGTTGCTCACTGGAGGCGAACTGGTGCATTGGTCTCAGTGGCATAGCAATCTTAGTGAGGTGAAATAGATTGTTTTACAACATCTGAAGGGATGCATCCTCCACAGAATAATACAGTGTATTGCAGAAGGGACTGGTTCTGGAGGAATGTGTTAGTTGTTAATTCATCCTTTCCTACTTCTGCATGCTGTATGTATTGTTTGAGCTCTGTGATAGTGACATTTATTTAAAGTAAAAACAGAAATTAGATTGAGTATATGTTCCTTTTTTCTTCTCCTGGGATGGAGGAGGGGTGATCTGCTGGAGTAGGGATGAGTGGGAGAAGTTTCATCTCTTTCAGTCTTATGGGAATAATTTTCCAGATAGGAGCATTTGGGTTCTGGGTTTGTTGATAAGTTTGTTTTAAATCTCCTTGTTATTCTCCCCAGGAGAGTAAAATAAACACTGTTCCTTGAATCAGAAAGTGTATGGATTCATCCTGTTTGCAGCATAAATAAAATCAGGAATCTGCCTCTGCCCCTCTTTTCGAATTACTTTCCATACCAAGATTTTACATTGTGGTCAAAACTTAAAACAACTGCATGTTAGCAGGTTTTTTAAAGCTGTTTGATTAATAGACTGTTGAGGCAATGTGGTAAAATGCTGTTTTGTTCTTTATCCATCTAGCTTATAACAATGAAGAGAGTGAAAAGTACCCTTCCATGAAGATTTTATTTTAAAGATTTTTCCTTGCATGCTTATAGTCAGTAGTAAGGATTAATGATGGGCCCAGTCCTTTAGCCTGTGTTACATAGAAAACATCTGCTGAAATCAGTGGGACCCAGGGTGATCCACACCTCTCAGGATAAGGCCCTGTGTTGACAGAAACCTATAATGTATTTAGTTGCAGTTTAAACTCTCAGGTTTAAAATGTTTTCCTGTTTGATGAAGAGATGTCACTTGAAGATGATTATGCTTGATAGAGAAGCAGCTCTGAGCATGGGATCAGATAGTGTCAGTAGCAGCATGCATGAGTACCTCCTAGAATACTGAATTTTTGAGCTGGCAAGGAAATTGTGCAGCTTGAACGTGGGGGTTGCCCAAGCATGATTCAAACTGCTGCCAGGTATTCTCAGAAGAGAGGCTAGCATGAGTCCAATCTCCATTTTTATAAGCAGAGAAAGCTGTCTTCAGGAAGTAGAGGGAATTAGATACACAGGTGCATAAAAGGCCGTTCTTTGTAAATACAGACTTGTAAGCCACTTATTGAACAGGCTTGACAAACTGAATGAGTTTTGATCAGTGCCTACATATCTCAGCCCAGACAGAATGAAGCGGTTCAAGTCAACCGGGGAAAATCGGACTTAAACTGAGGAGAGAAAACAAAACATGTTAACTTGGGAAGTGTTATGAAAGCAATTTCTTAGTTTTTACAGCAAACCATCCCAAACAGATCATGAAAATATGGTAAGGCTGACCAACAGTCTTAAAAAAACCCAAAAAACAAATTGATATGACTTCACATGCTACTTTAGATAGTTTTAAAATGTTCCTTGTCCTTCTGAAAAGTGAGAAGGGAGGGATCAAGAGCCATCATCTTCCCACCTATTACACACTTTGCACATAAGCCAGAAATAATTTCACCTCTATGTTCAAGGGAATTTAAGGATTGTTCCTTACTAGTGCTGCCCCCAGAGGTGGCTTTTGGAGTGGGCAAAGCAGATGCCTACCTAGGGTCCCGAGTAGCAAGGGGCCCCAACCCCACCTACTTCAAAAGCCTTGTTTGCCATGGAGGGGTAAGTCCTTGGGGGAGCTGGGGCTGCAGGGAGGGGGCTGGCTGCAGGGCCAGTGGTGGGGAACTCAGGACGCAGGGATGCGGGGGTCTATAGGGAGCTCTTCAGTGGGCCTTTGCCTAGGGCCTCCGGTAGCCTAAGGCTGCCGCTGAGTTGATGCAAACCTGGCTGAGGGTTAGAAGGAGAGGGGGTCAGATACTGTAGTACTTGTATTATTCTCCCTGACTGCCAGGGAGTTCTGGGAGGGATTGTGTCTGGAAAAGATTGTCCCTGAATGACCCTTAGGATTTGTGTGCCTCTGCATAGCTCTGCTAATAGGTCCAGTCTGGTTCTAAGTGATACACTGGGTCAAAGAAGGACAGGTATGCAAAGAGCACATGTAGAATAGCAAAAGAACATCCAGTTCAAACAGAATATTAAGCTTAAAATATAAAGAATTGGTTTGATAGGTCGGAAATGTAATAAACTATCAAGTCAGGACAGAATGAAAACCATATGTAATAGGACAGAATATTGTAGTGTGTGTGTCTGTGTAACAGAGCCCACTACTGGATGGAATGAGAACCGCTCAGGTATGTGCCATAGGCCCTATAATGCTATCCGCTAATGGAGATTCACCCTTTGCTCAAGTGATAGGGGACTCCTTTTTCTGTTCATTCTATGGCTGTGAAGAGTAGCACAGTGACATCTATGGCACTCAGTTTGTTGTAGTATTCTGTGATTCAAAGATCTCAGAGCACTTTTATGAGCATTGTTTAAGCCCTGCAACACCTTTACTTCCATGTAGATGAAAAAGACACTGTGATTCCTTAACCTGCTACTGGAACGCAGGTGATGCTGGGGTAGAACACGGCAACCTCAGGCAGCCCACAGCAACATGCAACAATTTAGGCAGGACAAGAAAAAGTGCATTATACCTTCTTGAAAGCACTATTAGAATGATTTAAGATCTTTATTGTCATTCCAGAAGGCAGCTGGTGCACTTAGGAAACTCCTGAATATGATTGTCATTATTTTCTCTTTCCTCTCCTTTCTCCTCCCATCACTGTAGTTTTTGTTTATCTCATGGAGGTCTGTGTGAAGAGAGGCTGAGCACTCGCCTGCCTGCTTAGGATGAGCTAATTCTGGTTATCCTATTGAAAATAAGGAAATACCTAGTCAGCGATGGGACTCCAATAATAAAAGATAATTTTATAAGCCTATTTAATACCTGTTACATCTCAATATATCTTTAAAACAGACAGTCCTAAATTATGGGTTTTCATTGTTTGTTATTTAAATTACAGTAGTGGCTAGAGACTTTGACTGATGTCAGAGCCCCATTGAGCTAGGTGCTATATGCACACCCAGGAGGAGCAGAAAAGCTCTTTCAATCGAAGGTCCTGCTCCCATTGGAGTCAATGGCAAAGGTCCCATTGATTTCACTGGTGCAAGGTGAAGTCCAAAATGGATCTTCCAGACAAAGCAGGAAACAGAGATGAAGTGACTTGCCTAAGGCTGTATAGCTGGTAAGTGGCGGAACTAGAAATAGAATATCAGATACAGGGAAGAAATAATCATGAAAACAAGCCCAATTCTCACATGAATGTCAGCTTGACTCTTGTATCAAAAATAGATTTTTTAACTTCAAATCTTTTTGGGGGAGCTAATTACAGTAAGAGTGCCACACAGCAAAAAATGTTTGTTCTTTTCTCAGTCACAAGGATTAGCATATGCATATCAGATGTTCACTGATCCACCCAAACTCCTTGACTTCACTGGAGCTGTGAGTGCTCTCAGCATCTTGTAAAACTGAGCCCCACGTTTGGCTCCCATCAGCTATGGCCTGGCTAGGATACAAATAGTTCCGCTTCCTAAAATTATCGATTAACTCCTGTCATTAGCAACACCCTGGCAAGGTTAGTCCTCCTATTTATAGTATATGAGTTGATTCATTGACAGGGCTTGGCAAATCCTGGGCACAGGTTGCCAAGGCATCCAGGATTTTGCCCCTGATGCCAAGCAGCACCTAGGATGGCAAACGCCTCCTGGCGCTTAAGCAAGGAGTCGGTAGCAGTGATATTTTCAGTGCTGCTATCTCTCTCTGCCTCCGTCCCCCACCACCCCTGAATGCTGTTGAAAGAGATGCCAGCAGCAGTGGTTTTTTAGTGATGGGTGGGGGCCTGATGTCTGCTGTAGATGTAGGTGTGCCTTAGTTTTTCAGTGGCATGGAGGGTGTTTTGTGCCCTGTGCTTGCCACTGAAAGTAGCTGTGGCAGCAGTGGTTTTTTAGCAATGGGGGGGGGAGGGCTGATGTCTGCCGTAGACGTAGGTGTGCCTCAATTTTGGGGGCTGGCCCCTACGTGTCTGGCAGATTTGTTGAGTCCTGTTCATTGATCATATTTTGTTCACATTTTGTTGTTGCATGGGATTAAAATTTCCATGTAAAACTGCAGTACTTTATCTTTTATGGGCAGCTGATCATAACTGCTTGTGTTTATCATGCTTTTTATTGGGACTGTGAAGATTTTTTTGTGTTTCCTATTATTCTTCTCCCCTCTGTCAGAGTTGTCGCCACCATTCTCAAAATGCACTAGATCAGTGGTTTTCAAACTTCTTTCCTTGGGACCCAGATGAAAAAAATCATTTATGCCTGCGACCCAACAGTTCCATCTTTGAGCAATGCATTCCAGTCTTTTTGTGATGGCAGCAGGAGGCACCACGACCCAATGCCTGAAGGTCTGTGATCCAGTACTGGGTCCCGACCCTGAGTTTGATAACCACTGCACTAGATCAGTGGTTCCCAACCTGTGGTCCGTGAACCCCTGGGGGGCTGCAGAGGTATTGCAGGGGGGTCCATGGACACGCAGCCCAAGCACGTGGGCTGTGTAGGGCCTGCTGCAGAAGCAGTTTGACTTTTCTGCTGCAGCCTGCCCTACAGGTATATCTGGGCAGAGGGAAGGGGGTCAACAGGACTCTGGGAAAGAGGGTAAGGGGCGTTGGGGTGTGCGGCTGGTGGGGGCCCCAGTGGGGGTATGGAGGGCTGGCAGGAGCGCACAGGAGACCCATGGGGGGCGGGGAGGGCCCAATGGCAAGGGCAAAGGATGGTTCCCCCACTGGGGTTGGATCATGGTGGCGGCACCACTGTCTGGCAGGGGCCAGATCCCAGTGGCAGGGTGCCGCTCCCCGCCCCCAGCCAGATCCTAGCAACAGGCATGCCTCTCACCTCCTTTGGCCAGATCCCGCTGGGGCCACCTCTCCCAGCCCAGGCATCTGCAAATTTGTTTATGTTAAAAATGGGTCCACAAACTTGAAAAGGTTAGAAACACCTGCACTAGGCAATGCACAAAACTGGAGGTATATGGAAATGGCCCTTCCATTGTGTTACACCTGGTATATATCCAGGCTTTGCAGTTGGATGATTAACTGCATAGCTTAGGGTTTTAGAATCTGTTTGCCCTGGCAGGTAGCCTCAGAGAGTTTACTCAGTCCTGATTTTGTTGTAGCTTTACTGGGCAGGGAAATGATAGTGTTGGGGACTTGGGGAAAAGCCATCTTTCTGTAAAGGTGTATCACTATTCTCCAAAAGACGTAAGGAGTTCTGTGGCACTTAAAGATTAACAACTGTATTAATCACATGAGCTTTCGTGGGAGAAAATGGATTTTCTCCCATGACAGCTTATGCAATAAATACAGTTGTTAGTCTTTAAGTGCCACAGGACTCCTTGCTTCTTTTGCTGAACTAGACTAACATGGCTGCCCCTTTGGAACTTGGCACTATTCTCCAGATAATTTAAATAGTTTAAATGTAGGTACCGGTATTTGTACAGCATGCATCTTTTGCATTTCACATTTTTTGTGTTAATTCATCTTTGGGTCTCCCAAGGTAAACATAATCTGCAAAGAAAAGAATGGCTTTATGCCCTTTTAACAAACATATTTGTGATGTATAAAGGTGATGTGATGTATACATTTCTTATGCTTAGGAGGGATGGTTGTTTTCTTTTTTTTTTGTTTTGTTTTGTTTTCAGCCTTACAAATATAGGGACTATCAGGATTTCATTCTCCATTGCTTTGCAGCCTGTAAAGTCATTTAAATAAGTGAGTGCATTGTGCATATTTAAAATGTTATCACAACAGCATTCTACACTGCCACCTTAAACTCATTAACTGTGAAGGAGGGACCAAATTATACTGCCTCTGTGCCAGGCCGATTTGGGGCTTGAGTGTGGGGCTTCTTTCAGCACCTGGCATAAGAGAGAGAGGTTTTGGGTCTTTTCTTACCCCCCACCTAACTGTGGCTTCAGGGGGGAGCTAGAGACAGCTGGCATATAGTGGCATTACAACTTCTCTGTTTACCTTGACTACGATCTTACCCTAAGGCTGCAAGAGCTGAGGCAGGAGCCAGTTCTTTGCTATCCACAGATTCTGTCTTCAGAGGGGCTGCTTGCTCAGATGGCTAGATTCATTGGCTTTATGATCCTTTTGTGCTATTGAGTGGTGCTCATCAATTGTATCATAAGTGAAAAGTGGTCCTGTTGTGCACAAGCAAAGATGACTGCTTCACAAGGTGCAAGGCAGTGAAGAGTAGGTCCAATGGGTTTTAAACAGCATGAATAGTAATCACTTTTTTTACCACCTATCACTTACTTGCTGTATATAATCATACTAATTTTCTAGTTGTCTGTATGGTCTTCCAGAAGAAACAGGGTAGATAAGATCTGAATTTATGATATAAAAATAACCAAGACAAAAATATTTTTAGACAGGAATAAGCTTTTCAGTGATTCTTTATATATCCTAATGAGGTGAAAAGAATATGAGGTAAATAAAAATCAATGTTTTTTTTTCAAAAAATTGATTTTTAAAATATATTTTTCATTTGATTTATATTAAACAGGTTTATTTTTTAAATAAACCTGTTTAAAGTTAAATTTGAACTTATGATCGTTTATATTAAGGCCTGAAATGACTATAATTCATTACAGTAATTTAAATTAATTTAAAAAATATTAAGCAGAATGTCTGCTGCCAAGTTTTAAAGCAACTCAAACCACTGAACTCCAGCGGTCAGTGACTAAATATGTGGAACCAGAACTTGCTGAAGTGCTAAACCAGCTTTTGACATCAGTAGGCGCATCTGCAGCTACATAAAGAATATTTTCTTCTATCCAGTTAATTCAGCTGGTTCAGATTAATAATTATAGTAGAACTTTATAGTTATGAATGCTACGGAAGTGGAAGTTGTGTGTAACTCTGAAATGTTTGCAAGTCTGAACAAAATGTTATGGTTGATATTTCAGAAGTTTGTGACTGAACATTGACTTAATACAGCTTTGAAGCTTTAGTATGCAGAAGAAAATGTTCTTAACCTTCTTAATTTACTTGAAACAAATACAGAAACAGTTTCCTTACCTTGTTAAATCTTTCTTTTAAAGAAGGTCCCTTTATTTTTTTTTAGTAGTTTATGTTTAACACAGTACTGTACCGTATTTGCTTTTTGGTGGGTGTCTGAATAGTTGTCCTGTTGTGTACTTACAGTACCAAAGAAGAAGTGTGGTTGACTGGTCAGTTCATAGCTCTGGTGTTCATAATTCTGGGCTTCTATTCTAGCACATTCAAAGTTAGGAAACCAACTGGGAGCTGAAAAAGCAGGAAAGCAGTTTTTTCTCTTCCAGTCTATAAATTAAAACCAGGTGTAACTTTAGAGGATCAAGTCTACTAATTCTAAAATCTTGAAGGATATGGAGACCGGAAATAAAATGCTAAATTAACTAATTACATACATTTCCATTTTTAAATAAATCGGTTAGTTTTAAAAGCAAAACATGTTTTGATACATCTTTTCTTATAATCAAGCCATTTTTAAGGTAGCTTTATGTCAGGGGTTTCAAACTCAAATTACCATGAGGGCAGCATGAGGACGAGTACGTTAACCCGAGAGCTACACCATTGAAACTTTTTCATATAACAATATTGCAAATATCAGTAACAATAGTGTTGCCATGGGCTGCAGGAAATAGTTTTAGGGGCTGCATGTGGCCCACAGGCCCTGTGTTTGAGACCCCAGCTTTGTGTCATAATTAATAATAAATAAGTAAAATGCTGTTTTGTACAATAACTGAATTTGTTTCCATCCACATGGAGCTTGACACAAATCCCAAATAAAAGATTAATGCCATTAACAAAAAATGCATCGTTCACCTTTTTCTAACACTAATAAAAATATAAAAATAAGGAACCTGAATAAATGTAAATTAAGCAATGTGATGAATTAAATACATGTGTACAGAAACAGTGTACTTGCCTAGCTAGCAAAAGAAGTACCAAATTTAGTGTAATGATTAAATTTAGTTGAAAATCAACATGTTTTACTGATTACCAACCAGTAAGAATCACCCATTCTTTAGGAAAATAACTAAAAAATAAAAAAGCAAAAGAAGATTTAAATTGCTTATTTAAATCAAGGTTTTCTTCACGGTGATTTGTGATTTCGGTCTCTGTGATTTAAGTCAATCTACTCTGGACATAATTTCTCTGCTGAATTTATGTTTTTTCCATTGGAAGGATTGTTCATAGGTGTGCTTGTCTTTTTGCCATCCCCTTGATTGAAGCCCATCATCTGTTATCAGAAACATAGTTAATGCAGAAGGAATAATTACGTTTTGCATAGTACTGTAATTAGCAGTGTCTTTCCAAGATTTTATTGCATATGGAGAATTAACTGTGATTTGTAATTAAAAAGAAATTGTATTATTTCAAGGAGAAAATATTGAAGGTGAATATCTGAAGCTCTAACTAGTATTAATTTAATGTCTGCCTAGAAAAGCAGTGGGTTTTTTGTTTTTATTTATTTATTTATTTTTGGTTTTTGAAATGCCATAGGAACATGTAATCATCACCTATCAGTTTACATACATGCAAATAATCCTTTTTGGAAAAAATGTTTAGGTGAAATTCTAGACTAAAAAGGCACAAAGGCTAAATTTCTTTTCATGCCTCATAAAACAGAGTCTAGCCTTTTATCTCAATGATAACCTGTGATTTCCCGTGACAACCATGTGTGTATGTTTTCATATGAAATGGAATTACTGCTTCAGTTGATGATGAATGTGCGTGGGGGGAATATTAATAGCATGTTGTATAGATAAAAGCATGGCAGCAGTAGCTGGGGAAGCTACCATTTTCCCATGCAAACTGCACTTCTAATGTAGAACTTGGTGCTCACACAAGCATGACCATACCTTTCTGTTCGTTCCCAGGCTTCTCAGCTAGCTGCGAACTGGAAATGCACTCTTGGTATTGACATGCAAATGAATTGACCAAGCTTCTCACTTCATGTCTAGAATCCCTTTATCCAACACTGCCACAAAACATAGACTTCTGTAGGTCTGCGGTTTGGGGGTTGGGAGACAAGACCAATAGGGTTGGACGGGTGGCTTCCCTTAAGCAGTTGCTGCTGCAAAAATATTGTTTCAAAGCTCCCTCTTTTCATCTGTTAAATATTTAGTGCTGATAATTATCTTTGTGGAAGATTTCCTTACATTTTGTTTCTTGCAAAAAAGTGGTATGTTGAATAAATAATTATTAAAATGTGTTTGGGAAATAATGTGTTGTCTTTGTTACTATTCAGAATAAGTGATGCAGGGTTACAGCAGTAGTTCAAGTTTGATACTAAAGTCCAATGTAAAATAGCCAAAACATATGTAAGAATGAGAAGAAGGATCATCTTGAGTTTGAAAGCAAAGATTTCGAAATCAGAAGGTCTGGATTTCTGTGCCCAGTTCTGCACAGACTTTCTGTGCAACCTTGGGCAAACCACCTGAGGGGTCTTTTCGTGCCCTCATACATAAAAGGGCAATAACAACAGAAGATGCTGTGAGGCTCATTCAATTATTTTTTGTAAAGATGATTGAATAGAAGTTCCTGTAGGAGCTCAAAGAGCAATTAAACACCTAACTCCCATTGAAAGTCCATGGCAATTACATTCCTGACTCTTCCCCGTGCTTTTGAAAATCTCCCTTGACATGTTTTCATTGGTAGGAGTATAGGACCTATTACATACAGCCATACAATACATACAATGACCTGCTTATGGTTAATTTATGTGTTTCCCTTACTATTCTGACATAAAACAAAAGGAAATATGGGACTGTGGATATATGTTAGTGACTTTTTCAGGTAATGATAACTTGGTTTGAAGAGAATTTTGTCATGTTTTAAGGACAGCTTCTAAAAGTGCAGCTCTGATTAGCTTATTTAAATACCTGTTTTACTCTTTCTTTGGAAGCAGAAAGGTTTAACCTAAAAGAAAAGGTTTAATCTTAAAATGTAAATCTAAAAGAAAAACAGAGAGAGGAGATCATAAACAAGTTCTGAAAAATATACCATAGAGACAGCTGCAAAGACATTGTCATACTACTGACATAACAATTTAGTTTCCTTCTTTTTCTATAGGATAATTACAGTACCTTATTATAACACCTACATGTGGGTCAGTGCAGAGTTTGTCCCTCAGACAACTTGTGCAGTAACAGTAATTTTCCAAGACAAATGCAAACAAGCTAGGAATATATCAAAGATATAAAAGAAATAGGATTTAAAACCAGGGATGAATTAAAAAAAGATGTTTCCTTGCTAATGCTTCAGCAGTCAGCCACTTCCCCTTCGAACGACTAGAGTTAGTTTGAAAGAAGGGGAGGGGGAGAAGGATCACCCGCCACCAAAACTGAATGAACCCCATTTTATTGTAAAAAATAGTTATTAAAATTTTTGTTTCTTGAAACAAGTTTGTTCGTAAACAGAATATTTCAATAATTTTTATTAATGTTTTGGGCCAAAAAGTCTTGAAAAAATTAAACAAAAATGTACATTTTTGTGAAAAATTGTTTCCCCCCTAAAAGATCATTTTCCACTGAAAGGGTTTTTGTTTGAAATATTTCACCTAACTCTACCAGTAGCCTTAAAGTACATCAGAGTGACAGACAAGTCTCATGTAATTCGGTTGATATAACTTGATATAGCTTCTTGGTTTGTTCCGAGGCCCTCAAAAGAAACCCTTATTTTAGCAAGAGTAAAGTAACATGAAATCCAGATAATTTCTTTCTTTCTCCCTATAACAGGAAGATATCTTTAAATCCCACAGTGGAGTGGCACAGTAGTTTGAGTCAAATACTCTTATCTGAGATACCATAGGCTAAGCATTTTACTGTTTATGGTCAGATTAGCACTTTCCATCTTCTACAGAGTAAATTCCTGATAAGCCTACTCTTGGAATTTAATATTTTACAGTATAGCAATTTTTAATACAACTTTGTGGTGAATTGATACTACACAGCTCTTTTTTGGTGCAGTGGTGAGATCCAATTCCCCCCCCCTGCCCCGCAAAATCTTAGTTCCCAATATTTTGATCTATTGAGGATAGACAGTTTTACGTCCAGGTGTTACTGATATTTCAGAAGCTTATGCTCTATGAAAAAATATAATTACTTAGTTGAGGACTGCACAAACAACATACAGTGATGTGTTTGAACAATATATATTTTGATAGCCTTGGGTTAATGTTGGGCACCATATTCATTAATTTAGCAGAAGAACCTAAGCAGATACATTTCTGAAAAAGGCAAGCATATACAGCAAATAAATTACTTATTATAATTAAACAAGTAAGGGGAACAAGACTTGGAGGTGTTTGCGTCTTACCTCTATAAGGCCTTCCTTATTTGCTTTGAATATCTTCATTATTTTGAATAGAGCTGGTGCCCTTTTTTTTGGATTGGTTGCTAGCTGATAGAAGCCTGAGGCTGTGGCACACTGCTTCTTTAGAAGATGTTTCAAACTGGTTTCTGGGCACCTTAAAAGTTCTACTTTTACTTCTGATAGGAGTCTTCTGATATGACTAACAAAATGGTGGTGGTGTGTGTGGTGGGAGAGGACAGTACATTGAAGGAGAACATCTGTTCAAACCTACTTGTCATCCTGAAGTCTAGGGTTTGCTACATAATCCAAGGGCTAAGGAAAATTAATAATTTTAATTGTGTTCTCAGAAATGCTGCCATTTTTGGGAAATCAGTCCTGCCTTTAAGGCCACCATGCCATGGTAACAGTCCTCTAACTGGTCCTACAGGTCACACCAGCCCACACCCACCTAGGCCAAATCCAGCTGTCTCCCTGGCTCTCTGTGAAACACTTAACAACTGTGTGGTGACACAACAATTTGTCCCAACGCAGTGGTTGAGAACCACTGTGACTGACCAGGGTGACTGCCTTCCAGTACTTCTAGAACAAATCTGTGATATTCTTGAAACAACTGCAGGAGCAGCTAGAGTGTAACGGGAGATCTCTTGTACCTGGTGGACTATGTACTTGCTCTCTGGTGTATTGTCAGTGTAGGGAAAAGACTGAATTTGAGTTTCTCACTCAGATTCTTCTTACAGTTGACTATTTGGGCAGATGTCAGACCACTGGATTAATCCCTGGTTGTGCACAATAGCCCACCTTAGTTAAACAGTGATGATTCCCCAATGCTTGAGCCACTAAATAGTGAAAGAACTATTCAAATTATGTTTATTTGCTACTGTGTTGTAATTGACACAGCAAAATAAAATTGACATATCTAAAATCTGCCACTTAGAACTTTTTTTTCACCTAAAAATTCTGGACAGACTATGTCTCTTGCAGACTTCCCCTTTTTAACTTGACCAAAACAAGGATCGGTCCCCTTCACTGCTGTGTGCTTTGGGTATTTGCAAGAGATGACGTATTGTTTTTATGCCGATTGTTAAAGGTTGTTGTAAATAACACGTGATCCTTTCTCTTGATATAAGGTTTAATGATCCTCTTTTTTTGGAGCGGTGACAAGGCTTGTAGTGTGTGCATACAGCATGAAACCTGAGAAGGATCCTGCTCCTTTATAGGTTAATCGTTACCATTACATCAGTAAAAGAATGATGACAAATGTAACTGGATATAACTGGCATCAGATAACCTTTCCTGCTTTGGTTGTCTAATCTGTTTGAATCTGCGAGCAACTCATTAAGTAAAGAAAGTGGGTAAATTTCAGCAAGTAAGTAGCTAAAGAGCCTGGATCATGTTAAAAGTGGCTTTTACCAAAGAGCAGTGTAAACTTGTTTAAAGAGATACTTCAGTGTCAGCCATGGTTGGAATTGTATTCTTGTCACAAGTATTTTAGACAATGGCATTTTAGTGTATTTTATAACAGCAATCAGATGTTAGCATCTGTGTCTCGGTCATACTTTCGATAGTCTGTTTTCAGCTAGCTACTGTGCTTTGAACTAAGTGAGGAGGAGCTCCTTCTTAAGAGTTCTCCTTACATTGTGTGTGAGAAACTTGTGTGGCTAGGCAGAATTGAAGAGAGGGGATTTAGCTTTTTTTGTTCACCTCTGTTCTCTGGACCGTTATCCTACGACCCTGGGAATTGTCTAGGTGCTTCTTGTTCAGGGCATGGAATTTTTTCCCCTCATTGTCAGCTTGCATTGTAGGTAATGTGCTTAGCTGCAGTGTGAATTTGCCCTTGTTTAATTTGTCTTACATATAGAAACAGATACAGCTTATCAATCAAAGATGTAAGACCATACTCTAACTTCAGTAGCACCAGTGCAAATGAAGAGTAATTCTGTTGACTTCAGTCTAGTTAAACTGGATTTACACAAGTGAAAATGAAATCAGAATTTATTCTTAAATGATACTAATGACAGGGGGAGAATGAAAATCAAAGACATACCTGTTTGTGCGTGGCTCCTCGTGGCTGTGCAAGGGGAGGAAAACTCAAGAAACCTTTCCTTCTACCCATGCTTACCCTGTGCAAGGTAGCTATGCACAATAAAGACCATGGATTGAAGGGAGTGCAAAACTTGTGCCTTCCTAGCTCCCCTGAGAATCCGAATCGCCCCACAGTGTGAGGAAGTGTAGGCTGAAGCTATACCTTGTCTTCATCTTGCCTCCACATTGCCACTGGAGCTAGACAGGCTTTTTAAGGGGAAAATGCTGCATCATCCAAAGGGGCAGTGCAACTTTCCCATATCTTCTTGCTGGTCGGTGGAGAGGTGGTAATTTGCTGCCTCCAACGTGAGCCAAATTGTATGTGTTTGTAGACCAGGGATAGTCCGTTATTATTCATCAAAGCCCAAATTTCTTCAACAAGATAGAACTCCAGAGAAAAATAATAGTAATAAATTATGACAATAGGTAAATACAAAGATTTCAGGATCCATTGAAAAGCATTTGGTGGTCTGGATTTGGTTCACAGTCTGTCTATTCAGAACTCCTGCGCTATACAAATGTGTAAAGTTCAGATGTAAATCTACCCCATATTAGCCTGCTGTGCACTAAGTGTCTGTACGGAGTTTGGTGTTGTGCACTTCCCTAGTGCACTTTAATCTGTTCCATTTCAGAGCTGGGGAGGGGAAGCAGATACAAAGTGTGATTGGAAACGTACAGTGTGAAGCATGCTGTGAAACAAGGGTTTGTATAGACAAGTCCTGGAGTCTTGGTTCTGCAGAATTTCACTAGTGATAAAATTTGGTGGAATGTTAAAAAGTTGCAGTTGTGTTCATGTGAAATTGTGAGGTAATTAAGAATTCTCCCTGTAAAGACAGTGTAAGAAGGTTTATCACTATATATAGGATATCTGTTCTGGTTTACACATGACTTCCCCTTCTATTAAATATTTCCCTTTAATTCTCTTATCTCAGTATGCCTTCTGGACTAATGTGGAGCATACTGCAAAGAAAACGTGCTTATTTGGAAATAACGTTTAGTTCTGGAAGAGATTTTAAGTACTTAACTCTAAAACTCCAACAGAAGGATTGACTCAGAGGATAAGGGGTTATGTAGTTTGGAGAGTTATGGCTTGATAGATCTGTTTTTGCCAGCTGACTTGGCTATTACTTTTTATTAAGAAAAAGGAAAGAATATTTGTTGTTTCCTAAGTTTTTTCTTTTCTCTATTAGTGGCATATAAAAAGTTTTTCTGAATTATGTCCCCGTCTCTAACAATAATTTACTTGATACCGAAACTGGACCAAAACCGGAGTTAGTGTTTTTCCTAAGTGGCAGAATAGGGTTTCTAAGACAAACTCTATCAAATCTGTAGAGTGTTCAGATGTACGTAATTGATTCTAGCCTTCTCTAGAGCTAAGGTTTAGGAGCAAAGTGCAATTCCCTGCTTGTCCAAAGTTCAGGGGTGTTTGTGTAGTGTGCTTGTTTAGTGCATATGATCATGTCTCCATGTTTTGGCTGGCTTCCACAATTATAACAGCCTTCCCTTACTCATAGCTAAAGGAGTTCTCCTTTGGACTTGGAGGCATGGGATTTCTATGCTTAAATATCCCTGGGTTCAGATTTCGCTGGATATGTGTACGCTGTATTTAAACAGCAAGCCTCAGAGCCCAGATCTACAGGATGTGCTACTACCATAGGCCTGTGCTATTATGTTAAAAACACCTGTGCAAATGCCTGGGCTCTCACTGCAGTTCATCCTAAAAAGGGAGGCGGGCTTCAGAGCCCAAGCTCTAGTATGAGTTCAGAAGTCTACAAAGCTAGTGACTGCTATGTCTGTAAGTAGTTGGCCATGTTTCATTGTTGTTTGATCCACTGTTTGATGCTGTGATGTGCAGTTCAGAGAGGACATCTGGAAGATGGAATTTGAACAAGGGAAACCCATCTTGGTATAAAAAGGCATCAAAGACAATGATAAAGAATTTAACAGGAATCTATTTTTGGGAATTCTTAAAAGTTATTTTTTCAAAGGGACCCGTGTTAATTGAATTTTGATTGGAGTTGGATACTTAATCTATCCTAACCTGAGATTTAAGTATACAATATACAAGCAACAGTTAATCCTACTTTGTGAATATAGTGGTGATGGAGAACAGAGGCTTGAAATAGAATTGAAGAAAGTTACTCTTCAAGAAAGATAGTCGGGGCTGTAACTAGGGCCGGGTGACTGGGGCAAAGCCCCAGGTTCACCAGTTTAGAGGGTGCTGGAGCCCTTCCGCCTTGCCCCCCCAGCACTGGGATGGGGAGTGGCGCTGGCCAGCCTGAGGCCGGGGTCTGATCTCCTGCCCTAATCCACCCACGGGGGCGTGGTGAGCCAGCCCACGGGCCAGCTCTCCCAGTCTCACCCTACCCCTGGACCAGCCACTCTGCCCCTGGGGGTGGGACAGGCCCCCCGAGTGGAGGGTGTGACAGGGCTGACTGCCACGCAAGCAGCACAGGCTCTGATGTGCCCTAAAGCCTCACCGGAAGCAGCATCACACACAGCAGTTGGCCCTGCCTCCCCCTGGGCCCGACCAGCCAGGCCGTGGCTGGCCTCTGGCCCCAGACACCCCCCAGTGCTGGCCCACTGGTGGGCCAGGAGGCCCTCCATTTGGGGGGGAGGCGCTGGTGGGGAGGCCTAGGGGCCTTGTGGCCCCTGATCAGCAACGGGCAGCAGGGGCCAGATCCAGCTGTGCACCACCAGCCAGTAGTGGCGCAGCACCAGATCGGGTCCTCAGTCTAAAGAGAGTGCCTTTGGGGCTGCTTGCCACAGGTACCGAAATATGTAGTTCTAGCACTGAAGATACCACTTATGTGAGGAGACGTGCATCTACAGAGGTGACTTTTGGAAGTAAATGCACATAGAGAGATGGTGAAGAAATAATGAAGCTATTTCTAATCCTTTAAGTGTTCGCAAGTACTAACTTCTTTGACCCAAACAGCCTGCAGTATTTAAGCATGTATATTACATTTTGATGCTAAAATTAACTATTGTCCTCAAAACAGATGTTAATGAAGAGCAGATTCATCTGCCATCCTTCGCAATTTATGGTGGTCTCTCTCATTTAGATGAAGCTTTCTCTAAAAGTGTCATATCAATGCTCTGTTTTCTAAGATTCATTGGACATTGTCTGCTTTTCTTTTTTGTTTGTTGAGAAACAGTTAGTGTATATCCTGATGTCCAGCCCTCATATCAAAACTCTTTCCACCCACACCATCCCTAGATAACCCACAGTGAACTTACTACTCCACTGAAGTGCCTGTGGTAAAAAGCTAAATATCCAATTTTTTACATTCTTAAAAGTATCTGTACTACGGTATTTTCATGCCTTGGTATCCTAGCTTGCAGGACCCAATCTTGGCTGCGTGGAAGTTCCCTGCAATGATCCTACTGTTTTCATAGGATCAAGCATGAGCAAGGCCTTCCTTGCTACACTGGATATACTAATAGATCTGTTTTCAATGTTTCTGTGTAATCGTTTCTTTCATGCTGTGATCAGACTAACTACTCCAGAGAGATTGAGAATGAGAATAATGGAGGCTAATACACTCTGACATGAGCCTGAGCTGTAAGTGTCACTTATTTCCTCACTGAAGGCCCTATCAAATCCCATTGAGGTGTGTGAGAGCTGAAGGGGACACTGGGTAGGTAAGAAGAGTGTGTGTGTGTGTGCGCGTGCACATGTGCATGCATGTGCACAGGAGTGAGATAATTTCTAGTACATAAGTACACATACTTGCGCACAATGTAGAAATTTGTGTACTAGACACGTATTCACTATTGATTTCAATAAGAGGGAAAATACTTGACATAAATCTATTGCAAAATGAATTGCAGAAATATCACTTTAATTGCTTTTGTAAAAAACCAACCCCTCCCACAGTCATTTTGAAGTAGCCCTTAAAATAGTTTTTAATACTAAACTGACTTTCACTTCTTGAAGCTAATCTTTTGATATCATTAAAACTGAATACTAGCAGCAGATATTTTCTTGGCATCACTTTAAGCTCCTTTAAAGAATAAATTGGGTCGTTTTGGTGGTGGAGCTAGTGGGGTCTGACTACTTGTGTTTAGCGGCAATGTGAATGAGGCCATGTGTGTGGTTCTATTTGGTGCCAGCTGTCCGCTGCCGACCTAAAACTGGTTAATTTAATGTTTGCTGACACTTGTTTAAAAATCTTTTTTGCTGGCAAGTGATATCCAGTGAATTGACGGATTGGAAAACAAGTGAGACTCAAGATGAGGAAGAAGCAATGAACAATAAATTTGGGGAGCTAAAGCATTGTTTGCTAAATAGAGGAAGAAGAAGATTATTTTTCATTGATGTAAAAGTTGTTGGTTTACTGCTTCCAAAATAGCAGTCTTACTGATTTAGATGCAACTGATGCTAATTGTGCTTAATCCTCTCATAAGGCAGAGGCTGGTCCTGTCTTCAACAAGCACTTTTTATGAGGTCTGTCAGTTTTGGCTGGACTCATAGCGATATCAGATTCTGATAATCTGATCCTCCATTTGTTTGCTTTTTGAGACCAAGCATCTGCAAAGAGTTGGGAAAATAAAATGTCAGCTGCTAACGACAGGAGCAGGTGTCCTTGGAACATTCCCAAAGCCCTTTCCTTATTCTAAAATAATCAGTGTTTATAATGATAATATTTAAAAGTACATGGTTGGTGTATGTAGATTCAAGTGTTAAAAATTTTACACTGAAAAGCTCCTGACTTAATTATCTTTAGTGATGGACCTGGCAAAGAATTTCTGAAAGTCCAAATTTGCTATATCAACTGGCTTATGCTTGTCCACATGGCTGTTGCCCCCCCCCCCAAGAATTCTAATAGATTGATGAAATATGATTTCCCTTTATAAAAGCCATGTTAACTCTTCCCCAACAAACTGCATTTCTGTATGTGTCTGATCATTATGTTCACTACTGTAGTTTCAATCAGTTTGGTTGGTACCAAAATTATGCTTTTGCCACCCTGTAATTGCCAGGATTGGCTCTGGAGCCTTTTTTGTAAAAAAAAATTTGTGTCAGATTAGGTAGCTACCAGGGACATAAACTGATTTATATGATAGCTTGCATATTGCATTTAGTAGTTATGAAGTTTCATATTTAAGTTCCTTCAGAACTCCTCAGTCGATACATTATTAATGTTTAATTGATCAGTTTATTCCAAAATCTCCTCTTTGACGCCTTAATCTGGGACAGTTCCTCAGGCCTTGTCTATACAAGACAAATAGGTTAATGAACAGGTTGAGCTAAGATAGGTTGACTTACAGTGATGTCAGTAATTACTGTGGTGGCTGATATCCACACTGCCCTCTCTGGCTCAGTGGAGTGCGTCCTCTCCAGAAGCACTTCCACTGATCTCAAAGAGCTAGTGTGTTGAATTGAGAGCGCGATCTTTCAGCTCTCTGCAGGAAGCCCTAGGGCCTATGAGCTCTTGGTGGGATGCCCCCCTTTCCATTCTTCATTTCCTGCCAGGAGCCAACCCTCTGTTCCTCCCTTTCCCATTCCTGCTGGGAGCCACCGGAAGCCATTTGGGACTTCTTCCCTCCCCGTTCCCAGAGGGAAACCTATTGAGGTATCTTGCCCCTGTGGAGTGGGGTCTAGCTGCCCTGACTTCTTGCTCTGCCCCCAACCTGTTCCCAAGGTGAAATGGGCAGCCATGACAATCTCACATGAAATTGACCAGGCTGCCCCGGTTTCTTGCCAAGAATGAGTGGAGAAGCACCTGTGCTTCCTGACCCACTCCTGGCTTGCAGTAGGGCCCAGGCACCCAGGCTTCTTGCCTGGCTCCCAGCTGTGAGCCGGACCAAGGCATGTAGGCTTCTCACCTTACTCCCAGCCAGGAGGGGAGACCTCAGCTCTCAGGAGCGCATTCTTGTCAGTTTAAAAATGACAAGAAAGACAGCCCCACAACTGATGTAAGATGGCCGCAGTGTTTGCATTGTCACTGCTTCATCCTGTCTAAGCCAACATGGGCCCTACATCTCTTGTCAAGCTGGTTTTATTTTGTCAAAAAAACAGAGCACTTTTGTCAGCAGGGGGAGGAGGGATGAGTCAGAGTGCTAACTGCAGTTGTGTACACCAGCATGGTTTTATTGAAGAAAGTTGACTTTGGTCAACAAAGCAGCCTAGTGCAGACCAGGCCCCAGCATTGTCACCTACAAAGAATAGCTCAGGTGTGGGTAGGGTTACGAGATGTCAGGCTAAAGGAGGACATGTCCTCCTTTTTACCTTCATGTCCTCTGTCCAGCAGGCATTTTAAAAATACATGATTTTGTCTGGCTTTTACTTACAGGAGTTAAAGTATGCTGGAATGCCCCAGAACACCCTAGTTTTGGGGGGAAGCATTCCAGGGCCCCCTAAAAATGGAAGAATATTACATTAATACTACATTTTCTCCATGTGTCCTCCAATGTCTTCCTTTTCATACCTCCCTGTCCTCCTTTGCATGATTTGGTATCTGGTAACCCTAGGTGTGGGGCTCATTCTCATGTCCTCTGCAATGAAGACAGATGCAAAGCATCTCCATAAAGGCCTTATTTTCCTTAAGTGCTTCATTAGCACATTGATTGTCCAGTGGCCCCATTGATTGTTTGGCTGGCTTTCTGCTTATGATGTACTTAAAAAAAATGTTTTTTTGTTAGTTTTTAAGTGTTTGATTAGTTGTTCTTGAATTTTTTTTTCAGTTTTACAGTTGACTTGCTATAATTTATGCAGCACTTAAAGACTAACAGATTTATTTTTCGCATGAGCTTTCGTGGGAGAAAATCCCACTTCGTCAGATGCTTCAAAGATGGGTGAACTTACAGAATGGAAAGAAAAGAAAAGAAAAAAAGAGAAAGAAGTGGGATTTTCTCCCATGAAAGCACATGCAAAAAATAAATCTGTTAGTCTTTAAGTGCCACACGACTCCTTGGGTTTTTGTTTTTTTTTTTCTTTTGCTGGATTAGACTAACACGGTTAGCCCTTTGGAAGTTGACAATATAATTTATGCTCCTTTCTATATTCTTCAGAAGGAATCAAAATCTGACCTTTTTCAAATTTTATGATGATTGGATTTCTCATGTCCTTTCTGAGTTGTAAGCTTTTACCCAAACCTGTATCTATATATAGGATTTTGTTCTGAGTTCAAATGTGAGTTAAATTGGCCATTGTGTAGCTTGTGGGATTTCCACCTGCTTATATTAGGTCTCAGTCTGAACCAAATAGCAAAAAGTAGCATTTTCCCTCTGGTTGTTGGAATTCAGAATGATTGCAATTAAAATTTGAAAAAAAACCAAGGAGTCGTGTGGCACTTTAAGACTAACAGATTTATTTTTTGCATGAGCTTTCATGGGAGAAAATCCCACTAACCATTTAATGATATTAGAGATGAAAGCTTAGGACACTCAAAGATGAAGTTTATTCTCTGTCAGTTTTTGCACCATAGGTTTTTTCTTCCTCTCTGATCACAGCTTTAACATTGGAAATAGCTTGGTTCTGAAACAATCTTAGCTTTGATCAGTGACATGTCACCAAAGACAACTAATTTTTACTTATTATACCTCAGGCTAGTCAGGTTTTCAGTAATATTATTCTTTCTTACAGAAACGCTGTGCCTTTCCAGTACTGATTGATACCACAGTGAGACTGACCTAATATGAAAAGAACTATGATGTGCATTACTGTAATTTGTTTTTGCCCAGGGAGATTGTGTAATTTAAAACCAATAGTGTGGTTTTGTCTCCCTCTAATGCAAAGTTTGACAAATCCCGGGCACCAGGGCTCCATGGTGCCCAGGAAATTGCCCCTGGTACCTGTATCTAGGGAGCCAAACAACCAGTGGCACATAAAGAAAGAGGCAGTGATACCAAGACATTCAGTGCCACTGCCTCCTTCCTTCGCCTCACTGTAGAAAACGCCCAGGTAGCAGGGTTTTTTTTTTTGTTGGCAGGGGCCTTTTGTTAACACACTGCCACCAAAAGCAGCAGTTGCAATTTTTCGGTGGCAGGGTACTTGTTTGCTCATAAAAAGGTTTATGAGTGTGCTCCTGGCTTCGAGCTAAGAGACCACATCCTTGTAACTCCAACAGCAGAATCTCATGGAGTAGGGTTAAAGGTGACCAATTACTCCAGGTGACCAATGTTGAGCATTTTTACATGACCAGATATCTAAGGCAGCATCGTTGGTTTATGGTCCACTCACCACTACAGCACCTCCCCCTAGTTGCTCTGGGAATTAGCTCCTTCCATATTTGACTCTTCCTTCTGCCACTCTTCTGTGTGCCCTGTCCCTGCTTTCTCTGCAATTCAGGGGGTGGTGTCTTCGTGACTAGGCCCTCCAGCCAGGTTCCTGTTTTTGCTTCCTTCCAAGATGTCAAAGTCTCTTCCTCCAAGATGGGAATCTACCTTTCACTGCCCAAACTGTGTCACTTTCCTGGTGGCTGATAGAGGAACCAAGGCCTGTTCTCCACTCGAGGTTACAGCTCAGAGGCCCTGTTGGCCTCAGCCAAAGTTTGCACCATCTTAAGCCCTGCTGTCTTTTCCCCTGAACCTGTTCCTACACCCTTTCTGCTAAGTTTCCTTTCTTTCTTTTTCTACTTTCTAAAGTGTGGTTACAGGCTACCTTACTGCAACTCCATTCTCCTGTCAGCTTCTTGGCTTTGGCTTACTCACACCTGTTCCTTCCCAGCTGGGTTCTGTCATTATTCAAGGTTAACTTTGGCCAGCTAATTCCCCCACAGCTGTGGCCTATGGTGGAAATTGGCCTTTCCTTGACCTCATTAGCCCCTTCTAGACTGGGGTGGGGTGAATACCCCATCATAGTAGGGCTTCTTTTTTAAATGTTAATTTCATGTTTTCATTCATGAAGTTCCAGATCATGAGGTCATTGTAGTTAGAAATGTACAATTTCAAGTGCATTTATTCCTCTCAATAAAGAATGCAACAGTTATTAAGCTAATACTAATTTCAGCATTGCCAGAAGTCATATTAAATGGTACACGTCAATTGTTTAAATAGCTGACCTTGACAGCTCTTCCAGGTTCATGTATGAGCACAGCTAGAATTCCATATAATCTGTACTGACATACAAATAACTATTAAAAGTAACACATGCTCCTACATGCTCTTGTTTTTATGACACAACTGTTTCCTGCTCTTACAGGTGTATAATTCCTATTAGCAACAGCAGATTTTAGGAGAACAGATACCTTAAAGACTCTGTCTTATACCAGCAAAGCTCAGGTAAAGCAGCTGTAACACAGCAACTCTTTAAGCACTCATTTTTAGAACCAAAATTAGTGTGTTGGAAGTATTGTATTCCAGTGCCGCAACTGTGTTATGACAGGATTGGATTGTACTTTGCACCATGTAAAATGATAAACATGGTTTGATGCTTTCAGCACAAGCAAAACCAAATTATATCAGAAAATGTTCAAGACACTTTCTTGTAATAAAAAGAAAATATGACATATTTGGGTGGGCAGAAGGGGCCTTATATAGATACAGGTATTATAAGGCTCAGCTATAGCCATTATATCCTTCTATAAACAGGTATGGAGACTATAATGGACTGTACCTAAAGTGGTGCTAGCTGGCACATGTGTAGCAGTTTGAAATAAAACAAGTGGGATTTTCTCCCATGAAAGCTTATGTCATAAATAAATTTGTTAGTCTTTAAGTGCCACAGGATTCCTTGTTTGTTTTGTAGAGCTAGATTTAAACAGCTACCCCTTTGGAGTTTAAAATAAAGTGTTACTTCAGAGACACCAGCATGAAATAGTCATACCATGCTGATGACTCTTATTTTTGTATCGATTTAATTTAGAATATTAATGTTATTTAAGGTTTCTTTAGCCAAATCCAGGAGAATGACCAGTAGATTACATTTGAAGATCTTTGGGCAGCCACATATTGGTTGTTCTCTGATATTGTGCTTTCGTAAAAGCAATTATTCCTTTTACATGCATTAACAGAACTAGGGACAGGGCCCGATTATCCTTTTTATGACACCAGTGTTTTGGCGCTTAAAGGCATTGTGACAACTTCTTCAGAATGATTATTGTTGCCATGTACTGCCAAGGTTGATTTTCCGGCACACATGCTTGTGCTCACGTTTCACGCAATTGGAGATCTGCAGGTGATATCATTGTGCATGGCACAGTTTGTCACAGTTACAAGCCGGCACAGTTTGTTACAGTTACAAGCTGGGTTATTATATGTACCTTGTTATTCAGGGTCAGAAAGAAAATCATGCTGAGATAGTTTCCCCATCTCTTCTTGGGGATACAAAAGTTTCACCAGGTGAAGAGGTCATGCTTTCATCTTCATTTGTGGCTAATGTATTATACTTCAGTAGCTTCCAGGGTTGCTGTATTTAATTTCAAAAGCAGTTCCTTTCCTAAATAATTTCAACACATGTATGGCAGAAACTGTACAAACCACTTGCTACTTTGAACTTCAAGCAGAGCTGATACTGAGGCAGATCGCATAAGATATTGGTACACCTGAATTGTGGATGCGGCAGCATTTTTATGGTTAAGTCTTTTTTGTTTTTTCATTGTCACAAAAGTTTGCCATGGGCTAAAACCTGGCACACAGGGGCCTTTGTGTTGTAATTACAAAATAATAAAACCATCAGCTGTCTTGTTAAGACATTATCATAAAAGAAAATCAACAAAAGTAGGTTATTGGGCTCTGATGCTTCCATTTTAGCCTATCCAACCCTCACTTTCAACACTAAAATGTGAAGGTGATGGTTATTGTTCTCTAGTTACTTGTAGTCTCCTTTAAAAAGAACCCTTCTGTTTCTTACCTGATCCTGTGGCTACAGTTGATAATCTGAACCTAATTTCCATTAGCATTTATTGTTTCCACAACTTATGCTCTAAATACAAATTTATCCTATGGAAGAGAACAGTTAACAATATTAACAGCTCTCATAAAGTTCACTTACACGGATTTTCTTTGTCTTTATTCTCATTGACCACAGTGCTATAGCTACACTAATGGGGTAAATGCTCTCCTTAATGAATGCACTAACTCCATGAATCTGAAATGGCCAAGATGATCTCCATAAGTATAAGGGTAAATTGAGTGGCCTGGAGTTTGTGAAGTTTTAAGAAACGCTGCAATAACTGATCACATCAGGGATGATTAAGAATTGATTCTGAGCTTGAACTCTGAAGTTCCTGTCCTGTATTAAACACAGATTAAAGTTGTTTGTTTGAGAGCACTAGTTGTTGTTATTGTGATTTACTATCTGTATAACCATTAGGCCTTGACATTCTGCTTATGGGCCAGGAGTGAACTGTGCTAGGCATTGTAGGCTCCTGTCTTGCCCATCACTAGGGTATCTGAATGCTGGAAACTGAAGTCCTCAGTTTAAGTAAGTAATGGGCACAGCACAGGCAGAATGGGATGAGTGCACTTTCTTTTACTCATGAAAGCATAGCCTGTTTAGGAAAGTTGGGAAGAAGATGGATATGGTACTTTCTGGACCACATACAGAGGTGTTTTGATTTGTTTTCCCTCTCTGCACCTGCTCCCTCCCTTACCTCTCTGTGTTTGGCCAGCTTTCCCAATCTCTCACCAAAGGTGTCTTAAGCTAGGTGTCAAAAGGGTAGCTGAGTTAGTCTAGTTCAGCAAACCAAACAAGGAGTCCTGTGGCATTTTTAAAGACTAACAAATTTGTTTTATCGCATGAACTTTCACGGGAGAAAATACCATTTCGTCAGATGCTTTTGAAGATCTCAAAGCATCTGATAAAGTGGGATTTTCTCCCATTAAAGCTCATGCAATAAATACATTTGTTAGTCTTTAGAAGTGCCATGGGACTCTTTGTTTTTCTGAGTAAAGTAAGCCCTCCTGGGATAAGAGAGAAGATCCTCTCCTGGATTAGTACCTGATAGTAAAAGATAGGAACAGAGGGTAGGAATAAATGGTCAGTTTTCAGAATGGAGAGAGGTAAATAGTGGTGTCCCACAGGGCTCTGTATTGGGATCTGTGCTGTTCAATATAGTCATGTATGATTTGGAAGAGGGGATAGATAGTACAAAACTACTCAAGATAGTTAAATCTAAGCCAACTGTGAAAAGGTACAAAGGGATCTCTCAAAACTGGTGACTGGGCAACAAAATGACACATGAAATGCAGTGTTTATAAATACTAAGTAATGCACATTGAATAACATAATCCCAATCATACATATAAAATGATGGGGTCTAAGTTAGCTATTAGCACTGAGAAGAGAGATTTTGGAGTCATTGTGGATAGTTGTCTTAAATCATTCACTCAACATGCAGAGGCAATCAAAGAAACTAACGACATTGGGAATCATTAGGAAAGGTATAGATAGTAAGAAAGAAAATATTGTACTGCCTCTTTATAAATTCCTGGTATGCCCATCTCTTGAATATGCCTGTAAATCTGGTCATCTCATCTCAAAAAAGTTATACTGGAATTGGAAAAAGCACAGACGAGGGCAAATAGAATGATCAGGGATGTGGAAAAGAGTCCATACGAGGAGACATTAATAAGACTGGGACTTTTCAGCTTGCAAAAAGGACAACCGAAGTGGGAAGGGGAGGGGGAATATGACAGAGATCCGTAAAATCATGACTGATGTGAAGAAAGTAAATAAGGAAGTGTTATTTATTTCTCACCACACAAAAGTAGGAGTCACCAAGTGAAATTAACAGGCAGCAGGTTTAAAACAAACAAAAGGAAGTATGGCTTCACACAACGCACAGTCAAGCTGTGGAACTTCTTGCTAGAGGATGCTGTGAAGGCCAAGACTTTAACAGGGTTCAAAAAAGAACTAGCTAAGTTTGTGGAAGATTGGTCCATCAATGAGTATTAGCCAGGATAGGCTAATTACCAATGGCTAATGAAATGGATCACTTGATGATTACATGTTCTATTCGTTCTCTCTGAAGAACATGGCATTGGTCACTGCTGGAAGACAAGATACTGGGCTAGATGGACAATAGGTCTGAACCAGCATGGTTTTTCTTATGTTCTTATTTCCAAGGAATCTCAATGGTGTACTGGAGAAGTGGTTGCTGAAGGAAAAGGAGGTAGTACAGGTCCTGTGTCTGATTAGTTTTTGGTTTCTCTATTGAGATAGTAAAAAGTGCTGCTGGTTATGGTGGTGGAGGTGGTTATGGTGGTGATTGTGAATTGGATACCCAGTGAAAGATCAGGGGCTGCGGGGCCCTGGGCCTCTCCCACCAATGCCCCCCCCCAGCCTAAACCTGGTGGAGGCGGTTCAGTTCTCGGAGTGGGTGGCTGGGGCCTGAGGCCAGCTGCAGCCTGACTGTTTAGCCCCAGGAGGTGCTGAAGTCTACTGGCATATACAGTGTGGCTTCCAGTACTGCCCAAAGGCCACTCCAGAGGCCATACTGCACACAGCAGTCAGCTTTGATCACCAACTGGACAGGCTGCAGCTGGCCTGCCCTGTCCCTGGCCCGGCTCCCCCTGCTCCCTGCCCACTGATGGCAGGGTGGAGGGGCTTGCACATCATGGCGGCCCCTGAGCCTGGGCCCAGCATTAATCTGCCTGTGTGGACATCTGATCACTGGGCTGGATGCAAAGCCTCCGACTCATTCCATACGGCCTTCTAATCAAATCATACAATTTGCCATGGGCTTTGGACTTGGCTGACCTTAGGTAGACTTGAACTGACCATCAAAAGTCATCATTCTTATCTGATTACTGATTCCCTGAATCTATCTTATGCTCCCCATAGCACACATGCGCACTCATACACATTCAGATATGCTTTCTATTTTTAATGAAGTGTAGGAACTCATGCTTTTTCACATTATTGAAATTGTACATAGAAGTGTTCTAATACAGTAGAAAACTATTTCTCTTCTCCAAAGATCCAGCAACTGCCACTCCTAGACTAACCTAAAGGGAGACATTGCCTTTGCAAAGGAAGTTATTTCTTGAGTTAAGGATGGACCATCAGTTATTTTATTATTAAGGTGCTGCAAAGAGAACAAATCATTGAGAAGCTGTCCAGCTATTGGTGTTCAGTGCTCAAACACAGCATCGCAAAACTGTTTTCTACAATGCAATCTCCCAATCATTTACAGAAATCAGATGTCCTCTTAGAAGGTTCAAAGTCAGATATCTCAAATATCACATATAACTCGACTATCTGTCTCTGATTTAACTTTTCCATACAGTTCCCAGGTTCCTAACATCACTCTTACCTCCCAGCTGAAAAATCGATCCCTATATCAGCCTCTTTCCCGATCCCTGTTTCTTTTCCTTCAAAATCTCTAGCAACGTGTAGACTTACAGTACCATTCGAGTGTCTGTTATAACTTTTGATTGTTAGTCTATGTCTAAAGGTTTAAAAGTGAGTGAATAAGACTGTACTGGATGAACCACCGGAGAAAATAATGTAGTAGGTACAGTCTTACGTGGGTAAGGAAATAGCCTATGTGATCTGATAGCTGTTTTTCTTTAAATTTTGCTTGTGCGTAGATAGTCTCTGAACAAAAATTAGAACAAATAGGGGTCAAAGTCTTTTGTCCCATTGAAATCAGTGAGTTTGCATGGAGCAATCCGAGAGTAATTTGACTGACTGGGTATATTCTTTTAAATTTTAATTGGGGTTTTGTATTCCCTTTACTGGATATTTCTTACAAATATGCCCTTTGGTCTGTCTTTCCTCTTGTTTCTAATCCCTGCTCCAGGCTCAAACCATAGCTGATGTTGCTGATGTCCTTACTCATTGAATCAGCTTCCTCTCTGTTTTTTTCTCTTTGCCATATGAGTGATTACTGGTAAATTGCTCTGATTGTTTCTGCATGTGAGATAGTGTTCCCATTCCAGGTTTCCCTGTTCATGCATTCTGTTTCATTTACAGATGTGCTTTCACCTACATCATGTGTGCACATGATTGAACAGCATATTACCATTTGGTATCTACATGAGGGGGTCCCTGTGGGGAATTGAAGAGTCCTTGCGTGTAAGTCCAGTGTGAAGAAGAACAAACTCTGAGGCAGAATTGTTGCAGTGACAGAGCCCCAGATGCCTGATTTACTAATAATGGGTCCTACTGACTAAAGAGCCTGATATGCTCTGGACTTAAAGGGACTCATTTTCTGTAGATTACGCATGCTAGTTTCCTTTGGAATAAAGACCCTTAGCTGAAGAAGAGTTAAAACAAACAAACAAAGCCAGCCCAAAACAGATATCAGTTTTTACTATCTTAAAAGGTTCTTATCCAACAGCAGAATTCATAGTGAACTAGGATATCAAATTTGATCTCAACTAATCATATTGTTTTAAACAATTTGTATAGTGTGGTTTATAATGGAAGCTGTGTGCGCTGAAGAAAAAAAAAAAAAGACTGATTTTCCTCATGCCCATTGTTCCAGACCATGCATATATACTTATAAATCACATAAGAGTGGCAAGCAAGCAATTCATGTAAAAATAGTCAAATTCACTTAGGGTCAATTCCATGCAAGTCCAAAAGGCTTCTACATAGTGCCATCAGTGGTAGCTCTCAGTGGCCCAGTATACCATTCCTGTGCCCCCTACACTTGTGGGGTTTCATTTGTCCTTTTTACCTTATCAGGATTTTGATATTGTTCCTGCAAATTTGTGACCTGCAGAAGTTTTTATTTGGATAGGGTTTTTTTTAGGGCTGACAGATGATTCATGTCAGATTTTTGAGCTAAACCCCAACAACATCAATTTTAATCACCAGATCAATGAAAACATAGACTACTGTCACTCTAGTGAACCTTTCTAATTAATAGCATAGGATTTGCCATACTAGATTAGATCAATGGTTCACTGGGTCTAGTATCCTGCCTCCAGCAGTGCCCAGCATCCAATGCTTCTGAGGAAAGTAAACCCTCTTTCCAATAATACACCATACCAATTACAGAGTGGAGGGCAATTTTTTTCCTACCTGGTAGAGACTCATTCTTCAGTCTGAAGACTTAGAGTTGATAACCCAGGTTTTACTTTGTGTATCTGCAAATATAAATTAAGGATCTAAATTATCCATCTCTTTACAAAATCTAGTGCATGGTTAATTATGCAGGCACCTCCCTTTAATTTGTCCTAAATTTACAAATACATTTAACTTAATTGAGTTTCTGTTCTTGCACTACAGCCCATGGCAAAGAAGAAGACTGATCAGTTTCACTATATCCTTCGTAATTTCAAAGTCCTATAATAATCCAAATTCTTATATTTTCTCACAATACATCTATCTCCCACTGTTCTAATTTCCAGAGGGATAGCCGTGTTAGTCTGTATACAACAGAAACAACAAGAGTTGTGTGGCATCTTAAAGACTAACAAATTTCTTTGGGCATAAGCTTTTGTGGACTCCAACCCACTTTGTCAGATGTCATTGGAGCCCACAAAACCTATGCCCAAAGAAATTTGTTAGTCTTTAAGGTGCAACAGGATTCTTGTTCTTTTTGCCATTCTTCTAATCATCTTCATGTCCTTCCCTGTGTAGATTTTTATTGATCTCATGCCAACTGTGCAGTGTTAACACTTCCTGATTGTATTCTAAGCACATAATATATTTAAGCACACCATTATCAAAAACTTCTAAGTGGAAGCAAGAGAAACTGTGCCCAAAGCAAGATCACAATAGACAATTTAATTTAGAAGTTTATCAGACAATAGAAGATTCAGTAAGATTTACATCTGTGAGACAGATGGCTGACTGCAAAATGATTAGATTAGGTTTACTATGTTTGTGGAAATTAATCTGGTACTTTATTTTTCGTTGTTTTTTTTTTTTAACCTATATGATTTTGTTAACTGTCTAACAGAAGTGATTTATGGAGACAACCTTGTTCTTTAATAAAACATGGCAAGTCTCAGGGAACATAAGATACACGGAAAGCATCCAGCTGCAGCCTAATTTCTTGTGTATAATCATGTACCAAATGGCATAGAATAGAAATGCTGCCACCTATTGATACAAAATAAGCGAGGAGTCCTTTGACCTCACCTTTCTCTATATGCTGTTTTTCAGTGTTTGAATCTTAACAACTGCTTTCATTTGCTATTACAGTATGACCTGATCCCATGACCTACACTTCCCTGGATTTATTTTGCTCTCATTCTGTAAGTTCCCCCATCTTCAAAACATCTGATGAACTGGGATTTTTTCGCACAAAAGCTCATGCGATAAATAAACTTGGTAGTCTTTAAGTGCCACAGGACTCCTTGTTTGTTTAGTAGAACTAGATTAACATGGCTACCCCTTTGAAACCTATTGATACATAGCTGGTAGCATTTTCAATCTTCAGGACTTCATCTGAGAAAGATTCTAAGACCAAAAGGGACTGTTATGACCATCTAGTCTGAGCTCATTTACAACACAGGACATAGAACAGGGGTCTCAAACGCGTGGCCTGCAGGCCGCATACAGTCCCTAAAGCTATTTCCTGTGTCCCACAACGACACAATCATTACTGATATTTTGCAATATTGTTGTATGAAAAGGTTTCAGTGGTGTGACCCTTGGGCTAACATACTAGTCCTCATGTGGCCCTCATGTTGATTTGAGTTTCAGACCCCTGACATAGAACTTCCCAAGAATAATTCCCAGAGCATGTTTTTCAGAAAAACAACCACTCTTGATTTAATGTACTGAATTTTTTTTTTTCAGAAAATCTCAAGATTACATTTCTTCAAGTGCTGCACACCTGTAATTAGGGCTGCATTTTCAAAAGTGCGTAGTTACCACTGTTGAGCTCTGTTTAAAATCTGTCTACTTAGTTTGATGCCTAAGCATACATTGTGACTTCTTGAGGGTCCCTTCCAGCCCTAGATTTCTGTGATGCTATCCACACACAGAGAGAGAGAGAGAGAGAGAGAGAGAGAGAGAGAGAGAGAGAACCAAAAACCTAACCAAAAAATGCAGCTGTGAGTTTGTCTGGATCAATTGATGTGGGCTCCCGGTTTGTGGCATAGGCCTACAAATACAGTAGTAGCATAGATACTGATACTCAGGCTGAAACCTGGACTCTGAAACCCAGAGAGCGCAAACTGTTTCAGAACCCAGGCTCCAGTCTGAATGGGAATCTCTTTCCCAATATTTTTAGCTCTGTAGTATGAACCCTCTGAGCCCAACTCAGTTGACTGAGACTCCTTGTTGCAGAATTTTTGTTTTCTTTTTTTCAGTGTTCACATACTTGAAGTGGGAAATGAGAGCTCTCATAGAAATCTGGTGGATGGTGAGCACTTTGGAGAATGTTGGTCTTTTGTGCATCTTTTGATGTCAGGTCAGTTCCACCCAGAATCTTCACTGACAGAGGGTATTTTTCACAGTTTTAAAAATGCTAGTTCATGGAACATAGTAATTTCCAGGCTGTATAAGAGCTGAGAGTCCTTATATTTCAGTATCCTGTCTTTGACAATGGCCAATGAGAGGATGATTCAGAGGAAGGTATAAAAACCTTGAATAGGCAGATGTGGTATAATCCATTGAAAGCTTAACGTTAAAATCTGTTTCTCTACAGATACCCCAATTTGGGAAATTATCCCTGTTCAGGAGGGAGTCTTAAGCACTTGTATGTGATTAAGATTAAAGTCAGTGGGACTTAAGCACAAACATATGATTAAGTACATTTCAGTGCTTTCAAGGCCCAACTTTCTACCCTCTTTTTTACCCCTTCCCTCTTTATCCTCTAATGATTAGGACTCAGCTGAAAGTATTGCATCCAGTTCTGGATGTGACATTTCTGGAAAAATGTGTACAAATGGGGTGAGGGGACCAAAGAAAAGCAAAAAAAAGATTAAAGGCTTTGAAAACATGACCCATGAAGGAAGACTGAGGAAACAAAAAAAAAGGGGGGGGGGGGAAGAGTTGTTTATTTTGGAGACGAGAAGCCTAGCGGGTGGGGGCGGGCAATGATAATAGTTTTCAGGTACATGAAAAGTTGTTACAGGGAGGAGGAAGAAAAATTGCTCTCTTTATCCTCTGAGGAGAGGACAAGAAGCAATGGGCTTAAATTGCAGCAAGTTAGACATTTGGAAAAAGTTCCTAACTGTCAGGATAGTTAAGCACTGGAATAAATTGCCTAGGGAGGGTATGGAATCTCTGTCATTGAAAGTTTTTAAGAGCAGGTTAGACAACACCTGTCAGGAAAGGTCTGCTTTAGAGCAGTGTTTTCCAGCCAGCATGCCATGGCACACAGATGTGCTGTTAGGCCTTGGCAGCTGTGCCATGGAATTTTTGAAAAACTACTTGAAGAGGTCTGGATTGTTCATGAACATTCATGAGTTTATTTGGAGACTGTAGGGTGGTGTGCCTCAAAATAATTAAAGGTATCAAGGTGTGCCATGGTAGAGAAGAGATTGGGAACCACTGCTCTCGGGAATATTTGATCCTGTCTTGAGTGCAAGGAACTAGACTAGAAGACCTTTTTAGGTCCTTTCTTGTCCTATATTTCTATGATTCTTCAGAGTATATACCCACATTGGATGGCTGTTATATAGTTCGCTGCATTTGCTGGCCTTATAACTTTACTATTAAGAGTAGAGTTTTTTCTTCTACATATTGAAACTTATATGGATTTGGTAACACATAGATTTGAATCTTGATTATGAGTCTGTCTCATATGGCAGAGTCTGTTGAATGTCTGGTTCATTATAAATAAAAGGGATTTCCCCTGCCCTCTCGAAGAACTGGACAATTCCGTGGTTTCCTTGCTGTGTTCACTCTCCTTCCTAATAACATGGAGAGAATGAATGCTGCCCATCACACTCCTATAGGTGATGCCTACCAGTGTATCAAGCTGTGCAAGCTGGTAAATTTCAAGAAGCCAGTATCATCTTCTTCTTTTCTTCTTCTTTATCCTTTGTTCTGAATTTATAACCAAGCACAAGCCTAATATTGTTCTTTATTAACACTTTTATTTGAAGATTAAGCATAAAAATAAATTTACAGAAGATCATTCAGAGGAAAGGAAAGATGAGTACTTCATTTTGTTCAGCTGGTAGCCCTCTAGCAGCCCAAAGCTAGATCTTGAGGGGACTAAGAGACAGCCCCATTCAGCTCCTTTGCTAAATGCAGTTGGACTCCTCTGTGAGACTCACTTCAGTCCCACTGACTGAAAGACTAGTGAGCAGTCCTGCACTCACACAATGCCATCTAGACGTACCTGCAGAATACACTTCACTTGGTGTAGAGGTGTTTAAAAAAAGCAGAAACTTGCCAAGGGAGGACAGCGAGGAAGAGGTAAGGGGGAGTTTGCCCAGCAGGAGAGGTTGCTAGGGTCTGCTAGTGAGCTACATTAAGAACCCTGCCTGTGGCAGTGGCTAGCCTTCACTTTCCCCGCACCTTGTTTGGGTACAGATAGACATCATATTTGCAAAGGGCCTTGCAGGGTTGATCCTTGCCAGCAACCCATGGTGGGGTCTGGGGAGTGTCGCTAGGGTCAAGGGGTCAGCTGACTACAGTTGATGGAGAATGTGGTCATGAAGCACTTTGTTTGGTAGAAGGCCCCAAGACAGGCGCAGGTTCCTTACCTGTCGGCTGAATTTGTTTTCCAGCGAGATGGACACTGAGTACTGGTGGACATGGGTGGCAGACTGGCAGTGAAAGGAGCAGTTGTTGCTGCAGTGAATGACCCAGTAATGGGCCCCAGCAGTTCAGCAGTAAAAGCTGCTGAAGGAGATTGTGTCCCAGCAGCAGGAACTCAAGAGAGATTTGCCACAAAAACTGAAGACCCTCTGGTCCCTAGACAGGGAGGTGCTGCAGGGTCCAATACACTCAGATATCTCTGTAGCCTGTGCTGATGGAAGTTAACCAAGAGGCCCTGATGGTAGTCTGGTGGCATTTCTCATTACCTTCAAGAGGGTAGCACTGGCCTCTCACTTGCCTCTGGAGCACTGGGTGGCTATGTCTCTGCTACAAAAGCTAAGTTGACTTTGTTAAGTCAACTTAATAATGTCGACTTAAAGTTGAGTTTATTAAGTCGACTTAATGAGTCCCCCTGCTCTTAAGTCAACTTAAGAAAGTGTCCTAATAAAAGATGTGTTTGCTTAGGTCAACTTTACTAAGTCAACTTAAGTAGGCATATGTTATTGCATAGGGCTTCTTAAGTTGACTTAGGTGGCCACATTGCATTAAGTAGACTTAATGACAAAGTCAATTTAAAGAGTGAGGGTTATTAAGTTGATTTAAGGAAGCCCTTAAGTTGACCTAATGAACTCCACATCTGGCCAGAGCTTTGCTTAACTCGAATTAAGCCCCTTTAAGTCAATTTAAGCCCACAGTGTAGACATACCCAGTGTTAGTTTTAGTTCTATATCTGATAGGAAAGGCATAGCTGGCCCACTTTGATCCAAAGTAGACTATAGGCAGATGAAGCCTGCTATTTTAGATTATCTGGATATCAGTGAAGAATCAGGTTGGCAGCGCTTTAAAGCAAAGATATACCCTAAAGGGCACACCACTGGGTGATGATGGCACAACAGTTAAAAGAGCACTGCTGATAGTTGCTTCATCCAGAGTAGTGGGGCCCAAGTTGTACAGTTGGCCCTTGCAGAATAGTTTGTTCCCATGCTTCCAGTAAGGGGCCGGCAGTGGGTGCTCTGGCATCGCCCTAAGCCATTATCAGACATGGAGCAGCTGATGGAGAATTTTCTTGTGGATGATAGGTCACTGGAGATGGGACACAGATGGCCTCCATCCACTTGCCATCTGGGGCTACTGATGGTGTTGGACACCTGAAAGCAGATGTTGAACCCTAGATATGACATAAAAGGTATGCAGTTCCTACCCCAACAACTCAAGCTATCTGAGTGGAGAGGGTAAGACCTTGATCAGGCACAAGACTGACCTTGGATGAAATATCATTTGAATAACTGCTTGGTGAGGCAAATAATTAGGTTGGGGCCCTTGAGCTCAGACACTGGTCCCATTCATAATTTACACATAAGTGCCACCAGGCTGTAATCCAGCTGATGCACAATATTTCTTATATGCGGAACTAGAGCAGTGGTTTACAATCTTTTTAGTAACATGGCACACTTCAGTGAGACGAACAATTCCACAGCACACCCACTTTTTATAAGCTGAATTGCGTGTGCATAAATGTCGTGTTTACTTACATTTACTATGGTTACAGTCTTACAAAATAGTGCATACAACAAGCTAAAGAAGGATCAGATGCATTAGTGTTTCAAATCCACCAATTAAAAAATACGTGTCCTCTCAGTTTTTCCCTTTGGCCACCAGTTTTTAGAACATTCACATTTTAGAACTGAAAGACTGATACCTTACTTTTAATTTGATGATTAGTTTTCACAAGTTTTATGTGTTGTAATTTTGGTTGGAGAGAATATTGTTTAAGAGGAAACAATGTTTGGTTTACATTGATTTTCATGACCTTTGTACAAAGTTTCATGGCACAATTGGACAATTCTCACAGCACACCAGTTGAAAACCACTGAGGTAGAGCATAAGACCCTGAAACAGATTTACTCTTTTTTGGCTGGTGGTGCAACATGACATACAGGAGTATTGATCTTCCTGATTGGAGTTTCAGTACGTACCAGTTAAGAATATCCTGAAGGTGTCCAGTGCCAGTAATGGAAACATCATTTAAGAGAATAGGGGTGGACATGGTAGGACTCTGGAAACCAGTGTATATTTGTACTGACAGACTATCTCTTTTACTACCCCAAAGCCATTCTCTTGCCTTTGGCTAAGGTGACATAAGTGTGCCGTCCTCAAACAGGTTTAACAAGACATTGAAAGACATGCTGAAGTGGTTAGATGGCTATGAGTCTAGGCACTGACACAAGGTACTCCACTGCTACTGTTTCCCATGACAGCATCCAGCTCTTATCTAGCACCTTCTGCCCATAGATCTCAAAACAAGGTCAGTATCATTGCTCACCTGTTAGAGGTGGGGAAACTGAGGCACAAGGTGAGGTAGCAACTTGTCCACAGCCATCCAGTGGGCCTATGAGAGAACCATCAATCAAACCAGGTCTCTCTGTGCTAAGCTATGTAATTTAGGTTGATTGGGAGCAGATTTAAGCTAGCCTTAAATAAGCTGTTTTTACCCCAAAATAAGAGCATGCATGCGGGATTTGCACTGGATTAATTGAATCAGTTTAAAGAACAGTTGAATTTAATCTGGTGCAATTTTTGCACATCACACAGGTCTCCATTCTAAGAGTATGTCCACGCTGCAATGCAAGCCCATGCTCAAGCGTTTTCTGTTTATACAAATTACACTACCCTCGCGTGCAGAGCGTGGACTCGGGACCCTTTGAGGTTGGACGTTCTGAGCCTTAGTTAAGCTGGGACCTGGGGTTTAAGCCTTTGCAATGTAGACACATTGATGAATTTATCTTCCCATCATCCTAAGGATTGGTGTCCACCGCACGTTACAGACAGTGTGGTAAATTGTGCTGAGCATGAAGTGACTTGCCCCCTCTTATCTTTGGAATCCCTGTCCAGCACCCTTAGCTGCAAGTCCAGCCTTCCTGCTGCTGCTTGGTCATCAGTTTTTTTTGTTTGTTTGTTTTAAAAGTTTACATGGAAGAAATTGGCATTTCACTGGCCAAGTGGAGGGCAGTCTTGTGCTGGTGTGTACAGGTGACTTGGACAAACTGGTGAAATCGTCTGGGGTAAACAGGATGAAATTCAATAAAGACAAGTGCAAAGTATTCCACTTAGGAAAGAACAATCAATTGCACATATACAAAAAGGGCAATGACTGCCTAGGAAGGAGTGCTGTGGAAAGGGATCTAGGTGTCATAGTGGACCAAACTAAATATGTCCCCATACTGCAAAACTTCCATGCCTCCTTACATGTGATATGATCAACTGGGCAAAATCAATAATGAGCTTGATATGTCTTGGCAGATTGTGGAATCTCCTGCATTGGAGGTTTTTAATAGCAGGTGAGACAAACACCTGTCAGGGATGGTTTAATAGGGGTACTTGCTCCTGCAATGAGTACAGGGAACTGGACTCAATGACTTGTCATGGTCCCTTCCAGTTTCTGTGATTCTGTGATTCTATGTAAGAAATACTCCAAGCTTCCACAGGGGTCTCACACTTTGAACTGCTCCACAAAGGCTAGCCAAGGGGAATCTTGGAAGCATCCTGAGAAGATGGGGAGAAGTGAGATGCAGAGGTGCTCAGTACAGCCCAATACATCATCTGCCTTCAGGCCTATCTTCAGGAGTTGAGCACTTTGAGAACTTAGTCCAGGGGCAAAAATGGGGGGACAGGGTTCTGTTACCGTTAACATGTTCTTTGTCGAAATTGAAGGAACACTGTTCAAGATGGTTAGACAAGTAAGCCTGGTAGATTATGAGATCCAGCTACATGGCAAGAGAGAAGGAGGTGAAAATTTGCCATGTTAACTTTTGCAAGCTATGAGAAAACTGGGGAGCTCTCCTGCTTATGAATCCTGAGCTAGGACCTAAGATAGCAGTTTCCCTGGAGCCTGGGTCTGAACCATTAAGTCTGAAGCCTTTTCACCATGTGAGAAGACTCAGTTGGAGCACATGGTACAATCCTTTGTTATGGGAAGAACATACATGATATCATATCGTCTGGAGACAGGACCAGTGCAATTGGTTAGAGTGAATCCATGGCCCTTACTGAAAAAACATAGGAGACAGTAAGGGTAGAGATACAAGTGATGCTGAGAATGGTGGTTACTGAGGAGTCCAAGAGTGACTGGGACCCATATAGTCATGGTCCCCAATGCACATGGCATGGTTTGATTCTCTATAAACTATTGTAAAGTCGGTATCATCACAGAATTTGATGTTTCTTGGGCCTGACAGGATCTTATCCCTAGTTCATCCCAAGCTTTGCACTGACGAATCTATTAAAAGGCAGACTCATGGGATGAACAGTGCAATGAAGCTTTTAATGCACAGAAGATGCCACTGGGCTAGGCACCAGTCCTCACCAACCTGGTCTTCTCTCAGCAGTTCACTATATGGTCACTTCTGATGTCAGTCTAGGAGTAGTACTCTCCCATGATGTTGATGGTGAAGAGCTCCCAATCATATATTTAAGCAGAAAGTTGTTCCCAAAGGGAATGAATATATTCTATTATTGAGAGGGAAGCTCTGGCTATACAATGGGCTGTGGATTCCCTCAAGAATTACCCACTGGTTAGGCCTTTTTCCTTAGTCACAGACCATGCACCCTTGTGATGGTTACATTCTATGAAGGTCTCAAAGCAGCAGACTGTATACTGGTATTCAATGCTCCAGTCCCATGGCTCCAGCAGCAACATCGAGCAGGAAAAGAGCATCCAAATGTAGATCCTTTCTTTCACCTTAGAGACATTGGGACTAGGGAAATGCTTGAGGAAGAAACCTTTCACATCTTGCAGGGAGGCTGCAATGGATACACATGCAGTTCAATGATAAACTAATGAGCATTTCTGCACTTAGGCAGTGCCAATTAGACACAGTTGTAGAATACTGGGCACCTGAAAAAAGAGTGCTTAAAAGTGTGAAACTAGATGAGAGGTTTCCCTCAGAGAACAAGCTTCTAGGAGCTGCTAATGTGCTCTAGTAGCTAGGACAGCCTGGTCTGAGATGGATGCTTTACTTCTCCTTTCGTTTGGGGACAGACTAACGCTACAAGCCTGATACGAATCAGGGGCCCTGGAGGGTTTGTTCCCCACCAACAACCTGTGGTGGGACATGTTGAGCAACAGTGAGCCAAGAAACTCAGAGAGACTGTGGCTGAGCCCAGGCTGAAGGTTAGCTTGCTACAGCCCCCAATTGCTTTTATCTGTGATGGTGTGCTCTTTTGGCTGTGTCCTGCCTGATGCCCCTTCAGGCTGTGAAGACCACCTTTCTTCCCATATCTGTGGCGAGTGGTGATGGCCTCCCATAAAAAAAGCTGAGCCAAAATAGTGAGTGAGGTAGACTAGTTGGTTTTCAGTGTCTCGGCTCCAGAAAAGACATCTTGTTCATGAGGAATTGGAGATACTGTCTGTTTGGGTCTATGTGAATGCATACATAGGCCAACTGTTGCCACTCTTCTGTCTGGTTTAGGGAGCACCATTTCCAAACTCATATGGGACTCCTAGCCTGTTACTGTTGACCAGAAGAGGGATGTGGGTTAAGCCTCCAAAATAGTGGTGTAAAATCATGGAATATATTGGAGAGGGGGTCCACAAAGATTCCCTCTTCTCAAGGAAATAATGAGAAATAGGTAAAGTACAATATTTTCCTTCTGCAATATCCGTCATACTAGTGATTGTGAAAGGCCTTTGTATGGGTTCTGTCATCACATTTTGGATGAGATTAGTTAATTACCCTCATTCCATGCACCCCTGGGAAACAAAGTGAAATGAGATAATTCACCTCTGAGATATGGACATATTAAATTTGCATTCTGAGCTACATTTTTTTCCTTTGCTCCCTTATGTGCTTGAAAAGTCATATTGGAACAATCCTTTAAGAACTTTAATCAGCAGCAGAAAAAGAAGGGGATGGGGAAAACCATCTTGTGCTTAAGGCACAGCACTATAACTCAGGAAATCTAGGTTCAGTTCCTGGCGCTGCCTCAGATTTTCTGTGTGTTCCTGTGCAAAACACTTAATCTATGTGCCTCAGTTTTCCATGAGTAAAATGGAAATAATAATAATAATAATTAATAATCGGATAGGGGTGTTGGGCAACTGGATGCTATGGCAACAGGGAGCATATTTCTTGTTTTTACAAGCAGAGTTCCCTGTAACATAGTAGTAGTAGTAGTAATAACAAAAAATAAAAAATACCACTTAGATCTTAATATACAACTTTTCATGAGTAGGTCTCAAAAGATGTACATTTTACAGTTAGGGAAACTTGAGTTCCAGAGAGGTGAAGTGACTTTCCTAAGGTCACTTGACAGGCTAGTGGCAGAGCTGAGATAGACGCAAGGTCTCTGAGTCCAGTGGGCAACATGGCCTCTTAAAAATCTGAGGTCTTGTTTTATGGCTCAAGCAGAGGCTGAAACACTGTCACTTGGGAAGGATCTCACTCATATCTTATTTGTCTTTATGATTCTGTCTGTGCATTCCCAGTGAAGGTGGTGCTGAAATCATGTGGGGCTGTAAGCCTGAGGTTCTCTAGGTGAGAAAGATCAATTAAATGATTGTGCCAGCTGCCCATAACATTCACTAGCGTTTTCCTTACTGACTTTTTGAATCAGGAAGCAGAAGGTTATCACGTTTAGAAATGGTCAGGAGATTCAGTTGCTGACAGTGCCCAGACTATGACAAGTTTCATTATGTTTTGAAATCCTGCCAGCTGAAGTACTTTGACCCCAGACATTTCAAAAACATCTGCAGTTGAGCCTTTAACGTCTAACGCTGTTCTTTATTCTGTTCTCTTCTAAAGGATTATTTTTCAGAAACTTGTACTAAGCTCCCTCCTCACACACATACTGATATCTATCAGCAGAATACTGGAGCTATTGCTCATAGCTTAGTCAAGTTATTCCCCAGTCACAGTACAGGCACAGCACCTAATACTATGTGAGTAAAGCAACTAATTCATTTCTTTGACAGTTGCAGCACATAATGTCCTCTTCAACTGCAAAAAAATTTCTATGCCCTTAAAAACCGTTAGTGATGAATGGGTTGGGCCATACTGGAAGGGGGAGTTGATTTGGAGACACCGTTGCTAAAAGTTGTTTTCATTTCATGAAGCAGTTAGTAGACGTACAGGTTGTATGCTGGCAAAAATGTTTTTTTTAAATAAACAGTTAAACTGTCAGGCTGCTGTCCTTAAGTTTGGCAAGGGAAGAAGAGAGGTGAAGCTGTTCTTGCTTCTCTCCCCATCAACTGCTGCATTATTTAAAATACAAAATTCAAGCAAAACAGTTTACAAGAGGACAACTGAAAAAAGGTCACAGCAGTGTGGCCCAGTCACTGCATTAATAGAGAATGTTAACCAGTCTGAGGATTATAGGACTTCTCTGATATGCAGTACAAATATTTAATAATAATGTGATATGAAAGCAGGAGCAGAAGGCACAGGGCATATTAAAGGACAATTTGTATCTTTAAATTCAAGATCTTTGGGTCTGATGCAGCAAAACACCACCACCCTTGTTTCGAGTTCAAAGAGTCCTGTCTCCTCTGAGGTGTGTCAAGCCACAGTCTTGCATGAAAGGAAAGTTCAGGCTGAAATACCCGTTCATAGTGTACTGTATGTTCTCCTCTGTGCCGCTGACAAGTCCTGCTGACCCTGGAGTTTAGCCCACCATGCTTCCACATTTGGGGCTGGCTTTCTGAGGGGTACGTATGAGGGAGCAGTCCCTGCTATCTGGATGTGGCTCATGGTGTGGAAGAGAGAGCTGAAGAGTCCTTAGCAGCTGTAAAAGGGCCAAGCAAGATTTGGCCCTAAATATTTATTTTGCACTAGAGATGGACTCAAGCCTCAAAATACAGATTCAGATCTAGAATGAGATTGTGGCAAGTTTTGGGGTAATTAGATCTTGTTTTTTTACTTAGCCTGTTATAAAAAGAGGGATCATTTGCAGTCTGACTCTGGATCTGAGTTCAGACTGTGAACATCCGGAAAACTGGTAAATATTTAGTTTGAGATTTTTGGTTAGGAACCATCATTAATAGAAGTCTTTTGTCATTACCAAATGGTTAAGCAACCCCATATGCTCTTGCTAATAATTCTTTCTTTGTGCCTGCTCAGTTGAACCCAACATTTTTCAGTAATCGAACTTCTGTTTGGTTGCAAATAGCTTATGTCAAGCAGAAGTGAGATTCTCTTTAAAGAAGGTGTTCTATGTAAACACAAATATATTTGCACTCTTTGAACTTTAGGATGCAGTGCATTGAACAGGAAGAGGAGGTGACAAAGGGAAGCATATTTGGTGGGATTTGCAAGGAGGAGTGGAAGGGCTGCAGCAGGGGCGGGATTTGCTATTAACACAGTAAAGCATTACTGTGTAAGAAAATCTGACCACAGTGTGTGCATGACTTCAGCTAAAATTAACCATCCAATCTTCACATGCCTGTGGATGTCATCATTTAACTGTAGAAGACCCCCTGAGAAGGAAGAGCAAGTTGGATTGTGGCAATTCTGCATTCATGTGAAATATGCCAATATGAACTTTCGTGTCCCTGCTCGTGGGAGAAGTAAATTTTCCTGTGATCATTATAAAACAGTAAGCAGATGTTGGCTCCTTGTCAATGACAATGGTGTTGTAAAGGGCTGATTAACTTTGCTTTCATTAATCTTTTCTCCTTTTATTATGTTGTTAGAGATTTCCTAAAGTTTTCTGTGATGGTTGGGTTTGGCTTTTTCTTAGTGAGAATTTTTAACTTTTTCTCACAGGCCCTTTATCTCTTTGCTAAACATATATATGGTGTTAGGGATTAAAGCCCATTTATATTTATATGAAAGTTGCAGTATTAGAAAAAGTTGTATATCATTGATGGCTTGTTAGAGATGGTTGAAAAGTTCATCAATAAGCTTGTTGTTATTCTTGTTCTCAGGACAGTTGCTTTTTGTGAACAGAAAGTTCATCAGATCAGATAATTTTTTCAGTGTGGCCAAAGAAGATCCTTTGATTTCAAGCGGTTGGGAGGAATTACTTTGATCAGTTCAATAATGTAAATCATTCCCTTCTACTTTTGGATGCAGAAAAGAATTCCTGCTGGTGTTAATGCTGTCTCATTTCAATTCACGGTTAACAATGTTGTGTAAGAGTATAAGGAAAAAGGGCCACCTGCTTGGCTGGCTTGGCATGGCATGTTGCTACAGCTTGAAAGGGATTTGTATGTGGAAAATATGAATAAAGGGGAGGTATTGAGAACAGATCTTTGCAAATACCAGAGCAATTGTCTGTGTCATTTCACATAATAGGTGGGCTGCTGTGTATGAGTGTGTCACTTTGTTGATGTGAAATGTAGGCTGCTTGCATGTAGCCAGTTACTATCAATAACAGGAATTCAGAAAATTAGTCAGGGGGTGGAAGTAAGAAAATAAATGCCTTTTCTGCCTGTAGCTCTTTTTTATATTATATATAGTTCAGCATTCATCACTATGGAAGCAAACTAATAAAGAGGGGAGGCTATTTATATATATTGCTTAGGACCCACAGTGTGCTCACTGCTATACAAAACACAAAAGATAAAAGTCCCTCCCCTGAAGTGTTGACAATTTAATGCTCCAATTTTGGAAGGGCTTGCAAACATGCTACATTTTACACACATACTTCACTTGTGTGCATTTTGTGTAATGCCACTGAGTTCAAAAGTGACTTACATGCATGAGAATAGCTCTCCCAGTTGGGAGTAAAAAGGCTATTAAGGGACATGAATAAATAGCTGTGGTGCTATTAGATGTAAACTGAGCAATTTAAACACACTTTTGAAGAATGCTTCATGTTTGTGACATATAGGAATGCCTAACAGAGTGTAATGCCCATTGGACTATCTCACCTCATTTTTAATTAGCTGGGCCCTTAAAAATGCTTACACATGGGCATGTTAAATCACGAGTTAGTTCCATTGAATTCAATAGGTAAAATTACTCCTGTACATATTAGTAAGCAAAAGAAGCAAGGAGTCTTGTGGCACTTAAAGACTAACAAATTGATTATCGCATGAGCTTTTGTGGGAGAAAAATCCCACTTCAAAGCATCTGATGAAGTGGGATTTTCTCCCACGAAAGCTCATGTGATAAATAAATTTGTTAGTCTTTAAATGCCACAGGACTCCTTGCTTCTTTTGCTGAACTAGACTAGCACAGCTGCCCTTTTGAATTTGGCATATTAGGAAGCAAGATCGGACCCATAGTTTGCTAAACCCACAAAATGATGTTGTTCAGGAAATCTTTAGTTTTGAAAAGTTTAACAGTGTTTTTATTTGCTAGTTCAGCACCTATTACACCAATATTTTTCAGTGGACTATGAAAATGTAGTTTCCTCTCCAAGACTGTCATTCACTTCCTTCCATCCTTTCCTTGTGCATGTCAAAAGGATCTCTCCTCTCCCACTGAGTCTTATTTGAGTTATGCAGCTATTTTTCTTGTGTCAGACTACTATTTCCCTCCCTTTTCCTCGCAGTTCACTGTAGCAGTTCACAAGCTAGTCTGTCCTCACAGAGACTGAGATCTTTACTTCATGATCTTTCCAACTTCTCTTGAACAATCTAGCCTTAGGCACAGCAGCAACTTGGGACTGCCTGGTTCTGTGCTGACTTAACCACTCAACATTTGCTCTAGTCCCTTGCCTCTGTCAACAATGTAAGACCTTACTAATCACACTGGACTTGTGATAGGCCAAAATGATGCCTTATTTGATCGCTACTTAAAATTTTGCCCTCCACGTGTCTTTCACAAAAGAAAGACAGTTAGGGGTATGGTTTAATAGACAGGAAAGTGCACCCTGTATTCTGTAAATCCCCTTTGTGGATCTCGCTAGATCGAAATGGCGGTAGCAGTTGATAATGTTAGCTTGTCTTTAAAGTGCTTCAAAACTAGATGACATTTTCATGGAGTTTTTCTTTTGTCTAAATCTTTGAGGTTAACTTGTTTACTCCTAAATTTTTTTATTTTAAAATTCTTTGAATACAGTATAAGATTTGATCATTTTACTGGATTGTAGTGAGGTTTGATAGGATATATCTATTAATGATATCCAAAGCAGAAATATGTGATCCATGGCTACATATGCCTGTGTGTATCTAGCATATTCACTGAGCATTAGATGGGATTTGGTTTATAGATAATGCACAATAAATACAAATATTCCCATGAGGATCAACTCAATGCACTGTGTCTAATTTTAGGAATATAGTGAATCTCAATAGCCCTTTGTGGTTTGTTTAGCAGAGAGATAGGAATGGCATTGTAATGAATGTTTTTTGTGAGGATCTTTGGTGTGACTAACCCTGTCAGCTAATAATGAAAAACTCTTGCTCAATTCTAATTATGGTATTTGCTGTCAAAAAAAAAAAAAAAAGTAGTGTTCAGCTGTTGCTGTGGTGTCTCCTTGAGTCATGCTCATGAGAGCCTGATTCATGGTAGTCTGTCTAAAGGAAATATTCAGAGGCAGCAAATGTCTGGTTAGTTAGTGACTGAAATGGAGAAGGTGGAAGAAATACAAATGGGAATTTGAACATTTATTTTAAATAGTAATTGTTAGTGAATATCAAAATTATCTGGGGTGGAAGGCTTTTCCTTCTAAAATAAATATCCGACTACAAATGTGAATCCCTTCTGCCTAGTTATTCACACATTTAAAAATACCTACAAGCAGTCATGAACCTGTAACTGCTGGATAAAACTCATCTTCCTATTCTGGGCTGCTGTCTCAGTTAAGGGAGACATCTGTTGTATATGCTACTCTATATCAAACCAAAGCCTAGGAGGAGAAGCATGGATAGAAATTCACCCCCATTTGCTGTTTTCTCCCTGTCTATTCTCAGTTTATTTGATGAAATGGAATAAATGACTCTCAGGCATAGCAATTGTTTGCTTCCTATTTTTGATTTCTTATGGTGGTGGCAAAGTGTAGCCTTCCAGATTGCTTTGTTGGGACTTTTCACTGGTAATGAGAACTTCTCCTGCTCACATGCTCTCGGAATCTAACCTATTCACAGTCTTCAGAGCTCCAGGTGAAGAGCACCTACTGTGACAGTATGCAGAACTGCCCAGGTAACACCTTGTAACTGGGATACTACTAAGTCCTCTGTCTGACCATTGTAGGCTCACACTGTGGTGCTGTGGGAGGCCACAAACCCCTGACAGGTATTGCACTTCCACAGCTCTCCACAGTCAGGCACTACACTCAGCTCAGTTCAATGAATGCATTCCAACCACTCACAAATCAACAGTCGGGAAGCTTTGGCTGACTCCTCAGTCAGGGACCCCTGGACTAGACCATCTAACCTTGGTCAAAAAGCCTGACCAGTGAAGATTATTATCCAGTCCACTGTACTTAGAGTAGAAGGAATGTTCATTAGCTTTTGTTACTGAGTAGCATTTGTCTAAACACTTTACTCAAAGACAAACTGCTTAAGATAAAACATTAAAACAAAGATTATTAACTAAAGAAAAGAGATTTGTAAGTGATTATAAGTGACAAATGTGAAGAGATTAAAAGTAAAACAAACAAGGAGTCTTGTGGTACTTTTAAAGACTAACAAATGTATTTATTGCATGAGTTTTCGTGGAAAAGATACCACTTTGTCAGACACTTCAGAATGGAGAAAAAGTGTAGCAAGGAGGGATAAAGACAGTGAAATAAGTGTAATCACAGGATCAGGTCAGATTGAGTCAATATAACCTGTTTGACTTGCTGAAGCAAAGTGAGTGGAACAAATTAGCAAATTAAATAAACATAAGACTGCAATCTAAGTTCTTTACACAAAAATAAGTCTTACCCTTGTTAGCTGGTATAAACAGATTCTTAAATTGTAGCCTGGGCAACCTCCCTTGCCTGGGAATCCCCTCCCCCTTTCAAAGTCCTTTTGTTCCAGATGACCGTTTAGGTGTTCAGTTGTATGGGAGTGGAGCCAAGTTACAATGTCGAGCCCTGCCTTATCGTCTGTTTCTGCTTGCTAGAACAGTCCATGCATATGATGTGATGGCTGCTTCCCATTAGTCAAACGACCCACCTGCAAACTGTGTTCTACAGTGATGCTTTGTTACCTGCACATTAGGGTAACCCCCCCTTTACTCCAATCTATAGGGCTCAATGCATAACCTGCTTAAGGCACTCCCACCCTTTCCCAACCCACAGAGCTCAGGGGGAAAGGCACTGACCCTTACCTACTTCACGTTCTAGGGCTCAGGGTCACCCATTCCCAGGCTGTAGGGATGTAGGTAAGCTGGTTACTTGAATACCCACCCTTTCCCAATTCGTAGGGCTAACTTGCTGCAGAAGGCTATTTCCCCTTTTTAAACATTCTCACCTTTTCATCTGTTGTTGTTAATGGCTCACACCCACACTGTTTGAATTAAAACAACTGGTTTGTTTTGCTGAAATAGGCTAATATAGCTACACCTCTGGAACTGACCTTGTAACTCACCTGTCTCTGTATGTGTATATACCTAACATACTGCAGTGTTCATTGCATGCCTCTGAGGAAGTGGGTTATGCCCACGAAAACTTCTGTGTTAAATACATTTGTTGTCTTTAAAAGTGCCACAGGACTGCTTGTTTGTTTGTTTGTTGTATCCGTATAGAGTCTCTGCAAGTTGTTTAAATTACTGCTAGAGCAAATTTTTATGAATGTGTTAATCTCAGGCTGATAAAACAGAAGAAACGGTGGGGATGAGTTTGTATCCATGCTGGGAACTTGCAGTTTAGATAAAGTTCCTACATACAGCATAGACAGCAAAGGAGACATTGTCAGACATTGACATGTCAATTCATTATTGCAGGTTTGCCAAAGGGATGTGAACTAGTGTTTGCAGGTGTGTGTAGCAAGGTGGAACCCAGACCCGAGCTCTTCCACCCTCCTCTGCTGGCCAGGGAAGGGCACGGACCCAGTGTTGGCCTGGAACCAAAGGGGCTGGGCTGGAGGAAGGGAGGACTATTTAAGGGACCGGACCAGGCAGCCACAGGGGAGAAGGAGAAGAAGGCGCGCAGGGTGGAAGGTGGATCTCTCTGGCCGGGAGGAGCGAGGGTGTGACCAGCGCCTCGACGACCCCACCTACCCCGCCCAGGGCGAGGACCTGGAGCAGCTACCCTCTACCGAGGGGCTGCCAGATGGAGGGGACAAGCAAGGCCCGCAGGATCTGGATGAGCTGCCCTCTGCAGAGGACGCAGCTGACCCGGGGCTGTCCAATGCCTGTGACCTGGAGGAGCTGCCGCTGGCCGAAGCTGCAGAAGGAGGTCCAGACCCACCCACGGTGAAGGCTGAAGGCCTGACGGGCATGCCACTTGGAAGGTACCCGGGGGTTTGGTGGAGGGAAAGGAGGAAGTAGCCTGGGGGGAGCGTGGGCTAGCCCCGCACAGCTTGTGTTTTTCGGCAGGTGCACCACTGGGTATCTGGTGGCCTGTGGCCACCCAATAGGGCCCTGGGCTGAGGCGCACTGGAGTGGGCGGGCCTGCGTCTCTCTCCCCTCATCCCTCGCTACTACAGACCCCAACACTGACTTCTGCCCAGTGAACATTGACTGCTTGATATGCTTGTTATAACTGTGCTTGCCCTGCGGGAGGGCTGAAGCCCAGGCTGCCTTAGCTGCCTCGCCCGATGTGGGCTGGAAGGCAGGGACCTGTTATAACTGTGCTTGCCCTGTGGGAGGGCTGAAGCCCAGACTACCTTGTCTGCCTCGCCCTGTATGGGCTGGAAGGCAGGACTCGGGTGTGCTGCATGCACTGGCCACAGGCAATTGCCATTAGACGGCCAGAACAGCATACCTGATAGATGACCCCATTTACAAATTGGTGATGAAGGTGGGATTTTCGGACTAGACCTCTGCCAAAAGAGGGGACAATGGACGTCAACAAGTTTATGATGTGGTGCGCAGATACACAAAGCCACTTGCTACAGGAGCTGGGAACCCAGCAGCAACAGTTGGTCCGTGAGATGGGGGCCCAGAACGTGGAACAGCAAAGACACTTAGTTCAAGAGCTCAAGACGCTGCAGCCAGTGGCTCCCACGCAGGGCAGTTCTGGGACAGGCGAGCCTGGGAGGACCCCGGCCCTGTTCACCTGACCAAATTGGGACCTGACGACAACCCAGAGGCATTCCTGGCTATCTTTGAGCGTGTGGCGATGGTCACCAGCTGGGCAAGAGGGCAGTGGGCCACGCTGTTAGGCCCCTACTTGATGGGGCTGGCCCAGGCCGCTTACCGAAGTTTATCTGAAGAGGTGGCCCAGGATTATAAGCAGGTGAAAGCGGCCATTCTTGATGCCTTAGACATCAGCCCAGAGACCTTCTGACGGCAACTGCAAGAAGCGGCGTACACCTCGAACGCCAGACTGTGGGCCTTTGCCCGACATTTGAAAGAAGCCACCGCACACTGGCTCCAGTCTGAAAAGCGGTCGGCCCAGGAGATAGCGGACCTAGTGGCCCTCGAGCAGTTTTTGCGTGCCCTCCCACCATGGGGAAGAAACTGGGTGATGCGTCACCGACCTGCTACGCTCAAAAAGGCTGTTGAGCTGTTAGAGGACTTCCTCGTGGCACCAGACCCTCCAGGGACCTCGCCCCCAAAAAGGGGGCCCCCACGTGCAGGGAGCCAGACAGGGGCCTGACCCCAGGATCCGGAACCCCAGGCAGTGATGGGTCGACAGGCATCTCCCTCTGAGGTGCTGGGGTCCGGTGCCAAGACACCCCGAGCCCCAGCCCGGGAATCATGGACAGCGGCATCTGCTCGACACGGGCCCTGCTTCAGCTGTGGACAATATAGACACATTAGACGGCAGTGACCTCAGCGGGAATGCACCTTTGGTAGCGCTTATGCCTGGAAGGGCTGGGCGCAGAAGCAGGGGAGCCCTACATTGACGATTCCGGTGCGCATGGGTGGCAGGAACGTAGATGCTCTGCTAGACTCGGAGTGCGGCCAAACCCTGGTACAGAAGGATCGCCTGCCTCCGGCGGCACAGCCCACAGGGCTAGTGAGTCTGCGATGCATCCACGGAGATTTAAAAGCCTATGCCACCCTTCCCGTGATGCTGACTGTAGCAGGTTGCCTTCGCTGTTTAACTGTGGGAATAGCGGACCGGCTTCCTTACCCTGTGATCCTTGGCAGGGACTGGCCAGACTTTGGACGCCTTCTGTGGAGCAGGACCCCTATGGACGAGCATAGTGAGGCCCTGGGAGAGCTGGAGGCCCCGACCCAGCCCAAAGGGGGTCACTCGCGAAATCCCCCTGCGGACTTTCCGGGAGAGCCAGCGCTGCATACTCCCCCCGAGGCCAAAGGTGTCAATCCTGTTGGGGGAGAGACCTCCAGAATTCTGTAGGGATCAGCGGGAGGATAAGACCCTCCAACAGGCCTACGAACAGATTGTGGTGGTGGATGGTGTACCCACAGACCCCCAGCAGGGGCTACCTTGGCCTTGGTTTGAGCTGTGTCAGGATCACCTCTGTAGGGTAAACCAGGACTCAGAGACCGGGGAAGTCCAAAGACCTTTATTAGTTCTTTGTGCCCACCGAAGGGTGGTGCTAAGGCTGGCCCATGACATCCTGGCAGCTGGTCACTTGGGTGTGGAGAAGACATTAGCCAGAATTATCGCCTGGTTTTATTGGCCTGGGATCCATGAGGGGGTACGAAAGTACTGCTTGTCCTGCCCAGAGTGCCAGAAAACCGCACCTGCCGCCATGCCATGGGCCCCTCTGGTGCCGCTACTGCTAGTGGAGGCCCCTTTAGAACGGGTTGTGGTGGATATGGTAGGTCCGTTACCAGCAAGCTCGGCCAGTTTCCGACACGTGCTGGTACTGGTGGACTATGTCACTAGATTCCCGGAGGCCATACCCCTGCAAAATACCTCGGCGCGAACCCATCGCCAGAGAGCTCCTAAAAATCTTCACCCAGGTGGGGCTTCCTCAGGAGTTCCTCACCAATCAGGGCTCTAATTTCACATCTCAGCTCTTCCAGGAAGTGTGCACAATTCTGGGGATTAAAAAGATTCGCACCTCCGTCTATCACCCCCAAACTGATGGCCTAATGGAACACTTCAATAGAACCCTCAAGGGGATGATGCAGAAGTTTTCCCTGGAGAAACTGAAACGCTGGGACCCGCTCATTCCGCCCCTACTGATGGCCATTAGGGAGGTCCCCCAGGCATCGACCCACTCCTCCCCATTAGAACTCCTCTACGGCCAGCGACCTCGGGGAATCTTAGACTTAGTTAGAGAGACCTGGGAACAGATGCCATCCCCTTCACAAGGCCTTCTCCAGTACGTCACCACCCTGAGAGATCACCTCCAGCAAGTCAGACAACTGGCTCAACAAAATCTACAGCAGGAGCAACAGGCCCAGGCCCAGGTGTACAACAGAGGTACCCGCCTCCGTGGCTTTGAGCCGGGGGACTGCATCCTGGTGCCATTGCCCTCTTCTGACTCCAAATTGTTGGCCCAATGGCAGGGGCCTTATGAAGTCATTCAACAAGTGGGCCCTGTCAGCTATGAAATTCATCAACCCGACCGACGGCTCAAAAAGCAAATATATCATGTCAGCCTCCTGAAACCCTGGAGAGAACGAGAGCACCTCCTGATCACACCCTATCTTCCGGACCCGGAGTTGGGGCCTCACGTCCCCCATGCCAGGGATGAAGGGAGCCCCCGACTGAGCCCAGACTTGACTGAAGAACAGCGCCGACAGGCACAACACCTGATCGAGACCTTTGCATCCACCTTTACAACAGTGCCAGGCCGAACTGACCAGGTCAAGCATTGCATCGAGACGCCACCGGGAACAGTAGTCCTGGTGGGAGCCAGGCCAATCCCTCAAAGTCTACGCGACACTGTGGAGCAGGAGGTGCGAGATATGTTAGAACTTGGGGTAATTGAGCCCTCTACCAGTGAGTGGCATAGCCCCATCGTATTAGTCCCAAAGCCGGACAGGTCAACACGTTTTTTGCATTGACTTCCGCCGTGTGAATGCCGTCTCCAAATTTGATGCGCACCCAGTGCCCCAGGTAGATGAGCTCCTCGACCGGCTAGAGGAGGCATGGTATTTCACAATGTTGGACCTTTCAAAAGGGTATTGGCAAATTCTGCCAGAATTCACCTCCTGAGAGAAGACCGCTTTTGCCACCCCTAGCGGTCTATACCAGTTCGTCTGGATGCCCTTCGGTCTTCACGGTGCCCTGGCTACATTCCAGAGACTGATGGACCGCTTATTACAGCCCCACCACGCTTATGCTGCAGCGTACCTAGATGATGTGGTGATTCACAGCTCCTGCTGGGAGGATCATCTGGCCCAGGTGGCGGCGGTGCTCCAGACCCTTCGGCATGCAGGCCTAACGGCTAAGCCCCGCAAATACAACGTGGTGTGGGAAGAGACCACCTACCTCGGGTACATCATTGGCCGAGGCCAGATAAGACCCCCTTGTTGACAAAGTCCAGGCTGTTCAGGAATATCCACGACCTGCAACCAAGTGTCAAGTCTGCCAGTTCCTAGGCCTGGCGGGATATTATCGCTGCTTCGTCCCTGACTTTACATCCCTTGCCGTCCCCCTAAGCGATCTTCTTCAGAAAGCTCAACCAACGCAAATATGCTGGATGGAGGCTTGTGAGAGGGCCTTTCAGGCCCTGAAGATGGTGCTCTGGTCCAAGCCGGTACTGTACAGCCCTGACTTCCAGAGGCCCTTCCAGCTACAGACCGATGCCTCTGCAACTGGCCTGGGGGCTGTCCTTACCCAAGTGGTGGATGGAGAGGAACACCCAGTACTATACATCAGCTGGAAACTATTCCTCAGGGAGCAGAAATATGCTACAGTGGAATGTGAAGCACTGGCCATCAAATGGGCCGTGGAGGCACTTCGCTATTATCTGTTAGGGAACACTGTAACCATCATCACAGACTATGGTCCCCTTCAGTGGCTGCAGCAGATGAAAGATAACAACAGTTGGCTCCTCCGTTGGTACTCGACCCTGCAGCCCTACAGTTATGCCATCCAACATAGAGTGGGGAAACACCACGCCAATGCTGATGCCTTGTCCCGCATGGGGAAGGGATCGTGGCCCAGCTCCGAAGCACAGAAGCTGGACTTGAGGGGGGAGGGGTGTAGCAAGGTGGAACCCAGACCCGAGCTCTTCCACCCCCCGTGCTGGCCACGGAAGGGCACGGACCCAGTGTTGGCCTGGAACCAAAGGGGCTGGGCTGGAGGAAGGGAGGACTATTTAAGGGACCAGACCAGGCAGCCACAGGGGAGAAGGAGAAGAAGGTGCGTAGGGTGGAAGGTGGATCTCCCAGGCGAGGAGGAGCGAGGGTGTGACCAGCACCTCGACGACCCCCCCTACCCCGCCCAGGACGAGGACCTGGAGGAGCTACCCTCTGCCAAAGGGCTGCCAGATGGAGGGGATGAGCAAGGCCCGCAGGATCGGGATGAGCTGCCCTCCGCAGAGGACGTGGCTGACCCGGGGCTGACCAACGCCTGCAACCTGGAGGAGCTGCCGCTGGCCGAAGCTGCAGAAGGAGGTCCAGACCCACCCATGGCGAACGCTGAGGGCCTGACGGGAATGCCGCTGGGAGGGTACCCGGGGGTTTGGTGGAGGGAAAGGAGGAAATAGCTCGGGGGAGGGGTGTGGGCTAGCCCCACACAGCTAGTTTGTTTCGGCAGGTGCACCATTGGGTATCTGGTGGCCTGTGGCCACCCAATAGGGCCCTGGGCTGAGATGCAATGGAGTGGGCGGGCCTGCGTCTCCCTCGCTACTACAAACCCCAACACTGACCCCTGCTCAGTGAACACTGAGTGCTTGATATGCTTGTTATAACTGTGCTTGCCCTGCGGGAGGGCTGAAGCCCAGGCTACCTTGGCTGCCTCGCCCAGCGTGGACTGGAAGGCAGGGACCCGTTATAGTGTGACAGTCAAGGAGTTTCACAAGAATTATTATTTTGAAAAGCATTGCGAACCCCAGAAATCCCTGGCATATTTTCCACACAGCTCATTAAAGCAGGGGTTCTTAAACTGGAGGTTATGACCAGGGGTTAAAGTATAAATTGGTGGGCCCTGGAACCTTCACACATGGGTGGGCCCCCCTTCCTGCACCCCAACTCCTGCCCCCCAAATGCCAGCTCCCACCCACCTACCCCACACCCTAGTACCTGCCACTTACCTGCCTACCCTGCACCCCAGCTCCTACCCCCACCGCAGCTACTGCCTTCAGCCCCTGTCTGGCCGCTGGTCCCTCAACCCCTCACCATGCCATGCCCTCTTCCCCCACTGTCCCGGGCCAACCCCCTCCTCTGCACCTTTTCCCCTCTGGGCTGGCTTGCCTGCCCCCAAACTGCTCCCCCCAGGACCCCTTACCTGCCACAGGAAAGAGCGGCCCCAGCCCTGGCCCGGCCTGAGGCTCCGGCCCTTATCTGGCTCTTAATGAGCATGCTCAGAGATTCTGAGTATGTCCAGTGAGAGCCGGCCCAGGGAGGGAGATTTGAAATCTCCCCCTCCCTGCCAGCTGGAACGCAATGGAATGCGGTTCCAGGACCTGCTGTTTTTAGGGGTTGTGCGTTTGGGGGGGCCCTAACAATAGAAATTGGAGCCAGAATGCTGCTTTGCGGGGCCTGCTATTTTTAAATGGTTGGCCTGGAACGCACCATTCTGGCTCCATTTTCTATTTTTAGGGGCTCTGGAACACAGAGACCCTAAAAATAGAGAGCCCTAGAACAGCGTTCTGGCTTACTTTAACCCCTGGTTATGACCCCTGAAGGTGTTGTGAGGTTAGTATGGGGGGAGCAGTCATGTCTGTGTATGACAGTGAGGATGGCATGGCATGGCACGGGGGAGGGAGTCATTATTTTGAGGAGGAGGGTTGTCACAGCCTGAAATATTTTCAAAGGTGGTCCCAGAAAAAAAAAGTTTGAGAACCCCTGCATTTAAAAAGAAAAAGGAAAAACAAGAAAAGAAAGAAAATGAAAAGGTTCCAATCTGAAATAAGTACAATTACTTATTCAGTCTTTGTTCCTTTTCCCTGACAGATAGTGTCATGTATTTGTTGACTTTAGAAGGTTATTTATCAAAACCTCGTTCATCTCATACATGGTATTTTGGCAATGAACTTCAACATGCTGAATATTTCCAAAGTCAATATTTGTCAGTCACACCCCTAATTCAAACCTAGTGGATTGAAAGAAAAGAAAAGATGCCATTCACTTTTGTCTTAATTTTGTTTCCATGTAAGTAGAGATGTAGGATTACATAAGTAAGAGATTGTGGGGTGGGGAGAAATGCTATGGCACTGAATCTGTTCTCTCTGCAAGAACATGATCTAAGATATTAAACTGATAACTGCATCTGATTATCCCAGGCACATTGCATGCCTTGGCTGCAGTGTTTGCTTACTGCTTTAATGTTTTTGAATTAATAAGGAAACTGTCCACAATGTTGTTTATATTACACACACATTTCTGAAACATTTTATAAATAATACTGATTTATGTAAAAGAGCATATCCAGTAATTCACTTTTTGATTTGCTAGAGGGACTGAATGGGAAATGAATTGCCTGCAGTAATATTGTGATATTAGTATTTAGCACTGAATGTACAATTTACAGCCAATCATTAGTCTGACAGATTTAACCTTTTCTATTATTTAATTTATTGGAGAATAGCCCTGGTCAGATTGTGGTTTCCTCAGATGTATTCAGTTTTGAAATATTAAGTTCATTTGTTTTGCATTTAATAAATAAACCAAAAAACCTTCCAGATAGTCTTTATGACTAGTTCTCAGCAGGTATTTAATATTTGCATTTTGTTCTTTGTTTATTGATTGTAATAGAAAGGATAAGTCACATGGCATTTGTTTCCTAGATGGATGAGTGTGTAAGTACTTCTACTGCAAATATTCATATGGGACTTCCAAATTTGCTTTCTAAAACATTTACGGTAGAAAAACTGAATGAATAAATGCATATGAACAATTAATTAACTTACAATTTTGAGCATATATTTAGGGAAATTTTCTTAGGAGTATATTCCTAGGTCTTTCTTTTATTGCTTCTTTTCTGAATTATTTGACTGTTTGGTTTTGAACATTTGAAATTGCTATGTGGTTTAAAATACGTCTCATGTTTCTCAAAATTAGCAGCCACTGTACTGGTTTTCTTCTGGTTTCCATGGAGAGGGAAAGAAGCATTAGGAATCCTGTTTATGTGTAACAGGGTACAAAGACTGGCAACAAGCAGCTTTTAAATGTACTCTGAGAGGTTTACTTGATGAGCCTAATGTATGTTATTAGAGTACACAGTAGATGAAGAGCGAGGAGTTAATAAAGATGATCCATGACCTTAGTGGTGTTGATGTAATAGGTAATGGTAATGAGTGCTAAAAAGCATAAAAATATGCACTTTTTCCAGTTAAAAAAACAAAAATAATTCCATGAGCTCTTCATAAAGCAGAATAACGTTTGGTGTAGAAAATGGGTGGTTCAATTAGATTTTTTTTTTTAAAGTAGATACATATTTTTCACAAGAAGCTTTATTAGTTCAGCTGGTTGATTGAAACAATATTCCTCTCATTTAAATGCTCCTTCCAAACATTTTTGCTCCTCTGGCATGCATTATTGATACTTTATATTCCCTTAAATGAAATTTTAAATAAAAGGCAAAATAGCATTGTTTGTTACTCTGTTAGCAATCGTAACAATGGATTTCAGTGTACAGAATAGAGTTTTCTTGTTTTTCATAATATACTTTTCTCTCTTTCGTTAAAAAATCAGAGCCCCAGGGTGATGTAGAAGTGACATGACAGCTACTTTTGTGTGTCACATTGTGGGTGCAATTAAAGATACAAAAATTATAGTGAGGAGAGATGAAAATGATCTGTTAAGTCATTTAGCCTTTCCCTTTGCTGATGTAGAATTCTTACTGTCACAGTGGTGTTTAGTGCTTTGTCCAGTCTCTAGGAATGGTCCAAGAGCACACATTTGATTTGGTACTATTATTTTCCATTTCGAATAATAAAGCAGAAAAGAATATTCTGTGCATATTAGACAGTGGTACAAACAACCAACTTTGACTGTGGTGCATATTGGTTTTCTAGTACTTTATGCATCTGAATTCTCTATGTTGTGCTTATTCTGATCTCCTGATTATTCAGCTACCCAGTTATATGCTCACATTGTGTGTTTGCATGAATTGCTTCGTTTAATCTGTTTCCTTTGCTTTGTTTGCTATATAGTTATTCAGTTTTGAAGCATAGTGGTGTTGTGTAAAGAGATTTAGGTATCAGAGACTGTTGGAGCAGAATAGTAGCGAAGAATTATTAATACACAACTGTGAGAGGGAAATAAGTTTTTAAGAGCAAGTCTGTAATGATTTTTTTAAGTCACAGTAACAAGGGGTGGATGAGATGATTATATACGAATGTTCTTGCAAATCAGACTAAAGGCCCATCTAATTCAGCAACCTGTCTCTGACAGTGGCCAGCACCAGATGCTTATGATAAAGATACAAGAAACTTCTTAGTGAAGAGTTACAGAATCATCTGTAGAAAGGGGATAGGGAACAATGTTTCCCCTTTTGATCTAAACAGCTAAGTGATATTTGGGATTTTGCAGGTTGTTTCTGTTATAAGGTGATACTAACGACTTAGTCAGGTATATCTTTGATACAGTCCTGTTTGTTGACAAAGAACATGCACAAAATGTTCTTCTGAATGCAGTAGGCCATACTCACAGTGCTTCTCTTGGTATCTCTTTGGCTTTCCTGCTCTATTCTCTTTCTGACTGCTTCTTGCTGTCTTTGGCTACTTTTGTCTGCAAACACATGCACATGTCCACCATGCAATATCTAGGAGGGGGTTCTCAGTGGTGAAACCAATCCACTTTCATAGCTCTGGTTCTGAGTGGACTTGAAAATGGTCTGCATTTTGGGTGATGGATCCTTATTGTTTGAGCTATTTTTCTCCAAAAAGGAGCTTAACTGCTTCTTAGCCCTAGTCTGCACTTAGGACTTTTCTCGGCGGCAGTTGACCAGTATTTACGCAAGGCACATAAAATGCCTTGCGTAAATGCTGGCGACTTCCTACGCCATTGGGGCACGCTAGGGAAAGCCAACTGCAAATCCCTTGTGGTCAGCTTTCCCCTACATCTCCTGGGAGCCAAGACTTCTGGCACTGGCTTCTGGGAGCTCAGCTGCAAGTTCAGACTTGCTGCTAAGCACATCCGGAATGCAAGGCTGACAGTGGCGATTTTGCTGCCATCCGTGTAGACATAGCCTTAGATTTAACCTAAGGAAGAGCATTATCACACTTATCAAATTCAGTGATTTTTTTTTTTAACCTTGTAACAATAGCCCCCATCACTTAGGGGTTTGTTTATACCCCAAAGCAAGAATTTTTATACCCATTCTTTTTGGGAGATGTTTTATCCTTTTTAATCTGCAGTGCCCTCCCTGCCATGTATATATTGTCACTTCTTTTCTCTAGAGATATTGTTGCTGAATGAGCTAGTTTATAGTAAGTAGATTATAAGTTAGTAGCTACGCCAATTGGGGAAAAGTGGTTTATTGACTTGTGCATGTTCTATTTAATATGTTTGTCTTATGTTTGCCCATTATTAGAAGGTAATATTGCATATGTGGGATCCTAACTCCGTATGTGTGATTTTACAGGTGACTGATTAATGGATTGGTTTTGGAGATTATAAAGTGGTGCTTCTCCCACAACTATGCATCTATGTGTTTTTTGTACTAGCAAATGGAAACCATGTAAGCTGCATTAATATAATACAACCTGTTCCCCACTCATTTTCTTTCAATTTTCTTATTTTCTCACACATTGGCATGGTGGCCTACCAAATTCAAACGTGGGATGCAGTAAGCATAAGCTAACAAAAATGAACAAGGAGTCTTGTGGCACTTCTGAAGACTAGCAAATTGGATCTCTCCCATGAAAGCTCATTCAATAAATAAATTTTAGTCTTTGAAAGTGCCACAAGACTCTTGGTTGTTTTGCTGAACTAGATTAACACAAGTACCACTTTGGAACTAATAAGCTAATGAGTTGCCCATGTTTGCTCCATTTCTGATTTGGGCATAATGTGAAGTAGCAGAGAAAGATACTGTTCTCTCATCACTCACATTTCAATGTTCCCCTCTCTTTCTCAGCAGATATCTACAGGAAAATAGACACCAGAATTAGTTAGTCAGAAAATGCTGATACATAAGTGTTCTCTGGGAACTCGGACATTCTGATGAACTTTCAATGGAAAAACATGCCTGGTTTTCTGCAGTCTGACATCCCAGGCTCCCCGCCACAATTATTTTTCAGAAATGTATAATTTCCTTCAGGTTGGAGATTCTTGTTCATACATAGCTCTTTCCAGAATGCAGGCTGAAAAGGGTACATTTATTTGTTGCAATCTCTACCAGGTTTTCTTTTAAATACAAATTTTAGAGGTGCTGTGATGAAGATTATATTATTAACATAGAAAATATTAGCAAGAGTATAGATTCTAAATGAACTACCAGACATAATTATCTGAATTTTTAGAGAGAACCTTCCATAGTATTGTAAATTAAAAGAGATCAGGGCAAACTTCAGGTTTAGGTTCTTCTCGTTTATATAAAGAAGCTTTATTTAATATATTTCAAACCCTGCTCTCCTTACTTTGTATTGCAAATTTCAGTTTATTCTTTATAAATGCATATTTTTGCATAGTGTAATTCTGGCTTCTTCACAGCAGCAGCGGAATCTAGTGGTAGAATGAATCCTACCTTTTTAAAGTCCTTGCACATTTAAAACTACCATATATCTTTCTGTTTGTGAAGGGGTCCACTCACCACAGGTGCATTTCTTTGTGGCTGGGTCTGGGAATTAGGTCTTGCCTCATCTGGTGCTCCCTTCCATGAATTGTTGACATTGGTTCTTCTCTCCCTCTGGTCATGTCTACACTAGAGAATTTTTGCAAAATTAGTTTTTGCAGTAAAACAAAAGCTTTATGCATGTAGCACTTGGATGCATCCACACAGCATGGCTTGTATCATGAAGGAGCATACGCTATAGTTTGAATTTTCACCAGTAAGAGCAGTGCATTATGGGCACCTATCCTACCATGCCACTCATCAGCTTCCAACACTAGGAACCCTGGGGTGAAGGAGAGGAGTGCAGAGCACCTTGGGTAAATTTTCAATGCCCAGTGGGCCAGTGCATTTCTTTACCATCATTCAATGTTGCTATTAGCAACTCACGCCCTTTTTCAACATTTCCCCACTATTTTCTGTGTCTCCACAATCCAGTTCTGAAAACATGGTTTCAGCTCTGTTTTTCAGTGCCACTTGCAGCGTTATGAACACATCTCGGCTGGACACACAGTATGTCATAAGCTCTGAGTCAGAACAGGAATTGGATAAGCCAGACCTGCTGAGTGCCATGCAAACAAACAGCACTGCATTGTTATTTTCTTTCATGGAGCATCTGTGCATGTGGCACCACCGCTTCTGGTCATGTGGGAGACAAGCACTGAGGGGTGGACCACATTGTTATGCAGGTCTGGGATGATGAGCTGTGACTACAGAGCTTTCAGATGTGTAAAGTCACTTTCATGGAACTGTGTGTGGAGCTTGCCCTTGCCCTCTGGTGCGAGGACATACAAAAGAGAGCTCCTCTCCCCCTGGAGAAGTACGTTGCCATTGCTGCACAGAAGCTTGCAACTCCAAACTGCTACTGGTTGGTTGCAAATCAGTTTGGAGTTGGCAGGTCTACTGTTTTGACTATACTATCACAAGTGTGCAGGGCCATCAGTTGCATTCTGCTGTGAAGGACTGTGACTCTGGGACACGTGCATGAGATACTGGATGGATTTGCAGCCATGGGATTCCCTAACTCTAATGGGGCAATAGATAGCACACATATTCCAAATCTGGCTCTTGAGCATCTTGCATCTGAGTCCATAAATAGAAAGGGCTACTTCTCCATGGTGCTGCAGGCACTTGTGGATTGCTGGGGCCATTTCACAGCTATCAGTGCTGGTTGGTTAGGAAAGGTACATAATGCTCACATCTTCAGGAACACAGGGCTATACCAGAAGTAACAAGCAGGGACCTTCTTCCAAGATGAAAAAATTCTGGGGGGTGGGGGAGAGATATCCATAGTGATCCCAGGAGACCTAACCTACCCACTGATTTTATGGCTCATGAAGCCTTACACAGGCAGCTTGGATACCAGCAAGGAGCAGTTCAATAACCAACTCAGTAGGTGCAGAATGACTGTTGAGTGTGCCATTGAGAGACTTAAGTCTTGCTGGAGACACCTTTATGGCAGACTGGACTTAAATGGGGACTGTATTCCGGCCATTGTAGCCACCTACTGTGTCCTCCACAGTCTCCGTGAAAGTAAGGGTGAGCCAAGGAGAGGTGCTCTCTTGGGGCATCAATGAACATGCAGTGTCACTATTAATCAAAATCTGTGCCCCCCTTCTCCACAGAAAGTGGCCATAGAAGCTGATATCTCACTTCTTAGAGTCAGCAGGGAGGCTAGAATGCACATCCTTCATGTGAGCAGATCTAGACTGGGTTCCCATGCTGCAGGGCTGTGTGCCGCTTTGGTCCCCAGTACCTTGATTTCCAGCGGGTGAGGGAAGAGTGTCCTTCTATGGGAGAGGAAACAGAGCTGCTCTGCTGAGGAATCTGAGTTAGAGAATCAGGGGAGGGGATATGTCCGGGAAACTTTCCTTGAACTCTCAGTGGAGAATACCTTGGAAATCGCCACATGCATCAGTATGCTGATAATGAGTGCTGCGTAGAGCAACTTGAGAAAGGGAAGCCATATGCAAACATGGCTACTCCAACACACTTCCATCCCCATTCTACCACTGTGTTTTAATTAGAAGAGTCACCTCCTGAACAGAGCAGCATCAGCTTAGCAGACACTTGCCAGAGCTCCCTGCTCCTCCCTCCAGATAACTGCAACTGAAGGGCTAGGAATGGCTGCATGTCTTAGGGAGAGGAGAGTGGCAAACAGCTCTTGACTCCCAATCTCTGTGCAGCTTCCTGGATGTGGGTCATCCTCTGGCTCCACTTCTTCACCAATCACCTCCTCATTGAGGTATCTGTTGGCTCTGGGGCCAAGGAGGTATCTATGGGAGTCTTGCAGATGGATGTGGGGTCCCACAGAGGGTGGCTTCCAGCTCTTTGTAAAACTAGCATGTAGCGGGCACTGAGCCACAGCAATGCTTCACGTCCCTGATCTTACGGTAGTTCTGCCTCAGTTCCTTTACTTTTGCTCTGCACTGAAGCATGTCCCCCTCACAGCCTTTCTCCTCCATGACACGAGAAATCTGGCCGTAAGTGCCAAAATTCTTTCTGTTGTTGCAGAGCTGGGCCTGCACAGCAGACTCTATTCAGACGCTAAGCAGAAGGTCTGCAGTGCTCCAGATGGGGGAGAGTTTGCCATGTAGAACTGCCATTGTCTCCTGGGAACATGACATGCTAGCTTTCCAAGCCAAACAAACAGGAAGTGGAAGCAGGAAAACTGAAAAATTTCCAGGACTTATAAGAGGGAGGAACTAGGCATAGTAGAGTGCAAGCAGAAGACCAGAGCAATCATAATTGGCATTCTGGAACATTTCTGGAGGTTGCTTAATGCAATACAAAAGTGAGTCAGTGTACACACTGATTCTTCTGTGACAAAATGTTTGCAAAAAAGGTGCTATGCCTTTCACACAGGTGGTATTATTTTGTCGGCAAAATGGAGCAGTTTTGCTGGCAAAAATGAGTATTCAAGTGTCTATGGTGGGCTCGTTTTCTTGCCAAAAGTAGACTTTTGGGAACAAAACTTTCTCATGTATACGAGGCCTCTGTGACTTAGTATGCTCCCTCTTTGGGACTCAGGTCACTGTACAGTGCCCATCTTCTGGTGTAAAAAATCCTACCAGACAAGCTGCCAGGACACTGTCTCAGATGATTTCACGTTCCAGGTCTCTAGGTCTGATCAGTTTCCAAAGGGATAGCCGTGTTAGTCTAGTCCAGCAAAAAAACCCAAGGAGTCATGTGGCACTTTAAGGCTAACAGATTTATTTCTGTTAGTCTTAAAGTGCCACATGACTCCTTGGTTTTTTTCTAGGTCTAATAGAAGAACCTGGATCCTCATGCTACTCCATGTGCCAGCCCAGGGACCCAATGGCTAGCAATCTAGGTCTGCTCAGTCTCAGCCCTGTTGCTCTTTCTCTGGGCTTCTTCCTTTACCCTATTTCTTCATCTCTTTGCCTGTCTGTGAGCTTTCCACTGGAGAGCCCTCTACTCCCTATACTTCTTCACCCTTCTTGGCCTTTTGTCAGACTCTTATTCCAGCTCAGGACCCTGGGACTGGTTTACTCTCTCCTCAGATCTCCTGCCTTTCCCTGATCCTTTCCCTCTGAGAAGTGACTGGCAATCTCCGTGCTGCATCCTTTCCCTACTCTCACTTTCTGGTTTATAATCATAGAAGCTGAAAGGGACCATGTGAGGTCATCAAGTCCAGTCCCCTGCACTCATAGCAGGACCAATTACCCTCTTAAAGCATCCCTGACAGCAGTGACGTTGCTGGCGCTGGGCACCCCAGGGCACATGCCCCGAACCCCAGTGCCGGTGCCTCAGATGGGCCGGAGATCCAGGACCCAGCCGCCCACAGCTGCTTCCGGCCCTGGCCCCGGCCCCGGCCCCGGCCCTGGCCCGGGATCCGGGGCCCGGCTGCCCGTGGCGGCGGCAGCCCCGTCCCCGGCCGGGGATGCGAGGCCTATGCCTCCTGCGGCCACTTCCGGCCCCATCCCCAGCCAGGGATCTGGGGCCCAGCCTCCAGTGGCTGCGGCGGGCAATCTGGAGCCTGACGGTGCGCGCCGGCAGCAGCCCCATCCCCGGCTGGGGATGCAGGACCCTGCCGCCTGCAGCTGCTTCCAACCCCATCCCCAGCTGGGGATGCGGGGCCTAGCCACCCGCGGTGGCGTGGCGGTTTCTGGCCCTGTCTCTGGCCAGGGGGTGGAGCCTGGAGGCTGGGGGTGGGGGCTGCAGGCTAGGGGCGGGGCCTGGGCCCGTGCCCCGGGTCTCTCCCCCAGCCAGCGACGCCTCTGCCTGACAGGTGCTTGTCTAACCTGTTCTTAAAAAGTTCCAAAGATGGAGATTCTACAACCTGTCTAGGCAACTTATTCCAGTGGTTAATCACTCTGACAGGAAGTTTTTCCTAATGTCCAAGCTAAACCTCCCTTGCTGTAATTCAAGCCCATTGAGTGTTGTGTTTAAGGAGAACAATTTTTCTCCCTCTTCCTTGTGACAACCTCTTAGGTACTTGAAAACTGTTATAACATCTCTTAGTCTCTTATTTTCCAGACAAACAAACCCAGCTCTTTCAATCTTCCCTCATAAGTTGAGTGTTTCAGACCTTTAATCATTCTTGTTGCTCTTCTCTGGACTTTCTCCAGTTTGTCCACATCTTTCCTGAAATGAGGCACCTAGAACTGGACACAGTACTCGAGCTGAAGCCTAATCAGGGCGGAGTAAAGCAGAAGAATTACTTCTTGTGTCTTTCTTACAATACTCCTGTTAATACACCCTACAATGGTGTTTACTTTTTTTCCAACAATGTTACACTGTTGACTCATATGTAGCTTGTGGTCCACTATGACACCAGATCCCTTTTTCACAGTACTCTTTCCTAGGCAGATATTGCCCGTTTTGCATATCTGCAATGGATTGTTCTTTCCTAAGTGCAGTACTTTGCACTTGTTTTTATTGAATTTAATTCAGTTTACCTCAGACCATTTCACCAGTTTGTCCAAATCATTTTGAATTGTGATCCTATCCGCCAAAGGACTTGCAACCCCTCCCATTTTGGTATCATCAGCAAACTTTATAAGTGTACTTTCTGTGCCATCATCTAAATCATTGATTAAAATATTGAACAGAACCAGAACCAGAACCTATCCCTGTGGTACTCTGCCCCTCCAGCATGACTGTGAACTGTTGATAACTATTCTCTGGGAGCAGTTTTCCAACCAATTTTTCTCCCATTTTATAATCCTATCTCAGTGCTTCATCTGCCATTAGGTCTTATCCAAACCTGGTTCACCTCCAGCTACAATATATAAAGTGAATTAGCCCCTTCAAACCACATTAACATGCCCAAGGCCTGCGTGGAGTGCATACATCATACTGTACTTAAAATGTTTTGCTCCGTAGGAATCTAGGGAATACAAGTTCTGGGGTTTTGTTTGAAATTTTGTGATTTTAGTTCGTTTGTTTTGTCGAGTGAGGAAGTCACTCATTTGTAGTCAGGAGGCAGCATTTGTTACACTGAGATGTTTTTCACTGAGACGTTTCAGCCTGTTTTTCTTTCAAAGTGCACACTAATGCTGGCCTAATAGGAAATGCATATCCCATTTAATGTAACTTGTAAAGACGGAAATGGAGGACAAATGAGGGAAAGCCATGCGATGTATTTCAGTTCATGAGTGTTATGGTCAACACAATCAACATTGTTTTGCAGAACTTCACACCTGAAAATAAAAATAAGGAAGTGTTGTTTTATTACAAGAGAAAAATAGTAAGGGTAAACATTTCAATGTGACTGGTAGTCACCCTTCAGATAGTGCCAGCATTAGTCAAAAAAGCTGTACCTTACTTGTCTACATTGACATGTGATTGGCAACAAAAACAGAGAATAGAGCACTTACTGTCTCTTCAGGGTTCATCAGATGAGGAAAAAGGACCATGTAACAGTAAGCTTGGGGCATTGATTTTGGATCCTTGTGGAGAAGGAAGATATAAGCCTTGTACCTGTAGTTTGATTCTGAGGGCACTTCAGAAATTAGTAGGCCTGATTCTGCTCTTGCTTTACACTGCTGCTTTTTGTGTCATCTCTGTCCACCCACTTCAGTCCCATTAGCTGTTGCTTGCTACCTGGTGGAAGGATGAAAATGGAAGAAGGAAGGGGGATGGATAGAGGCATGGAGGAAGGACATGGTGGTTACTGGTAGATGGGGGAAGGGCATGGTCTGGGGCAGAGTGGAGTGAGCTGTGGGAGGGGCTGCAGGCAGAAGAGTTGGGAGGGCTCTTCCTGGGGCCCGAAATTTCTGTTGATGGACCTTCTTACATGCTTCATGGTTTTCAATGGAATTTCACAATGAGGACGTCAGTTCAGAGACATACATTTTCTGGATTGCAGTATGTTTCCAGCTTAGATTGAGCTTAGGGTACAACAGCACTTCTGTAGGCACATCGCACTTTGCACACCCAGGAGACTAGTACACACGGGCATGAAACAGTTGAGCTAAGTGTTTTGGTTTTTTTTTCCCCCAAATACTTTATTATACACTTTACTTTTTGGGACGATTATTTTCCTGATTTTCATGTGCTCAGTGAAATTGTGATTTTCACAGAGCCCTACCCAATACATCATTGGCATTAGCGTATAAAGACCAGACTGGGGGCCTGAGTCTGTCCCAAAAAGCGTTGTGTGAGTTGTCCTCCTAAGGAAATAACTTAGCTTAATATAGAAATGAGCCCTTTGCAGATATTTTTGAACACGTCCCTTAAAAAAAAAAAAGTCTCCTTTGCACTTATTTGGATTGAAAACAAAAAGACTTTGTAGAGGGCTGGTTCCCTTTTGGCCCTGTTTTAATGTAGTGTAGTAACAGCTGGCAGTATTATTGCTCCATGAATGAGTACTTCCTGTGCTAGCAATGCCAACCATTTGTACAACATTTCAGGACAAAGCAACCAAATTAATATTGTAGATGAACACTGTAAACTCTGCTTTGTTTATGAAGATTTTGAAATCAAATTGCATTGTGCCACAAAGAGAGAACCCACAGTGCAACATTAACGGAAATGTCACAGACTACCTGGTTTTGACTCTAGCAGCAATGTATATAGCATACTCTGTCAGTTAGTCTGGTATCATCTGTGTTTTGTGTCTTTGATCATCCTTACGTTTATATGAAATAGTGTCTTTGTTGTGAAAGCAGAGAGAAATCAGCATCACCACTGTGTCAGTCTGCAAATATGTAATTAAGGATCCCAGTTCTCACTTATATTTGTGTAAAACTAGCAGAAGTGAGGAGGGTCTGGCCCCACAGATATCCCTAAAAACTCTGCCATTCCTGAGCATTAGTATCATTTGGTGGTCAGGGTCATGCCCTAGTTTAGCTAAGCTTTAGCTCAGGATTTTGGGTTCTTTTGGATTTTCTTTTTCAGGTGTTACCTGACTGTAATATTGGTGAGTTCATAATTTCATTTACTTTACCCATGAGTCCTCAGGGTTCCTCTGAGGTACAAAAGTTTAATCCCAGCATTTTCAGGGACTTTAAGACTAACAGGTTCAAAGGAGAAAGTTGGCAGATACTCCTTATCTGGCCCAGGAGTTGGTTCTACAAGTGTCTGGACTCCTGCAGCTCCAAAAATCTGTCAAAGCATCATGGGTGTCTTCTCTTAGCATTGGGCTGAATTCTTGGACTACTGCCACAGGGGAAAAATAGCAGACAATAGATTAGAATCTCGCGCACAACATACGTAGGGCAGGGTGTGTTAAACTAGCAGTTCTGGAATATTTTGATTTTTGAAACTATACACATTCACTGAAATAGGATGACTGGGTCTGTAATAGGCTTGCGAGTACAGCTGGAATTTAAGGTAGATTGGGATACCTAAAAGACAATATTCAGGTGTCTAGATTTTTGACTGTATTCATTTTGAGTTGAGATAGGTCAAAAAGGGTGCTTTTCCCTTTTGTCCTATATGGCATGAGGGAACAATATTGAGTCCATCGCTGTAAGTTTCTTTATAGGTTTTTCTTCTTTTTGATGATATAGCGTGACAGGATTATGTGTTTCTCTAGTACCTTATTTTTCCTGGATACTGTATTTATTATTGTTTGAAATAAATCTGTTAGTCTTTAAGTGTCACACGACTCCTTGTTTGTTTGTTTTTTGCTGAACTGATATAGTGTGTGATGAACAAAACTTGGCCCATAAACATAAGTATCTTTTAATTCTCTTAGTTTAACTGTGTGATTAATATTTGTTTGCTTGGATTTCAGGTGGTAATTTATTTTAAAGGAATTAACTGCAATGAGAAATATTCAAGGGAGTTTAAAATCAGTTTAAGGGACCTATTAGATCCCGTTCACTCGTACTTAGAGCTGATGGATCTCATGCATCAGGACTTAAGTTAATATTTAAAAGAAATTTCATCAACCTAAGAATCAAATTACTTTATGACTATTATGCTGTGGCAATTTTCCTTAGAAATGGGTCTTTAAGGTTTCTCAGTAACAGAAAAGATGTGTCAGAGGGAAAAATAAAATACTTAATTGGAAAATAGAAATTAATTCCATAAATTTGTCAGTGCTGCAGAACATTTAGTTCCATGTCTGATGCTCCATTCATATTATAGAATGTTTTAAACATGCTACAGTGTTTTCCTGAGCTCTGATATCAGATTTTTCAGTATAAAAAAGCCAGACCCTATCGTAAACAGAATACTTGATCTGCACAAGGCTTTGAATTTTAATGGTGCTAAAATTGTTTTAAACAGCACTCAAAGCAGGGCACTTCTGTTTAAGGTCTGAAAATCTGAGAGGTTTTTTTAAATAGACTAAGAGATGGGATTTTGGTGTTTAAGTTTGATCAAAAACCTAAAATTTATTTTTCACATGTTTCTTTTCTGCCTGATAGATTTACACGGATTGGGCTAATCACTATCTAGCAAAATCTGGTCACAAGCGATTGATAAAGGACCTACAGCAAGATGTGACTGATGGAGTTTTATTGGCTGAAATCATCCAGGTTGTAGGTGAGTGAATTTCTCTTTTCATGTCATGTATACACGAAATTGGTGAGAGCCACAGCTTGTTTTTTCAAATAAACATTGTGAAAGAAAATAGAAAACTGTATTGAATTAAGATGATAATCACAGGGTTTGATAATTAATTTGATAAAGCCTTATATGAAGAGATTGTGGGACAATATTTGATGTTCTTGATAAGATCTCATGGCACAACAGTATCACCAGGACAGCGGAAGGGAAAAAGCAGCTGATGAACTTTTTTTCTGTTAGGCAGCTTGTGGCCTTGCTTGTTATCTTTTTGTTATCTTTGTTCCTGTTACCTTTCTTAGACAGGTCTGGAAATAATTCACCAAGACAATAGTGTTTTGTATTAAATCCAGCTCTTTTGGATGGCTCTGAAAAATCCCAGTGTGCTGTTAGGAATAGGGAAGGACATAGTTTATATATAGAAGAAATGAAACCTTTAACAATGTGTTTTAAAATAGGGAGGCTCATTTATCATTAAAGTGCCTGAGGCCATCCCAGAGACTGAAGTCAATGGGAGTTGAAGGTCCAAACTGGGCTTATACAATGCTTCATGTTCCCTGTGGTCCAGGTTATTGATAAATTTCTTTAGAGACTCATCCATCTGGTTTTTAGGATATCACTAAACACATGAATGGTGCTATGGAGAATGACAAATTCAGGAAGCCCACTAATAGGAATTAGAATGACTCTTATTGACAACAAAACTGACAGACTTCAGATGCAAATGAAGACGACAGTAATGAAGTAACTAGACACCAAAGTTTACATATTTATATCTATTATAAATGTACAAAAAAATTAGAGGTCAGATATTTAGTTGCCATAATTGGCATTGTTCCATTGACTCCAATAGATCTAAATTGATTTACACCATACACACTGAACAAACAACATGTTCATTACGATTGTAGGCCTTGTCTACACTGGGAGGTTTTGTTGACAAAAGTCAGCTGATCTGTTTGGCTGACAAAATAATACCGCCAAAACCATTGGCATGGTTTTTTGTTGGCAAAGTTAAGGTGACAGAAGATCAGTGTGGACTTTCTGCCCTCTTAGAGTGGTGAGGAGCTGTCATACTTGTCAATTTCTGTTAGAGCAGTGAAACTTGCAAGTAAGGGTACTATTAGAACAATAAAATTGACAACAGAGGTCTCCCAGAACAGGGCTTCAGCAGCCTGGTGCTCGCCAGGGTCCTGGGTGGGAGCTGCCAGGGCTCTGAGCCCCGTCAACTGCTTACCCCCACCAGCTGGCAAGCCATGATGGCTGCCCACCCCTGTTGCTGGGGACAGGGGAGTCCTAGCAGCTGAATCCCTGCTGCCATTATCTCCCCTTGCCCTGCTCAGGCTATAGGAAAGGCAAGCCAGTGATGGCAGCACTCCTGAGGGTGCTGTGCTCCAAGGGTCTCCAGAGCATGGCAGCCTTGAGACTGCTGGCAGCCTGAAAGCAGCTACCTTTGCCTTGCCCCCATGCTGAACAGAATGAGGGGAGCTGGTGGCAGCAGCTCAGGCTGGGATCAGGCCCATGGCTGCTGTGCTCCAGAGACCCTCAGAGCATGGAAGCCTAGGAACTGCTGCCAGCCTGAAAGCCATCGCCAATGGCTCCCCTTGCCTTGCTCAGCCTGGGCTGGGAGCAATCTGGCAGCAGCTGCAGCTGCCAGGGAAGGGAAGCACAGGGCTGCCCTGTGCTTCCATCCCACAGTGGGTGCAGGCATGGTGTCAGAACCCCAGAAAAGGAGGGGTTGGCAGCAGAGAGCCTATGGCTCCCTAAGGGAGCTGAGAGATTGGTCTCTCAGCTCCCACACGCTGCCACTTAGGTCAGTGGAAGTGGTCTTAGTGAGGAGGAACTCCACTGACCAAGTGATAGCAGCGTGGATGGGAACCACCACTATTGTTGTAGAGGTGGCTCTCTGTCTGGAAAAGTTTTGCTGGCAGAACTCTGTAAGTGTAGACGTAGCCTTACTGTAGCTCTCTACAAACTATCAAAGTACCTATACGTATACAAGTTTCACATGAATTACTTGCATACCTGTGAATAACAAAATTCCATCTAGTATCTCTATAACTGGGTATGCCAACACTCATATTAAATGGGGAGATTTTCAGAGGCACAAGGAGGAGTTGGACACTTAGTTGCTCTGTGTGCTTTTTAAAATCAACTCCTGCATATATTTACTTGTATCCATGTAATAATGCTGCACAAAATCTTTAGGTAGCAACATGCATACAACAGTGTTGCCCAAACCATTATACGTACCAGTATCAAATGCTTGCATTGCATATATATTTTCATGTGTGTCTACTTGTGAATGCTCTGTATGTTCCAGAATATACTCCTGTGAAAAAAACATGTAAATGTTATTGTTTACTAAATACTTGATTTAATTAATCTCTGCATTTGCCTTTTTCTCATTGCTGTCTAGTGTTTGCGTTTAGTGTTTTAAGACATAGCTGTGAAAGGTTAATACCTAAAGTGAAGGATTTTCTATTTTATAGATTTGTCCAAACAAAAGAAAATCCATGGCTAAACACACAAATTCCACTTTAATCCCCCAAATTGGCACTGGAAAGAAAATACTCATTTGCATCCCTTATGTACTGGCCTTAGGCAAGCTGCATCTCATTGTCACATCAGAAGTGGTAACTTCCACACACAGAAGCAGTTTTAACTTCAGCTATAAAACCATGATGTGCCTTTATAAATAAGGATTTGTACTATGGAAGCTTCTGAATAGTAATTTTTTTCCTTTCTGTATCCAGGGTGCTCTGTTATGTGTGATGGTGGGCATGAGAAAGCAGTAGCACCAGAGAGATACCTCTGTTCTTATGGGTTTGAGTGGTGTATCTAATGATTAACCAAGGCTAACAAAACCTTTTTAAGTGAAGTAGTTGATTATGAACATTTGTTCTGTTTACTGCATGTGTTCTGTATTCAAGACTTAAGTTGATACTTCGCTGCTAAGAGTGATCTGTAAAAGGAAATATATTTGTGCCTTTTCTATGAAGAATAAAGAAGGGCTTTTGTAAGGTTTTCTGTTCTCTGCTGAATTCTCTCCTGTGTGGTTGGTTTTTTTTTTTTTGTTTTTTTTTTTTTTTTTTGGTCAACATTAGGAATATGGGTCTTTTCTACTCCCTTCCCCCCAAAGATTCTATAAATCATGTGAGAACTGGTAGGATTATAAGGAAGGCCATTCAGTTAAACTTGATTAATTAAGCCTATGTGGCTCAGATCAAGTGCAGTTTCTGTTCTTATCAGTCTCATCTGATTTAATGAGATTTATCACTGAGCCAGATGATTACACCACCTAAAAGAGCAGAACTTCACTTTGAAGAAAACTGAGAATCTTCACAATGGACATTGCTACTGCTTTTAAAATCCCAGCTGGATTGAAGAGGACGATCGCTCCACTGCCTGCCATCCACTGGACCACCCATATTATTGCTCTTCTCATCTCTGGTGGTGGATCTCTGGTGGTTGCTCCTACCAGTGCTTGCCCAATGGCTCCCTGGAAGACTCCTGCAGAATCATCTGCTGTGTCTTCTCTTTGCTGGAAGCCAAGAGCTGCTGTTCATGCTGTTTGAGGATCTGCTTCTGCTGAGACTGTGCTGGCCCTCTGTGCTGCAGCTCCTGGCATTCATCAGGGGGCTGCTCAGATTAGTGCTTGCTGCCGCCACTGTGCATGATGCCCCAGGGGCCTCAGAGATATCCTTACTGAGTCAGCAGGAATCTGTGACCACTGCCTGTGCTTTTGCACCCCCTCCACTGCTAGCGGCCTCTCTGCATGCAGCCTCCATCCACGATCCTCTGGCTGCTTCTTGGGGCACTGCCTGGAAGACAGGCCCAGTGAGCCTCTGGGTAACCACTCTCCTTCCTATTTTCCTGGAGCTAGATACAGCTGCCTCTTCCCAAGACATCGAACAGGATCATTCCCTGGCTGCTGCTTTCCACACCACTCCGTGGTCTTCCTGCTGGGAGGTAGCTCCAACCAGTGCTTGGGCTACCAGAGCTGTAACTACGGCATGGCCAATGGGGCAAAGCCCCGGGCGGCGCGGAGTGGCTCAATGGAGCTGCACTATTAATGAGGCAGCTTTTGCAGTGCCGGCTCTAAGCCTCACTAATGGGAAGTGGCATGTTCTAATCAGAATGTGCCTCGGGTGGCAAAAACTGGCATTACAGCTCTGTGGGCTATGTCTCCCTCCCTGTTACTCCTGGTGGCTGCTGTGGGAGCTGCTGCCTGTACCATTCCATCTTGGGTCATCTCTCTGGTCCCTGCTTCAGTGGCCACTTCACAGTGCCACCTCAATGCAGTGGCTCCACCTGAGGATCTTCTCGTGGCCCTTGAGATTGCCCTTCAGACCACTGCCACTGCCCAGCTTCGAGGCACGGATTCAGTGGATGCCAACACCATCGCTACTTCTTCATCCTCGTCCCCTAGGTCTGCCCCCTCTCTCCACATGTTCTGTCTGCCTCTGATGCTCCAGACTCCCCACAGAACTCAAGCAAGAGCATCAGCACACCTGAGACTTTGGGACAGGTCAGCAGCGCCATCGTGAAGATGGTACCTGGATCATGAGGTACTGACCCAGCAGGACCCTGGCCTCCAGAGGCTACCTCATGGAACACTGAGCCCAGGGTTAATGCCATCCTGCGGCAAAACAATGTCCTGGAGAGGACCAGCCCTGCTGGTGAGGTTGCCCCTGCTGATCCAGTTACCCCCTTCCTGTTGACACTGCATCTGTGGACAGAAGTGCCAACACAGCCGAAGCTGCTCCAGTGCAGGAGATCGATGATGTTTGTAGAGAACTGCATCTGCTTCCTGTATTGCCTCACCAGGGACATGCTCTCCTATCCCATCTGCCATCCGGCCTGTGATTTCCAGCTCTTTGACAACGTCATCAGGCACCTGAAGAGGATTCACAGCAAGTAGGTCACCTTCAGATGCATTGCCTATGGCCTGCCTTTTAACTCGCAGAAGTGTCAGTCATACTATATGACCTGTGTCTCATACAAGAGAGCTCAAGTGCCAGCTGTTGCCGCCCTGCCTCCACTGGGACCGTGAAATCACCGCAGACTGGGATTGCCATTACAAGGTCATCCTGAGTTCCTGTGGCGGCTGCATGTCAGCCATCTGTTCCACAGCCACAACAGGAGACTATATGTTATAAGCCTACTGTGATGAGGACCATCTCATGCTGGGCATGATGGATCTCAGCTGCTTACAGGACAACCACCACCTCACATCCTCCAGCCGAGGCCTTTCTGCCAAGATGCTCAGTACTTCCCCATGGATGTCCATTAGCGGATGGCTAAGTGTGTCTGAGGAGCATCCAGACTGGCGTGTCCCTGACCCCAGAAAGATCTGGGCCTCTCCCACAGTTGACGGCCTGAACCCCATCACCAAGAGGACTGATATGACCTCCTAGACCATGCAGCAAACCCCAGTCAGTGGGATGGTCAGCCCCACAGCTGGGTCACAGCAACAGGCCAACAAACAACCAAGCATGGTCTCTATAAATGCCATAAAGGTTTCTGTCCCCTGGCCACTGTCTACACCTGCAGAGTGCAACCAAGGAAATCCCAGCAGCAGCCAATCCAGTGACATCCTGGGGTCTCAGCAAATGAGCAGCACTTCACAGAGGCCTGAGAAGAGTCCTGCTGAGCGTGACCTTCCCCAAAGAGCTGGTGCTCCCCAGAGTCCACTGAGACAGGACCCAGCTCCCCACGATGCCATTGTGCCACTAGAAATCCTGACCCACCACTCATCTAAGATGGTCCTTGAGTGCTCAGAAGAGGGGAGAACACAGGCTGTCTGCACTCCAGCCACACAGCCTGAGCCCACTATGGTTGATCAACAAAACGATCAACAGCTGGCATCCCAGACCCCCATGTAACAGCAGCCATTGAGACTGGAGGTCCTTCAGCGACTTTGACCCCATCATTGACCAACTGACCCAGGAGCTGTCAGCAGAGATCACAGCAAGGAACGAGAGGAATCCGAGATTCCTCAGCCATCTGCAGACCACGAGTGAACTGTAATAACAGGAACATGCTGAGAGGTTGGAATGCTGACTGCTGCTACGACCCTGCTGCAGCTTCCAAGATTCAGAAGCTGTACTGGTTGAACTGCGCCAAGCTTATGAGAGCCTTGGTGGGCCCTAATCCTACTGCATGATCCTGTCCGAGAGTCTCTTCACATACTTCACGAACACATTGGACCATGTGTCCTCATTACTACTGGACATCAGGAATGTTCCCACCCTTGCCCTGGGTCAGCAGCGCTGAAGACCCGGAAGCTGACTTCACACCTAAGCAAGTGATGGCCAGGCTCACCTGAATGAAGAACACTGTGCCAGGAAAAGACAGCATCCCCTACAGCAGGGATAGGTAACCCCTGTGCATGTGCCAGCAGTGGCACAAGTGACCATTTGGAGTGGCACATGGCACCCTCTGCAATGCCACAGAAATTGTGGCTCCTGCCACTGAAAGGCACTCTGGGCAGCGTCTTTCAGGGACAGCTGGGACGCAGAGTGTGCCCACTATGCCCATGTTCCAGGCATGGTGCAGAAAGAAGATGCCTGGAACGGCTTCTCTCCATGGTGTGTAGCCACCAAGAAGCAACTCTGGGTAGCTGCTTTCCTCAGAATGCCTGGGGACTCTCCAAGAGGAGCTGCTCCAGGCAGCTTTTTTCCATGGCATCCCTGGGAACCCCCTGCCCCCAGGCATGCTGCCATGAGGAGCCTCTGCAGGCAGCTTCTTTCCACATGTGGCTCTTTTCAGTGCTGTACCAGAGAAGTGGGCCCTCTCCCTGCCCCCCAACTTCCAGCCATGGCTGCCACCAAATTTTCAGGCAGCCGCAGCTTTTGTTTCTATGGAGGGTGCCAGTGTCACTGGCTGACAGTCAAGAGGAGGGGCCAGCACAGAGGTTGGTAAAGGGTTGCTGACCACTGTTCTACAGTGTCCTGAAGAAGCAAGATCCCTGCTGCCTCTGCCTTATTCAGTCAGTGCAAGGAGTTCCACCAGACCCCCAGTTCCTTGAAGAAGGCCGTGATGGCGTGATGGTGCTGGTGTACAAGAAAGGCAAGCAATATGACTCCAGCAGTTGGAGACCCATTTCCCTCTGCTCTGTCATCTACAAACTTTACACCATCTGCCTAACAGTCAGGATCATGGACTGGTCTGTGAATGGGGGAGCCACCAGCTCCATTGAGAAGGGCTTCATGTCCTGCAAGGGCTGTTATAAGTAGAGCCCTTCATGGATACAAATACATGGATCTGTATCCAATCTGCATCCGCAAGAAATGGTCTGTGGATATCTGTGTTGTATCTGCAGATATCCACATATTTGCTGGGCTCTAGCTCTGTGAAGATAAAAAATATGTGGACCTGTATCCAATCTGCATCCACAAGAAGTGGTCCACGGATATCCATGTTGTATCTGAGGATGTGGATATAATGCAGATATCTGCCTATTTGCAGGGCTCTAGCTATAAGTACAACTTCATCATCCAGACTACCACCCAGACAGTCAGGAGGTCTTGGAAGGAGTGCACCATAGCTTTGCTAGACCTGGCCAATGCTTTCGGCTCCATGTCCCACATCTTCTCCACATTCCAGAAGTTTGGGATGCTGGTCAGTTTCCTCCAGCTGGTCTGGGAGCTGTACGATGGGAGCACTACAACCATCTGCTCGGTCAAGGGCGAGACTGCTGAGAACCCTATCCAAAGTGGAATGAAACAGGGATGTCTCTTTAACTCCATCATCTTCAGCCTCACCATGGAGCCACTCATCAGGACAATTGCCAGGGACACAGGGGGCTCAACCTCCACAGTGAATCAGTCAGCATCTTGTCTTATGCGGATGAGCTGGTCCTGATTGCTGATGACCCCAAGTGCCTCCAAGAAATGCTGCACACCACTAGTCAGGTTGCCAGCTAGATGAGACTGTGCTTCAACACCAAGAAGCATGCATCCCTCCACATAGTTGGCAGTAAGAAAGACACAGTCCAGCTGATGCTGTGCCAAATCCAGAGTGAGCCTGTCATCTCCCTTGAAGGTGGGCAGGTGTACCAGCACTTAGGGATGCCAATGGCTTTCACATCTGATGGACCCCAAATGACACCATTAAAAAGATTCTGCAGGACACCATTAAGATCAATGCCTTCCTCCTGGCGCCTTGGCAAAAGATGAATGCCCTGAACACCTTCCTGATCCCCCACATCACGTTTGTCCTGTGGGGCTCAGCCATGGTGAAGGTGTCCTTAACAAGGCCAAAAGCATCATCCACAGGCTGGTGAAAAAGTGGCTGTTCCTTCCCCTGACATATACTGGCTACAGGCAGGGAGGTGCCAATGTCCCCTGCATGAATGACCTCTGTGATGTTGCAGTCATCACCCACACCTTCTGCTTGCTGATCTACCCAGATGCCACCATAAGTAACATTGCAGCAAATGCCTTGAGTGAGGTGATCAAAAGGTGGATCAAAAGAATCCCTTCCAACATAGACATCGCCACCTACTTATGGAGATCCTGGGATGGCAAATTTTGATGAGACAAGAGCAACATCACATCCCACTGGATCCACGCCTGAGTTGCCATGCCTCATCTGGGGAAGCGCATTGACTGTTGGTGGACATGGTGTAAGGAGTGGCAGGTGCTGTCAGTCCTGGTATTGTGGTGTGGATCAGGACCTAGGACCACACTATCATACCCCCTCACTCTTGGGGCATGCTGGAGAAGATCCTGAAGGCTCCCATCCATTCTTTGTATGTGGAAGACCTCAGCAGAAAACCTGACCAGGGCAAGCTCTTGGAGCTGACCAGCAAATGGGATGCCAGCAGCTACTTCCTGCCAGAGGACAGCTTTACCCTGTTTCCTGACTGGAGATTTATTCACCATCCCCACCTCAACTGTGTCCCTCTGAACAGGGGTGTCGCTGGGGGGGGGTGGGGAAGGGACCCGGGGCCCAGGCCCAGGCCCCACCCCGATCCATAGGCCCCGGCCCCTGGCCAGGGATAGTGCCAGGCGCGGCTGCGCAGCCGGGGGTGGCTAGGTCGCAGCCAGGCCGGGTCAGAAGCGGCCGCAGGAGGCCGGGGCCCGCACTGCTGCGGCTGCGGATGGCCAGGCCCGGATCCCTGGCTCAATTGGGCTGGAGATCCGGGACACTGGCGCTGGGGCTCGGGGCACATGCCCCAGGCTGCCCAGCACCAGCGATGCCCCTGCCTCTGAATAAAGCCATCCGTCATGGGCACCTCAACAAGCATTACAGGAAGTGTGAGTACGTCAGCGAGACTCTGCCCCATGTCCTCTGCAGCTGCAAGCTACACTTCAGGGCCTGGTAGCTGAGATACAATGAGGTCCAGACCCAGCTGCTGAAAACCATCTCACCTTGCCTGGAGGAGATTATAGTAAACTACCATCACTGGAACTGATAGCCTGCTGAGACCTGATGTTATGATCACAGATAAAGACCAGAAGACTATCATCATGGTTGACATCACAGCCCCCTTCAAAAACTGGACCCCAGCTTTTCACTGAGCCCAGGTCCAGAAGAGGAGAAATATGCTCCCCTAGCTGATACCCTGAGAGTCAAGGGCTACAAAGGGCAGATCCACGCCCTGACCATTGGTGCCCTAAGCACCTGGGACCCTGCCAAAAATGCATGCTGCAGGCCTGTGGTATTGGACGGCATTATGCCTGGTTGATGCACCGCCTCATGGTGTCCGACACAATCAGGTGGTCCAGGGACATCTACATGGAACATATCATTGAGCACAGACAGTACTGGGAGGTGTTAGCAGGACCACCTCCAGGAGCCTCCACCAAGAGGATTCACAGACCTCCCTCCTTACAAACAGAAATATATCTTCTAATGGACTGTTGATACCATGATACTAACACAATCCAGGACAACCAACTTTTATTAACATCTGTACTTCTATTTCACTACACCTTATATACCCTATGCAACATCTATAAAGGCAATGTTCCTGAATTTCTTAACTCTTGTATTTGAAACCCTCTTTTGGCTTTCACCATCTGGAATGCTGTATCTCAAGTACTTGTTGTACTCGCCACCTTTCCTGCAACATGTTCCTTCTCAATTACCTGTACTGTGAACTTGGATGCCCAGTCACTTCCTATGTTTAATACTATGATAGCCTGTTCCTTTGTAACATTTTTTTAATAAAATTTTTATTCTGTTTCAAATTTTGGGGTATTTTTGGTTAACATCAATTTAGCTTATATTCCTAAACTAAGAGATGATGTCATGATCTACAATGAATTCTGCAGCGCAACAAGAAGGAACAAGCTTGACACATCTGATATTTCTAATGAAAAAACAAGACAAATCTTTAAAAAAAATATTTGAAGCCTTTGTTATATACATTGAAAGGAAGGAAGATGTTATAAACATCTGAGCTGTGTATTCTTCTGTCCTCATTGAAATAATTTGTTAAACTGTCAAATCTCCTGAATTCCTTTATCCCGTAGATTTTTCTTCCTGTGGCACCTTTTCCTACACTTCTCTGAGGTGGTTAAAAGTCTTTTCTTTTGAAGTTCACTGATCTTATTCTCCTCTTCTCACTCCTTTCATTCCTTAGAGTTTTGAAATCTATCATTTCATGATTACTTTAATCCAAATTGCCTTTAACTTTAGATTCACAACCAGTTCTCAGCTCCCTTCCCCCATTACTTCCTCAACTTTCTGAAATAAGAAGTAGTCCCCAATAAATTCCAAGAAACAAGCTATTAGTGAGATTATCTCTTTATATGGTGAAGACCCTTGGAGACAGTTAGCTGTCAACACACATCAGTGCAAATTATTACTAAGGTTTATAAGACTCAGCACTACTTCTTTTTATATACATTCCTGTCACGCAAAAACAGCTGTGTATATGGGATGGGGTGTGTGAAAGAGAATCTGATTTAGGAATTTATAATTTGATAACTTTAATTAAACTTTTATTATAAATTAGCATCCATATTGTGAAACATGAACAATTTTAAAAATATTTGAAACCTGGTAGGGATAAATTTGACACCTAAAAGAGTAGATATGTAATCTTCAGATTTAACTACTAGCAAAAGTGTATTGAAATTGTTTTGTGTGTCATCTAGTGATAGTTTGTCATCATAGTCTCAAGTCAAAGTGGGAACTTTGACAAAATACTAGGTTATTTTGGTTCAAAGCTTGCAAAGATTTACATCTCTATGTAACTGCATGTTTACGAATAATCCCACTTGTACTCAGTGTGACTGCTCACATGTTAGAGTTTGCAGAAACTATCTATCATTTTATAAATACTTTGGATTAGGGAACATGTTTTATGGGGTCATTATTTACAAAGAGAGAAATGCCATTGAATAGAATGCTAGGCCTTTCTTCATTTGACCAACAAATGATACTCTGAAAGGTGAAATATACACTGTAGTGTTGCACTGGTATGGGAAAATAGAGTTAAGATGTAATTGGCACAGATGATTTTGACATTGTGAATAAAGTAACATACTGAATATATGTCTACACACACTCAAATACAAGTACTATTCAGAGTAGACTAAAGGGCAAAGAACACACCTGAGACACTGAACTTAAAAAATTGAACTGATGACAAAAATTTGGCTTCTATTTTGTTTGAAGTTTTTAGTGACAGATCAGTGGAGCTGCCGGCATAACCAAAATGAACTTCCCCACCTCCTTTCTTGGCTAACCAGTTCTTTAAAATTACATATAAAAGCCACTGAGCTTCTTAAGAATGGATCAATTTACCAAGTGTAGGTGTTCCTGGGTAATAATGATTCATTCACCAGAGACAGGGGAAGAGCTTCGAGAGGCTCTTATCACTTACGTTCCCTGGAAAAGCTCCATTGGAGGAGAGTGGTTTTCCTGTGGATTTTTATCTGAGACTATATTTGTGGTGACACTAATTTCTTCTATTGACTATGGCATTTTTGAAGAAGACAATAATATGATATTCCAAAAGTTACAGATATAGGGATGACCGGAACAGATGTTTGAATTTGGGTTTTAGAAAGGATTAATCATTTTGCTAAAACTGCAACATGCTTGAAAGATTCTTTGTCACAGGCTGGCATTACCCTGGGCTGCTTATGAATCTCTCTTATTTCCATGACTGAAAGTGTTTAAGAAGACAGATTTCTACTGCTATACTGTCTGCATGAAACACTTTAGTTGGCAAAAGTATGCTTTACACTTAGAAAAATGGGTAGTTTGTTCTGATTGGTTTTGTGTCTGCATTTCCTATAACATACTTTCATTGGACTATTTTGGATTACATTTTCATTGTCTTGTCTATAAATCCAAGCATTCTGGGTTTGCTCGCCAATGGTAATTTTGCCCTTGACTTTAATGAGAGCAGCATCAGACAGTGTCTGCTTAAAACAAACAAAGAGTTCTGTGGCCAGGGCCATCTCTGGGGGATGGGTGGGGCCTGGGCCTGGGCCAATTGGCATGTGGGGGCCCTCTTCCCCTCACATTGGGGGCTGGCCACTCTGCCTCCGGGGATGGGGATGGGCTGGCTCAGAGGCTGGACCTTGTGCTCTGCCCCTCCCCTGGGCCAGCCACCCTGTCTCTGGGGCAGGGTAGGCTCTGCTTCCCTGCCCCGTCCCTGGGTTGGCTGGTCTGTCCAGGGGCTGGGGCGGGATGGCCCAGAGGCCAAGCCCTGTGCTCCTGCCCCTCCTCTGCTTGCTGTGGAAAGCAGCAGGGAGCAGTGCAGCAGTGGGGGGCCCGCAGAACCTCAGAGCCCAAGATGATCACCCAGCTCCCACCACCAAAGGACAGCCCTGCCTGTGGCACTTCTAGAGGCTTACAAAAGTATTTAATGCATAAGCTATTTGTGGGACACTTGAAGATGGAGAAATTACAGAATGGGAGGAAAATAAATGCAGGGAAGTAAAAGTCATAGGATCAGGTCAAACTGTCTCAGCAAATCAAAGCAACTGTTTAGATTCAGTGTGGAACAACAACCTAGAAGGTGGCGAGGTAGAGACAGGGCTGTTCTTTGTGGGGGCAAGAGGTGCGATTGCTCCTGGGCCTGCAGTTCTCTGGGCTCCATGCCGTCCTGCTGAGAGCAGGGCAGTGCAGGGCCTGCACTGTGACCCCCCACGCTGCTGTGCTGCCTCCCGCCCCTGCCCCGCTGCCTTCGGTGCACAGCCAAAGGCAGGGGTGGGAGTGTGGAACCTGGCGTCTGTTCCAGGCTGCCCATGGGTGTGGGGCCCAGAGGCCAGGGTCCGCTTTCCCGCCCTTCACCCCAGGCTGGCTGTTCGGCCCTGGGGGTGTGGAGATCCAGCTCAGAGGTGGGTTGGGAGAGCAGAGTCCAGCCCCTGGGCCAGCCTGCTCCGCCCTGGGCCCCACACCCCACTAGGTACAGCCCTGGAAAGAGATAGAGGAAAGTCACCTATTGTAATGAAAAAGCCAGTTCAAAGCTGTATTCATGTCTAAGGTAATGGTGTCAAATTTGCACATGAATTGTAACCCTGTAGTTTCTCTTTGAAGCTTTGATTTGCTGAAACAGTCTGACCTGATCCTATGGCTGATGGTTCCCTGAATTTATTTTCCTCCCATTAACGGCAGATGGAGGGGCATAACTAGCCCCTTTCTGGTTGGGCCTCAGAGAGTGGACCGTGGGCCTGGCCAAGGTCAGCCTCTGGTCACATGACGGGAAGCTGCCCCCCAACCCAAGAGAGGGGGAGAGGTGCAGCGCCCAGCAGCAGCGCAAACTTTGCTGCTGTGGCTGGGGGACCAGACAGTCACAGCAGCAAGCAGCACAGAGGCACCAGCACCTTTCTTCTCACAGCTGCAGTGCAGCCACCGGGCCCTGCAGCCCACAAGCAGAGCGGAGGCATCAGCACTGGTTCCTCTTCTTCACTCGCTATTGCTGGTGGCTGATGTGAAATGCATGCTACTGCAGGGCACTAGGGTGGGCGGGCCCCAGACTACCTGTGCCTACCTGTAGCTGGACTGCTGCTCTGATGAAGTGGGAATTTCTCCCACAAAAGCTCATGAATTAAATAAATTCATTAGTCTTTAAAAATAACACAGGACTTCTTGTTTGTTTTGCTGAACTAGACTAGCACAGCTACTCCTCTGGAATTTGTGTACTCAGAGTTCCTAGTACCTTAGTTTTCTTGGTTGAAAGGGCAGTTGCTGTCCTATTTTCCAAACATAGTAATCTCTATAGATGATGCACAGTAATGACAGATTTGAGAAACTGCTGACTGTGTCACATTACTAATCTCTGTTAACACTGTTACCTACTAAATACTTGTCTGTACCTCGAGTTATTCAGAAATGACTATTCAGGAACTTTTACCTGGAAGTGGGTCAAGCTGAACCAGAAAAAATCTCTTCTATTCCAGAATAAGTGTGTTCAAATGTGGAGTTAATCGGGAATGGTTATCCACTTTAAATTCATACACTTGTTATTCAAGAATACTTTTCATTCATAGAAAAGCCTTAAGTAGTCCTCTCATCTTTGGGCCAGAAGGTTCATGTTCCATGTCAAAATCTAGGCTCATATACAGTCAGGACATGCCAGAATTGTTTTATCATCCTTTGGATAAGACATCAAACAAAGCTGTTTTCTGATCAGGTCTGGATAGCTGTCCAGGTAAAAATTATAGCACTTTATAAATGGTATTGACCAGCATCTGTTTACTCAGGAAGAAGTGTTGTAAGGTCCAAAGACGCCTCTGAGGTATTGATTAATAGCTGCTATGTTTGTAACAAAGATCTTGACTCTTACACTATGTTGTGAACAACTCTTTCTATATAAAGGTTCTGTGTATTCACCCGTGTTTGTTCCATATGGTTCTTGCCCAAGGCAGTTTGGGATCATTCCTATCATAGCTTTTCATGTACTGTATGGAGTGCCATTTGTTGAGAATTTTTATTTTTGCAGGGAATGCATCTCTATATCTGGGACACCAGCAGCTGCCTGACCAACAGATTTAAGGAACACTTTACCACACTTTATGATAGAGAGACCCTTTTTCCCCCTCATGTTTCCACATACTTTTGATTCTAATAACCTGTCTCACAGTATTATAATGCATGTCCACAGAAGAAATAAAACCACACCATTCTTTGGCTTGCCTTCTCTCTCCTTTGATTTACATTTGGCGTATGAAAAGAATGACTATTTCTGTTGATGATATTTTTTTCACTGAGTTAAGCTACTTTTGCTATGTGCAGCTTAATAAAGGGGAAGAGAAATGCTATTAAACATCCTCAGTTGTGCCTCAAAAGTGGCAAAAATTGGGACACATTTGAAAACCTCAAGGTGAAAATCACTTCACCCTCCTAAAACCATAGTAATCTAGGTGGGTAAAGTGCCATGAGAGAAAAAGATGAAATAATTCTGCCAGCCTAGGATCTGTGCCACCATAAACCCATAGTGTACATTGTTCATTTTAGAATAATTTTAGATCAAGCTAATGATACAGAATCTTTCTTTGGAGGAAAGAGCCTGGGAAGAAGATGAAAGCTTGATGGGGCTATAGTAAATAAGGGTTTATGAGAAAGACCTGTCTCGTCCAGATTCTGAGGCTGCAGAATTGGCGATGAAATTTACTTCCTGATGAGAACTGTGCTCTATAATCTGAGATTGTTTCAGCTCTAACAGTTGCAGAGAGAACTTGAAAAATGTGCATTGTCTGCACTGGCAGCTGCATGAGTCTTCAGAGGGTCAGAACTAATAGTTTTGAGTAGTCCAACCTGCTCCATTTATCTCAACGAGGGCTCTATAACTTGCATTTGTGCAGCTAAGAATCTGACATTTTCTGGAGTTCAGGGTTTTTGCCACAGATTGTGTTACTTTTCTGCAGTGAGGCAACCAGTTTGTTATTTTGCTCCAGGGAGACACCCAGTTTGTTTTCGGTTTCCTCTCCTTCTGGGATCTGCCTGCTTCACTCTCTTACTTTGCAGCTTGGATATTGGATGACAGTGCATGCTCCCAGCACTATTCCATGGATCACAGAAGCAGGCAGTTAGAGATGGAGTCCAGTTTGCCACCAAAGATCAAGAAAGCCAAGATGGATGTGCACACCTGCCAAGTGAAATGTGTCATGTAGGCTGCTGCTCATGCATCCCCTGATACAGTCTGAATCTGTCACTTTCAACTCTTCTACTATAGATAAGCAGAAACGTATAGTGGAAATTCAGCCAGGCTGCCACCAAAGACCATGCAACTGCTGTTGAGCAAGCTGCTAGTTTGCTCCTCCACCACCCTTTCTGGCTGCTCTCTCTCCCACCTGTCATTCCTAACCACCTAGAATGAGTGGGTTTTTTGGACAATGTTATAGGAGTTGAGGCGAGTGAGTGGAGCAAGAAAGAACGGTGATGGAGAGAAAATAACCATTGACAAATTTTGGGACAATGAGTATTTTCTGCTGTCATCTATAGTTGTGTGCCTACAGCTGAAGGAGAATGGAATCCTTAAATCTACTGTTGATTGTAGAAAATGCTGCCACAGAGTTTAGAGGTTGTTGGTATATTGAATTTGATCTTGTTCTGCTGCAGAGTACACAGAACTCTGTTTATGCGAAAGCCCTGAGTCACATCTAGTTCTTTTTCCATAGTCCAAAGATTTTCTGACAGGAGATATGGTGACCAATTCTGATTCTTTCTTCTGGTTTATATTGTATTGATACCTGTCCTGTGATGCCAAATCAGTAATATATACACTTGTGCTTTAAAAGTGACAGTCACAAAGCAGAAGAGAATATGAAATGTATCATCTGAGAGAGAATTTAAACAGAAAAATGTGAATAAAATTAAGAACTGTATAAGAACATTTTCTTAGATGCACAAAGAAAGCATAGGCACATAAATGAGAGAAGATTTACACTTGAAAAAAACACTTGCCTGACTTAGAAGAGAAGTGAAAAAAGCTATAAAAATAACTTTTAAACCCCAACAATCTGTAACAAATGGAAAAAAGGGATACTGATAGCAATTAGTATAAATTAGAAGCTAGGAATGATAAAAAATTGATTAGGGAGGCAAAAGGACCCTAGGAAAAGTCGATGGCCAGCAGAGTAAAGGACAACAATAAGGACTATTTTAAGTATATTGGAAACAAAAGGAGTGCTAACTATGGTATTGGTTCAAATTTTGTGTTTGGAGCAAACAAAAAATAAATAAAATAAACTCTATTCCCCCAAAATCAAAACACTACAACTGATGTAGATAACTGATGATGATGTTGATGATGATAAAATTCTTTCTGTTCTAATAAGAGCTCAGGTGGATGCTAAACAGTAGTAACTAAAATTAGATGTTTTGAAACCTGTAGCTCTCAGTAATTCACACACAAGAGTTTTTAAAGAGCTGGGCAAGGAGCTCTCTGAAACCATTAATGTTGTTTTTCAGTAAATCTTAGACACTGGGGAAGTTCCAGAGGATTGGAAGAGACCTAATATATTATACAAAAATTTTAAAAAGTAAACAGGATGACCTGAGTAACTACAAGCTTGTCAGCCAGACATCAACACCAAGCAAAATAATGGTACAGCTGATACCAGCCTCAATTGGTAAATAATTTTAAAAGGGTAATATAATTAATGTTAGTCAACATGGAAAATAGATCTCGTCAAACTCACTCAAAATAATTTTGCTAAATAAAAGGTTAGTGTTGATATAACATTTCTGTAATGTGTTTAACTTGGTATTACATAACATTTTGATGAAGAAACTAGACTGATACAAAATCCACATGGCCTAACATTAAATGGATTAAAAACTGAAAAACTGACAGGTCTCAAAATGCAATTGTAAATGGTGATTCACCATCAGGTGGATATGTTTCTAGTGGGATTTTGGTGCGGTTTGATCCTTGGTCATTCGCTATTTAACACTTGTCCTGGAAGAAAACATAAAATCATCACTGATCAAGTTTGCAGATGAGTCTAAGAGTGAGTGAGTGGTAAATGATGAGGTCAGGTCCCTGACACAGAGTGATCTGGATTCTTAAGTAAACTGGGCACAACCGAACAACATGTGTTTCAGTATGGTAAATATGCACTTCTATTAAGGAAGAATGCAGCCATAATTCCAAGATAGGGGATGGTACACTGGGAAGCAATGAATCTACAAAAGGCATTGGGAAGGGTGTCATGATGTACAATTAGCTGAAAATGAGCTTGCAGGGTGATACAGAAGCCTAAAGAGCTAATGTGATCCTTGGATGTATAAACAGAAGACTATGAAGGAGAAACAAAGTAAATCTATATTACCTTTGTATTTGGTATTGATGCAACTGTTATTGGAAAACAGTACTGTGCTCAGCTCTGGTGTTCTTGCTTCAAAAAGGATGTTGATGAACTGGAGAGGGTTCAGGTAAGAGCCATGAGAATGATTAAAGGATTGCAGAATGTGCCTTATAGTGATAGACACCAGAAGCTCAGTCTGTTAGTTTATCAAAGACAGGGTTAAGGTGTGACTTCATCACAGTCAGTATCTATGGGGAATAAAAATTTGAGAATAGAACACTTTTTTCGATCTAGCAAACAAAGATGTAACAAGACCTAGTGGCTGGAACATCAATCAAGAAATTCTAGATTAATTCAGAGTAAGATATAAAATGTAATTGTTTTAAACAGTGGATGTAATTAACCACTGGAGCAACATGTTGTGGCAGATTGTTCATCACTGTGTGTTTTTAAAAACAATTTCTCAAATAGATACTTGAGATCAGCCACAACTGTTGGACTTATAGCAGGAAAGTCCTATATGGTCTGTGTTAGGCAGATGGCCTTACAGCATATTAGATGTTCCTTTCTGGTGTTCCTTCGGTGTTCCTTCTGGTCATCTAATCTATGCTATGATATACACATATACTTTATAAAATGAACAATTCCTGTGCAAAACCTATGAGAGATAGTGCAGCATCCAATTTTTAAGCATTTGGTTTTGTAAAGAGTTACCTGTCACTTTAAAAAATGTTGTCAGTCCAGTTGTCCCCTTTTGAAATGATGACGACCTTGCTCCAGCTGTCTCTGGAGGAATGATCCATGAGAAAAATCCAGCCCCTGCATGGGTCTCAATGTTTCACACATTTGCTTTGATTGGACAACTACAGTCTTAGGCCACTTGATTTAGCTAGCAACAAGTGCTCTGGAAATAACTGGTACAAGTGTTCTCACTACACTTTCTGCATTACTTTTCATATATGTTTTTCAGCAAATGAAAAGATTGAAGACATCAATGGCTGTCCAAAGAACAGATCTCAAATGGTAAGTGGTAAAGCAGCTGTGAATCTGTTTATTACTCAATGCCCAATAAAGTGTCATGGCTAATTTAACTGAGAATTATGAAATGCTTGCACCAATATAGTAGAAATGGAAATCTGAACTTTTAGCAGAATGTTAATGATCCATTTCTCATCTTGTTGAAGTCAGTAGGAGAAGGATTGAATCTGAGTCAATTAGCATAGGTTTGTAACTCTCTTCTCTCTGTGATATTTTAATATTTTGTCATAGTCTGTTTAAATAAGAAGATACAGAAGGTAAATATTGTGCTTTCATTTCAAAGCAGTTTTTGCAGGAGTGGAAAAGTAGATGTTCAGTTGGTTTTTTGTCGAGATGGGTCCAAATAAAATGAAGAACTTTAAGGCTAAAGGACTATGATCTTTTAGGCCTAGTAAAATAGTCTAGTTATGATTGGTCCTTTCCAAAAGACAGAAAATGTTTATACACTATCAACAGTTAAGCCAAAATAGAGTTCCCAGATATGTCTTTAGAAGTTGTAATGAAAAATTAAAAAGATGCTTTGTCTGTTTTGATTCAGTGATGTATTTTAATCTGTAAAATGTCCTTACTTACCTGGTTTGTATTTAATCTTTGAAACCAAAGCACCAAAAGATACAGTAAGAGAACTGAAAGCATGCAGTACAAGTACATGATGAGTAAGTTTGCTGTTGGTGACAGTGCAGTTAATATATTGGACAAATTATTTGAGAATATTGGCAGTAATAAGATAATTTAAACAGGTATTGTAAAACAAGATTATTTAATTTGTCATATTTTAAACAGAGGCTTTTGTTCTACTATATTTTTATACAGAATCCATGTTATAATGTTAATTCTAAAATGTGTACGAACTTCACCCACATACTGAATTTAGGATTATTTCTGTATAACTTCTGTATTATATATCGTGTGTGCCTTTAGTTCTTCAGCTTTTTTTTCCCTCGTGTGTTCAACTAGTGTACATCTGGTAACTTAACCAACTGAAGGGTTAAGGGTTTGGCAGCCATTTTCCATTCTTGAGTCTGAAACCGCTTTGTGTTTTACTATTTCATTTTCTGTTTTCTTTGAGGTTATCCTCTTTATATCCACAGAGCAACAACTCCTTAAAAAGAAAAAATATCTCTACAGATTTATCCTTGCTACTTTTACTCCTTCATAGAGATTGGCTGCTATTCTTACTGTAGCCACAGCAGCTGTCAAAAGTATAAATAATTGAGGAAATTTTCAAGATCACTGTTATATAGTGTTTCACAACTGTAATATAAGAACTGCATTTCATTCATGAACTCTACTCAATACCAAAATACATTAAAAAAAATCTATTACATTGTAACTGAAAGTTAAATTAACTCACTTTTTCATCTAAGAATTAAGGCATCTCTTCTGATATTTGCAGCAAAAGCCCACACCAAGGACTGTTGTAGAAGACTGGTTTGGGCATAATGGCTGTCAGCATACATGCTAAAGCAGGAGCTATGAAGCATGCTAAAAAAGAGTGTTCTTCCTTCTTCTTTCTTCCTTAGCTTCCCTATTCCAGGTGCACTACTGGTGCATGCGGAAGGAGAGATTGGGGTGTGACTGTGTACTCTGTCCCATCCTGTTTAGGGTGCTTAGCCTTGTAGTCATTTCTGGACGCTTCAGTTTCTTACCACTGGAAGCACAAGATTATCACAGCTGTCCCTTGCATAGGTGTGATCTTTTAATAGAACATTAATGTTCCATTTCTCATCCTATTGAAGTCAATAGAAGAACTGAATCTGACTATTAGCTGAAGGTACAAGGTAATTAAATGGCTTTTCATAACTGTCCAGAACCTAAGAACTGGTTGTTCTGGATCTTGTATATTTATATAATGTGTAGTTGATTAAACAGAACAACAAAGGCCTATAATTAGCAGTGATTAGTTCCAGTGGACATCAAGATGGTTTTGTGGTAAACTGAGCATATACAGAGTGGGCCAGAAAAATTTGGAGACCATCCCTGCACTTGTGATTTTCTTCATAGAATGAAACGTGCCAGAAAATGATTTAATTTTTGAAGAACAAAAGAAAAAAATGACTTTCTGTTTGTGTGTATGTTGCAGAAAAAGACTACTGCAAACAAACAGGGGCCAGTGAAGCACAGCACCCTTCTCTTAATACAATTGCATTACAGAACCTAGGCAACTTTTTTTTTTTATCTTATATTGATACATCTTTTCACTGTCCAACGGTTGACTTTAAATACTCACTATCTGCCATTCTGCAGAGATTGCAATACAGCTAGTCCTCACTTAGTGACCTACTCATTTAGTGACCCCTCGGAGTTATGACCAGCTCTCTGACGAGTTGGTATTATGGCGATGTACGAGAACTCGCATCAACTCTCTGATTCATCTCATTCCCAACAGTCAGAACTAGCGTTTTTCGTCTATGTATTTTTACTTTATTGTGCACCCCAAAGTACAAGATGTCGGCGAAAAGGAAGAGCATGACTTCACCCGGAGAAAGCGCCAAGAAACAAAGGAAGGCTATCGATCTTGAGACAAAAATGAAGATAATAAACGAATATGAAGCTGGTAAGAAAGTTAAAGCGATAGCACGTGACTTGGAGCTGGCGCATTCAACTGTATCAACGATCTTGAAGGATAAAGATCGAGTGAAAGAAGCAGTGAAATCATCAAAAGGATATAAAGCCATAATAACTAGGCAGCAGAAAGGCCTCATTCACGAAATGGAAAAATTACTGGCGATATGGTTTGACGACCAGATACAAAAAAGAATGCCAATGAGACTTTTAATAATTCAAGCAAAGGCATGCAGTATCTTTGAAATGTTGAAAGCGCGCGAAAATGAAGAGTCAACGGAAACATTTACGGCAAGTCATGGATGGTTTCAACATTTTCGTCGGAGATTCAGCCTTCATAATCGAAGTATCAGTGGTGAGGCGGCAAGCGTGGACATAGAAGCATCAGAAAGATTTGTGGATGAATTTGACGAAATGATCGAGAAAGGCGGGTATCGTCCGGAACAGATCTTTAATGCAGATGAAACCAGACTGTTTTGGAAGAAATACCCGAAAGATCCTACATACACAAAGAGGCTAAAGCAATGCCCGGTTTCAAGGCTTTTAAGGACAGGGTCACATTGTTGCTGGGAGGAAATGTCGCTGGATTTCAGTTAAAACCTTTTCTCATCTATCGTTCTGCAAACCCACGTGCACTGAAGCAGGTTAGTAAGCACACGCTGCCCGTTTACTATCGTTCAAATAACAAAGCATGGATGACGCAATCTTTATTTGAGGACTGGTTCATGAACTGCTTCATACCCTCGGTCAAGCATTACTGTCTGGAAAATGGTGTTCCCTTTAAAATTATCCTCCTACTTGATAACGCCCTAGGCCACCCCCAGCATCTTGATGATCTACACCCTGATGTAAAGGTCGTGTATCTGCCTAAAAACACAACTGCTGTGTTACAACCAATGGACCAGGGGGCTATCTCTACGTTTAAAGCGCTATATTTGCACGCAACATTTTCCAAAGCGGTAGCAGCAACAGAAAATGGTGAAGTAACCCTGCGCGATTTTTGGAAATCATATAATATTTTACACTGCATAAAGAACATTGAATCAGCTTGGGCGGGAGTGACAGAAAAGTGCATGCAAGGCATATGGAAAAAATGCCTGAAACGTTTTGTAAATAATTTCGAAGGGTTTGAAAAAGACGAACATGTTGATGTCATAAATAAAAAAATTGTGGAACTTGCTAATGTGCTTAATTTAGATGTTGAAGTGGAAGATATTGAAGAATTAGTGGAATACGTCGAGGGAGAGCTAACTAATGAAGATTTAATAGAGTTGGAAGCGCAGCAGCACTTGAAAGAGGAGGAAGAAGAAGAAGAGGAAAGAGTGGAAGAAGTACAAAAGAAGTTCACTGTAAAGGGGTTAGCTGATATCTTCTCCAAAGTGAATGCAGCGATGTTAGAACTAGAGAGTATGGACCCAAATGTTGAATGGTTCACGAAAGTGGAACGACAAATGAATGAAATTTTACGATGCTATTGTGAAATTTATGAAGAAAAAAAGAAAATTACAACGCAGACCACACTAACGAGATACTTCTCTAAAGTTCCATCCAGGACCCCTACCCCTACCCTTACAAGTCCTTCCATTTCCTTGCCATCATCTCCCTTACCAGGGCCTTCTACAGCTCCTGATAACCCTGCTGATCTCTCCGACGATGACATTGATGACCCCCCCTGCTGCTGAACCACACTTTGAAGGATTTGATGAGTAAAAATGTCAATGTAATCTGAATGTTTATTTTCATATTTCTTTGGTACATCATTTTTATAATTTTTGCTGATTTGCATTTTTATGTTCTGTAATACAGTATGTAAGGAGTTATGCCAATAAAACAAAATTATCATGATGGAGTTTATTTTAGGCCTTTTCTTTACAGTACTATTCAGAATATTAAAAACGATTACCTGTATTTACAGTACACTATGCAAACTAAGTTCAGTACATTAGAGCTTAAAACATTTAAAATATATATTAAAAATGTTATAAACGATGCCAAGGTGACATTAAAACTATCTACAGATGGTTGAAAAACCCACTACCAGTAAAGTACATTATGCCTGAAATACCGGTAAGGGCTGCTCCTCGTTTAGCGACCAATTCGTTTATCAACCGGGTTTCAGGAACGGAACCCGGTCACTAAGTGAGGACTACCTGTACCATAATACTGCCTCTGGTTCTTACAGAAGAAAGTTACTGTTGTTAATGCTGGTACTTTACGGAGCAGATGCTGAATATTTAATAGTGCTTACAAACTTGTGAGGGTAAACATCGTGAAACTCCTTCAGTAGTAAAGTAGAATGAAGGGCACGGGTTATTTCAGTGACTTGTGATTACAAGTAGCAATCCACATGTGGCTCTTTGGCTGCCCCTTTGCGGCTCCAGGTTCTGGGTTTCCCTCTTCCGCTGGAGGACCCTTGGCTCCAGACCTTCTCCTTCCCCATCTGCCACCAGGAGACCCTGCAGAGGGTCTGCTCTTGTTTCTCGGCTCCCCCTACCACCAGGGGCCTTGTGGCTGGTGCCCTCTCCCAGCTTCTCCCACTCCCTACCAGGTAGCTACACCAATTGTAAACACTTCATTATTGAAGGAATTTTAAAAAATGGCTCTTCTTATTTTTCAGGTTGCTGACCCCTGATACAGGTTCAGCTCTGTTTGTGTGAGAATATCTCGTGTATAGTGGTTTCCATTTTTAGAAAATCAGCATTTGCAAATGTTAGCACACAGTGATATCTGAAATTACCTTACTCTGTTCATATTTATGTATGACGATACAGCTCCTTATACAGAATAGTTGCAGCCTGCATCCTGCCATCAGGTCCCTTTCTGATACTAATGCTAGCCTGAAGCCACAGTGAAGTGAGAGCGACTCCATGCGGGCACAGGCGTCCAGCCACACTAATCCAATTGGTAGATGATGGCCTTTGCTACATAAGCAGATGAAATCATGACAACATGTAAGAGAGAGTGAAAGCAGAGATGTGAGTTACAAGAGATAAAGAATATGAAGAGTATACATTTTGTCTGAAGCTTGAAAGATGTGAGCATAAACCAGAGAATAACTCAGAAAAGAAAAGCAGCATAATAGTATGGGAGCAGAGGTCAGTGGTGGACAACTATGTAAGGGAAGAGTTGTTGTTGTTTTTTTTTTTTAAATAGGGCTTTGAAAGTAAATGGGAGAAGATGTTTGGTGAAGCGGGAGGGGGAGGATGTCACAGGCCTAGGCAGCATGTGATAAAAAGCCTGAAGGTGCAAATAATGGTGGGAGTTAACAGGAGCATTAGGGTAGGAAGTAGGTAGAAAGAAAGTGGTGATATATAGGAGAGGTAGAGATGTGCTGTTCCTTAAACATCAGTAGGAGTTTTAAACTTGACATGGAGAAAGATGAGGAGTCATAAAAGGATTTGAAGAGGCTGATACTGTCAGAGAAGTGAGTAATGGAGGTAACTTACCCAGCAGTTAAAATAAAGGTAAGAAAAAGAGACATCTTAGCAGAGAAGTTGGCATTGGTTGAGGTCAGAGAACCAGAATGTGAGCTGGTGCTTGGCAGCATAGATGGACAAGAAGGGACAAATTTTGGAAATATTAAAGAAGGAGTAGTGTTGTTAACAGTATTTGGCAAGAGCCTGGATAACCAAAGATAACCACAGTGTCATATGAGTGTGAAGGAGTAGGTGGACAATGAAGCTCTTAATAGTGAGGCAGGAGGGTATGTGTAGAGACAAGAAGGATAAGTTTGATTTGTCCATGCTTAGACTGAAGAAACAGTGAGCCATCCAAGATGAGATGTTGGAGAGACAGGAAGTAATGTAGCCTGGGCAGAGAGATCACAATTTTCCCCATACTTAGAACAGGAAATAGCTGTGGAACTGTGAGAGGTATCCATGGTCATATGTTGATTATTCATTTTTAATGGTGATCACTTGTGTATATCTGTCTGTGAAAAAAGTCATGACTACAAGGAAACAGTGCACTCTCCCTTCTATGTATTTGCTTATCTGTTTGGCCTTTAATGCTCTGAAATATCTTCTGTAATGTAGATATTGTATTAGGTTGCACTGCTAAAGGAGGCAGTTTAGTCTTTTTCTGTTACTGTTTACTAGGCTATAGATCATACAGAGTTAGTTTATTTTTAGTCCAGTATTGTCCAGAGGAAAAAAAAAACTACTTCAGCAAAGGAAAGAGGAAGATGTAGTCAAAGATAAAAGATATCAGGTATACGTAAGTTATAGAATTAAAACATAAATGTTTATTGATGTTGTAAAACAGAGTGCACAGTAAAATATTTCATTTAGCCAAATTAGGCCACTGAACTAACAGTAAGTTAACATAATTATGTTAATAATATACCTGCCTAGCTTGCGTCTATGTCTATCAAATGCTGATTTTTTGAAAGTAACTACAAAATTTGGATGATGTCTCTGACAGATCAATAGGAACCATAAGAGGATCATGGGTAGCTGGCAGGAAATATTAGAGACTTTCCTAAGGTAACAAACTTCTTGTTAATATGGTGATAGGGTTATGGAAATGTTAACAAATAAAAGGGAAACTAATCAGTTAGCCTATGAAAAATGGGGCACTCCAGAAGAGGTGGAGTGTGGAAGTTCAAAGAAGGAGAATGAGTTAAAACTTTCATAGTGGGCATCATCATAACATGCAGTGTAAGGTGTTGTGGCCTGCATGCCTTAGTGTGGTGGAGATGGCAGGATGACAACCACCAGTGGTACAAATGATGGGTGAAGATGAGGGTTACCATTTTTGAAAGGGATGGTGCAAGTAATGCAAATATGAATTCTGTAAAGGTCTCACTCCTTTATCGGACTGCAGTATGTTTGTTGCTTAGTTGGCTACTACAAGTAATTATTGTAGAAACATCATTGTGTAGACTCTGGTGGGCATCATAGGGTCACTGTTAAAAGCTACTTCTACTGTAGTTGATCTTGGAGGCTCAACTCTCACAGATTAAAGTAGGCTCAGACCCTTACTTGGGAGTAGGTTAAAGTAACCCATAATTTTATATTGGACTCCAAAGGTTTGTTGTAAAATAATAAGATCTTGGTTTTAGTGCAGCACAAATGTGATTCAGCGGCATAACAGCTCTGAAGAATATAGAATTACATGTAGATGAGAAGTCTAGTTTGTACTTTGAAGTGAACTGCTAAATAAATGTGTGAGAAACCCCCTTGAAATAGGCCTGAGTGGATGACTGTAGGGAGCTGAGCACAGGACAAAGGGTCAGTCAATCCTAGAGGGATGTCATTGGAGCTGGGCTTGGGACTCTGATAGTAGACTTGTCTGAGTGGAACACTGTAGGGATTCTGTTGCAAAATACCTACGGGGGGGGTGCTACATTTGACAAGTAATGGGGGAAGAAAGTGAATCTGGGAGCTCTTAGGTGGCTGGCCTGGAGGCTGGGACCATGGAAAAAAGGGCAGAAAGAGTAAGGAGGCAGACAACTAATATCTCACTGGAGAGTGTGTTGCAAATAACATCCAGGAGAGGCATGGAAAGCTATCGTGAGCCTCTTGTACTTTGGGATTTTGGGAAAATGGTTTTATCATGAGGATTCTGTGATGTGTTGGACTGGACGTTGAAAAAAATGTGCATCTTTCACAGAGGGAAGAAAATGGAAATGGAGGCAGACGTAGCTGTTGTGGTGCTGTTGTATCCAGGGGATGGTATTGGGGGGCAGGGAGTAGGCCTTTTCACTGAGGAAACCTTCAAAATACTCTTCTTAATGGAAAATAAAAAAGGCACCTTAAACTTGCTATGGGGTCAGTTAAGAGGGAAAGTGTGTTCAAGTGTCAGTGGTCCTCTGCTGAGGATACCTAACTCCTGCATTGCTATGTGTAGTGCAGCGGTTCTCAACCACAGTGTCAGGACATATTACTGTGTTGCCACACAGTGGTAAATGTGTCACAGAGAGCTGGGGAGGTGGCTGGATTTGGCTTGAGGGGAGTGGGTGGGTGCAGAGGTGGCCTTATGCAATTGGGGCCACTAGGCGAGGGCCCATTGTAGGGCCCCCTAAAGGGCCCACTATCGGCCCCCACTGCTGCCCTCCCCCCGGCCCTAGTTCCCCCTGAACCCCACACCACTCCCCAGGACTCCCTGTTTGTTTTGCTGAACCGAACTAACATGACTATCCCTTTGGACCTTGTAAATTATTCTTGGCTATGATATTTTTAAAGATCTTCCCATCATGAAGCTTGTAAGTTGATCATCTTTCACTTAACATAAAGGAGCTAATGTTGAACTACAAAGTTAAAATGAACATTTAAATTTTTTTTTAAAGTTTGAGCGTTAATTAATAAATAAATAGCGGTAACATTAATGATGGCTCAAAAATAACTAAAATACCACATTTAAAATTTTTGGCAGTCAAATTGTATACATTTTTCATATAGGCTTAGGTTTATGTGACCTAGACATTTCATACAAATAAGCATAATAAATAAAAAGGTTTCTAGTGTGTAGCTATAAATGAAAAACACCAAATTTCAATGAAATTCTCTGAAGTACTCAAGTTTGTAAGAATCTGGCCCCCTCAAAAATTTTGAATAGTAAGTACAGAAGAAGCTAAAAAATTACTTACCAAAAGAAAGACATACAGCACAGACATCACACACAGTTGTAATTATTGCCCAAGGGCAGCACTGTATTTATATGTAGCAGCCTATATGGACCTCCCTGGTAACCTGAGCTAACCAAAGCCAAAGTAAAAATTGTCACAAAGTCAAAGGAAAAGGCAAAAGAACAGGTAAAAAAAGAAAAGGAGAAGGCAATATTTCCACAAAATTAAAAAATGGCAGAATAAATGGCCACACAGAGGAATTAAAAGCTGAAGCCTCTGGAAAAGTTTCTGCTATTGTGCTGTCTATTGCTTGCTCCTGCTTTTTTAGCATGCCAATGTGGAGGTGATGGTCAGATAATGGTGAAATCTGCAATTCATATGAAGCACAGATCCTAATGATAGCATGCCTTGATGAGCCAAGACTGGAAACTACTTAGGCTTCCAGCCCTACTAGCTCTGCTAGATGGGAACAATTTCTATATTTTTCTATATTTTCATTTCTGTCCACCAAGTTGAGGAGGGGGCCCCTTATTTCTTGGGGCCTTAGGTGGCCGTCTGCTTCACCTACCCCAAAAGCCGCCACTGGGTGTACCCATAGGGCAGGGGTCTCAAACACGTGGCCCGTGGGCCACATGCGGCCCCTAAAGCTATATCCTGAGGCCCACAACAACGCTATTGTTACCAGTATTTGCAATATTGTTGTATGAAAAGGTTTCAGTGGTGCAGCCCTCAGGCTAACGTACTAGTCCTCATGTGGGCCTTGTGGTGATTTGAGTTTGAGAGCCCTGCCATAGGGTGACAACATGCCATCAAGTGTGTCCTGATCTATAAAGTATTTAGAACAGCTAGTCTAGGGAATATCACCTCAAATAACCTAGCAGTGAGAAACTGCAAGAGTGAAACTTTCAGGTCTCTTAACTACTGTATGACAAAAACTCCTTTTAAGGGACAGAGGCTGAAAAGCAGAGCCTGAAAGTCTCTTTCTGACGCCTGTAACTGTAGAATTAAATACATGAGGGGGTTAGTGCAAAACATAGCCATCCACTTAAGTGATGTTACAATGTAAGGTCAGATCCTCACCTGATGTAAATGGTTGCAGATCTGATTACTTCAATAATGTATGCTTATCTACATTAATTATGGATCTGACATACAAATATATTGTTCCATAGATTCCACTGGATTCCAACGTATTTTAGGGTACAAATGAATATCAGTTCTTTTAATTGTTAAATCTTTTTATTATTTGTGTGCTGGTGGAACCCCATTTTGTTACTGAACCTGACAAAATGAGGCCACCGTTTAACATCCTCCCAACATAAAGAGGTTGCAGAGGATGCACATAGGAATTGTCGAGTAACTGGAGGTGTCACTGTTAAACGTTGTTAGATGTTTCCCATCTGATGCTGAGGATGCTGTCCCATGTTACCCAGGGCCATATGCAGTAACTCTCTTGTCTCCCGAGTAGTCGCACTAGGTGGTGCCAGGGTTGAATCTGATTTCAGGAAATTTCACTCAGGCTCTAACATCCTAGAAATTCCAGTGAGCTGCCTACTTGTTGTACCCCACACTGTCATTATTTTTGAACAATCAGCAGTTACAGGAGCCTGATCCTATGAACACTGTTGATTTTATACTCTCCATTGCTGTTTTAGATGAGTATGACTGGTTGCAATAAATCTTCTGAGTGTCCCCACAAAAACCTCTCACTTTGGGAGATGTAGTCAGTAAAGTAGCCCTTCCCAAGGCAGAGTTCTGCTGCTGAGGAATGTGCTGTTAATTCAGAGAGACAGCAGTTCAGAAGAGATCATAAGCATCACAAACATTTTTTCTCTACAACTTCCAGGCACAAGATTTCTTGGAATCCAAGTTCAATGGTTAAATATAGTTGTGTTATTTTGAAATCATTTTTCTCTAAGGTTGTTTTAAGAAATCTGATGCAGAGAACTTTTGTGTCTTAGTTGGTTAGACATTATTCTTCCCTGGACTTTGTTCTTCAGTACATTTGTGTTTAAATGTTACAACTGTTTGGTGTTTCTATAGTAACAAATGGGCATCTCTTGGCTTTTGCCTGGTATTTTTCAGTACAGCCGTATGTTAGTGTGAAAGGGAAAGCCTTACCTGGATTAGTGCCAGACTCTACTATGGCAGCCACGAGCTTAACTCCTTGAACTGCATGCTGAGACACTTTGCTGAATATTGAGCATGGGAATGTCTAACACTGTAATAAAAAAAAAAAAGAGCCCCTTGGCTCTCACTTGGAAAGAGCACATGATGTTTTCTTCCAAAGGGGTAGCTGTGTTAGTCCAGTCTGGCAAAACAATCAAGGAGTCCTGTGGCACATAAGGACTAACAAATTTATTTTGCATGTGGGCCTTTGTGGGAGAAAATCCCACTTTGTTAGATGCTTTGAAGATGGGGGAATTTACAGAATGGGAGGCAAATAAATACAGGGAAGTGTAAGTGATGGGATCAGGTCATACTGAAACAGCAAATCAAAGCAGTTACTAAGATTCAAACACTGGGAAACAGCGCATAGAGGAAGGTGAGGTCAAGTCACCTGTTGTAATGGGAGAAGAAACCATAGTCACGATTTAATCCTGCTTTCACACAATTGAATTTGCATATCAGTTTCAGTTCTGCTGTTTCTCTTTGAAGTCTTGATGTCCAATAGACTTGCTTGAGCACAGTTGTTAACACACCATCAACACAGTGGTTAGATCCAAAGGGGTAGCTGTGTTAGTCTAGTTCAGTAAAACCAAGAAACAAGGAGCCCCGTGGCACTTAAAGACTAACAAATTAGGAAGACTGAAGTGCTCAGCAACTGATTTTTGAGTGTTGTGGTTTCTGATGTCAGTTTTTTGCCCATTTATTCTTTTGCACAGAGATTGTCCTATTTGTCCAATGTATAAGATGAGGGAGCATTTCTAGGACATGATGGCATAAATCAAATTGATGGATGAGCAGGTGAATGAGCCCTTGATGGAGTAGTTGCATTGATTAGGTCCTGTGATGGTGTCTTTTGTGCAGATATGCGGACGAAGTTGGCAGCGTGGTTTGCTGCTCAGAAGTGCCTGCTTTAATGTTTCTCTTGTTAGTTCTGTAGTTGCTGGTATCTGTTTAAGGTTAGGGGGATGTCTGTAGGCAAGAAGAGATCTGCCATCTGCCTCCCAAGGCTTGAGAGAGTGAGCGATCATCTTATAGAATCAGTACAACAGGTGATTTGAACCCACCTTCCTCTATGTGCTGGTTCCCATTGTTTGAATCTTAACAACTGCTTCGATTAGTAGTTTCAGCATGACTTGATTCATGACTTACACTTCCCTGCATTTGTTTTCCTCCCATTCTATAAATTCCCACATCTTCAAAGCGTCTTACAAAGTGGTATTTTCTCCCATGAAAGCTCATGCAATAAATAAATTTATTAGTCTTTAAGTGCCACAGGACTCCTTGCTTGTTTAGGATGCTTTCTGTTGTCTCTTGTCCTAAAATAAAGCATAGCTGAAGTGTGCATGAGCTTCTGCATCTTGTTTTATAGAAAAGAGGACTTTTTGGAATAGTCCACCAAGGGATAAATATGTGCTTGACATATGTCAAACTCCTGGTGGTTGTTTTAATGTGCAGCAGATGAGACTTTTTTTTCCCCCCATCAGTGAAAGTGATTCACATTTTGATGACTGTGATTTGATTCCATGACTGCTTGGTTGATTTTAAAAATTGATTCTTTAGTGCAACCAGAAAAATGAAACAAAGAAAATGAATTAAATTTAACAATACAAGATTTAATAGCATACTAGCATTTTGACATAAACCAAAAAAAGAAAAAGAACAGCAGAGATGAGGCACCACTTAACTCTCCTTATGGGGTGTGTCCACACTTATAAATTATTTCTAATTAAGGAGCCCTAATTTGAAATAACCCAATCCCTGACCATGGAGGCATTTCATTAGGTTGAATTAAGCTTTTCCTTAATTCAAAATAAAGAAGTGCTAAATCAACTTAATAAAACCTCCTTTTACTTCAAATTAATTCTTAATTCAAAATTATTAATTTAAAGTAACCCTATTTTAGCTGGGGAGTAGGATTACTTTGAATTAAATGGGATTCCTGGCTGGGGACAAGAGAGCCCCGCCTGGCTCCCTGGCAGAAGGGAGCTGCGCAAGCTCCTGTGGCTTCCTTCTCTCCAGACCCACAATTCCCAGAAAGAAGGGAGCATGGCTCCCTTCTCCCTGGAATGCTGTGGTTCTCCAGGAGAAGGAGCCTCCTGGATTCCCTGGGCAGTGCTCTCTTCCCTGGGGCTTCCCTGTCCTGGAAGCTGCTAGTGGCTGTCTTCCCCGGTGCTTTCCAGATAGGTAGCTTCCTGGTAGTGCCAGGGAAGACAGCATCCTGCGCTCCCCAGATAGGAGAGTCCCCAGCTGGCGATTGCTTTCCCATCTGCTGGCAAGATCCCCTGCGGGGTGCCTTTTCTGCTGGCTGGCATGCCTGATCTGGCCCCCACCCCATCTCTGCAGGTTGTGAGGGCTAGGAGCCAGCTGGGAGCCTGGTCAATTTCACAGGCTTGTGCCCTGGCCAGGCAGCTGGGAGCCTGGTCAATTTCACAGGCTTGGCGTCTGTGAAATTGACCAGGCTCCAAGCTGCTTGCCTTGCAGTGCAAGCAGCTCAGAGACTAGTCAATTTCATGGACACCAAGCCTGTGAAATTGACCAGGCTTTGAGCCACTTGCATCGCAGCACAAGCAGCTCAGAGCCAGATCAGGTTCCCAACTGGTTCTAGCCCTCACAGCCTGCAGAGAGGGACTGGGGGCCAGATTGGGCATGCCAGCCAGCAGAGAAAGCACCCTGCAGGGGCTCCTGCTGGCCTGACAGGGATGGCAAATGCTAGCCGGGGACTCTCCTATCCGGGGAGCACCAGGGAAGACAGCCACCAGTGGCTGCCGGGACAGGGGAGCACCAGGGAATAAAGCACCGGTGGCTCTCTTCCCCAAAAGCCCAGGAGGGTCCCATCACCAGGGAGTGCTGGTGTCTCTCTTGCGCAGTGGTCCCCAGACAGGGGAACCCCTGCAGCCGCTTCTCCAGGGGTCTCTGCACAGGGATGCCCTGGCAGCTGCTCCTCTGGGGCTCCGTTGTTCCCATGGAGCCCTGATGGCTCCCTTTTTGCTGGCAAGCCGCAGCTCAGCAGGAAATAAATTGCAGCTTCCTGGCAGAAGGGAGCTGCTGGGGCTCTGCAGACAGGGGAGATCCAGGAAAGAGAGCCAGTTTCTTCAGGGCTCCTCTGTGGGAAGTGGGGGTCTCCCTGGACAGGGAAGCCCTGGCCCCTTCACCAGGGTTTCCTCTTCTGGGGAGCCCCACTCCCTTCTCCCAGGGAACTGTGTCTACATGGCAAGACGGGAGCCACAGATCTGGGAAAAGGGAGCTGCAGCTACCTGGTTGGCAGGGAGCCAGGACTCCCTTTGTCCCCAGGAGCTGTGGCTCCCCTAGCCCGGAGAGCCGCAGGTCTCCCAGTTTGAGTTAGAGAGTCTAATGTAGTGTAGTTAAGCCTCTCTAGTTTGAATTAATAACTTAAATTTAATATTGAAGTACTTATTTCAAATTAACTAATTCAAAATAACTCTGTAAGTGTAGACATAGCCATTGGGTCTACATATTATAGCATATCTGTTATATAAAATGGCCTAATAGTCACAGCAGATACTATGAAGTTCAGTGTGATTTTGCTTGCTTGTATCAAGGTTGAATTTGGTCACAGCAGTGGAAATTGTGCTCCAGCTGAACCGTGCACAGAGTGAATTAGGGGCAGATCCTTAACCATAAATTACATGTCTTAGGGTCCTCGACATTATTTGCACTTGATCTTTATAGTAGAGGCTTTTTTCAAGCCTCCTTGCAGGGAGGAGAAAGATGAAAGGCTAGTAGTGACTCAGTCAGATGGGAAATAAATTTTAGCTGTAGTTGATATCCCCTTATAGGATTCATTCATTCATTACCTTTCTGAGCCCCAGCAATATGATTTCTTTGTAGGTTTCCTAAATGGGATAGATCTGAATAACATAGGTTTTAAGTATATGTTGACAGCAAGAAGTACCCGCTTATGTTTATACAGTTAGTTCCTGCTTTCAGAATTCCAAATTGTGGCTTTACTTTCTAAACAGAAACTCTGGGTTTTTTTAAATTCATAAGAAGAAATGTACAGTGAGGTACGTCATGAAACTCTTCATATTAAATCAGACTGTGACAAAGATTTTGTGTCATGTTTATGATTTAGTAGCTGAAGCTGTTTATACAACTGTTTCTTTTGCCACCTAGGCTTCTGCCTCTATTTGAATATACCTCTATTTATAGAATATCTAGTACTAAGCTTTTCACACTCAAATATACAAGTCGGTCGTACTTCTAACAAAAGATGATCCAATCCACAGAAATTAGCTTTCACCACTGTTGAATTGCCTGTTTGTCGATCTTTGATTTCAAGCTTCTGCTGAGGTACTATATCTCTGTAAGTATGTTTAGTTTGGTTATTTTAAGTAATTAAATAGTGTTGTTCTAAAGCTACTGTGATATATGTCGAGGACATATTATTTTCTGGTTTTTAGCTGGAATTATTTTTATAAATCCTTTATCTAATATGCTTACTTTGGACTAACCTGTGCCTTTGTCCAGGCTTGTGCATTTATAGTGGAGACTGAGAAGTAAGATGCCCCATTCTCCAGTGAGATTGTGTGGGATCTGGTTTCTGGGTTCAGGCACAGGAAGGCGAGCCACGGACTGTATACCCAAAGTGATCTCTCTTCTACCACCCCAGCAAGTTGGTACAGAATATATGGAGCCATGGCCTCCATCCCCTTTGCCCTTCCATGTTGGCCAGCCGTGATGGAGAGGCTATGCTGTGTCACAGTACATTCCTTCTCTCTGGCCTCCTTGGAAGAGAGGAACTACATTCTTCAGAGAGGTGTAATGGATGGAGCTACCCCAATTTACTTCTGTTAAGGATCTGACCCATGAGGTACTTTTCTTGTTTGAAGTTAGTCCATACTTGCTAAACTACTAATTTTGAAAATAAAATAGGCAATTTATTTATATAAAGAAAGTGACCCAAAGCAGCATGCAATCAGAAAATGTTTTTCAGAGGAAACAATTCTAAAGGCAGTAGAAGTGCTTCATGTGATTATTATTGTTCTTTCTTTCAGGGTTTGATTTCAGAATTAATTGTTAACATTCAACTTATAGTTTGATATACAGAATCCTTCAGTACCTGAGTTCCTGTATGCAGCTGAAAAACAGTGTGTACAATAACCAGTATCTCCTCTTTCCGTGCTTTCTGCAGGCTTGTAAATAATTAAGGGATGGTAGTTCTTAGAGTGATTATCCTTAAGAATTCTTCTTCACTTGTACATGTACCCTAGAACAGACTTCTTTTACCCCATTGTCCATTGGGGCTGCGTCTCCACCCTGGAAATCCTGGTGGCCCCCCCAGTTGCACCTTCCTAGGGCATAAAGGGTAGAGCAAACAGAAATGATCCTCAATTCCTTCTTATCATGCATGGCAGTGAAATGAAGCCTCTACATTGTTCCCCTGGTGCACCATGCAATCTCTTGTTAGAATAATTAGTGATCATTAACCCATGGTCACTATAGTTAGTATAATGTTAGTTGTTTGTACCATTCCCACTACAAGGGGGATAAAAAACAGCAGCAGCAAACTTTTCTAATAGATTTGGGATTGTTTCTGATATTCAGCTATGGTTGACTTTTGTTTTGATCTGAAAGCTGAGAAGAGTTAGAGGTCTTATACACATGAAAACAGTGACACAAAGGTCTACGTAGACACTGATTTACTTGGTTTCTTGGAAAAAATTGAAAAGTATTCATTCTGAAGTTGGAAGTTTATTGATCAAATTCAAGAAAGAAGAAAACAAAATGAGCATTTATACTGAAATGGAAACTGAGTATGTAAAACAATTTTTTAAAAAGCATGTTAAAATCTGTTTTGTTTTTTGAAGGCAAAATATCTTCTTTTCCACTGACACATCATTCTTTGATGAAGAGGAAAGGATTAATTTCACTCTCATTCTTGCTGTGCGAAGTGCATTTGCTTCTGTATTTCTAACAGACACAAGGTGGAGGAAAGACAGTGTAGAACTGATAGGGGAAATATGACTTTTGTTGATGTTCTTGGAACACTGGCTGGCTGATCAGTAGTGAATGGAAGCTTTAGGCTGGCAAGCTGGCCATGTGGCCTATTGTTTAGATCCAGGCTCACTTTTACAGTCAAGGATGTCATCGGACTGAGTCCTTTCTCCTCAGACAAGGCTGGGCTAGATGGGGTAATGCATGTAATGCGAGCGGTTTCAAAATTTGTTGAAAAGCCAAGAGAAAGAGAGGTTCTTCTTCAAGCACTGCTCGGATACATTCAGTAATAAGTTTATCTGTGCCAGAGCGCATGACTGGTTGGAACTTTTTGCCTAGCCTATCAGAAGAGGGCAGGTGGCCACCACCCCCTGCACCACCCCGTGGCTATACATGTGGCCGCCGCCCGGCCCCTCCACAGTTTCATTTCTTCCACCTCAGTGTCGATTGTGGATCTGCCTGCTTGTTGTGTTTCCAAGCAGCCTGTCTTCCTTGTTTTCACTTTATGAGCCTTTCGCCCAATTGGGAACACCTATTCATGGACCTAGTTCCACTGAAGAAGGTTCCCCCTCTCGAGCCGGAACATCGATATCACATTCCTACATTGTCCACCTTGCCGGGGTTTAAACCCTGCACTGAATGTGGCCAGACCTTCTCATGGGTCAGCCCCCACGAGAAGTGCCTCCGGTGCCTGGGTGAAAGCCATGTGGTCACTGCTTGCTCCATTTGTTTGTCCTTTAACCCAAGGACAATCAAAGACAGGGAGCAAAGGCACTATGCCTTGGCCTCCGAACAGGCTTGGCACTCTTCCCCCGAGGCTTTGGGGTCTCCTGCGGCACTGCATGCCAGCTTAGCACCGGAGCCCCTCTGGCATCATGCCAGTAGGAGATGCAGGAGCAGCTCGGTACCGATGCTGGTACCATGGTGCCGGCACTGCTCCATGTCTTCGACGTGGGACTCCCTATGGAACCGGGCAGGGTCAGTGCCAATCCCTATGACTCCAGAGGCAGTCAAGGCAGCAAGGCCACTCCTCTTACTGCCTACACCTCCCTCTCCCATGCCTTTTAGAGGGGGAAAACCAGCCTTCATTTCAAACGTCTGGGGGCAGCGTAAATGGCACCATACGCCTTCTCTGCTGTTGGGGCAGGGCTCCCCAACACCCACTACCTTGAACCCCGGTACCATTGAGTGGTCTCCTTGGCGCCATATCACCCTGCTGCCCCCGATACCGTCCTGAGACGCTCCCCCCCCCAGCCCAGGGGAAGGGGCCTCAAAGGGCTCCAAATGGCCCTGGCGCCGACCTTCGGCACTGTTGCCTTTTTGGTACTGCCCCCATGAATCGTCCCCACAAGAAATCACCGCGCCCACATCGGTACTGTCCCACTCAGCACTGGTCAGGGTTCTAAACCTGGTGCCATGCTCTTACACGGGGGACCTATCGGCCCATTTTGACCTCCTGCACTGTGTCTCAGCCCACATGGGAATGGAGGTCCAGTCCTCCAAAGGGCCCACAGGCACTTTATTCAGGCCAGTGTTCTCTTTGGCAGAACCGGTCATGGCTCCCCTCCACCCCAGCATTTGGGACTTGGCCTCGTCTCACTGGCAGAACCCAGGCTCCATCTCCCCGGTTTCAGACACAGCGGGCCTGAAGTACAGAGTTCCAGGGTCAGAGTTCCCCTCGCTCATCCATCATCCAGTCCCACTTTGAGCGGTGGTAGAGATGGCCTTAGGGCTGGGGCAGGCTCCTCGCGATCCCCTCCCAACATCGAGGGACACAAAAGAGTTAGAGTTACTGGGCCGGAAGGTATGTTCCTCCTCGGCCTTCCAGTTACGTGTTGCAAATAACCAGGCCCTGGTGCAGATATATGTTGGCTGTTTGGGAGTCAATAAATAAATTTAGACATCTACTCCCACAAGAGGCGAGGGAAGAGTATGATGCCTTCCTTGAGGAGGGTAAGAAAGCCTCCCAGGACCTCCTCCTGTCGGCCTGGGATGCAGTGGATATGGCAGCCCGCACTATGGCCTCGCCTGTAACCCTGCACCATGCAGCGTGGCTACGAGAAGCTAGAGTGCCCTCAGCCTCCCAACAGGTGGCCCTTGACCTTCCCTTTGGGGATGATGCCCTCTTCCCACCAGAGACCTCTGCTGTCTTGGGTACCGCTTGTGAACCCCGGGGGGGATTAAAATATCTGGGCCTTCTTCCCGCAGGGCCTCTTCCACGTCCCCCAGCCCCATTAGGCCGAGTAGTAAACCGACCCCCCCTCCGCCCCCGCAACAGCTGCTGGTGAGGACTTAATCCCCATCACCGCAACTTCAGTTCAAAATCCAGATGGGGGACCTTCCTGTCAAGGTCCCTCTCCCGCAACGCCAGGGAGGGATCCTGACCTGCTAATCAGCGGTATTGGCTATAACCAGTCAGACTGCTTGCCAGTCACATTCCTCAAAATCTCTGCCCTGTGGAGTGCCCACTGACTTGGGATCCTTCCTATGAGCTGACAAACAGTCCGCCCTCTTTCTCTCTCAGGCAGGGCCTAGGTTTAACTCGGGGCCATATTCAGACCCTCTCTATTGCTCCTAATACTTCCAATAACTGAGAGGACTCGACCCTCTGGTTATCCAAGCCTCCACTACTAGCTGAGCAGATAGAATGGAGGTCTGTGGCAACCCCTAGCTAATGGGTCTGACTCCAACCCAAGGCCCCCTCTCCCCCGCTTCCTTTTGCACTGCCTCCTTTGCCCTCTCCGGGACATATAAGGCGTTCATGGAGCACACTCCAAACATCGAAGAGTGTACTGTCTCATCTATGCCCATTCCCAACCAGACTGGTTCTCCCTGTAGGTGCCATTCCCATATCGGAGAGTTGCGCTCACACATGCTCCCCCGTGGGCAAGGTCTTATCTTCCTATCTTTTGAAACAGAGGTTCAGGAGACCCTTTGTTGGCAGGGACCTCCCTCTTTTCGGTCCCCTCTTCCCGGAGGGCGCTCGCTTCCCTATCCACAGGGTTGGGGGGAGCCCTCCACCCTCCTTATACGCTGCCCTAACCAACCCTTCTCCTGTGTCACCAGCGGGAATTAGCGGGTGCTCAAATACAGCTCGCGTTCAAATGATCCCCAACCAGGGATCCAAGGTATATGCTTCCAGCTAGGTGGTACTTCAACCCCTCCTGAACCCATGGTGCAGGCAAACCATCCCTGCCTGCCAAGTACCGGACGCAAATGTCAGAGCTTGGCCACCAGGCGCAAACGCTTGGCCAGTCGCTCGTGGTTTCCATTGGGGAGATGAACCCTCTGGTATTCACTACCACCAACTGGTCCACAGGTTGGGTGAGCACGCTTGAGAGAGGTCACACTGGCTGGAGCCTCTACCTTATTTACCCTACCATCCTTTTCCCCATATGGGAAAGAGGCTACGTTAACGAACAATGAATCACATCCCCCTGGCTTGCAATCATTGCTAGCCGGGAGGTGACCTAAAGTCAGAACCCCTGTATACAGGATTTGTCCCTGACAAAGTGGACCTCTGCCACTTCCCTTTCTCTCTCTTTCTCTAAGGTGGCCGCTCCTTTCCACTTAAATCAGGAGATCCTCAGGACGTGGAGAACTAGAGATGATATAATAATATCAACCGGACCCCACCCCTTTGCCATTCGATCAAAGGTGGAGAAACGCATCTCTCTGCCTTCCTCGCTATGCCCACAGTCACCACTCCGTCCCACTGTGATGGTTTGGAGACCATCCCTGCAGGTGGGGTACGAGCCTGGGCCCAGTCATCATTTCTCAGAGCTTTATCCAGTGGTGCCTCTAATGTAGCTCACCTTCCGGGGACGGCCATAGTGCTGTGGTTACCCCCACCCTAGCTCCTGGACACTATCGCTTAGGAGTCCCTCAGGTACAGCTCCTTCTTCCTCACCACGTTCCAAAGATCTCCTAGCCTTAGTAGTTGCGACTTGGCAATTATACCCCTGTCCTAAGTCAGTACTAAGTTCCTTCTCACTCAATAGAGCCTAAAGTTAAACCCACGCCGAAATTTCTAACAGTGACCCAGAATTCAGGAACTAGCTGACCTATGATAGAATTCACCTTCCTGGGTAAGATCTAATAACAACGATAGAAGGTTCATAGAGGACACTTCAAATAAACCGCAAGTGTCTTAAAGAGAGACGGCCAGGTATGCCCCATTGGGGTGGCGTACCCTCGCTCCGCTCCTGTCGGAGGAAACTCCTTCTTCCTCCCTTACATCCCGATTCTCCCTCATGGCCCCTTCTCATAGGGAGCCTCAAACCTGATACACACCCCTGTCAGTGCCATATTGGAGTAGGTCTTTCCCTGCGATACAAGGTCACATAGGCCAAAGTGAGTTTGGTCACGTAGGCTGCAGTGACTGGCATCTGGGGCTCTCGGGGCACATGAGCCTACCCCTTGGGCTTCACCTTCATTGTGACAGCTCCTTGCTCCTTATATTCCTTCGGCCATTTGCCAGATGCCAAATCCAAATAGTAATAGTAATAACGAAATAATATCAATAAGGCAAAAAAAAAAAGTGTGTGGGGGGGAATAGCAATAATACCATTTCCTTGTGTCTCCACAATGTTACGGATGCTGACAGTCCACCTCAAAAAGGGACCATCACGGTGTCATCGGTAAGCTCACGTAGGCCTGGGGTATACTTTTCAGGCCTATAGAAAGTCCCACCTGTGTCTATCTTATCTAGTGCTGTAGTGTGGGTCAAGCACCTGGCTTTCCCCATGCTGGTCTGAGTGCATGACTTATAAGTGTGCTGTATGAGATTGTCAGCTGTCATCTTCGGTCTTTCACGTTCCACCTTAAACTAGGATGAAATAAACTCTCCTAGATCCTTCCCACCCTGTTCGTGGTAGCCTATCCTTGCTGTGGGACACTGAGTGCACCAGATTCACATACTTGTCTGGCCCATGGCCTGCATGTACTTTACATGCCGGATTGAGGGAAAGATGGTCTCCCTCCCTTCCACCGCTTCTTGCAGTGTCTGGTAACTACCATGGCCAGCCTGGCAATCCTAAGGCCTTGTGAACTCCCTTATAGATATTACACCAACACATACTGCTGCCAGAACACTCAATCCTCTGGCCTCCACACGCCTCTGCCAATACCCTCCCAGGTAGAGCAATTACAGACGCATTCTTCGACCATAGCCATGATGCGTTTGTCCCACACTTATGCATAGGGTGACCTTAGGCCGTCCTGTCCGCGCACACCAATTGGTGTTCAGACAAACTGGGCCTACTTCTCTCCACTGGGTTAGTTCCTACAATCCCAGGGCTCTCTTGCCTGAATCAGGGTCCTTAGGTCAATTTCTTAGACCCCTCAAGGACCTTGCTCGTTGGACAACTACCCATGTTGGAGGTATGCTGTGCTGAAGGCAGTAGAGCCAACTCCACCCGCTATCCATCAGCATGGCTAGCAGTCACCTATTAATGAATGTATCTGAGCAGTGCTCGAAGAAGAATGGTGGGTTACTTACCAGTAACTGTCCTTCTTCAAGATGGACTGCTCGGATTCATTCACAACCCTCACCCCGTCTCTGCATTTGGAGTTGGTGACTCCTAGGAACTGGGGAGGGGCCAGGCAGCGGCCACATATATAGCCACGGGGGGGGGGGGGGGCGCCTGCCCTCTTCTGACAGGATAGGGCAAAAAGTTTGAACCAATCGTGCGCTCCGGCACAGATACACCTATTACTGAATGAATCCGAGCAGCCCATCTCAGAGAAGGATGGTTACTGGTAAGTAACCCACCGTTACCTGGAAAACAATTGTGCAGTGGATAGTAATGTAAAATGGGCAGGGTGACTGAGTGGGGTCTTATGCTCCTCTGCAGTGGTAACAGTTAAGTATGCCCACCAAAGATTTCCAGATTGATGACTGGATGCCATGAAGATATGACAACTTTCAGGGGTAACAAAGTTCCTGGAATAAGAGCCAGGCCTGTTGGCGTTCCCGTCTAGAAGAGAAATCTTCAGTCCAGTCTGTTCCTTCTGTTTGGGGACAGGGAAGAGGAGACAAGTTGAGGCTAGATGTGATGAACTCAGCTGGAAAGCTTTGATTTTTTTTTTTTTTTTAAATCTCCTTTTAAGAACCCCAAAAGGTTTTTGTTGGGGTGGCATAAGTAATCTCCTCATTATTTCATTGAATTAAATCTATTTCCATAAGGCCAAATTTGTATAGGTAACTATTAAATCCAGTCTCAACATAGTCTTTTGCCCATGTCAGTCAACCCTTTTGTTTGGACTAATTCAATCTCTCTGTCTGGTTTTTTTGCACCTGTTTATAATGTTGGTTTTCTTTTTTTTTTAAGAATAATTTGACCTACTTTTCATGGTTATTTTTCCAAGTAGGCAAAAGTTTTAGACCATTTGTCACAACAATCCCTGGGATTTAAAATTTGCCTCTCTTGAAGGCTGCTATCAGATGAGTGATGGGCACTCTAAGTGCCTCTTTTTTCTGGGTACAGGGCACATTCCTGACATATGTTAAATTGTTGTTGTTTCTTCTCCAAGAAACCACAAAGTGTGGGAGGCCTTCTTCAGGGTCTTTCAGCTGGAATACTCAGGAGCCAGGGAGTTCATTCCAGTTTTGCTCTCATGGGCACTGTGATCATGTAGGTCCACTCCACTAGTCCTGTTAATATTGAGTCTCCTAAGGAACATCAGTCATGATTCAGCTTCAGTGATCATGATAACCCCAGACACTTCTGATGACAAGTTCCAAAGGGGTAGACCTATTAGTCTAGTTCAGCAAAACAAACAAGGAGCCTGATGGCACTTGTTAGTTTTAGATGTGCCACCAGACTCTTTGTTTGTTTTCCAGACACTTCTGATATTTGGAGCTGGTGAAACTGTCTCCTGACAGACTCTGATCACACTACCTGCTGTACCCTACAGAGTTTAGTAAAATGGTTATCAGACTGTATACCTGGATTTGTTACCACTACATCAGACAGTCTAGCTGAATAGTTAGATATCACTGAAAAAAGCTGTTCATGTCCCAACGTTGGCACATAGCAGAAAAGCCTCTACTGTATTGGGTTATGCTGTTATCCAGCAAAGTGCAAGAGATTTTTTAATTCAATATTTTAAAATTATTTTAATGTATTTATAATTTCTATTTATTTTTATTATATTTTATCTTTATCACTTGTCTCTCTTGGATGCATCTGTTTCTGCTATTCTGAAACATCCGCTAACCTCAAAATATTATAGCCTGTCTATCAGTTCCCTAAGGATACATTCAGCATCAGCAGCTGTACATCGTCTTCCTACGCAGGGCTGTATTATATTTTCCCATCCTATAGTTGCTAGATTGCTCAAACTTCTCATTCAGATCTTTCTTTATTCTGGGAGCCACCACCTTCCTAGGACCTCTACAGTGTTATCTGGCTTAATGATACCTCCCTTTGAGCACCCAGCAACTTTCTCTTTTTAGTTTATGAAGGCTATGAACAGTGTCTTTTTGGTAGCCATAACATCATATTGGGGAATCCCAAGCCTTATGGTTGGTTCCTTTTGTGTAGTGTTCCATGAAGATAAAGTGATTCTTATGCCTCACCTCAAGTTTCTGCCTGTGATTATTTCTGAATTTCATTTAAATCATTTGGTTCACCTTCTAGTTTCTTCCCCCGACCCTCTCAAAACCAAGAAAAGCTAAATTTCAATCTTTTAACACGGTTAAAGGTTTTACATACTTCTAGGACAAGAAAAGGCCTCTCAGGAGCTCCTCCAGACTCTGTGTAGCCTTTGCAGATAGGATTATGGCTCAAGTCACTTCCATCAAAGGTTGTCTTCATGGATATTTAAATGTATTAGATCCTCTTATGGGATAGCCAGATTAGATCCATCTGTGCTGATTAGCAATCATCCCATCACAGTTCAAATAGCTTCTGTGGCTGTTTTAAGAAGCATTTCTTTTTCAGAAATTTGCTGGACAGTTTCACGGGGATCGGCCCACATTGTTACCCAGCACTATTTCTTAACCATGATTTAGGATCAGATGCCCACTTTCATACAGCTGTCCTACATTCCTTGTTTAAATAGGACTCCTACCATCTTCGGAGGTGGTTGCTTGCTAGTAATCAGGGGTATGTCTACATGGGAGGCTCTGTTAAGTCAACTTAACAAGGTCGACTTTAAGTCGACTTAAAGTTGACTTTGTTAAATCAACTTAGAGTGTCCACACTGAAAATTCCTGTTGGCTGCCTGTGTTCACACTGGCAGGTGCGAGGTTAACCCATCCTGATGGCCAGGAGCTCTGGGAGGGGGCCTGGAGGCCAATTGAGTTAACTTAAGGTCTACTCTCCTTCTACACTAGCTTAAGTAGACTTAATAAGGTCTACTTAAGCGTTAAGTCGACCTTAAGTGGTACTGTTATTAAGTTGACTTAAGGAAGCGCTTAAGTTGACTTAATAAAAGCCCAGCGTGGCTGCGGGGGTCCATAGATCAACTTAAGCTTCCTTAAGTCGACCTAAGGCTCCAGTGTAGGTGTACCCCAGAGATGGAATCCATATGGGTGATCAGTTGAAGAAAAAAGTGGTTCTTTATGAGATACTAACTATAGTTCTTCAAGATGTGTTGTGCACGTGGATTCCACAATCAGTCCTTTTTCTGCTTCTGCAAAATCCTATAAACACAACATTCTGTGCTGAAAAGGGAATTGAGGTATGGATGGTTGGATAGTGCAGGGTGCAAGGACCCAATGGGCGTTGCCAGCCAAGAAGTATCTGATCTCATTTGCACAGGACACATGCTCATAATAAAGACAGAAATAGAAATAGAACCCATGTGGAATACATATCTCAAAGAACCACAGTTACTCAAAGTAAGTAGTCCTGTGGCACTTAAAGACTAACAGATTTGTTTTTCACATCAGGTTTTGTGGGAGAAAATCCCACTTCGTCAGATAGCCATTCTTTGATTTTAAAAGGGCTGTTTGCATTTGATTGACTGGAAGTCATGCTTTACTGTTATGTTCAATGGAGATTGAGTGCAGCTGCATTATGTGCTTTGGGTATTTCCTGAGACATTTTTCCTGTATTTGGACTGAATATTTAAAGCTCATGAAAGTGAGACATTGATAGGGCAAGCTAGAGTCATGCAACTTTGTTATGGCATCTCAGTCCTGACTTCCCTCCTGCTATTCCTGTCCTGAGTCCCATCTAAGCAGAGACTCACTGCCATTTGTGGAAAATTTATGTTATGAGCAAACCTCCACTATGCATTCGGTTTACAGCAGCAATTCATTTGCTCAGAACCATTCTGAATGCAGGAATGCCTTTTGAGGTGAATGGAATCTTCGATCTTGTATCACGAATCAGAGCTTTCTCTGTGGTACTTAGTGAACACGTTTCTAGTGCTGTTGGCCATATTGTGGGTGCAGCAGCAGCAGCAGCAGTGTTCAGAAAATAAAAAAATCAAATATTGATGAGGATTCGGTGCCATGTTGTGGTGATATGTTGCGGTTTAGAATAAGAAACAAGTGAGCAACACATGACTTGTGTATTCAGGCTCCATACCTTCCACTGAACAGCCTATGCAACCTGTCTGTGTCTAAGGTAACCCACCTGAAAATGTCAGCCTTAGGCCAGACTGCAAAAGGAGAGCAACATCTCCCAGAACTGGTGAGTAGTACTGAAACTAGATTTCCTGCCCAGTCACAAAAACAACCTTTATAAAATGTCAGTCTCTGGCACCCAGTTAGCAGCTTGGTCCCGTAAAGAGATAAGTTCATTAAACTGTATATCCTTTGCCAAAATATTCTCCTGATTCCCAAGGGCGTCAGCCACATTGCCAGATCAGTAAAAGTTTGAATTTACGCAAGGTAATATGCTGGCAGCCAATCCTTTAGTAACTAAAACTAAAGGTTTATTATAAAAGGAAAGAAACAAACAAGAGAGATGTTAAATGGTCAAAGCAATCAGATACATACAAATGACTTCTAAGTTCATATACACAGATTCTTAGCAGAACTGTGGAGTTTGCAGGCTTGTGCAGTTCTTCTGGTGTACGTACATCCAGTACTTGGATGGTTCTCAGTCCTTTGCTTACAGCACAGCCATTAAGTTTAAATTCAAAGGGCCAACTCTTCAAATATGTACGAATAGATGTCCTCAGAGACATGGATTTGCATTTTTGTGGGTTCATCCTTTGTAACCAAGCTTGAAAATACAGACCTGGCATCAGTCATCCTGGCTTTAGACTGTGAAAATGTTCTAGCAGTCCCAAGCTTTTTTGCTGTTAACATCCTAGAAACATTTTTGGAACATCCCCATCAAGTGGGAGTTTCTCCTACGAAAGCTTATGCAGTAAATAAATTTGTTAGCCTTTAAGTGCCATAGGACTCGTTCTTTGTTTTACTGAACTAGACTAACATGGTTGCCCCTTTGGATCAAAATATTAATTAGCCTGTCTAAATTTGAACTGTGAAGTTCCAAAGGGGCAGCCGTGTTAGTCTAGTCCAGAAAAAAACAAATAAACAAACAAAAAAAATAAATCTGTTAGTCTTTAAGTGCCACAGGACTCCTTGTTAAATTTGAGTTGGCATTTCCTATATAAAGTATAGGAAAGTTTAAGGAATAATGGAAATACAGAGATAACTTTGTCTGAAAGAAAATTGATGTGCTTTTAAGAATTATCAGTGTAATGATACCTTGGGTGGGTGTGTTTGTTCTGGCTTTTATTTGCTTTTTTATGTCATGAATTAAAAGAATTAAGCATGACACCATGGCCTTGAAGTAAGCTCTATCAGAACAAACAGGTCTATGGTTATAATTTAGAGAACAGATTGGGCTCTTCATTATATACCATGAGCCCATACAAGGGCTTTTTAAGAGTGCTTCTGAAATTATGCTTCATTTTTCTTCTGTTAAAGGTTTTTTAAGTCAAAGTTGAGAACTATTTACTGTCCCAAATGCTGAGGCAGATGAAATAAAGACAATAGAACTTAGTTTAAAATAAAGAATAATTCTTATGGAGCGGCATTCCATAAAAACCAAATTTCTGATGCTGTACACATTTTCTAGAGTTTCTGAGGGATAAAACCTATAATATGAACTTGATTCTGACTTGTATCTCAGCATGTCACAAGGGCAGCACAATTTACAACTTACCCTGTTCTTTTTTTTTTTTTTTAATTGGGCAGAGCTGTATGTATGGCTTTGGTTGTGGGATGAGATTGCATGTCTAAGGGTCTGTCACATGTAGTCTATATTCAACATATATCTGAACCCATACATTTATTTGCACATTTACTGGATATTTTTAGTACCATGTGCGTTGCTCTGCCTGTAGAGAACAGGATGTGTTTTCCAGCTTCTTTTCTTCCAACATGGACTAGAATAGAAATTGAGATAGCCATTATATAGTAAGTGCAAAATCTTCTGTGGCTATTTGTATTAATGCTTGTTAGATGTGCATAGCTACTCTAAAGTACCTTTCAAAATACAAAAATAGTCCTGTCAAATATACCAGGAAAAGATGTTGTGGTAGGAGCACAAATAGGAATCAGAAAACCTTACTATTCCCATTTGTTATACAGTAATTCAGAGAAACTAGTTAACTTCTTTAAAGCGTCTGATGAAGTGGGATTTTCTCCCACAGAAGCTCATGAGATAAATAAATTTGTTAGTCTTTAAAAGTGCCACAAGATTCTTTGTTTGTTTCTTCGTATCTCTGTTACTGTGTCACTAAAAGCAGATGGTGAAAGGAGGGGAGAAAGGAGTGAGGATGCTTGCTTATACTTGTAAAGTACTTCAAGATCAATGAATGAAAAGAGCTCTACGTACGTATAATATTTATTACTACCTTGTTGGGACAGTCTGATGGTAGCCCCTCAAATGCATAGCTTGTCCCTCTTTGGGACAGCAGGCTAAATAAATTAAAATTTCAGTTTAGAATTGATTCCTAAGAGATGGACGATAAATGGCACAGAGGATAAAGACCCTGAAAAAGAAATTCTACAAGTCTAAGATCCAAAAATGAGTAATGTGCGAATTCACCTCTGCTGTGAAGGGAAAAACATTTACAATACAAATGGTATATAAATGCAAAGTTAGGGCAGTGCCAAACATACAAGATCACAAGGCACATTCTGGGTCATGCCAGAGTGGTAATGGTGCAAAGCTAACTTTTGTCAACTTTCGAATATACCCCTCCTCATCCTGGGCCATCCTGTCACCTGTATAGCATGTAAAACAGCTGAATGGCTGCTCTAGGTTACTCCGAGCTGACCACTGCAAAAGGACCCATTCTGCTAATTATTGATCACTATGACAGTAGAGTCTCCAACCACTACCTCTTCTGCAATTATGCACCTTACACCAGTGGTTTTCAAACTTAGGGTTTGGACCCAGTACTGGGTTACAGACCCTCAGGGACTGGGTTGTGGTGCCCCCTGCTGCCATCGACAAAAGACTGAAATGCTTTGCTCAAACATGTAATTGTTGGGTCATGGGCATAAATGATTTTTTTCAACTGGGTCCCAAGGAAAAAAGTTAGAAAACCATTGCCTTATACCACCTAGAGATTCCCTTAGGTATAGGGAGTGCTCAAGTAGCTAAGTTCCTCCATCTTCAAAGCATTTGAGGAAGTGGGATTTTCTCCCATGAAAGCTCATGCAATAAATAAGTAATAAATAAATTTGTTAGTCTTTAAGTGCCACAGGACTCCTTGTTTGTTTTACTGAACTAGACTAACAGGGCTGCCCCTTTGAAACTGGTTAAGCCAGTTATCCAGTTTCTTTGCATTGCTGAAGCAGTGCAAACAGCCTGAATTTAGGGTTCAATGATATTTTTCAAACTTATTCTGAACAACATCAGTGTCGATAAAGAGCGAACTCTCTACTCACTTAATTTAGAAGAAAGGAGAAAGTGTGACAAGAGTATTTATTTTTCCTCTCAAATGTCCAAACAAACTTAGCTTGAATTTAGGAAAAGATGATCACTACAGTAAGGTAAAAATTTCCAGAGGGGTGGCCATGTTAATCTGTGTACAACAATAACAATGAGAGTCCTGTTGCACCTGATAGACTAACAAATTTCTTCGGGCATAAGCTTTCATGGGCTCCAACCCACTTTGTTAGATGCATGCATGAATTAGAGCCCACGAAAGCTTATGCCCAAAGAAATCTCTTAGCCTGTACAGTGTCACAGGACTCTTGTTTTTACAGTATGGTAAAATTACTTCATGCCACAAGGAGTTCCAGTTGTAAGTAAATTACCATGTTCAGCAATCAGAACAATTGAGTAGTGCGGCTTAATCAGTTTTTATAAAGAGGAGCATTAATAAAATATTGGGAAGTAGAACTGCCAGCACAACTCTCCTTTTCTTCCCTTTCAAGCCTTGTATAGCTTGCCTGACTGAGCTCCTTTAATTTTTCTCAAGTTTCCTATTTATATCTCTTTATGGTGATGTGTCATCTGATGACTGTAGAGTTTATTACACCTCCTGTTGCCAGTGAGGCTTTAGAATCAAGACTTCCCATATAGGGACAGGACCTTTCAGGGTTAGATTCAGCTGTCCTCTAATTTGTGTTTAGCTTTAGGAAATGTCAGACCAAATAAATGTCCTGCGTGCTGTGGAACTAGTATTGTACAGCACACCATGCCACAGACACTTAATCTGCTACATCTCCTTGTAAAAATGAATTTGTGTAAAGTGTTTTAAAAAGCAATACTTATGTCTCCTTTGGGGAGGGAGGAGGTAGGGTCACTTCTCTTTTGGATATTTGAGCTGACTGTAGCTGTTCGTTTCAAATAGCAAGTAATTCAAATCACATGTTGATCACCATAGTGGATAACTATATTCTCATTTGCCACCAGCCTCTCCCCTCTCCTGGCTTTTCCCTGTAGTTAAAGGGGCACAGAGACCTTCAGAAACATCCATTTTCTCTCTGCTTCTGCAGTGATAGATGTTGCCTGTGGCAGGAGGCAGAGAACTGAGGAATAAGAGCTGCCTGCCAAAAGCCAGTCATGTCTCACAGCAAAAAAGAAAATACACACTCCCTTTTGGCAAATCAACAACCGCACGTCTGCTTTAAAGGCTTACACAATATATGGGCTTGGCTCAGAAGCGGCCCTTAGAGTTCAACAACAAGCAGTCATTGAAACAGTATAATGTGAAGGGGCGGCTTTGTATGTTGTGCTGAGAGTCATTAGACTTCTATCAATTTACAAGCTGCTCCTCAGCTGTGATCTACTCAGGATTCCAGTGCTGCCCTAAACATTTTACACCTATGTGCCCTTGTTACCAGGGCACTTGAGAATACTTTGCTCCTTTACCATAAGCGCAAAACTATACATCTGCTTGAATCATGGACAGGTTATTTGCATGGATAATTTACACAGAGTTTAGTCCTAGCTGCACTAGTATTCCTTGAAAAATGCCATGACAATTAGTAGAAAAGACAATGCAGTATTGGCTCTGTCTCTAGGTACAGAACAAATGTTCTTTAACGTACAGTACTTCTGTAATTATTACAATGTTTTGCTGATACTCAGATAGCTTAGCTCAAGGGCCAACTCACCTCAGCAAATGAACTATGCTGAAGGTCTGGAGGGTCATTTAAAACTGTGGAGGGACCATGAGGCCACTTGATATGAGTGCCATCCCATGCCACAAGTGGCCTGCTCTGGGGCTGCACTCTGATTAAGTGGCTGTGTGGATTAAGGAAAACCTTTTTTTAAAAGTTCCAAAAGGGTAACCATGTTAGTCTAGCTCAGTAAAACAAGCAAGGAGTCCTTGTGGCACTTAAAGACTAACGTATTTATTTCTCGCATGAGCTTTCATGGGAGAAAATCCCACTTTGTCTTATGAAAGCTCATGCAATAAATAAATTTGTTAGTCTTTAAGTGCCACAGGACTCTTTGCTTCTTTTTTTTTTTTTTTTTTTTTTTTTTTAAGTCATTAAAAAAAATTTACAGTAGGGAGAATCATGCACTGGAAATTCTGTGACACTAACATCAGTGTGGTCTGCCTTGTTACCTCAAATGATGTAGGTCAGACTCAGGAAGTGAGGTCTTGGAATCTTACAGAGTCCCTCCGTAAGATCTGTGAGCTTCACGTCTGCAGTTTCCAAGGCAACCAGAAGCTGAAGATGCCAAAGAACAAGACCTCCAGGTTGTTCTGTGGCTATGCAGCTCCTAAAAGAGCAAGTTGTGTGGCAGTAGGGTATTGAAGGGTAATTAATACTGCAGAGGGGAGCCTCTCAGTTTGGTTACCTGTAATATGGAGGTGAAAATACTTCACTGGAGAGGTTACAAGAATTAACTAATTAATGTTTGCACATTGCTTTGAAAACAGATAGCCATAAATGTGCTACATATTGTAAACTGTTTCATTGTTTGCCAGGCTACTGATTTCCTCTTTGTTTCTTGTACTGGCTGTGAACTGAAGGAGTCCAGTTCCACTCTGTTACTGATTTCCCACTGCATTTCAAATGGGATAAAAAAAAAAGAAGCCAGTATTCATTTCCAAGCTCTTATGTGTATAAAAGTGTTATACAGATTCCTCTGCATAATTTACCTCTGCTGTAATTCCTGTCAATTGCTAGACAGGTGGTAAACTGAAACTACTGTTTATTATGCAAAAACATTCTCATTTACTACTGACTTGTCCTCCCTTCCCCATTTATCCATTTCATCTGTGTTTTCATCTTATCATAAACTTACACTGTGAGCTTTCTAGAGCAGGCACTGTCTTGCACAGCATTTTGATTGGGCCCCTACATGCTACTACACCCTAGTAATAACTGTAATAGTAACAGAGGGCGTTGATGATCTGGAAACATCCTTGGTAGTCTGATCCTACAATTGATCTGCACATGGAATGTCCAGTGACTTCACTGAATGTACGTACAAGGAGCCCTGTTGCATCAGAATTTGGTTATTCAGGTTCTAGGTTTTGTATATGAATGTAGCGTGTTGTTCAGAGCCTCCAGGAAGGGGAAGCATATTAAATATGTGTGTCTGTTGCTTTAGTGATGCACCGTGTTTGCCAGGGAAACTACATCAGGCCTCACTTATGAAATGATAATAGGGTCATAACAGCTTAGGGCTCCCCCCCCCCCAAAAAAAAAGAGAGAGAGAGAGAGAGGAAGAAGAAGAAAAGAAATACAGATGTGGAAAAATAAGGGCTCCCCTGGGGCCCTGTGGAGGATTCTGTTGATTCTCATTCCTGGGAGTAAAGGAATAAGGTTGACCAACAGTGACTTCCCAGCTGCTGTGTGGACATATCCACACTGTGAGATTTTCAAAAGCACTCACTGGCATAAATAACTCAATTCTCATTGGAGTCCATGTAAACTTTATTCTTGACTGTAATGGGAGTGGAATCAGGACAACTCAGGACCTTTGAAAATCCCACCATGTATATGAATTTTCTGTAAATGTTCTGGTACAAACTTTGTCCCTGATGGCTCACTCACTAACTTGACTAGAAAGTGGTGATGTCCAGGGTGAAAAGGGGAGGATGAGTTCTCTTCCCTCAGACCATGGGGTAGCTATGGGCCAGAGCCGTAATGTGGCAATTCAGCATCCTGGGCATATTCCAGTTGGAACACGCCCCTTGCCGTTAGCGGTACTTGGGCCTGGTGCCGCGAAATGCGCCCTTTAATAGAGCGGCTCCATTGAGCCACTCTGGTGCTCCCAGGGTCCCACCGTAGTTACAGCCCCGCTATGGGCCCTGCCTCATTGAGGCTACTTCAGCCTAGTGAAGTAACCTTTACACCTGTAGCACACTAATATAGGGAGATGAATACAAGCAAAATAGGGTTGCTGAATCTCAAGGAACGGAAGATTGATCTTTAGTTAAAGATTATGTTATGTAACGAAATCTCCAAGAATACATCCAATAAAAATTGGCAACCCTAGCAAATAACTTGCAGGGGATCCCTAGAGAGCTGAGTGTGCATATACCCTGTTGGGCCAATTGAGATCCTGCCCCCTCTAACTCATGACAATAACACCAGCTGCCTGTGCTCAAAGAAGAGGCAGGATTTGGTTCGCTGTGTGTAGGGTTACCATATGTCAGGCAAAAGGAGGACATGTCCTCATTTTTACCTTCCTGTCCTCCATCCGGCAGGCATTTTAAAAATACATGATTTTATAGACTTTTTAATTACAGGGCTTAACATATGCTGGAACACGCCGGGACACCCTATTTTGGGGGGAAGTGTCCTAAGGCCCCCTAAAAAGAGAAAAATGTTACATTAATATTACATTTTCTCCATGCATCCTCCAAAATCCTCCTTTTCGTACTTCCCTGTCCTCCTTTCCATGCTTTGGTATCTGGCAACCCTAGCTGTGAGTAAGTGAAGCCTCTTTCAGTATGTAGTTTCTGACATCCAGGGAATTTTGTGAGTAAACATTTTCTGGATTCCAGTTGAGGTTTCTAGTTACCATTCTTAAATTTTTACTGCCATCATGAGTGGAAATTTCTGCCAGCTGTCTGCTTAAAGAGCAAGTGGTAATCTCTGTTCTCCTCTGGCAAAACTGACACCGTGTTTATTTTCAGTATAGTGTTTGTTATCATACAAGAAGAATCCCAGCATGTAATATTTGGCCCTGTACTGAGATGCAACATTCATCTTTTTTGGACCTGTTCAGGTAGAGTATTAAGTAATTTGCTCCATGCAAGTACAAACTAAGAAGAGCCCCGACCAACACAGTATTGATTGTCTAAGAACTCAGAAGTTTTCATGTTGTTATGGTTCCAGTATTAAGAACCTCTCTTCCTACTGTAATGAACAAAGGGGCTTTTTCTGTGATACAAAGGTTGCGTGCAGTCAAATGTGATGGTGGATTAAGGTAAATATGTATTACAGTGTGTATTCTTTTGTCTCTTTTTTTTCTGCGTAGATTGACAACATAGATGCATGTCTGAGTTTCTTGGCTGCCAAGGGAATAAACATACAGGGTCTGTCAGCAGAGGGTGAGTCAATCTGTCCTTCCAAAATTTACCTTGTAATGAGGGACCTTCAATTTATATTTTTCCTTCAGTTTAAAAAAAATACATGTAGAGTCACTGGAGATTTAATAGGCTTAAAATGAGTGGTTTTAACTTGTGCTTTTGTGTTTTCCTCTCTCTTCCACACCCCCTTTGTGAAAGGTAAGTAAAGTACATGCTGAACTCAGTGCTGTTGACTATTTATCTGTAAAAATACACAATATGAGGGAATTAGGATTCATTCACTTCTTTACCAAACAACAAAACAAAAAAACACTGTTAACCTAAACTGAGTTCTAAAAATGACACATTGACAAACCAACACTTGTGTGTTTATGGTTGTGACAAAAGCAAAATATGTACTTTAAATGGCATCATGTGAAAAGAGTTTAATTAACACCAAAAAAAAAATCTATGGTTCTGTCATGCAAACATCTGCTCACATGCATAATTTTACAGTGCAGTAGTTCCACTGTGGTCAAAAAAATAAAGTTATGCATGTGTAAATGACTGTAGGATAAGAGCCTGTGCTTTTACCACATAAATGATTAATTGCATCATTGCTGAAAAAATCAAGGTTTCGGTTTTAAAGTGGAAACTGATCTATGAACACCTCATGAAATGACAGTTTTCAAAACTAGAAATGGGCTTGAACTAAAACCTTATATTCTAATATCCTTCAACTGTGGCAGCTGAGATCCAGAAGTTTGAGCCCATCTCTGTTTAAAACCAGTTGATATTTCTGAAGCACAAGCTTTGACCAGTTATTTTAAACAAATGTTTTGATTATGATGCCCTGAAACAAAATATTTTATTGAGTTTTAGTTTGTTGAAACATATCTATTTACATTTTTTAAAAAGAAACTTTTGCTTTGCTGTTCTATTTATTTTTCCTTCGTGTGTGTTTTTTAAAGTGTCTTTGTATGTGCATGTTACAATGAAATACATTCAAATGTTACAAAGCAAAACAAAAGTAAAAAGTTAGATGTTGCCCTCCAATAAATTAGTCCCACTCATCCAGACCATCTGTCCCCAACTACTTATATTATGGCGACCCACTACACAAACTGATACACTTCTTCACGCCAGCATGTAGTACATCAGGTTTCACCTTTACTTTCATTTACGTATGGTTGGAAAAACAAGCAGGTGCTGCCAACCAGAGTAAGCAGCAGTTAAGTTGAACTTTGGGTGTATTAGTTTACACTTATCTCAGTATTTCCCAGAACAAGTAATTGGACTGGCAAGTTCAGGTGAGACTATTTTCTTGGTTTAACTTCTCGAATAAGTTTGCTCGCAAGCTTGAGTTTGGGGAGCTGGTTATTGTGCAAGGCTTTTACATGTGTATGCATAACTTAGTTACCTACATTCTTAAAGCTGTGGTTTCTCCCTCTGACCTCATGCCGCTGCCTAAAAAGCACTGTGAATCTGATAGCGTGCCTGAGTTGGCAATTATTGAACAGAAAAGCCGCAAGCCCTCTCAGCTGGAATTGAAAAGCTTTTCTCTCTTGGCTTAGACTGCTTGCTTGCCAGCAACTGGAATCTGTTGGCTGTAAGCATGAGTGTGCATAGCGCTGGGGGATTCCCAGTGTATCATGCCAAAGAGATAATTATATGCAGTTTCTAGTTGTCTCACGCTCTTAGTGAAGGACTAACTGGTTATATTTATGCTTAAAGTGCAGTACTCAATGGACAAGCAGTTACTGCAGAACTCCCAACTTCCTGCTACCCATGGAAGCTGGAGTGAGAAAGTTTCACAATAAGATGCATTTCTTTTAATGTCTAGCTAACAGTGACATTAGCATTCCCTCTTTTGGAGTTATACTGTGTTGTTACCTACATTAATAGCATAAGATACATACTTTGAATTCAGCATGTGTGAGAGAGAATTTCCCTTTAGGAGAAGTAGATTATTATCTGCAAACCACAGATGGCTGTCTGCAGCCTAAGGGTATAAGAGAACAGCCTGTGTTGTTTGGAAGGAAGATCCTTAACATAAATGCAATTTAAATAGAAATATTTTTATGGTCAGTTTGGTGCTCACAAACTGTTAATTCCACATTTGTTTCCCAAAGTGGATTTTCAGTAGAGTGATAATTACCTGAAATGATTGCCTCCTCAAACCTTAAAGTCATATAAGGCCGTTCTATTCAGTTTCAGGGTTTCCCCTAAAGTTTGTTTTCACAACCCTTCACATTTTCCTAGGCCTCTGGCTGTGAGCTTCAGAATCTTTTTTGCAATTGTTGGATGGTGACACCAAGCCTTAAATGAAACAAACCATTTCCTATTGAAAATAAGTGACATTATTAAAATGTATCGCAGATAGATCCACAGGGGATTAAATATATGGAGAAACTGTTGTACACACAGGTTTTCTGACTATAAAGTACATTCAAGTATTTTAATAAAGATATAGCATCCCCTAGTTGCTTAGTGGCCATCAACATTTGCAGTAGCCACAAAAATGCACCTTGCCTCTGAAGCATATTCAACTATGCCATATGGTAGGAAGAAGATCTAGAAGATGTGAAAAACTTTCCTCTAATCAAACTGAAGATACTTTTCTGAAACTTGGAAAAGATCTCAAAGGCCTCTTATTTACCATTTCTTTTGCACTGAGGTCTTAACATTCTCCTTCATTGCCATCCACAGGAATTTTTAACTACCACTTTAAAATGTTGTGGGCTTTAATAATACTAATTCATTAATAATTTTATTAATCTTGATAATGAAAACGTGCAAAAAGTGAGGCAGCAGATCATGAATGCATACAGTAGTAGTGTAATGTTACCACAATTAATATGAGAATGATTGGCTTAATGTAAACAATCCTTTATTACCAAGTTCCCAAAATTGGATTCAGATCTAAGCAATGTAATTTTTTCCCCTCTTTCCTAGGAGAGACTTTAAGATAATGGGCCACATCTTATCTCCTAGTCTCACACAAGTTGCCCCCTTGAAATCAGCGGGGCTACTCAATTGAGTAAAGTGAGCAGATTTCAGTCTAAATCTCTAGAACTGGAAACCCTGCATGCTAGTATGAAAACAGAAAAAGCAAATATGGCTGTTTCTGTATAGTAAATACCAGCCTTCAATCTTGATGAGAGACATTACCATGCTCTTTCACCTCATGTAACTTTGTCAATATGTTACAAAATCCCAGACAAAGAGCTGAGCTGATGAGAAAACTGTCTTGAGTAAAATACTCCCTTATCTTAGATGTCCATAGGCCTCTTCCATCAGATCACAAACTACTTCCAGCAGACCCCAGGGTATTCACATGGCATCTGCTAATTTAATGTTTATGTACCTTTCGCAGTATCACAGCTCAGTCCCCAGAAAATATAACAGGGCAAACTTGATGGTAGCCACCAAGATAATGCTGAAGTAGGCTTTTCTCCCACGAAAGCTCATGCAGTAAATAAAGGTGGCACAGGACTCCTTGTTTGTTTTACTCTAATAGCTGTCACAATAGTAATGGAATGAGAGAACTGCAGTACCTCTTACTGTTCCATGTAAGGGACTAAATATACTGTTATTGAAAAGGGCACATTCTATAGATTGAAATTGTAGGGCTTGAATGCAACATGTAATTTAAATCCTACTCGGGGAGAGAGATGCCTGTTAATGGTGACAGGGAGCAGGCATCTCATAATAAACAAACAAGAACGCTGAACTCAGTTAAACAGTGCCATAACCAAACAAGTCAGTAAAAGTGTTGTGCACAGTTTGCCAAGATCCAGTGGGTCAAATGCAAATAATTTTATTCATTCCCTTTGCAGATGCTCAGCCAGGAGGAAGGAGGAATTTATAATCAGTTCAGAATGAAAATATAACCTGGAGCCTCTTCTAGATTGCTCTAGAGCAGTGGTTTTCAAACTACAGGTCGGGACCCATTACTGGTTCACAGACCCTCAGCTACTGAGTCTCTGTGCCCCCTGCTACTGCTGCCAAAGACTGTAATACATTGCTCAAAGATGTAATTTTTGGGTCAAAGGCATAATTGATTTTTTTTCATCTTGGTCCTGAAGAAAAAAGTTTGAAAACCACTTCTTTAGAGTGAATCCACTTTTTCCTAGAGAGGTATAAGGAGGAGATTCACTATGACTGGAAATGTAATTTGCATTCCTCAGTGCCTTGAAATAATTTGGAATTTCTATTTTTCCACACATTCCAATAAAGTAAAGCTACACTTAAATAAGTGGGTTCCACTGCATGCACAGTTATATTATTTGTATTACCCTAGGAGCCCCAGCCATGGACCAGGATCCCATTCTGGAACATTCTACAGCATAGGACAAAGAGACAGTCCCTGCACCAAGGAGTTTACAATTTGAGATGTTAGCTAGTACATGTTTAACAAGGGATATGTCTGTGGCAATGTGGAGGAGCTCTTGCCTCCTGTTTCCACTGCCATTTTTCCTCTGGTTACTCATCAGTTTGAGCTTTGTACTCATACCCATGCTGTTCCTCAGGCAGATGCTGCCCCAGTTTCTGGATTGTTGAAATTCCAGCTCTCCACTTACTCTCACTATTTTCCAAATAGCGTATCTTACTGCCAAGTCTTATCTTACTGGAAGTCAAGGCACTAGGAGCAGCAAACAGAAGCAGAAGCCTCATTGCATGGAAATATCCAATCAACTTTGGGAGGGTTCTTTTTAAATAAAATCCTTCCTTTCCCTGAAACCAGAACATCTGGCAATATTTGTTTTAAACTTAAAATATAAATAAGGGGTCCTTATTTTTGTGTATGACCAAAATGAAAATGATTAGGTTATATGCTCGTGCTCTCAGAACTCAGTATGTCTATTTAAATTAATGCATAACACAGAGAAGGGACTGTGAACAGGAATTAATTAAGACTACTCATTGGCGAAGCATAGTGCAGCTGAGCTACTTTCTGTGTACAAAGTCCAGGGCAAACTGCCAAGTGAACTACCTCAGTCCATATTTCGAGATAAGAGAACTAGAAGTGTGCCTAAAAACTCTGTTTGAAATATTTTGCTTATTCTTAAAGGGCCATGATTTGCTTCCTATACAGTTAATGGAAGTTTCTCTTTTTTAATTCAGTAGACATGAACAGCAGTGAGTCCAGTGTCTGTGGATATAATTTTTCCTAACCTCTTTAGAAGATAGATTTTGGTTAGTCAAATTACAGACAATGTGAAAATATTGTCTAAGTATAAAAGGTTTTCTTTATTTCTGGTTTTGCTTTTCATTGTTTTAATGGTATATTTTGGTGTGTTTTGTTAGCTGTATTTCTAAGAAAGTGTTAAAAACTACTTTACTAATAACCCAGCAGACGGGCACATACTCACATATATCAAATTATACATTATAGCAGGAGCAAAGCTATGGGTGGGCTTGGGCTCACCCACCCGGCCAGCAGGCCGCCCTCCCCCAGCTGCTGCAGTGCCAGCAGTGAGCAGCAGTGCTGCAGGCAGACAGGTGGGGGTGGGCTGCTCTCCACTTGCACAGCTCTGGCCCCAGGCAGCCTCTGTGGCCTTTGCATGACAGGGGCTGGACTGCCTCTCACCAACCCCTGAATCCTCCTCTTCTTGATGCTCCAGCTGCTAGCCAACTGGAGGGTCATCAGGAAGCTTCCAGTCATATGACCAGAAGCAGAAATGGCTGGGTGGAGAGTTAGGGGCCAGCCAGAAAACAGGGGCTGGCTATGCCCCTGCATGATAGGCAGGATAGGTAGCACTGCTTATTAAGGCTATGTGGAAGTCAATATATTTGTCACAATGTGGACTTCCTTAGTTTTCTTTTCAGGTTTTTTTTTTTTTTACTTGGTTTGTTTTAAGCCTAGGTAATTGTATGCAAAATCTACATTAAAAGTACATTGTTAAGACAATAAAATGGAACACTCAAAAGTCAGGCAGTATACCAGATTTAAAGTTTTCTGTGCAAATTTAGAGTCCCCTGCATGTATGTAACATTACCAAAAACTGTTGTTTTTTTTCCGCAGAGGACCTGCATTCTTTTAACTGTGCATGCTATATGATATGTAAGATAAATATTTACAAATTCGGTTGTAATTTTTTCAGATGATCTGTGTATTATCAGGTTCCTGTTGCCTTATGAAAGGACCAGACTAGTAATGAAGTAGTATCAGTATAGCTACTAATACACATACTGATTCTGTTTTTTAATTCAAGGGTATCTTAAATTTTCATAATTAAAATAATTAGACTCGCATACTGAAAACAGTGCAATTCTGTGTGATGACCATGTGGTTTCTCCCCATCACCCAAATAAAGGATGAGAGCTTAAGTAAATCATCTGCAGCTCGATTTTGCTACATTGCATTTGATTTTTGCTTCTCAGTTTCGGCTTAAAGGAATTCTTTATTAAAATGCACCAGCTAACACATGTCTTTCATTTCTAATATATCCACTGCAATCACTGTAGGGGAGACTTTGTGGTTGATGCCCAATGTTAATCAGCTGTGATACCAATTAGTTTGCAGGGAGTCTGTTGTATCCAAAAGGAATTAAATATAGCCATTATTATGAACAGCATGAACACTGAAATAAGCCATTGTGCTGTAAGAAAAAAATGAACTGTTGACTGACAAGTGATTTTTAAAAAATTGCCTTACAGAAATCAGGAATGGGAATCTAAAGGCCATTCTAGGACTTTTCTTCAGTTTGTCTCGGTATAAGCAGCAGCAGCAGCAGCCACAGAAACAACATCTGCAGCACCATCCACCTCAGCAATCTCCAACGGTATCCCAGCAAGCAGGACCTCCGTCCCAGTGCCAGGTTGGGGTGCAACAGCAACAGGTTCCGGCTTCATCCCAAACACAGTGCCAACAGCCCCAGCAAGCTGCACATCATCAATTAAAAGCACAACCAGAAATGCAGTCAAGGTGGGATGTTTTCTCCCAAGTGTTTCTCCTATTTTAAGGCATTTCAAAAACAGCCTTTTAGAGTAGCTTCTCCTTGGAACAGAAAATATTTAGCATTTCAGCTTATCAGAAGGTGAAACCTGCATAGCAATCGATTTCACACACCTTGAAGTCAAAAAAGAAATAATAATTAAGTTCTAGCTGTGTCAGCAATATTAATTTATACAGGTTTAAAATGCCTGCTACATGAGTAAGTAGGATTTAGTTTAAGTTTAAAAGATGGTGGCTTTATTTCTTTTGCTTTATACTTTCAAAACATTTAATTAGGTGTATTTGTCAGAAAACACCAGTCATTTACACAAAGCTGAGGATGGTGGCCTAAAAAGGACAATAAAAAGAATGTCTGGACTTTGTATTAAAAGTATCTTTACAGGGATTACACTAAGCATGGTGATTTGTGCCTAATAATTTTTTTTTATTTTAAGATCCTTGCTGAAATGTTCAGTTTAAAACAAAGGAAATCTCCACTGAGGAATAGGTGTCCCAAGGATTGTTAATATAATATAGAACTCTTTGCCATTATTGTTGGTTCAAATCCAGCCTAAATTTGTTGTCCAAAAGGCATTACAATCTGATAACTGTTTCAGGGTTTATGTGCAGTGACTTTGATCATCTCACTCTGGTTGTCGTTAGACAATGGTGACTTTAGAACTGCCATCTTGTTGGCAATCCCAGAAAAGAGACTAGGGATTGAATGCACTGTGAGGATTGAGCTATTCTCTGATTCTTAGAGATGATACTTCCAAGATAGAATTAATACAATGTGGTGGAGACAGTGCCCAGGTCATACCTGTTCTGTGTTCTTTTGACTGTTGGACTGTTTATCCCTGTGATGACATTGGGACTCTTCATGGGAGTAAAGTGAGCAGGATTTAGCACCACTGAAGACAAACTTGTACACCTCTTTTATCTTCTGTTCTAAATATATCGGGACTGATTTGTTTTTAATGTAACACAGTAAAGCAGTTTGTAATTTTAAATTGAGTGTTATAATAAGGCTTAGTTTCCAGACACGCCACCAAAGATATAAATTCTCTCCCCGAGTGGGATGGTTGTCAAAGCTTGTTCCATTTTTGGCCTTTTCAGCATAAACTGGCTTTTTAAAATTCAACAAAGCAATTATATTTTTCTGTAACTAAACATAACCACTGTTCTTAGCAGGCATATGAAATTGTCAGGGGCTTTGGTGCAGATTAATTACTGTAAAATGAAGTTGAGTAATGAGAAATCGTTTTAGTCATCCTTTTTTAACATATGAACATTGGTCTGATGGTTGGAATGTAGTCTAGGAATAGAATTAAAATCAAATAGTTTTTAAAAAATCAGTCAAAATGCAACACCTACATTGAGAGTTTGCATAATGTAGGAATTGTGAATTGGTTGTAGCATGTATTAATATTACCAATTTATTCAGTTTCCTCAGACCATCTACATAGATAATAAAAAGTTAGAAAGACACGAATAATGGAACTTGACTTTGCGGTCCCATAGGGTGTGTCTTCCCTATTCCTTAATTTGAACTAATGAAAGCTTAGTTCGAATTAGTAAAACCTGGCAGTTAGATTGAACTCTGCCCTTGGTTCAATCCTTAGTTTGAACTAAGGATGGTGTAAATTAGGATTAAGCTTTAGGCTGAATTTAAAAAATTCAAGTTAGGGGCAGTTAGTTTGAATTAACAAAGTGGACTAATTCAATTTAACGTTAAGTAGAATGAATTTGTCCACTTTGTTAATTTGGACTAATAAATTCAAGTTTAGTTTGAACTAAACTTGAACTTATTAGATCAAATTAACAAATTTGAACTAACTTTCCTAGTGTAAACCTAGCCATACAAACCAGGTCAGTCTAGGCTAGTGTTGCACCACTGTTCTCTATATGAAACTCACGCATGTAGTAGAAAAATGAAACAAGTCCAAGGAGTTATGTCAGGGGAAAAGCTCTTCATCATGTGAAACATATGGGAAAAACTCCCCTTTCTAAAATCATTGGCTCAGCTCAGTAGCGTTTTGTGAATGTTTCTTCTTTGCTCACTCTTTTTCTTCCACTTTTTCTTTCTTGTCATACAGTGTGTCACCCAGGGACTCATCTCAAAGCAAAATCATCCGATTCACTCTCGGTCAAAAAAAGATTTCTAGGTTAGCACTTATTCCTCTTTTGTCAAGCATGAATAACCCTCCCTGTAAGATTTCCAACTGCATGTTTAGGGTTCATCTTTAAAATATTTATCTGGTTTTTGTAGCCAAGCATTTAGAATAGGTAAAATACACACATTATTAGAGAGCGTCTCTTTGTGTTCTCTCTAGCACTGTGTATATGAGGTCAAATTTTCTTTTGGTAAATAGGGGTGAGGGTAGAGTCATTCATGTTGACAAGAAAATAATGGACCTTGGTAAATCTTATGAGCTTTTGATTTGGAAAAGGGAAGGTGTTCCTGAAGATTCCCTTCTCCAACACACACTATTTCTCTACTGGTTATTCTTTTCTTCATTTCAGCACTTTTGAAAGAACTAATGTCAAGTTAGATTTTTCTTGGGTGATAAAAAGTAGAACTTAGTGCAGTGTGTCAGCTGAAAAAAACCCAACAGAGTAGATATATATCTCATTACTGCTCTTGGACTCCCCAGTGCCCAGTAGCAGAGAAAAACTAATCTCCCTGCTAATGAATAATTGGTATTCTGTCCATTTTTTCTTAACCACTCAATGGCTTGCATGTCAACCCCTATGCACACCTCACAGCCTCATTTAGAAAGGCTGCTGTAATCATTATCAATAACCTTGATATAAATCATGGACTTTCTTGTGATTAATATCACATTTAGTATTATTGTGATGTCATATGTACTTAGTTAGGAATTCCACTGGAGTTCTGTATTAACTACTATAGTATATTTGACATTTTTACTCGTCTTGTGCACTAAATGGTAAATTCCCCTTTCTATATTGTGGAATTTCAAAAGCATCACTTCTGTCCTATAATGTAGATTCATATCCCCCAAATCGTCTTTTATTTGGTTAAGGGAAAGTCTAGGCATCAGAAAGATGCTTTGCACTAATGTCTCTATTCTGAATCACGTTTTAAGCCTTGTTGGTTTTCCCTAATCTGTTTCCCTCCTAAGGTCTTCATAACACCTGAGAGTCATCAGGTTCATAATCAGGCATAGTTACAGTCTGTGGCAGTTTACACATTGGCTAGCTAAAGGTGCTAAAGAGCAATAACCATGAGTGTTCTTTCAGTTTTGTGCCTAATGTCTGATGACAAGAAGTCATGAGGTCTACTGTGAAACTAGATGCTTCCCTATAAATTTACTACACACACTTCCAAAATGTTCTGGGCAAGTAAAAAGATATGTGCTTAAAACAAATTAATCTGATAAACCACAGTAGAAATCTGACGAAAGGATTGCGACCCATCTGTGTGTAGAGTAGCCACCTGAAACTGCCAAGGTCAGGGCAGGCGGCAAAAGGAGAGGAGATTCTCCCAGCTGATGGATAACACTGAAGTCAGATTCCCAACCAGCCATAAATAATGCTTCTGATTCTGCACATTGGTTATCAAGAAGCTAAAACAAAATATACACATCCCTCTTTACAGCATTTCAGTCTCTGACTCCCCATCAGCCACTAGGTTCAGTACAGAGATAAATTATAGCAAAAAGGTTCTTCTAATCCCTAAGGGCCAGTTACATTATCAAATCATTACAAGTTTGGATCTTACCCAAAATACCACACTGCCAGCCAATCCTTCAGTAACTAAAACTAAATGTTTATTATAAATGAAACAAGCAAGCTGTAAGAGCAATTTCATTTAATGATTAAAGCAATCAGATATGTACAGATGATTTGAAAGTCCATATATTTCAGATTTTTAGTTGAATTGTAGAGTTTGCAGTCTACAAAGAAAGAGGCAGAAGGTGGTGAATTGAAAAGATGGGACACATGAATGCTCAGGGTTCTTGTGCCCACTTTCCGTGTTATACTTGAGAGCTCTGAAGTTGGCAAGGCAAAAAAGCTTGTACAGAGCTCATGCTGTTTAGTGGGTGTTGAATTCATTCTTTTTCATGATGGAAGAGCCTTCAGGCTACGTTACTTGACAGCCTGTTCTAAAGAAAGACTTCACATTGTAACTAGTATGCTCTAACTCCCCAAGTCGGGCTGTTGGCCTTTTTTAGAATCTGCAGTCCCCCTGGCGTTCATCCAGTACTTGAATGGGTCCCAGTCCTTTGTTTCACAGCTTCACTTGTAGATGAAACAAACAAGGAATCCTGTGGCACTTTTGTTTCACAGCTTCACTTGTAGATGAAACAAACAAGGAATCCTGTGGCACTTTTAAAGACTAGTGAATAAAAGACTAACATAGCTACCCTTCTGGAATTTGTAGATGAGTTGATTCATAGGCATGTGAAGGCTGAAGACTAAAGACAATATCATAGAATCATAGAATCATAGGGTTGGAAGGGACCCCACGAGGTCATCTAGTCCAATGGATGTGGTGGAGCTGCCTTTTATGTCCCTTGGCCTCTGCCATGCAACTTGTGGAAATTTAGAGAAATAAGATGGAATCCAGAGTCTCATGAGTAACTTCAGGTGACTCAACAGCTGTAGTCCCAGCTTCTCTCTCTGGGTCTATTGTACATGAGTTTCTGTAATGGGCCATTAAGCTTATTGCTGCTGCAATCTGAGTCTCCCAGAAGCAGCACAAGCTGTAATGCAGATACATCAGTCAAACTTTTCCATAACTTCCAATACAAATTTGACATACACACATAAACAAATTGTAACCTTTATAATGGTACCTGACATGGCATATTTCATGTGACTTATTGTAATTTTGAAATCTTGATGTTAAATAATATCATATGTGGTCCACCTATTCCAGCCAGCATCCCAATGATAAATGATTTGATGAGATATCTTTTTTGGTCAATGTTTTATTCATATGTATATTTCTACTTCATATAACTAGCAATTACAATAATAACTGAGTGTAGAATCTGTGCTGTCCTCTGGTGGTCAGTGTATCTAAGCCAGGGTCTGCAACCTGTGGCTTCGGAGCCACATGTGGCTCTTTGGCTGCTTCCTTGTGGCTCCAGGCTTCTGGCTCCAGGCCTTCACACCTCCTCCCCTGCCACTGGGGGACCCTGTAGTCAGTTCACTCCTAGCTCAGGCCCCCACCCCTGCCACCAGGGAACCCTGCAGAGGCCCTGGTTTCCTGCAGCATGTGCCCTGGCCCAGCTCCCCCCAACCCCCTACCAGGAGGTTACACGCATTGTGGTTCTCAAAACCCTTAGTAATTGAAGGATATTTTTAAAAATGGCTCTTCTTATCCTTTGGGTTGCTGACTCCTGATCGAGGCTGTTCTCTTCACCATACTGTGCTATAGAGATTCTGGAATGCTTGCTTTTCCAAGCAGACTCTTTTGATCCCGTTCCAAATGGGCAGCCATGTTAGTCTAGTTCAGTAAAACAAAAAAGGAGTCCCGTGGCACTTCAGGACTAACAAATTTGTTTATTGCATGAGCTTTTGTGGGGGAAAATCCCACTTTGTGAGACACTTTGAAGCACCTGATGAAGTAGGATTTTTTCCCATGAAAGCTCATGCAATAAATAAATTTGTTAGTCTTTTAAGTGCCACAGGACTCCTTGTTTCTTTTGGTCCCATATCTTCACATTGGACTATTAGGAAGAATAACTCTTTTCTCATCCACCGCTCCTACCTTAAAAAAAAGAGTAGAGAAATAATTCTAAAACAGCCCGGTAGCTCTACTCTGGGAGTTAGAACATAATAGTTACATTTACAGTATGAAGTCTTTCTTTGTAACAGGCTGTCAAGTAAAGTAGCTGAAGGCTCTTCCTGCATGCCAAAGAATGAATTCAACACCTGTGCTCTGTACAAGCTCTTTTGCCTTGCCAGCTTCACAGCTCTCCAGGATAACGTGGAAAGTGAGTGCAAGAACCCTGAGCATTCATTATTTCTCATCTTTTTAACCCACCTCCTTCTGCCCCTTCCTTTGTAGCCATATGTTCAATAACTAAAGTAGTCTTAGGCGTTCTAAATTTAATTGATCTTTAATCAGTGCCATATATAATTTTCTAGCACCCTCTAGTGTTGAAACTGGTTGAGGCTCTCCATAAATAGTTGAGAAATTGAGGGAGTTGTTAGGGGTACAACAAAGTAAACCTCAAACCCCACAATGTAATGTGGTCCAGAGGCTGTGGTAAAGTGACATTATAAGTGCAACATTTTTGTTTTGCGTAGTGCCTGTGCATTTTGTCCTCCCGTGAGGTCTGGTAGCATGTGCATGTATCTGTTAACATTTATGCTTTTCTTTTCTCTTCTCCCTGACCTCCTCCATTTCCCCTTCTCTAATCTCTGAATAGTTGGTTGTTTTGGAAATCTTGTGTTAAAATTCCTCGCTGACTTCCCAGTCCTAATGGTGTTATAGATGTAATAAAGATTTAGCATGTTGTATCCCTGTGCCTCAAGAGTATTCTTTGAGTAAAGTTTTACCAGACTCTGATGATAATGGCTTCTGGATTAAGCTTATTGCTTGTATACTTCATTTAGGTAACAGTGATATTATAGAAATATTTTTTTTAACCTGTGCTTGAATACAAGAACATTTGAGAGTAGCTCATGGCTTTCAGTGTGGCCACCATACACAAGGTTGAGCAGATTATGGCTTTTCATCTAAAAGATGATGTCGCATTACTTTTCAATGTACTCTGAAGTCTCAGTAACTTTCTACAGGTATGTGTTTTGAGAGCACTTTTTTTTTTTATTTTTTAGTATTTCATTTACTTAGAATGGATTTATAAATATGCACTGCACATTTATTGGGTGATTTTCAAGGGCTCATCATCTGAAGGAATGAGAAGCCGCTTTCTTATTCAAATTCAGTGGGAGTTGATCATCTAACTCCATTAGTCTCCTTTGAAATTATCAAGTACCTCAAAAAGAAAAAGAAAAAGAAAAATCACATAATAGAAGAAGTGATCCCTATCCTCCTATTCCACAACCTCAACTTCATTTCTCCAGAAATGGCCTGGTAAAGCATATAAACTTTGCAAGCCTGGGCTGTGCTGGATCAAAAGGGAAATGCATTCCAATGTGGAGCTCCGGACCCCTCACTGAGAAAACATGACCCTCAGCATCCTGTAGTTTAACCCAGGGGCTCTTCAGTTCAAGCTCCTCAGCTCTACTACTGCTGTGCCACAACATGGGAAGAGTAGTGGTCTCTGAGGTGACCAGAACTCAAACCTAATAGTTTTATAGATCCAAACATAAACAAACAAGATTACTCTTCCACTGAAAATTAGTCAGTCACAAGTTCAATTCCTAGGGCACACATGTAATGTGCTCCCTTCAGAGACATTCCAGCTATTAAGCAAGTAGCCACATTCTACCCCACTGTCTAATTCTGAATTGGAGGTGGTCCTGTGTAGCATTCATTTCAGCAATCGAGTTTAGGAACGTAAGGCCAGGCTTAGCCTCTTTCTATCACCAATTTTATAGCAGCATAAATTCACTGGAGGTGCTTCTGATTTACACTGGCATGAGAGACAGGAGCCAGAACAAGGGGTACAGCACTGAAGAAAAATGATTGAGGACCTGATTCTCCCATGTTTACTTAGAGTGAGTTATACTGCAAGTAGTCCTGCTGAAACCCACCAGACTACTTGCTGAGTATAGTACTCAGCAATTTAAATAACAATGGCAAAACTAGGTTATGAATGTTTTAATCTGAAAATTGCATTTACTATATTACTATATTCAGTTTGTGGGGTTTTCCTAATGTAAAGTTATTCAAGCTTTGGCTCTTTTCATTGTGATTTATATTTCATCCAGGATGCTTTCTGATGGCTTGCTTAAATTCCTTACAAAACCCCTTACTCTCAGATTATGCATGATTTACAGTTTTCTTTTCCTCTTTCAAATTGTCATGGTTTTTCTTATGACTACTTTGTCCTATTTTCTGTTTTACCTTAACAGACTTCCAGGTCCCACCGCGAGGGTATCTGCTGCGGGCAGCGAAGCCAAAACTCGTGGGTCTATCAGTGCCAACAACCGGCGCAGCCAGAGCTTTAACAACTACGACAAATCCAAACCTGTTAATCCACAGCCACCTCCATCAAATAGCAATGAAAAAGGTAGGTGCCATAAACCTTTTGCATTTCCTCAGGTCTGCTTTGCTTTGCTTTTGTGCAGTGGAAATGGAGTACGACTGGAGTTCCAGAACAGATGCAAACATCTCTTTGGTATTGTGTTCTGTGCTTAGATCCTTGGGCCTTTGCACAACTTTCATTCAGTCCTTCTGTGGTGCACTTTCACTGAAGCTATCAGGAGTCCCCCTTGTAAGGACTTAATGAAAAAGTGTCTGAGATCCAATCCCCATTCACATTGGTACGTTCTTTGGAGAAAATAGTTATAGTCATTGGGATGTGGCTGTTAGATATTTAATCAGCAAAGAGGTGACAAAAAATGTATCAAAAGGAAGTACACTTGAATGAACAAGCAGCAGTCTCTTATTTATGCAAGCACTTCTATAACAAGACTGGTGAAAAGCTGGAAGAATTAGAACATGCCCCCGTATCGGAGACTTTTGCTCCCCAAAATTTGTTTGCTTTCTTTAAAAGGATCAATCCTATTACTAGAGATTTGCTTTCCTCCTTCCTTGGGCCCTAAGTGGTTGCATGTTTGAAAACTTGTCTTGAGGCTTGAGCTAAAGCTGATTGAAGTCAGTGGGAATCTTTCTGCTGACTTCAGGGGGCTCTGGATCAGGCGCTTGGTGGACTGTGTTAAGAATAGAGCACTTTTCAATGCCTGCTGCATAGATTTCTGTTGGTAGTTTGTTTTGACTTCACTGTGTGTCTTGAAATTGTTTCTTGCCTTCTAGAGTGCTTTGTTATCTTTTTTCCTAGATAAATGGTCTTTTAAAATAATTCCAACCACCACTTGATTTATTTTTGTTGAGAATCATCCTTAAGCTGTCAGAAAACATAATTCAGAGAAATCATGCTTGATATACCATTGTATTACATTCTGAGCTTGCTAGATATATAAAATAGAGAAAGAACAGACTTTGATAATAGCGTCCAAAATAATTTTGTAAGCCAAAATATAAGGAAGCTCGGTCAGTGGTATAACTTGACAGAAGAACAGTTTAGTTGTAAATGTGACTGCAGTGATTCAGACCATGCATTTTAGTTAAAATGATAGTTGATACAGCGTGAATTTAAGCCTCCAGTTTGTACTGTGGAATTGCCTGTTGTCCAATGACTGTATGAAACAGCTCTTGCTTTATATAGCAATATTGGAGTTTTCGGTAGGAAGAAAAAATGTTCCTTCCTGTTCTTCAGGGTATTGATTTTTTTTCTCTCCTCTTGCCGCAATTCCATCTTTCCCTTTTTATGCTTCACTTTTTATTCTTCCTGCTATCTATCTTTCCAATATGTCAGTTTTATTTTCATTGTGATCCCTGCAGCCTTTTACAAGGGGTAGATGGGAGGCCCTTGTTTATACAGTCTAAAGTTCTGCTTCCTTGCCTGAACTTCTTCCCTGCAGAACAAGCAAAGAGTCCTGTAGCACTTAAAGACTAACAAATTTATTTATCGCAGGAGCTTCTGCGGGAGAAGTCCCACTTTGTCAGGTACTTTGAAGATGGGGGAACTTGCAGAATGGGAGGAAAATAAATGCAGGGAAGTGTAAGTCATAGGATCAGATCACACTTTAACAACAAATCAAAGCAGTTAAGATTTGAACACTGGGGAACAGCATATAGAAGTGATTGGACCTCACCTTCCTTTATATGTTGTTCCCCAGTGTTTGAATCTTAACTGCTTTGATTTGCTGTTACAGTGTGACCTGATCCTAATCAATCAAAACACATTTTAGTGATATCAGCTATAAACATTTCTTAGGTTTCTGTGAGTATTTTTTTTTTTATCCTGTCATGGCACCCCTGACTTTAAGGAGTCTTGCAGATGCTTTACTGGATTTTTAAACAATACAGGTTGTACCATTCTGTTTGCCTCTAACTTCTGCTGGTATTTATACACAATTTTAAGTAATAGGCTGAGTCGGGCTTTTGTTATTTTAGATAGGATCTGTGGTGCAGAGTTGACATAAACTGTCTTAGACCATTTTATGTTGGGCCTCGAAGACTGTAGACTGCTCTATTATTGTAAAGTACCTGAAAACTTGATATAATCTACCATCACTTTATGGTCTCTTTATTGCTTTACACACACACTGAAATAGGTTGGATTCTACAGCATCCTTAAAACAGGCTAATCAGACTTGTATCTGGACATGCAACAAGCAGCAGTCAGAGTGCACCTGCTGCTCCCTACCCCGGAGAAAGTGGGTGTGGCTGTGTCTTTGGCTTTGTGTGCTCCGGCCCCATGCAAATATCTACACAAACAGTGCGCTGCCCAGTACTTCTGAGCAAATTACTTGCATCCTTCCTCCTAAAACAAGGGAAGAGAAAGGAGGCAACTGTCCATCAGAAGGGTTAATTGGCAACCAGTAACAAGCGGAGTGCCCCTGGGGTCAGTCCTGGGGCCAGTTTTGGTCAACACCTTCATTAATGATCTGGACAACGGGATACATAGCACGCTCAGTAAATTTGCAGGTGTCACCACGCTGGGGGGAATGGTAGAGATGCTGGAGGGTAGGGGCAGGATTCAACACCAGCAGCAACAGCAAGGCCCCTGGCAGAGATCCTATCAGCCCTCCCAACGCCACTATGGGGGAGCCGACAAAGATACGAGCTGGGAGGAGAGGGGTCCCAGGCCTCAGGGAAGCAATCAGGCACCCCACCAAGGGAGCAACAGCTCCCGCCTGCTAACTAAAGATATCGATTCTGACCTCACACACGAGGGCCGTGTTATATCCACATGCCAGTCCCCACCGTTCAGGAACCAGTTAGGCCCCTTTTACCACCAGTGGGCCAAAATCACATCAGACCGCTGCATCCTAGAGGCAATCTCCAGGGGCTACTCTGTCCAGTTCAGATCCAAACCTTGACACAGAAAACCACTGCTCACTACAAGCCCCAAGATGCATCCCACGAGCTTCTGTTATGATCAGGGTGCGAAAAACTTCTCTCCCTGAGGGCAATAGAAAAGGTTCCCAGAAGTGAGCAAGGGAAAGGTTTTTTCTCCTGCTACTTCCTGGATCCCAAGGCAAACAGCGATCTGAGGCACATCCTGGACCTCAGGGCCCTCAGACCCTATTTTGTTATGCTTGGTGATGACCAGAGTGGGGAATCAGAAGCATGTTGTTTTGCTGACTGGGGGACTTGTTTAAGTACCACCCGTCAGTGGTTTTAAGGGTTTGGCCCCTGGTTTTGCAGCTTGCCCTGATTTTGGCACATTCAGAAGGCTATCCCAGGAGGCCCGGGTCATAACCCCCCTTCCTGGGAGCATCAGGGTGCGCTTGATGAGAGTGCAAGTCTTGTCCACAGCCTTCCTTACGCAAGTTCCTATCCAGAAGATCCATAAAGTGGCGACCTAGTCATCAGTTCACATGTTCATGATGCACTACGTGATCATCCAACAGTCACAAGATGACGCTGCATTGGACAGAGCTATCCTCAAAGCAGGGAGACAGCAACTCTGTCCACCGTCCTAGGTACGGCTAGCAGTCACCTGTAACAGAATGATGTGAGCAGCGCTCAAAGAAGAACAAATATTAAGCATCCTTCTTCAAAATGGGCTGCTCACATACATTCTGCACCCTCCCTCTGTCCTTCCTAATAGGAGCTGGCAAAAGAAGAGACTGGGGAGGGTCAGGGTTAGTGTCTTATATATAGCCACGGGTGCGTGGCATGGAGGGGGCATTGACCGCTGACCCTGTGCAGACAGGCTAGGGCGAAAGCTTTCCGAACAACCATGCGCTGTGGGACGTAGACACCTGTAAACTGAATGCATGTGAGCAGCGCATCTCAAAGAAGAACGCTTACTGGTAAGTAATCCTTCGTTGTTTCTGCAAAAGAGGATCAGAATCTTGCCAATCTTTATAACTTTAGACTATGAAGGAAGTAAAATTACAATATTTTGAGTGTGCCTTAAAAAAAGAGAAGAAAATAGTTAAGTACAAAGAGAACAATAGGCCATTTTAAAGGACGTTGTACAATTTGGGGGTCTTTAGAAATCTAGTTTTCTGTGAGTGTATTTCATCAGCCTTTTCTGTGTTGTATAAAATGGAGTGATACAGTAATCTAGCAAAAACAAGCCAGGGAAAAGTGACTTTCAGCCTGTTAATCAAATAGTTCCCACAATATGCTTGTTTGCCTGGCGCTATATTTGTGGTTGTCCAGTTTTTAGCAGATACAGGTAAATGATGTATTGCTTGTGAGCCAAATTTCAGAGGCTAAATGCATTCTTGACTTGATAGTTAAAGTGCTCCAAAATGGAAGGCACATATCTTTATTCAGATTTCTGTTATTAAGAAGAAGAGAATTTATGTGGCACAGAGTACAGGGGCATGAAATGTAGTGAATGACTACATTATAGTGCATTTATATAATTCTGCCTAATTAAATTAAACATCATCAGCAGGCAAAGCACTAGAGGGTCTTATTTTCCACAACTTGTTTCACAAGTAGTCTCTGAATTATAATGATGTAGGCACAAAAAAGGAGAAAATTCTTTTTCATGGCAAATCTGGCTTCTTTTAAATTAAATTTTACCCAATTGTCCTGTAGTCTCAACAACAGAAAATTCTAAATTGAAGCCAAACTAGTTAATTAAAAGAGATATTGATAAACTGAAAAGGGGTTTGTAAAAAGCTAGAGGAATAATTAATGGTCTGGAAAAGGTGCCTTTATAGTGCCAGCTTTAAGAAGTTTAATCTATTTAGTTTGTCCAAGAGAAGGTTAAACTGTGATTGATTGCAGTCTAGGAGTACCTGTATAGTAAAGAATTTTTTTAATAATAGTGAGCTATTTAAACTATCAGAAAAAGCATAACAATATCTAATGTTTTAATGAAATGTCTTTACTCAATGCTTTTAATGAATATCTAATGAAACATGACAAATTAATATAAAAATAAGGTGCAAATTTTTAACAATATAGTATTTTACATAAGGGCATGGTAGAGTCTTTATTCAAGTTTTAAATAAAAAATGGATATCTTTGTAGAAAATAGGCTATAGTTCAAATGACGCTTGATGCAAAAATTGCTGGGTAAGGTTCTATGATTTCTATTATGAGATCAGATTAGAGAATTGTAATAATCTCTTCTGACCTTAAAAGGTATGTTGTCTATGAAAATGTAGGACTAAACCCTCTTTCATAGATGCATATAACTTAAGCATAAAATATTTGTTGGCATAAATGCTTACACTAGCACTTGAATTCTCAAAGGTCTACTTCAATGGCAAGTGCAGAATCGTCAGATAGTTAGTCTTCTAAGATTATGAGCCCTTGGTGGAAGGGTCTTTATTTACTTCATGATTTGTGCCACCTTAAGCACTTTGTCTATACTCAGCAAACTCCTAATAATAAATAATAGAACCAAAAAGCAAGATATTTCCATTGGTGATATATGTGACTTGACCATGTAAGTCAAGTAATATTGCAATAAAACATGAGACAAGTATGTCCTGAGAGGCCCACAAAGCACAACATAAATGAATTTTAGGAAGTAAATTAAAATATATATTTGTTTATTCTCCTGATGTATATTAGCCTTCTGTCCAGGATTATGACTATGTGACACTGAAGGATTTTTTCCTTCTTGTATGGGTAACAGCATGCATAATTTCCCTACACAAGAGAGTTAGAATGATAGATTCAAATCTTCTAACATTTGGCCAGCTTGACTCCAGGCAAGCAAAAAGTAGCCTGGTTGGCTGAAAAGTAAGGCAGAGCTACTGAATGTAGGATATATGGTCAACATATTCAAGGATTTCCCCACCCCTCTCCAGGAAAAAAAAGATTTTCTTTTAAATTCTAATAGTTGAGATTATGTTATTATTAATTAATATAACTCTGTTAAATTGTAAGTAATAAGAAAGACTTAAAAAAAACATCAAACCCACCACTGTTTTTTTTATCAGATGAAATTCAGGTCAGAGACTTGCCGTGTAAATGTTTTACTGTTAGTTATGTTAATGGCCAAACCAGCATGGCATGTTCCCAGCCTTCTGAGCCCTTGCAAACATGATGTGTATCAATTATTACTGCCTTGCTAAAACTAAGTTTAAATAAACTGCATTTACTTTCTTTAATTAGTATCAACTTGCCACATTGTTATAGGTTGTTGCATATTAAAGAAATAAGCAAGAGAAAACAAGAGGAGAAACAGGAAGAGAAAAAAATGTATCAGTAAGAAGATATTGCTGAATTAACCTCTTCAGACCTAACCTGAAAGTCTGCTCAGTGTTTTTGGTCATTTTGGTAGTTTTTCTGAGTTTGGAGAGAGAAAAATCAGGGCCTATAGATTTGGTCCTATAATTGTGACATACTATATAGAACATATATTTGTAGATTTTGTTTTGTTTTGTTGGTTTAAAGTGATGAGGAAAATATTCGATTATCACTTTTGTCCTAAGTAAACCAGCATCATTTGTCAATTACTCTGATGTTGTGGAATTTCCTCTGAACTTAGTATAACGGAGGCAAACTATTGACAGCTGCACAACTTGACCTTTTATTTTTTAAAAATCCCTCCTTCTCCCCAAAATCACCCTTAAAATTCTGTGTCTTGTTTTGTGTTAAAAAAATCATTCCAATGTCTGTTGATTTTACAGCTCTTGAACAGATGTTGGCATTTTGAGATCATTGTATTTACCAGCCTGGTGAACTTGTTTGGCTCTTATACACTGAATAGTTCAAAGGTTTTTAAGTGTGATTTCTGTGTGTACAAGTACTTTACATATATTGCAATTCATGATCCCCAAAATATTCTTCTGTTTAGTCAATGAACTTATTGTTATAAATAGGTGTTATTAAATTCATACAGAAATATGAAAATGTGAAGCCTGATACCTCAACCAGTGACCCTTACATTAAATATGTAACTGTGAGTTCCAGATGGGAACTCCTGATATACTTTAACTGATCATGAAAAGTCAGTGACCCTTTTTTGCACAAACTGCCAGATCATCACTGAAATTGATTTTTAACTGTGCCAAATTCAATAGCATGCAGCCCAACTCTGTGAGGCAACTGAGTGTGGGTGGGGAAGAAAAGTGGAGTGGGAAGGTCTCTATAGCATAGGGAACATCACAAAGATTAACAGAGAGTGAAAATTAAATGGAGACTCTTGAGATGGAAAGCTCATCCTCATTGCCAGTAAACTGTGTGTGGAGCAGAAAGCTGGCAAGAACATTTATAGAATGAAACATTTGGTTCATGCAACAAATAGTGGTAAGTTAAAATATATTTTTCTCAAATCCACCACACATCTTTATGAGTATTTGGTCTTTAAGTTTTTTACAATTTTATGAGCTTTTCCTTTCTTTGTAAGTTTCGTGTGAATCTAATGTTTACCGTGAAAGGTGGAACTCGCACACTTTTGCATGTGCTTCTTAATGCCAACACAACTGTGATAGAGTTTTAAAAACAAAGCACAAGTACATAAAGTTTAAAAGTAAATTGTAAATTGGCTATACCTTTGTGTTTCAGTTTTTTAATTAATATGTTTAGTTGCAATAAAATGGGTATAGCTACATATTTGGAGCTTCACAAAATATAGCTGTTTAACTGTGTTTAAAAACAGCTGTAGTTTTTTTTTCTTTTTGTTTTTTTTCTTTTTTTTTTATGAAGTGTTGAATCCAAGTCAGGTGCTAATGAACAATTTGCATTATTTTTACACATTGAAATAAGTACTACTGAAAGCACAAATGCTGACAATCCACAAATGTATGCTGTTTAATTCAGTGTAATTAAAAACTTTAACCATGGAGGTTACATTGATATTAGGCTCTGATATTATTTAAATTTAAAGAATGCACTAATACAAAAAGTCTTAAGCCACACTATTAAATACAAAATACTTAAAAAAATAAATATGTAGTGCATGGAACACACACACATCCCATTTTTCCTTAAAACAGAAGAAAATAAAAAAGTATTTGAGAATCATTATTTGTAACTCTTTCACATTTCATTTAAAAGTCACTTCTGACTAATGACCAGTCTCTTCCGATCAAATTGCTGGTGAAAGTGGTTTAAGTGACTGGTCTTGACAAATCCATAATTTTGGTGGAATAGATGCAAAATTACTGGCATTTTTCTTTAACTGTGCTATGTGTATTAACAGAAAGAAGAAGCAGTGAATAATCCTAACCTGTTTTCTGTATTGTATCTTATCTTGAAAACATTTGACATGTGTTTATTATATCCAGTTTGATCTTCAGTACAATAGGACCAACAGGTCTTGAACAAAAAAGTTTGTGTTTATGTGTGTTCTCATTTGAACAATTGGTTTGTCTGATCCTGTAGAATCCTTCTGAGTGATATTTTTTTAATTTAAGTAAGGAGTGTAAAATCTTTAGAACAGATTCATCTCTTGTGTTTCTGTAATGAAACAAAGCAGATACACCAAATGCTTGTTTGATCCTTTACATGTGTAACCCTTCTGCCAGGGCAGGCTGGCAGAACAAGGGCCAGGTTCTATATCTAGGGGTTTCCCAATGATGCAGCACCACCAACTGGCTCAAGCCCCCACCCAGATCTCTGGGAATCCTGCACTGTTCCCTGGGCACCCCAAAGGATAAGGATTCCCCACTTGCAAGCACAAGTCTGAGTGTAGTAAATGGACCTTTTAATAGCAGTGAAACAAAAATGCAAAAGGCCAATTAACAGAGATCGGCACTTATCAAGGAAACTTAGTATAGAGCAGAGTTCCCAATAATGCACACTACATAACAGAACATGCAAACTTAATGGCAAAACTGGCACTGGTCTGGAGAATCGGTGCTAACTAGGCTCCCAACAACCCTAAGGTATGTAGGGAGTGTCTTTTATGCCAGCTGTCCACTGATGCCATCTACTGGTCACTCACTCCATCCTCTAGTACTGGTTCCTCAGCTGTGCCCACTGTCCATCAGCGTTGCCCTCTGAGCCCTCATGTCACCCAGCTTGCCACTGGCCGCTCTCACCACCCACTGGCTCCGCCCGCTGTCCACCGTTGCTACCTTCCGGTCCCCGTGTCACCCAGCTCGCTACTGGCCACTCTCACCATTCACCAGCTTCACCCCATTGCTTCTTTTCAGACAGATTTGAAACAAACAGAGAATAGCAGTTTACCCAAAGACAGCATTTCATATTTCCCTTTAGTAGAATTACAGATATTGATAGATGTGTGAGAAAAGAAACCCCAAATGCTATTACCCAGTATACTTTGCCCCAGTGCATCCAGTATGCTAATCAGCTAATTGTGCTCTTTGTATCCATGCTAATACAGGACCCATGTAGATTATTTGCTCCCCCCGTCAGTTCAGAAGCTGTTAGGCACAGCTTTTAAGCCTGCCTTACACATGTATACAATAGAATTTCCTTGGATTCATGCAGAAACCGGCTTTTGTTTAAAGGCACAGGACCACATCCTGTGATCATTACCCAGATTTAGTCCTGAGTAAATGGTGGGTTACTCTCCAGTAACCATCCTTCTTCGAGATGGGCTGCTCGGATCCATTCAGTAATAGGTGTCTCTGTGCTGGAGCGCCGGATTGGTCAGAAAATACTTGTCCTAGCCTGTCAGAAGAGGGTAGGCAGCCACCGCCCCTCGCACCTCCCATGGCTATATATACAGCCACCTCCCTGCCCCCTCCTCAGTTCCTTAGAGTTGCCAACTCCAAAAGAGGGGATGGAGGGGAGGGACCTGAATGGATCCCAGCAGCCCATCTCGAAGAAGGATAGTTACTGGAGAGTAACCCACCGTTCTTTGAGCGCTGCTCGGATGCATTCAGTAATAGGTGACAACTAGCCATGCTGAAAAGGATGGCGGGTGGAGTTGGTACTTCCGCCTACAGCACAGCAACAGGCCCTGTAAGGTGGAAGCCCCGCAACAAGACGTTTGTCGATGACAAGAGGCGAACGGGCCTTGGCAGCCCGAAAGAAGCAAGGGCTGAGGGTCAACCAGAACAGGGCAAAACCGAACCCGCCGAGGCAGAGCGCATACACGGGTTGGCAAAGTCACCGGAGCTGGAGGAAAGGGGCACAACCTAAGAAGACAGGTTACGTGGGTGCCCCACCTAGGAGGAAAAACGTGGAATGTAGTCGATAGACTGCAATGTCTGGCCTAGGCCGTATCATGTGGCCTTGAAGGAGAACACTGAAAACTGGCCAATGAGACTAGCCATATGGCCACGTCTCGCGCGAGAACAAAGAAAGGGCAGACATAGAACACCCAAAGGCTTTTGCAGGAGCCACGTAGTCATGGGCTGATCTGGTGACTACTGAGTACGCAAAGAGAAGTAAGGGGATGGTAATGCCCCTTATCTAGGATGCGGCCAAGCAAGCCATCTGGATAAGGAGAGGAAAGGATACAAGGTTGTAACATGGGCTCGAGGGCAACTGAGAAGACCACGGGACATTAGCTGTGACATATAGAGTCGAGCCAAGCAGGATGGGCCTACAGCATGCTGATTCACTACCTGGTAGCACAGGAGCGCACATTCAGCTAAGCTGGTACCACGACTGGGCTCTCGCAGGAGAGAGGCCCTGGATAGGTGCTGACTGCATGGTGGCCTGAGGCAGTGTTGACGAAAACGGCCTACTAGGGGTCGCGGGGAGCTAGAATGTAAGGTAGGGGCTCCGTTGGTCTAAGCTTGCAGGGTTTTTGCCCCTCAAAGCTCTCACTTAGAGTGAGGGGGAAGGAAAAAGGATGGCGGAGAACTCTTACTACCATCTAGACAGCCCCTCAGCGACTGAGAAATTGAAGGAGGGCCGTGAAAGACTGCGGACTCAGTACCTAAGGTGCTTCCCTGAGGGAGAATGCTACCATTTTGCCATGCCAGGGCTGCCAGGGCAGAAAACTTTTCAATGCATGGATAGTGAAGAGCTCTGCTGCCAAGGAAGGGTCCTTCTTAAGCTAAAGAATGGAGCCGTAACAAGGTGGTAGCTGCTGCATCTGAAGGACACCCGGAGGTCAGAGAGCCCAATGAAATTTTCTCCCTGGGGGGAGCCAAAGGGTGAACAAAGGGGTAGAGTCCCAAACTGTTACATGTTGTACAGACTGGGTTCTCTGTGTGTCGCGCCATCATAATGACAGAGGGTGTAAACAGGTCCTTAAGAAGGGAAAAAGAGGAACCACAGAACTATCAGGCGCCCCCGACACGCATGGGGAAAAACGCTGGAGCACCAAGGGGCTACGCACGGCGTCGTGGGACAGTCCCGCAGGGGGGCAGGGCGGAAGGGGGATAAGACCATAGGTCAAGGGATTATGCAAGTGCCCTGGAAGCAGGGAACCTTCTGCCTGCTGTAGACAACTGTCCAGGAGGCAGTGGATACCGAGGCGGGAGCCACATGTGGGAGGGCACTCGAAGGGATAGAACTTTCACAGTTTCCCAACCTATGATACATAGGAAGGTATTTCCCGTTCAGGGTTTAAAAGGGGTGCCCCCGGCCGTACTTCGGTGAGGTCGGGGAAGCGTGGGCTACCTGGGAGAGGGTAGACCAAGTGAGGGTTCCTGAGTTGGGCCCCCGGTTCCCACTAGATGACCATAGGGCAAAGAGGAGGAACCATACAAGGGTGGGAAGGGGGGGTGGGCCATACCTAGGGCCCATGCAGGGGTAAAACCTGCTGTAGAGGTCCCTTCCCAATGAGGTAGCTATCCAGGTAGCTGAATTACTACAGAGATGTGTCCTCTTAGTGCACAGAGGAAAGTCTTGTAGAAGGGGGGGGGGGGGTCTCAGCACAGAAGACGGTGGTGTGACCCGGGACATCCCCTCCCCTTCCCCTAAGGCCGGAATGAGGGGCCTACCTGGGACATGTGTCATGGTCACAGGCACAGTCCTGTTGCGAGTAGGCTTCGGATGTGCGCGTCTCAGAGCCCTGCCGTAGTTGGGCTACAACGAGATGCGTCTCCATCCCTCAATGAGGGGTTAGGGTGAGGAGCGCAGTGGGGAGTATTCGGGGAAAAGGGCTGCCAGGAATAGGAGAGAGGCAGTTTCTGTCCTCAGGGAAGTTGCTGCTTAAGGAATGAGGGGTGGGGGGGTGGGGTGGTAGCTACGGTATTGGGATACCGGCACTATAGGTGGGCATCATTATATTGTCAGCCCCTGGCATCCCGATCGAATTGTTGGTCCTGCAGTTGAGGGAGGGAGAGAACGGGGAAGGATCAGGATGGTTCCCATCGGACCTATCTTCCCTGGGGGGTGGGGTCTGTCTGCAACAGTGATGCCTCGGGGGCCCCCTGCACCCCAAGGGTAAAAAGGGTAGTGGTGGTCAGCGGGGCCCTCCTTGGGGAGGGGTGACCGAAGGCCCTCTTTCTGCCGTGACTGAGGTGGGAAGGAAAAGAGGGGGTTGTCTTGCCCGGGGAATTGGGAAGCTAAGTCGGGAGGGTGGGTCCGGGAGGAAGAAAGCTGAAATACTTGGCCTCTCCCCGAGGATCGTGGGCCGTACCAACCACGGAGAGGGTTTCTGGGGGAAACAGGACCTTCCCCTCAAAGGGCAGGTCAAGGACCACCTACTGAGCGTTAGGGGGCGCTCTAGCCTCCCTGAGCCATGCTACCCTGTGGAGGGTAACTGCTGAGCCCATGGTGTGAGCTACAGTGTCCACTGCATTGCGGGCTGAAAAAAGGAGGTCTTGGGAGATTATGTTGCCTTCCTCCAAGAAGGCATCATACTCGTCCGTGGCCTCGGGCAGAAGCATATTTCTTAATCTCCCTAGGGACTCCCAAACATCCAGCAGGTACCTACTGGTTATAGTCTGGTTGTTTGCCACCCGCAGTTGAAAGGCCGATGAGGAATACACCTTGCGGCCTAACAAATCCAGTTCTCTGGTCTCCCAGGAGGGAGGGAGGGGGTCACTAGGGGGTTTTCCTGCCCCCATTGCCATCTGGACCATGTCCCTGGGGGGGACTGGGTGGCCAGTGAGTGAGGGGTAGTCTGATTTGGATACCCGATACTTCTTGATCGCCATATGCGAAACCAGGGGAATGGAGCTTGGACTCTGCCACCGGGAGCGTGCAAGGTCCCACACGCTTGGGTGGGACGGAATTGCTATAGGCGCCATGGAGGCGAATGCTGGTCCAAACAGGGTATCAGGGGGGAGGTTGAGGAGCTCCACCTCCATACCTAAGTGAGCCATGGTCTGGCGCAGCAGATCAAAATGCGCTGAGAGGTTGCCCATAAAGGACTCCGGTGCCGGGGACAATGCGACACTGAGGGTCTGCCACGGAGGGGAGGGAGTTCCCTCAGGGGACCATTCTTGTGGCCAAAACCGGAAGGGTGATGGTGCCGATGTGCGGTGCCGGGGCCGTTTGGAGCCCCTAGAAGGTCCCTCTTCCGGGCTGGAGGCGGGGGACGGGGATCAGGATTCTTGTCCCAGTGCCGTCGGTGGGGTGATGTCAGCCCCCGGTGGGGTGGAAGACAGAGCGCTGGACGGCGAAGGTGAGCATCCCGATGAACCTAGGCCTTCAAAAGGAAGGCCGGTTTGCCCCTTCTGGTTGGAAGTGGGGCCAGAGGAGTCAGGAGGAGCAGCAGGGCTCATGCTGCCTCCACCGCTTCCGGGGTGGATGGGACGAGAAACGACTCCGCGTGAGTCGCGGGCAAGTTCTCGCTAGGGGAGGGAGGACTGCTCGGGTGGGAGGGTTCCTGTTCCTTTGGTACCGGGCTCCGCGGTGCTGAGGTTGGAGTCAGCTGGTGCCGAGGCAATGTTGGCACCGGTGAGGCCAGGCTGTACCGCGTCGTTAGCACCGGAGATGATATGGCACAGTGCCGAGGCGAGCCCGGTGCTGACGGTGCCAGGCTGACTGAGGGCGACCTTGATTGGTGCCAAGGTGCCGAGGCGCCAGATAGGCACTGCGGTGCCAGAGTTGGCACCGAGGTGGTGCGGCAGCCACCGGTAGCATGGTGCCGTGTATGCTTCGGCGCCGAGCTGGGTCTCGGTGGCAGGCTTGAACCCGAAGCTTTGGGTGAAGGGTGCCGAGCCTCCTCCGAGGCTAGGGCACAGCGTCGCTGTTCCCTCTCATTAATCGTTCGTGGTTTAAAGGAGAGACAAATGAAACATGCCAAGACCATGTGGTCTTTGCCCAGGCACCTGAAGCACTTCCCATGGGAGTTGTCCCAGGAGAGAACCTTGCCGCACTCGGCACAGGGTTTAAACCCCGGCATCATGTTCCGGTCCAGTGTTGGGCTCTCACGGTAGAATTAAATCCACAAGGAGATGTGCCCCGCCAGATAGTGAATCCAAGGCAAAGAGACAGGCTGCTTGCGATTCGCAAGGAGCGGATGTTCTAGATCCAACACGCAAGGCGGAAGAAATGAAACTGGGGAGGGGGCTGTATATATAGCCACAGGGTGGTGCAAGGGGCGGTGGCCGCCTCCCCTCTTCTGACAGGCTAGGATAAGTTTTTTTTCTGACCAATTCGGCGCTCTGGTACAGAGACACCTATTACTGAATGCATCCGAGCAGCGCTCGAAGAAGAAGGGTAGCCATGTACCCACCCCATTCCTGGAGAAGCTTCAGAAACAAAGAGTAACCCAATTTATCTGGAGTGCCTCCTTTATACAGAAGAGAGGGAACATTTTGTGTCAACCTTTTACCAATTGCAACTTTCTCTGCAATTTGCATCCAGCCACCTGTTCAGGCCAATGCATGGGAGTGGGTTTGGGATTTCATCTATTCTCACAGTCCTTGCCCTCCTGCACCCTGTCTCCTGACACAAGAGCTAGCTAGACCTTATGTAGCTGTGTTGCAAGGAGAGCCATTACTCTCTGCTGGATGCTAGTCATGAATCAGGATACTGTTTGATCTCAGATTCCCTGACTTTCTGGGACCTCTGTGTCTTCTGGAGCAGAGCTGAAGCAGCTGTCAGCCCCCAAGGTTGCTGCCAAACAGCTCATTGGGGCAGCCAGCCCACTGGAACAGCTGTGGGCCCCAGCAGCTCTGTTCTCCTCCCAACTAGATATTTTCATTAAAAATCAGCGACAGGTTGGGACTTCTATGAATTTTTGTTTACTGCCAACCTGTGCCTGACTTTTACTAACTATACTCACAGTGCTTAAAGTATAATTTGGTGGGCCCTGGAACACTTCTAATTTCCAGGTCCTCTTCCTGTATTGTTTGGGCCCCCTTTATGCTTGTGGGGGCCCCAGCCCAGGTAGGTATTTGCAACTGCTTCTCAGTGCCCCTCCCACCAAAAGCCTCCCAGAAGGAGGCCGGGCCACATGGTCACTCACCAGCAGCAGCCCTTGCAGATCTCCAGCAGTGCTTGGCACAGCCCCAGCCCCCTGGGGGACCAGGGCAGAGTGATAAACTCCCTTTACTCCCACCACTGCTCTAGGTTATGCTGCAGGCTTCTACCTTTAGTGCACCCTGCCCTGTGCATGTGAAGGGGAGCTGGCTGGCACTTGACAGAGCAGGGCCAGGCGCACCTCCACTCTCCTTTTATTGCTGCATGCCCTGCGCATATGCAGGGAAGCCGGCAGTGGCCGGCACTTCTCAGAGCAGGGCAGGCTTCTCTTTCTGGCGCCAACAGCCAGTGAGGCCATTGCACCAGGCTGCAGTGTTATGCCTCATTTTTCTATTTTAGGGGCCCTGGAACGCTGGCCCCTAAAAATAGTGGGCCCCAGAACAGCATTCTGGCGCATTCCAGCCTATTTTAACCCCTGTATACTGAGAGCAGAATCTTAGTCTTATCATGACGTCTTTCAGTTTTTACTTTGTTACTCCTCAGGCAAAACTCCCATTGAGTTTGGGGTTGGGTGCCTACGTAAAGACTGCTATAAGTTACATAGAATTTGGTTTGTATGAGTTTGTGTGTTATGAACAGTTACTAATGAATGTTGTAGTTCAGTTGTTTTCAGACCATGGGTTGGGACCTAGTAATGGGTCGTAGACCCTCAAGTGGCATCCACTGCTGCTGCCATCAAAAGACTGGAATGTATTGCTCAAAGATGTAGTTGTTGGGTCGTGGGGATAAATGATTTTTTTTCAACTGGGTGCCGAGAGAAAAATTGTGGAAACCACTGTTGTAGTGGTGGGCTTCAATTAGAATTTAGTCTGTAATTTTAGGGGCAAATTCCATAGTAGTTTTGGGCGTAGTTGGTATAGAGTTAGTACAGTGAATTACATTGGTAGTTAGAGTCAGGGCGGGCTCAAGGTACTGTGGCGCCCCAAGCCAAATTTTTATTACCCCCCCCCCCATCTCATTCATGGAGCTTGAAAACGGTTTTCCAAAGTGCATAAATCTCCAGCGTCTGCCTGCAGAGGGATTTAAAGTACACTCTGCCTACATGAGTTAAGCTGCAGGTTGACTAACAGTGCCTGAGCTGCTAGGAAAGAGTTGAAGAGGCGGGAGCCAGCCTGGTCTTCAGGGGGGCTAGGGGCCCCTAAGAAATGTCACCTGAAGCCATGTCTGCCTCTTGCCTCACGGTGGAGCCAGCCCTGGTTATAGTCAGACAGCTGAAGTACTCCACTTCTCTTAGCAAGCATACTTGTTAGTTCCTTAGGGATCTCCATTCCAGATGCACAGTATTTTAATGGCACCAGTGGTTCGCGTTCTTGTGTCTTTGTCTATAAGCCTGAATTCTCTTTAGGAAAGGGAGCAGAATAGATTGGATTAGTTTAGTAAAAGTTGGGGGCATCACTGGCACTAGGCTTACGGGGCTTGAGCCTCAACTCTTAGTACCTGAGCCCGAGCCTGCCACCGAGCTGGCTGTGGCGGTGGTGGCAGTGGCAGTGCATGAGCCCCAAATGTTAGCACACTGCGCCCTGGATCTTTTTCCAGGCTAGTGGCGCTCCTGGTAAAAGTTGACTCAGCAATGTCTGAAATTTGTTTCGAAATAGTTTTATGTACTTAAGTGACTCACTTTTAGAGCAGTAGTGGGGCTCCAAAAATACAGCAAATTTTTGTACACTTCTACAGTATATCCTCTTCCTAGGATATGTGTGGCGCTGCCATTTTGGTCCACACAAAGCATAAAATTTCTCTTGGGGAAATACTAAGAATTTGGTTGGAAGATTTTGATACACTCACCACAGTTTTGTAGCATATATGTCCTGATCAGTAACAGAATGGAGAGCTCACTGATTACCATCATAGGTTACCACCCAAGGCTGATTAGTTGCCTCAGCAAATACCTATCCTAGTGCAAGTGGTGTTGATACAGTCCCTAGGGATTGCACCCCATCAGCTGTTAAAAGCCCTGATTTAGTCAGTGGCATACTCCTTCCAAACTTTAGAAAGCAGTTTGATAACAGGCAGTTTCACTCAATTGCCAATAGTTTCACTGCTTTTTTCAGTTGCAGCAGGTAAAAGCAACATGAAATTGAAACGGTCTTTAACAACGCTAACTAGCGACATGATGAGGGTGACAAGTTGGCAGCAAGCTTTACCTGAGCTGCTGAATCTTCTGGTGCAGCTGGAAAACTGGCCACAGCAGCACTATTTTGTGAATGAGATGCCCCCCTCCCCCCAGTAGTCTTAAGTCTGCATGTAAAACCTGACTGGATGTGTTGGGAAATCCTACCTATATGTTCTACCTTGATGTAGTATATTGAGTCTACCTATATTCTACATCCTATATTTGGACTCCTAATTAGAGAAACCCTAATGTAACTGACTTATTGGCTGAGGAACATTAAACCTGAGGAGCATTAAAATGCTTCTTAAGGATCCTGGAAAGGAGTTTGGACTATAGTGTATATACAGTTCTAATTGTCAATTAAACTTCAAATTTCTTGATTAGCCCACAATCATACTCCACATCATTTCATTGTGGATTCTTCTTTTAATTATTTCTTGATATAATTTTAATTTTGTGTTATGATTTTTGTTGCACTTTAATAAATCCATATTGCACAGTTTTTCCTAGCCACTATCCTGTCATCTATTTCTCATTTACTAAACATATTTTTAGAGAACAATTGGCCCATCTCAGTTAATCTTGACAGCATGTTTACGTTGGGTATATGCCCACAGGGAAGCTTATAGACATGCAGAGTAAATCCAGCAGTACAATACAGTTACAGGACCAGATAGAAGTATGCAGTAAATCATGTTCATGTTTAATCTTAAACTGTTTAACTGGCTGAATTTAGCATTTCAAAATATGCCTAGATCTTTTACCTAAACAGACAGAGGCTGAAGTTTCAATAACAACTAAAATAGACTTATACAAGACTGAGAAACTTTGCCATAGTTGGTATAAACTTCAGGAATATTAAAAAAAGTAAAATAAAACTATTTAAATAAAGTTTTGAAACAACCTGCAAAAGCCAGGTCGTTTAGTTGGTGTCCTTCATTTGCACGGTTCAGCAGGGTAAAAAATCCAAACCTGAGTGAAGCTTAAACATAACCATGGGAATCTAGGAGATAATGGATGTATACTAGCTGAGGATCTGGCCCTGAACTTCCTAATTGGTCAGTTAATGTTACAACAAATATTGCACATTACCAGTTTTAATTTTTTTTATTCTTAATAAATTTGCATGTATTTATTGCTGAGTTTATTATTGCAGATGGACAGCTGTGGACACTGAAGTCCACTGTTCAATCACAGGACAGACATGACAGTATGTCTACCACTAGTACACAAATGCCAGTGTATTTAGGCTGTCACCCGGAAGGGACATCTCTAAGGCAAGAGGGTAGTTCTGTCTGCAGGGTCCATTCAGTCTTTGGTCTCTTTGCTGAAGCTATATAACTATCTTCTCCCTCATTCATGTCCTGTGTAGTGCAGGCACACTTTGTGCAGGGCTAGGACTCCTAGTATCGTAACTGCTATAGGAGGGACAAGATGAGAATGAAGCCAGGGGCCACCCTTTCTTTACATCAGCCCATAAAGCCACAGGGGTGGTGGAGCAGAGTGCATGCTGCACTGCCTGCCATCCTTGTCTTCATTCACCAACAGGAAGACTGGCTGACTCAACAAAATTCCTCCTTAGGACTGTTATTTGCAGTATGCTCCATCCTTCCCTGCACTGCAGACTGTGGCTTTGAGCCATAATCTGGACCTTTAGGTAGGGACGTACTAGAAAGAACATGGTATTTGTACACTTACAAATCTGAATTTGACTCATTCACTTAAAATGTACATTTAGACCTTTTTAATGTGTTCATGTTTTATATCTAGAAGGAGTTTAAGGCCAAACGTGACCAACAGATCACCTAGTCTAGGGTTGCCCAACCTTTCTGGGTGAGAGGCCACATTACAGTTCTTTTCTCAGTCAGGGAGCCAGTGAGAAAATTTTTGATGGAAAAGACATACAAATCAATCTTATTAATAAACTTTTAAAAAAATAATCATTAGTGGGATATTGGGCATTGCTTTTGCTTGCACTTTATATGGAAGACAAAGGGGGTGGGGGTGCCTATGTGAGAGGGGAAGTCAGAGCCTGGATAGAAATTAACAAGGGCCCCAGCCAGCCCCAACTCCCAGGCTCTTGCAGCAGCACTCCACAGGCCAGATGAAAGCCCTTAGCGCAGGGCAGTAACTACGGTGGGGCAAGCGGGGTTTTACCCCAGGCGCCCTGGAGTGATTCCATTGAGCTGCTCTATCAAAGGGCACGTTCCACACTGCTGGCTCCAGGCACCGCTCATTGTAAGGGGTGCATTCTGAGTAGAACGCACCTCGGGTGCCGAAATGGGTAGTTACGGCTCTGCCTTGGCGGGCCAGAGTCTGGCCCCCCGGCTGCAGGTTGGACAAGCCTGACCTAATCTCCTGCCTGTTGCAGACCATTACATCTCAACCAAATACTCCTGTGTTGAGCCCAATGACTTCAGTTATATTAAAACATTTTAGTCTTCAAGAGACTAAATTTTGTGTGCCACAGGCAGAGAACAGGAGAGAGAGAGACTAGGCATACTAATGTTAGTATTAGTTTATTGGTTTTTCTGCATTTTATACAACTTCACTGATGGGCAGAGGAAGCCTTTCAGTGACAAATATTGTCTCATTTAATGTCTGTGAGTGACTGCTCAGTGTTATCAGTCTAAATTTTTCCTAGTGCCTTCCATTTCTGTATCAAGTTCTGACTAGTCAAAGTGGGCCTAAGCTGGGATGCTGTATATTAAACTATGTATGTAAGCCAAGTGAGTGGATGCAGTTGCATTGCCTTCCTGGAGCCCATTAATACATTTCGGTGGTTCTGTCACCCAGACCTTCCGGGATTTATTTTTCCAAATGAGAGAAATCTTGAAGAACAATGAAGAGGGGAGGCATTTGTTTATGTTTAAATTAAAAACTGTCTTTGGTTTTGAAAGGCAGTCCACTCATTTCATTATTTCATCATGTCATAACTTGTATCTGGATGATAGAGGTTTGTCTGGCCTTGTTCTTAGCCAATCATGTGGAGAGTCTTTTGAGTTTTACTCTAACTGAACAAAAACAACAAGGAATTGAAGTGTCTTAGTCAGTTATGTCAAGACAATGAGAGAAAAGTGTTGTCCGGGCTCCAACTTCCCTCCCACCCTGCCTCAACTCATAGAAACTGCTGAGTCTTAATGAAATAAACCCACAAACAACTGAACTGTTGTTTCATATATTCCAGCTTAATGTGAACAAAAGAGGACTTTGCAGAAATGTGAAAGTTTTCTGACTGACATTTCCACAGATCTTGGACCTGGTTTTCAGAAGTGCTGAGCATCCAAAACCGCAATTGAAGTTGCCAGATAGAGCTTACCTCCTGTGGGGAAAGTAATGCTTCAGATTTCAAGGAATAAATGTGACTTTTGTTTCGTATTACAGTAAATTAAATCCCTTGTAAAGGGTAAATATCTTGATAGAAATTCATTGAGTTAAAGTGAGAGCAAGCAATTCTCTCCTGTTCATTGAAGTGTGTTTCTTTTCAGTGAAATGAAGTGTTTGTCCTACACTTCACTATGGGATCACAGAGTATTTCCCTTTCTGGGACTCTGCTTTTAAAGAAAAAAAGTGTGTGTGTATCTCATGTTGTTACTCAGAGCTCTATTGCTCCATAGGCAGCAGCATTATTATTGAAATGGTACCTTTTGTTAATCATAAATTTTGTCAACTTTGAGAAAGGCCATGAGCAGAGAGCTACCTCAGTAAGCATATTATTCTGTACTTGTTCTCATTACTTAGGGTCCTGGAAAAATTCCAGTTTTACAGTAGACTCCCAATAGAAATATGTAAGCCCCAGTAACCTAACTATTGTTTGCTAAGCATGATAAATCACTAATAAGGCAGACCTGGCTATCTGGTATAAAGCCTTCTTTGCTGTACTCTTTTGGTGCTGACTTGAATGAGAATAGTTTGATGACAGGACAGGGGAGGAATCAAGAAATTACCCAGGGCATTGAGCAATTTAATAGCCTTCTGCAGCTCAGAGACTACAGGTCCTACTGCTTCCTAACGTCTTTGCATATATTACACAGAATGTAGCCTGGTTATGTAAGCCAGGGGTTCTTAATCCCTTCACCTTTGTGACACATCTGGGAATGCTCCCAGCTGTGCACAAGACACCGCTACCACCACCAAAGTTTCTCCCCATCACCAGGACTCTCAGTGGCGGGTCAAGTTGTAGTGGCCCCTGCCACTGAAGAAGTTTTCCCTGGGAGGGGAGTTTTGGCAGCCAGAGGATTGACTGGCAGCCCCCACTGCTGAAACACAGAGCAGAGCTATGCAGCATTTTCAGACAGCTGCCACCACTCCAACACTTAAAGGGCCACTGGTGTGAAATCAGCCTGTTGCTGCAGCTCTCCTTGGACTTTTGGTAGGAGGTTGATTTCACATGACACACACAGCCACTGTGTGTCGAGACACAGTTGTTGAGAACTGCTGACTTAAGGTATGCAGTGGACTAAAGATGTGTCTTTGCATGGGAACAGTTTGTTCCCAGTAGCTGTGAAATTAAGAGACATACCTTTATTTTCTTTATGGAAATACTGTAAAGAATTTGACCTTTTTAGGGAAAACAATGAAAACATCATCTGTGCAAATGTTGCTTTTGCTGCTTATAGTGACTGCATGTAAGACTGATTCCTGGTGAAACAATGACAATGCTCTTGTTGAGACTTAGTTTGAATAAAAAATCACATGTAACAGGGGCTAGAGAAAATATAATGAAAGCTCTCAAAGATTTCCATTCATGATTTAAATCAGTGGTTCCCAGCCAGTGGCCTGGGCTGGGGGCCAAAAGTGGCCGACAAAGGCTTTCAGAGTGGCCCATGGCTCCCCACCTGCTGGTTGCACAAGGGAGCAACTGTCTAAGGACCCAGGCAGAGCAGGTTTCCTCAGGATTAAAAGAACAGTGAAGGTTCCTTGCTGCAGCCAAGACGATGGGCAATCAGCACTCCCCTCCCCTGTCTGTAGCAGGAAACAGAGCTAAGTGCTCCATCTAGGTCCACAGTTGCTGGGGTCCCTGCTGGAGCCTAAGGAAGAATAGCAATGATCTTCATTCCTCCTGACTGCAGAAGGGAGTCAATGCTTAGGAGCCAGGTAGTGTGCACAAGACTGCAAAACACATGGGCATTTCCTGCTGCAGCCATGGAGATGGGAGATCAGCGAGGAGACAGCCTCCTTGCTGAACTCTTTTTGTCTTGCTGGAGTGAAGGGGATCCTGCTGACAGAGACTGGTAGCCTTTCCGGGTTGTAAAAATCTTTGTGGCCCTCAAGCCAAAAAAGTTGAGAACCACTGATTTAAATCAAAGATCTTCTTTCCTCATCACAAATGGATAGGTTTGCAAATGCAGTTAAGACTTTACAGGAGCAGCTGAAATCTGATTTATCCATACTTCAGTGTGTATTGGCATTGATACTGGACCACCAACATCTTTTTAACAGAAACATTAGGAACAAAATGGACTTCATGCCAACATTTTGCCTTTGAAATGAGGAGAGAGATGATTATTTAGCCTAGGCTATGTTTTGTTTTGAATACATTTCATTTATTGTCAGTTTAGTTAATGGAGGTTGCTGAGGAAAGAAAACATCTCCCCCACAAAGGAACACAAGGGAATTAATAAACTATTATAAAACTCACTCCACTTTTCATCAGCGGAAGGTCTATGCTCTTTTGAATTAACCTTTCCCTTCACATTAGAATATTTTATGTGCTAGAGTATCCGCTTTTTGGGGAAACAGAACATTTTAATACCCACTCCTGGAGCAGAACCCAATTCTTTTACCAATATAAGTGGCTCGCTTTAGTGGTAAAAAAAAAAAAAAAAAGAAAGAAAAGGGCAAGGTAGTTGTAGCAAAGGAACTAGATGAGTGGAATCTTCTTATGTTGATTTTTTTTCACAGAACAGTTTTAATGCAAGTGAGTGGCTGAAATTAACTTTGTACATTGTGTACTGAAGAAGTTTAGGACTTTTGTTCTGCTCCATTCTAAATAGGATTTCATTGTATCTGAGTTCATTGTAAACAAAATTCCATTGTACTTGTGCTAGAAAGGAACAAGTGGCTTTTCTCTATCCCAGTTGGCTATCTAGCTTCATGAAGTTTTATGCATCTTTTAGTAAAAGTAGAAATGAAAAATCATTCATAGACATCAAATTCTTTTTCCGTGGAAAATAGCAGATACAGAGACGAATAACTATTATACTAGTTCATAGATGTATTCCCCTCCTTTCCCCACATTGCATTGTATGTGGGGGGAGGTTTGGGAGGGATTGTGTGTATTTGTGTGTGAAGGAGAACGGAGGGGATGGGAGGATTAGGGGTGGGATTGAATAGACAGGAAAAGAAAGAGACTGAAAGAGAAAACTAGGATCCAGGAACTCCTGCATTCTTAACCTAGCTCCGATACTGTTCCCTTTGTAGCATTTTCCAAGTCACTTAATTTTGCTGCCAAAGTTTTTTGTTTATTAAATAGAATATTAATAGCTACCTCAGGAGTATCCTAAATATACAAAACCAATCCCCCAGAGTGTTGGCGAGATTATTGTGTGGAGGGAAGGCTGCAGGAAGAGTCAGATAAAGCATGGCCTAGGGCTGTGGTTGCCAACATTTTCTCTGCTGTGGCACACCTTGCTACCTTTAATTAATTCGAGGCATACCACCATAAAGTTTCCAAATAAGCTCATGAATATTCATGAGCCAATGAGCCAATCCAGAGCTCTGCGAGTAGTTTTTCAAAAAATTTTGTGGCACCCCTGCTCAGACCTCATGGCACACCTGTGTGCTGTGGCACGCTGGTTGGGAAACACTGCCCTAGAGGACTAATCTAATCTGAGTGCTTGGCTAAAGAAGCAGGGAAAATGGACACAGACAGTCACACCACTTCTTAGATACCAGTTCATAGTATCCTCGTTTGAAACCACTTAACAACAAAGTGAATAAAAGCTACGGTATATTAAAACAAATATACTATTAACTGACCTATCTTTAAAAAACATTTACTGATGCAAATTTAAAATTAGTGGCCTAAATCCAGTAATTTTCCCAATTATTTGCATGCTGAATTGCTTTGTTCTTTCCTGAACTTATTCCTGCCTTTTAGCAGAAATATAGCAGCTTTCATGCTATAAATAAGTTTTACTTTTTTCCTAAACTTTTAACATGTTCCCTACCCCATCCCCCACAATTTCCAATGTTTACCAGTTTAGTTGTGAAATTAAAGAAACAAATAACAAATGCAGGTGTTTTTATCAGTATTTTCAAAGAGACATGTTCACATCCTGAGCTGCATCTTACTCTAGTAGTGTTCCCACTGGGCTAAACAAACAAGGAGTCCTGTGGCACTTTTAAAGACTAACCAATTTATTTATTGCATAAGCTTTCATGGGAGAAAATCCCACTTTGTCAGATGCTTTGAAGATGGAGGAACTTACTGAGTGGGAGGAAGATAAACGCAGGTGGTTGTAAGTCATGGGATCAGGTCACACTGTAACAGCAAATCAAAACAGGGCTAGATTGTTACTTTAGATGCAGCCTCGAGCAAGGTGTAGTTCAGAAGCTACACTATCACAGGAATAACTCTTAGTGTATATCTACACTATAGTTAGAAGTCCACAACTGGCTCATGTCAGTTGACTTGGACTTGCAGCGCTTGCGAAGGGGCTGTTTAAACTGTGGTTTAGATGTTCGAGTGCAGGCTGGAGCTAGGTCTGTAGGACTTTGTGAGGTGGGATGGTCCCAGAACTCAGACGGCAGCCGGAGCCTTAATGTCTACACTACCACTAAACAGCCTCTTAACCTGAGCCTGAGTGAGCTGGAGACTGGCCAGTTGTCGATGTCTAATTGCAGGGTGGACATGCCCTTAGGATGCAGTGCACCCCCTTTGGCAGCATACATACAGGGGCAGCTCAAGGGATTGTGGCACGCCGAGCCAATTTTTCCTTTTGCGCCCCTAAGTGCTGACTCTATGCCTGAAGCGCAGTTGCAGGGACGGGAGAGGTGGGGCCAGGCCGGCAGTCACATGGCAGCAGGGCAGACCAGCGCCCTTAAGCTTCAGTGCCCTGAGCCGATGCCAGACTGGCTCACCCCTTAAGCCAGCCCTGTGTACATACACAAATGGGCCCACTAGAATAGGGGCCTCAAACTCGCAGCCCGAGGGCTGCATGCGGCCCCTAAAGTTATTTCTTGCTGCCCATAATGACACTATTGCTATCAATATTTGCAATACTGTTGTATGAAAAGGTTTCAGTGGTGTGGCCCTTGGGCTACTGTACTAGCTCTTGTGCAGCCCTGCGGTGATTTGAGTTTGAGATCCCTGTTCTAGAAGGATAACAGCCATGTAGCTGATGAAACACAGGTTAGGTGGGTAGAGTTTAGGTGCACCTGAAGGCTATGTGTATGTACAGTAACTTTCCCTATGTGGCTCTCTTCTCACCCAAACCCTGCCTCCCTAAATATCCTGCTATTTTTGCCAGGGTACTGTCCAACTTGGAGCCTTTACCCCCCCCCACAGGGAAGGACTCTGGCGGCAAGCTCCTTGTTGCTGGAACAGCTCTGTCAGCGGCGAAAGACTTTGGCAGTGGTCAGAGCTGCTAAAGCCTTTCCTCCCCGCCTGCTCCTGACCAGTTTTCCACTGACATGTAGCTATACACTGCAGTATGAAAGGGGGAACTTTTCAGTACCGTGTGTAGCTACGTATGGGGTACACCTCTGCCGATGGTATGTAGTGTAGGTGAGCCATTGTGATTCTGGCACAATTCTTCCCTTGCTATGGGTGAAGGAAATTGCAGCAAAGAGAATCAAGATGCTCCTTTTCTTACCAAGTTACTGCAAGAAACGGAATGAAAAACAGTGGTGCTGAAGCCTTTTGAAAACCAGAGAGGACAATGTAACTGTCCGCTCTTCAGGCGGCTCTTGTCTTCCTCATCCCTTCCTTCGGCTGGGAGCAGGGTTGATGGCAGTGGATCCTCTTTTCCCTCTGTGTGTGCATCCCTGAGACTCCTACACCACCAGATGCATTTGCTCAGTTCTCCCTAATCTATGTGGTTGAGTCTGGGGTGTTCCTGAGGTGGCACTTCAAGGGCTGCCTGACAGAATAGGATGTGGGAGCCTTGGAACTTGATTCTGCTTCTGCACTGGAGTAAATCAGGAGGCAGTGCATTGAATCAATAGCTTTGCATTAATTCAGCATGGGTAAATGAGTTCAGAATCGAGCCATTGGTGCCCGTGTATTACTAAAGTGCCAGTTGCCATCTATCTGAGAAAAGCTTGTCAGAAGAAAGGGCTAGAAAGTCCAACCACTCTGTTGGTTGATGGTTAACAAGAGAGTACTGGAAATCTTCCCATTTCAGTAATGACGTCTCTTGTTTAAAAAATTATCATTAATTCCTGTTATTCCATTTAGTACATAGCAATGTGAAATGACTATGAGTTTATTATTATTATTAAAGGGATCTCCATCACTCCTAGAAACACAGATCTCCACTAAGTCATGAAGATATATGTGCTTTAAGTCTTCGGGAGGTCTGGTTTGGATCATACGAGTGAGGTTAACAAAGCCATATCTTCAGTGAGCAGCTGAAAGTGAAGTAAAACAGCCCCTGTGTAGTTGCAGCGGTTCATGATTTACAGAACTGAATTCACAGTGCTGCTCCTGCTGCAGAAAACGTACGTTCTCAACTGCTGTTTATTTTTAAATTAAAAAAGCAGCCCTATGTTCTGTTTACTTTATTGCTAGAGGGCAGGGAAATATAGGTAAAAGCCGTTAATCCCCAGCAGGCTGCTGGACAGCTGAACAGTTAGGGATGACAAAAGTTAATTGGAAACATGAGCCGTTTAACAGAAAACATATTTGTGATAATTGAGAGAATAACGTCTCCAGAAGGGAAGTTTGCAAAGAGAAACTTTAGAAGAGAAGTGGCCACTGATAGGTGAGTAAGCAAATGTGATTTTCAAGCTGTCTTTAGGTGCCTAACTTATTGCTTAAGAAAAGCAAGTAACATTCAAAAAACTAAAACGAGATTCATGCTTTCTGAAGAAGACTTTGCAGTTACTGACACCATCTCATCTTACAGCTGAATGTAGTTTTCAGAGAAAAATGTATCACTTAAGTTTACTCCATGAATAAGAACACAGTGTTTTATTTTTGCAGAAGGGTTGCCTGTTTTTAATGGATGTCAAAATTTGAAACCACCCTTTACTGGAAATGAATTTTTTTTTTTTGTTTTCCTTTCTCCATGCAATTTTTCTTTTTAAATACACTTAAGGTTTTTCTAAGAAATGAACTGGAACAGTAAGGATTTTGCTAAAAGGAGGGGGAAAGCCTTGATAAGATAATAATACATATTTACCTGCTAATGAAGTTGCAGTGTAGACCTACTGGACATTTCAAAACACGTGTGCCTTTTACATGTTTAACTTGATTTAGATGTGTTGTAAAAGCGTGAATAAATTTGAATTACCATAGAGTATGCTGCTTTAGTGAGGGGAGAAAAAATCAGAAGTCTTATTCTGTGTATTGACACTGCTGTAGTTCATAATAATGAGAAATCTCTCTTTCTTTGCTCAGAGTGGTAGTCTAAAACACCAGCATTTTTACTGTGGAAAAAAATTGCATTAATCAAAGCTGTTTTAATCTGAGGTGCTGCTGTTTTTGTTTGGTTTTTTTTTTCTCAGAGCCAGCAGACAGTACTACAGCTTCCCAGTCCACAGGAATGAATGAAAATGTACCACCTTCGGTTCAAAGCAGTAGCAGTACAAATGCTATTAGTTGCAATAACTCATCAGCCATACCCCAGCCAAGCTCTGCCGTTAAACCCTGGCGCAGCAAGTCCCTTAGTGCAAAGCACACAGCCACGTCTTCCATGTTATCTGTAAAGCAGCCGGTGCCAGAGTCTCCAAAACCATCTTCAGAAATGGTTAAAACAACTCCCAATGGTCAAAAATCCATGCTTGAGAAATTAAAACTCTTCAACAGCAAAGGCGGCTCCAAAGCAGGAGGAACATCCCTTGAATGCTCAGGGTCTCGGGACACTAGCTGTGAAAGACTGGAGACGCTGCCCAGCTTTGAGGAGAGTGAAGAGATAGATGCTGCAAATAGGAATATGAACAATCCAGGACCAACCTCCAGTAGTCCCAAAATTGCACTCAAGGGAATTGCACAAAGAACTTTTAGCCGGGCACTGACTAATAAGAAAAGTTCCCCAAAGGGCAGTGAGAAAGAGAAGCAGAAAGAGAAGGAAAAAGATAAAAGCAAAGATGTTACAAAAAGAATATCTGTAACTGAGAAGCAGGAGATGAAAGAGGAGCCAAAAGAAGAACAGACAGCACCAGCTACAACAGAGATGCCAAAAAAGTCCTCCAAGATTGCAAGCTTTATCCCTAAAGGTGGAAAGCTAAATAGTGCCAAGAAGGAGGCCTTGGCCCCTTCGCACAGTGGAATACCAAAACCAGGAATCAAAAACACCACAGGGAAATCCTCAAGTGCCCCAACTTCTGCAAAGGAAGGTGAGAGAAGCCGCAGTGGGAAACCTGGCTCAGGGCTCTCTCATCAGAAGACCCAACTAGACAGCAGGAATTCCGGTTCCACTTCAAGCTTAGCCTCCTCGGAAGGAAAAACGATAGGAGGAGGGGTGCCTGCTCTGAACAGTAGCAGCAGCTCCCAAGCTGTTAATGGACCAGTTAGTACCACACAGACTACAGGAAGCAATACTGTGAGTGTTCAGCTACCTCATCCACAACAGCAATACAACCATCCGAACACTGCCACAGTAGCTCCTTTTATGTACAGGTAAGAGTCACTCTTCAAGCATGATGCTTTGAACCTGAAGGTTTTATCCATTTGTGATAAGGTTGGGTGGAGGCAGGGGGAGACAAATTGTACAGCAGCTGCATTGGTGCTCACAGTCCCCTCTAAAAAGTGACATAAAATGTCAATTTACTGTTAAAAACCAGCAGTCATAGCTGAGATAGTTATCGTTCTGAACAGTTAAAATACTGGCTTCTTAATAGTACATATACTGGGCCTGGGGGTGATGCGAGTTGTGCCACAGTCAAGTATGATGTTTGTAAGGTGCTGTCTAAGCCTTCTAACTGTTGGAGTCATCAGTTCAGCTCCACTGGTGTTTGCTGTATCGGGAGTCCTAGCGTAGATGGGCCAGCAACTGATTTGGTCACTTTTAACAATGTGTTGATCAGACTAGCTTTTATATGTCTTAGTGTTCAAAATGGTTGCAGTAGTTGGTGAACCATCTACACTAGAGCTCCCGATGTTGCTAAGAGTGGTGAAGCTAACTCCATTGTTTGCAACACTGAGAAATGTTTGGAAAATTTCTCCAGTGTAGACAAGGCCTAGGACTGAAGGAAGAGCATGGGTGTAGCTCAGTCCTTGGTTAGGGTCAAGCATTCATTCTGGCAAGTGATATTTTGCTCTGTTGGTAGATTTGGAGTCAGGGGAGCTTGGCCATAGCCTTTGCCTTTAGCAAAGGTGCATGGAATGACCCTTGCACTCAGGGAAGCAGAAGGTTTGATACAGTGCTCAGCCCTATGAGAACATAAAGTGAGATCCTTCTGCCTTCTGCCTCCTCTCCTTTGGCACCTCCCCATTGCTGGGCAGAATCAATACAATACTATTCTTTTGCATGACACAGGATATTTGTAAAAAGCAGTGCAAGCTTCCTGCTGTGTTAGCACATCAAGCTGACCCACCTGTGAGTGATTAACCTGATTAAAATACATATTAATATTACATTCTTCTTGTGACCTCTATTAAAATACATACTCATCTTATTCAAATTTCTGGGTTTGCCCTGCTCTCAGTATTTTCATATCACCACCACTGCAGCATCTTATGTTTTCCAGGTGGTGGGGCGGGATGGACCAGTCCTGTTCGTTTACAAACACATTGGGGGTGAGCTAAAGAGAGTGCCAGTACTGTTCTTAGGTTTATAAAACTTAGTCAAATTTCTGTGTTTCTTTGTGTGTGTGTGTCTTTTTATATCCATATAATGTACATATATAAAATATGTACATAAAATTAAAAAAATCTTTTGACTTGCCATCTCAAATGTTCTCCCAGTATCCATGATTAGCAATCAGTTGTTAAATTTCTTACGCCCATGAACATGCAAGGGTGAGTTCATTAGGCATTGGTTTGTTCCTTGTTTATCACTATAATGTCCTGATGAAAAAGCCAAAATAAAACCCACTGTAATAACTGACTTGGTGCTAATCTCCTTGCTGTGTTTTCAATACCATATCATCTGAAGCATGAAAGCATCTGAGCTGTTGACCATAAAATTTTTATAACCCTAATAACAGATTGGTGGTCTCAAGGTAATATTTATTTGACTTTTCACGAGAACACAAAACAAACTGTACAATTCTGCCAGAAAAAAACAATGCAGATTTGAAAAATATACCATGTTTATTTGCTCAGCCAGAAGTCAAAGTGAAAGGTCAAAATGTATCATCTTGTATTCTTGAAAAATGAAGATGAGAAGTAAGCCCATGTTTAATAAGAAGGGATCCAGTCACTAATAGTGAGTAACTACTTTGATGACCTGAGAAACATAATGTATAGTATTATTTTTAAGTTTATATTCCAAATTTTAAACTCTGTCCATTACTGTTGTTTATTTGTATTACTGTAGTGCCTAGATCCCAGACCTCACTGTGCCAGGAGCTGTATGGACACAGAACAAAACGTTAAAATGGTACATGATAGTCCCTGCCCCAAGGAGCCATTATGTATTAGATAGATGCAGCTGTAGGGGGCACACAAAGGAGCTCTTGTATCTTCTTGATCTTGGCATCCTGCACTCTGGGGTGGGCTGTCAGCCATAGATGTTCAATCTGGCACCTCTGTGTCTAAGACTAAGTCTAGGACTTCACTGCCTGAATTTAAAGATCCAGCCCTCAAGCCAAATCTATATCAGGTTTGTCGACCAAGATCTGTGGCCCAGCCAGCACTAGAAGGTGCAGACTGCTGCACTGAGGGGATTACAAGAGCAGTTTCAGATTTTCTCTAAAGTTGGTTATGGCTTTAAGAGGCCATTTCACTATCTGGGAGTCACTAGAGCACAGAAACAAGCTAGTCACCTTCTTCCCCAGTCTATAACCCCTACACAAGGGGCTGAGAGAGAGAGAAGGGGAGCGTCTGTTGAAAATATACTTCTGTTTTTTTAAACTGCAAACAGAGAAATTATTATACATTTCCATATGTTTCCCCATGGCCTTTTAGCTGAGATGAAGAGTACATCAGGTAAATATATTCCATGTCCCCTTCTCTAGGGACCTCTGTCTTGCATTTGAAGAAAGATGGACTTCTAATTGCTAACTGTTATGGACCTAAGTTTCAAGTCACAGAATAAAATGACATGATCACAAATCTATACTAATATAGAACTGAGAAGTTGATTCTTAGAAGACCTCCTTCCACTGTATAATATGGCCAAAGTTCTGCTCACAGCCAATGATTATTGTTTCATTCTACCTATTTGTTTCTTCTAAAAGAACTGGTGTCATTGCTAGTCAACCAGGTGAATTCTGCACAGCTGTGAAGAACTGTAACATACAAACTCTGTTATAAACAAAGATCAGTGTTTCCAACCACTGAATGTTGCTGAGAGTTTAGCAGAAAATCAAGTGTCATAGTGTCTGAGGGTCTGTTAAGCCTACATTTTGACTATGAATATTTCATTTTATTTTTCCAGTTCGGTGCTTGTTTCTGTTTCTAGGACATAGCTCAACATGGGACTAATGAATTATGTAAAGTCAGTCTGTTGGTGTATTTTAGAGAAGAGGACACATTGGATGATGGTGGGTGCAGTTTTTTCAGTGGTACACTTGGTGGTGAGTGACTGCATATCTCTATTTGTGTTTCTTTTAAGATCACAGACAGACAATGAAGGGAATGTAACAGCTGAGTCCAGCCTGGAAGGGGTGAGCATGGATACTGCTCTTTACACTAAAACTGGACAGCCTGGTCTTGAAGACCTTTCAGGTAGGTCCTGGAAGATATCTAGCTAACAAATTGCATGAATTGTATGTAATAAATGAGTGTGGGAATAAGTTTGTTTTCCTTTCCATCTAGGGGAATTTCATATGGTGTTCCTAATACCTTGTTTTTAATGAGTTCTAGTATTTGATCCTTCAGAACAAGAAACTGAGTAAAAATTTGGGTTTTGGATGCCAGGAGCTCAGTTCTACAGGGTACTGAGCATTTAAATCATTGGAAGTTAGGTATTTAATACCTTGCTTTAGCACCCTCCAGGAAACGCTAAGCATCTTGCAGGATTAGACTAAAATATTCTACAGGAATACCTAAAGAACCATGCATCTAATGTTTGTTTTCCATATTTTAATATTTCAGACTTCAGAGATTGTGAATTAGCTAGTGGTAGTTCTTTTGGTATTTTTATTAGTTTATAACTTTAGGAAAAACCCAAAATTGTCTTATACAGTGTGAATAATTTTAGAAGTTGCATACTGTAGATTAAGTTCATGTTTACATTTCTCGGGTATAATTAGGTAAATTAACAAGCTATTTCTTGTTTTGAAAATTGGCATTTTGACAGTTGCTTATTCATCAGGAAATAAACCATTATGTTACATCTAAATCTGTACAAGAAAGGAGAGTAGACCTCTACAGCATTGATAAATTTGATGACTATATTGATGGGGACCCTCCCATTACTGCAGTGAGAAGCATAAAACCAATTTTAACTTATTGTGTTTAAGACAAACGTGTGCTGCAATTGACTGGGATCAAAATGGTGTGTGTTGTAAAGTGACAAAACGTTGCAGTAAAAAATGTCAGTTGTGCTTGTAAGTCTTTGTTGTGTTTCACTCTCCACCCCTCATTCTGTTTTTAGAGATCTCTGTGGTTTTGTCCATAAACTTTTAGTACATCTCAATTAGGGTATCACCACAGAGGGGTTTTTTTTTATCTAGTTAGTTCTTGCAGCCTCTGGTTTAATTTGATGTTTTGGAACTGATCCTTCCACTTTGGAAGTCATGTGGCTAAAAGCTTCACAATCAGATTCATTTCATATTTCATTATATATTCTGCCTTTGCCATGTTTACACCTGCATGCATTATGCTTGGTGGCAAGATGAAGAGGCGAGCAGCAGGAGTGTGCATATGCATGTATATGCCTATATAATTTATATGTAAATACATTAACTATATACAAACAAACAAATGACAGTAGGGATAGAGTCCTTGAAAATATTCCTGCTGTCATACATAAGTATGGGAAGCAGTCCATTGTTGGTTTGAATATGGGGATTCAGTACTGAACTCCCCATGTTTTCTCAGTGGTGCCTCTTAATTAGCATGTTATCTTAGGCAATACTTACTCACTAGCTAATCTCGTTTTACCCATTTGTAAAATGGGAGTAATGCCAAGCTTGCAGAGGGTTTTCAGAACCCTTAATCAAAGATCTTATTTAAATTCAAAGTATTATTGTTTTACGATACATGTTAGCTTGTGATCTAAACATACAGAACAGCAGGACTATTTGTGTGTATCCAAAGAGGAAACTATGTAAAGCCAAAGTCAACAGATAATGGTGTTCAATAAATAAAAATTAATGGGGAACAAACAAACAAAAAATAGACACTTACAAAAGAGGGAAGTTTTAAGAAATAAAGCGCCGACTTTAAGGTCTCTTGTCCTGTCCATATGTTGATGTAACAAACATTGATACTAATGAGTTAAATGTGTATGTGGAGAAGGAAGACTATGTTTATGGAGAAACTGAACAGTTTACAGACAATACATACAGAATACTCATGAAGAGAAGAATCTGTTTGTGAAGGAGATATTAACACCTTACGTGTGCCAGTCTAAATGGACATTTTCAATTAAATACAATAAAATGTCTTCTAAAGAGCTTATAGCTGATGTCCAAATATCACTTTCTCTGTGGAAAAACATTGTCACAATTTAATTTTGTAAACAATTTTAGCCTTTTACCTCAGCTAAGCCTCTTATCTGTCCTCTTAATCGCTTATTTAGCACTTGGCTTCCTTCATATTTACGAAAGAAATCACCTGCGAAATGAGCATTTTGACCTTTTGTCAGCCATAGTCCTATAAATATTAAATGTTCTTGGAGTTGCAGTAATTTGCAGACTAAAGAGTGTATAACGGTGTTTACATCCTAGAGACTCTGTGGCTGAGGGAATTGAGCTCATCATGATTTTATTTCCAGTCTTGTCAGGTGTTTAGTGAGGAAGCCATCCATAGCTATCTGACAGGTTAGGGCTCTGTGTGTAATGCATTGTTGGTGTCAGTCTGGTTCATGGAGACAACTGTCCACATCATGGAAAAAAGCATGGACAATAATTGCTTCCTTGTTGTCTATCTCAGAAAGACAGAGAACATGATGAGCATGAAACGATCTTCTTTTCCCTAGAGGTGGCACCTCTAAGTCATAGCTAAGGCACATGGGTGGGACTATATGGAGAAGTTTCTATTGTGGCTTTCATGTAATTAACTATGGAGGCCTTCATCTTCCAGGACTAGCAATTTGGTACCTTACACAAGTACTAAATTTACTGCAGGAGTTGAGAGATGTTTTCTGGAAGACCAGCAACTGTTTTTTAAATCTTTACTTAAATCAGAAATTTTAATTTTAATATGTAGACTCTTATCTGAATTAGCCCTTTCATGGATTAGTTCAATGCCCAGGTCCATGGGAGCTTTTGGGGAAGAAGGCTTCACTTAAAGAACATGCAAAAGTATCAAAACTGCAGTATTATCAGAAATAACTAAATTTAGGCTATGAAGCATTTTCCATTTCCGCTGTCTGTTTTAAACTGCTGTGAAATGAGCCTAGTTAATTAGCAGATTCTTTTTTCCTTCTACAATCTGTGGAGATTTTTCTAGTTTAGTTGTGTTCCATGCTGGCCGTAACACTTCTGTACCACTCACAATCCTAAGTCACTTCTTTTTAACACCTAAGAAGCCTTTAATATAGCCGAACTAGCAGTGGAGTGATTTGTAATTGATTACAGAGAAGTAAGCAAAATGAATTCCGGAGGCCACTAGGAGGTTTTATACATTGAAAGTAGAGTCCTCTTTCTAGTTATCAGACAGGGAAAATAGTGGTTTTGGCTGGACCATCTTGGGGAATTACTTGAGACTTCCCTTAGGAAAATATAAATGGCAAAAAATCCTAAAGCAAAGCTGGGAGAGATGAGGGGAATAGAGAGAATGGGTATAGCCTTGGATGATTCAAGTAACACGTCATTGTGCTCTTGATTATTGCATATCTAATTTGGAAGGTTTCTACATTGCTGTACAATCATTCACTGTTGGAATATGAATCATGGTGATCCGGATGTGTTGCAGGTGTGCATGGGAAATTGCTCTAAGTTTCTATCAAAAGACAAGGGCAAAACTTTCTCTCTATTATCATGCATTCTGGTGACCATACCCCTGTGGACCTCATTTACATGAATGAAATGTCAGGGCAAAGGTGGGCAGGCAAAAGCATTTGCCGTAATACCTGCAACATCATGCAGATGTGGAGCTGTTAATGGATGTGGATTACTTTGTTCCCAAAACAGAAGCTTTCTGGTAACCAGTTTGATTTATTTAAAATGAGAAATGGATGTTGACTGAGGTTGTAACCTCAGGCATTGTCAGATACATGGTCATCGTGCCAGCATTGGGGATGAAGTGAAATACCATATGCTCTACCAATTCTATACGTTAAGGTGAAGTTAACCGGAAGATTTGAGTAAAGTCCAGTACAAAGATTTTTGACCACTTTATGGTACAAAGACAGCCCATGAAATGAAGTTAACAATGCAGAGCTATTTCTCAGTCTGGCCAGGGCAATGGAAAGCTCCTTCCTATATCATATTCAGTGTAGGGTATTAAATAATGAAATGGCAGGGTTTGTGTTTGACTCAGAGCCATAATAAGATGACAGTGCATGTCTTTGCTATGGCTAGTTAATATGAACTAGTTCTTTTCTTCTAAAGGTCTGCTTTTTTATAGGGGAGGATCCAGAAACTCGACGATTGCGGACTGTCAAGAACATTGCTGATCTTCGACAGAACTTAGAGGAGACCATGTCCAGCTTACGGGGAACCCAGGTTTCTCACAGGTAGTGCAGGAGTTGCTCCTTTATTAGAACTGTGAAATAACTGTGGTCTTACATTATCACTACTGCATCTGACAGATCTGTAACCCTGCAAAAATGATTAACACTGACAATGGAGGAAATTAAGTTGGCTAAGCAGTTATTGTGGTTTTTTTCCCCTTGAAACTGCAGATTGTGATCCTCATTTAGTATTTATCAAGATTTATAAAGAATAAGCAGTGGTGGTGCAGAGAACAGGACAGTTGTATATAGAAACAAAGTAATAGAAAGAGAAATGTTTGATAAGTGCATTAGGTGGTGTTTGAATAGAATTGTGCAAAGGTTACCATTTAAATTGTTACTTTGTTTTACTTATAAGTGACTTTAATTCATTTCCCTCCCAGGTCTATAATATTCTGTTTAAACGAGCAGGTGAACTGTGCTTGACCTATTAGATAGTGTGCATAACTTAAATTCCTAACTGGTCTTTGGACAAACAAAGCTTTATAAAATTATTAGTGATGCTTATGTACAGTCTTTTTTAGTAAGGAGGTATTTAGAAATCTCCAGTAATATTTAAAATATGCTCAAGATAAGCAAAAGTTGTTATTACATTTGAACATTTCAGTGAGGCTGTTGTTTTGAGTGTTCAACAAGAGGCTTAGGAGACTATGATGTTTGTCCACATGAAGGGTCTGATTCCATGTGGTGCTCAGTTCCATCATGTTCAGGTACCTAGCGATGCTGAACACCATACAGAATGAATCCCCAAACAAGATGAAGGTTTGTAGTTTGACTAAGCTTAGCCAATGCAAGAGCCTGCACAAATGAACTTCCAGTGCCCTCTATTTTCCTTTTTAAGTCTTGATTAAAGTAACAGCCCTTTATGATTTAATTACTGTAATCGCAGGACTCTCAGGCCTGCTCATAGTTCTTCAAGATTTATCATGCTGCAAGTAGTCTGAGCCCATTTTGTCCATTTTAGCTAGTGTCCACTGTAAGTGAGGATAACAGTATATTCAATCAGAAAGGAAATCAGGGGTGGTTTGGGAGAGGGAAGCCTATACAAGTATTTGTCATTGAAGGAAAGCAATATACTCATCTATACGGTCATAAAGGATATAGTGTATATTTGAGCCTAATTGAAAAATGTATTCAGTGGCCATGAAACAAAATACATTTGAAAATCAAAGTACTGTGTAAATAGATGTAAAACCGTTAAATTTGAAAACAATGAAATTAGTCTAGTATTTATATATTTTTTTTATTTTAAGGCTTCATTCAGAGAAGAGGCAGAAGGATTGTAAGCTAAATCGAGTATCTCCAAACCAATAGGTTATTTTATGAATTTATCTAGAAAGGAGAGAAAGGATCATAAAAATAACTGCTCAAAATTAAAAGGTGGTCTTCTAATCATCTTAATACCTTAATCCTCTGTCTTGGAATGATGACAGCATCAACTGTGGGTTAGTCTAGATTGAAAGAGGGAAAGTTGGCTTGGATACTGGGGAAAAATCCATGCCAGGAAAAAAAATATCTTTCTTTCTACCCTTTTTCCGAGGACAACAATGATATGCTGAGGAGAATGGTTATTTTAGAGTCGTGTTGTAGAGGTGTGAAATATACATTAAGAGGCTTGTTTTAGGCAAATGATGCTGAGCATGTCACCTGCTTTTGACACCTTTGAAAGTATTTGGAGGTTGCATCCTTTTATAGTTTAAGAAATAGCATCTCCTGAAATCTAATGGTTCTATACAATATCAGTGAAGAGTAAATCAATTGTTTTTTTAAGCACATTGGAGACCACGTTTGACACCAATGTTACTACTGAAATAAGCGGGCGCAGTATTCTCAGCTTGACTGGAAGACCAACACCGTTATCATGGAGACTTGGGCAGTCCAGCCCCCGCCTACAGGCAGGTGACGCTCCATCAATGGGAAATGGGTATCCTCCAAGAGCCAATGCCAGCCGCTTCATCAATGCTGAGTCTGGGCGTTACATGTATTCAGCACCTTTGAGGAGACAGCTAGCATCCCGCAGTAGTAATGTTTGTCACATGGACATCTCAGACAAAGGTGGTGATGAAATAGATCTTGAAACCATCAACATGGATGCCACTGGGTATATGAGTGATGGAGATGTTTTGGGCAAGAATATAAGGACTGATGACATTACAAGTGGGTAAGTATAAATAATTTGGCTCTTAAATACCATGCATAATGCTATTGTGCATTTTTTCAGCCATTGCTTTTCAATGGCTTCATTTAAATGACTGTTTAAAGGTAGCACAGGCAGTGTGTCCATTGTTAATGAGAATCTGCAGGGCAAGCTCACAGCTGCACTTGCATGAGTGATGACGGGAGTCTTACTCATGCTGTCTCTATCTTCCTTTCACATTTAAATCATATTTCTTCTTCATTTGGGTGACAAGTTGAACTTCAGAAGTTTCTGTTATTAGGTCTGCTAAGCAATCCAGAGCTGGGATGTGTGCTGAATCTGTTGAGTTAGCATGTTTATAGGAAGAGCCTTTTTCATGAACTCTTGACACCAAGAGTCTAGCTGGAACCTTAAATTGTTGCAAAATTCAAAAAATCATGGGAAGTAAATTCCCCACTAAAATTTCTGTTTCAGTTGTAATCAAAATTTCAGGTGAGAGAAAAAGAAGGGATTTGTATTTTAAGTGAATTAGTCACATATTTCTAATAAATGCTACAAAGTGTGTATGGCTTAGTCTACTCTGCTGGCATGTTTCAACAGCAGTTGATGGTAAGTACACAAGCTGTGTAGAATATCTGTTTACACAGTACATAGAATAGCTTGCATATCTTCCTTTGACTTCCTAACTTCTACTTACCACAGCTTCCCCATTGCACTGCTCCAATGGGAAATGTCACTCTGCTTGAGGGGATGGATTAATGTCATTGACTTCTGGTTTCAGTTGAGTGGGTCTCCACAGCCACTCAGTCAATCCTGCAGAATTGATTCTGTGCTGTCGACACCGCCATTGGCAGTGCAGACATACCCTAGTGATATAGATTCTACTCCAAGACTCTTTTCTAAGGAAAGCATCCCTGTTCAGGATATCACTTAATTATGTTTAATTCTTCTTGAAGCCATTGGGATTTTAGTACATGATTGAATTTAAGGGCATGTTTTAGTGTGAAAAATAAAATACTCTTGATTTCCTGATCTCAGGTCAGTGATTGTCAGTGTCTGCTGCAGTGTTCATTATTTCCACGAGATGGTGAGATTGAGGCATTTTTACACTGCAGCTGAAAGCATTTGCTGCCTCTGTATCACTGTGATTTCTCTTGCTCTGAACTTCCAATAGAAAGTTGATTTGTTTTCAGTTCACTAAAGGGACATAAGTTTACGTATCTTTACATCAGTGGAGGGGGAAAACTTTGGTGAGCAAGATACAGCTGAAAGAATGAGTTGTAGGTGAAAATTCAGAAATTCTAATTGGTAGGCAATGACTTCAGCTTTGCAAAAGTTTAAATAAATATTTCAGCATTTCTTTGTCTAGAAAACTCATTTGTATGTAAACATATCAATATTTGATTTATGTTACAAAACTCATAATCATTGATCTGAAAATGTTAAGTTTTTCTCTGACTACTCTTTTCCTTTTTTGGCAACATTAGGCCCTTTTTGTTCCTCTGACATTTTAAATATTGTTTATAGTTGCACTGGCAGAAGATTTAGAGGCTCTTACTAGAAAAGCTAGAATCCAGCTGTTTGTTTGCCAGTATGTAGCTTTTGTGAAACTAAGTTCAGCCAATTTAACCACAGAGCATCCTCGAAATGTACAGTTCGCTTTGTTCTTCCTGAGAATTTGGAAGGTTTACTTACATTTTCCTTTTTCCTTGAGGGATCATATACTAGGGAATCCAGGAAGAAAGCTACTTGGAGGAGAGACAGTAAATTCTCTTTTTATGTAAGGGACTATTAGTTGCTAGGCACACATTCCAAAAATCACCCCCATATTTACACAAAATAAAGCAGGTTATGCCTTTGTTTTATAATGTTTACAGTCCTAAGAGTTACCACTCTTTCCTCAGGACAAATGACCTTCACCCAAAACTGGATTTGTAAAAGTAACTGGAAAAGACAGAAGATGAGTTTAACCATTGCTGTGATCATTAATAAAGATGTACAGCAAGATCTGTTTGGGCTGTAGCTGAGGAATATAATTTGAAGGGAAGGGCTAGTGTTAGCTATATACCTGAGAGAAGTTTATTCTCATGTGGTAAAATCCATCTCTTTGTAAAGGGAAGTCTGACATGCCACTTTCATCCCACTTAAGCCCTGTTTTGAGACTTTAATTACTGCACAGGTCTGGTGTGGGCCCTCCAGTCATCTCATCTGCAGTAAGTCATGAACTGTAGTACCTAGTTTAACGCAAAAACATCTTTTCTCTCTGGCTACACCTAATGAGAAGTAGGTCCATCTATCCAGTGGAAAAGAATGGCCTTGGTCAGGGTTACCAGGTACCAAAGCCTGGAAAGGAAGACAGGGAAGTTCAAAAAGGAGGACATTGAAGGATACATGGAGAAAATGTAGTATTAATGTAATAGTCTTCTGTTTTTAGGGGGCCCTGAAATGCTTCCCCCTAAAAATAAGTTGTTCTGTGGTATTCCAGCATACTTTAACCCCTATAAGTAAAGAGCCAGACAAAATCATGTATTTTTAAAATGCCTGCTGGACAGAGGACGTGAATGTAAAAAGGAGGATATGTCCTCCTTTTACCTGACATCTGGTAACCCTAGCCTTGGCAGAACTATGGTGTGCTCAATCTTTATACCTTTTTCACATTTTAACTGAGCCTGTCTGCTATCGTGTGTTCAGCACCATGCATGTAAGTCTGCCGTGTGTGGCTGGTCAGCCTGCACTGTACAGCAATGAATCTGCTGAAGTTCAGAAGTATAACACTGACCTTTAAAATATTGAATAACAGTTAGAATGGGGTTCACAATGCAATTCATATGAAATAATAAAAATAGATGAAAATTTGGCTTTACTAAGCATTTCTCTCATTTGAGGTATCTCAACACAATAAGTAACAGTGGCATCATGACTGCACAGGCTAGTAGAACAGCCACAGTGCAGTCAGCAAGAGCTCAACTGGAGCTTTGGATATTAGAACCTATTTGATTGAGGGAGACAGAATATTAGACAGGACTCTTATCTGCTACAATTTTTCAAAAGTACTATGGGATCGTGTCCTTTCACCTGAACGGCCAACTGAAGACTGATAGAAGGAACCTCAGTTTGAAGCATAGTTAGGTTCAGAAACATGGCTGCTATATAAAATGGCATTTTTCTGTCTAACAGATATGCTTCGTTCATATTCCTTCACATCTGCTGCCCCGGTTGACTAAAATATGTTTTTATTTATGTCAGCACTGCAGAGCCAATACTGCTATGGGAGAGTGAGCTGGACTTCTTTCTGGCACATGTATCTTTATTTTAATGGTGAACTAAGTTTGAATGATGGACTCTTTATTATTGGTGATGTCAGAGCCAGAAAGATCCAGCTTCACTTTGAGATTGTTTATTGAGTTTGAAATGTGAACAGTTGGGGGAAAGGAGAAACCCAAGCATATTTACTTATAAATATTTATAAATAATTATACATTTATATTTATAAATCCTTACAAATGAAAGCAATCACAGAAACAATGCAAAACAAGCAAGGAGTCCTGTGGCACTTAAAGACTAACAGATTTATTCATAGCATGAGCTTTCGTAGGAGAAAATCCCATTTAATCAGATGCTTTGGAAGACCACAGGTATTTATTGCTGGATCAAAGTGTCTGATAAAGTGGGATTTTCTCCCATGAAAGCTATGTGAAATTTGTTGGTCTTTTAAGTGCCAAAGACTCCTTTTGCAGAACTACTGTAGACTAACATGGCTACCCTTTTGAAATTTAGAAACAATGCAAAACCATAAACTGTTGACTTTAGGGGCATTCTTCAAAATATATAATCACACGGGAAGGTTTCATTAGAAAGGAGGCAGTAGTTCTATACTGCATTGACATAAAGGCGTTAGATATGATCCCAAAACCTACTGGGGCACTTGAACCTTCTGTCTCAGAAATGTTGTCCTCAGTAAACCCTGCTGACACCTAATAATGCTGGATTGCTGCCTTTGATATGAACAGATTGATTATTTTGTAACTTCAGTTTTCTGAGTCATCTTCCCTGAAGTGCACTATTCACAACAAAAAATGGGATTGCAGTGTTGCTCAACGCAAGAACGTTACTATAGAGTTTAAAAGTGAGAGATCTTACTTGTAAAGAAAGCATTGATGTGGTTTACTCTAGAATGGCTCTTTAAGATAAACCGGATGACAAATGAGCCCAGTTTTTTCCAAGTTATGCTACAGAGTGAAGAAAAAAGCACAAAAAGGCATTTAGAGCATGAATAGCCCTTTATTAGTTGGTATACATTTCACTTCATCATTTTCAAAATTGCTGCAGTGCTATAGTTTGAAAAACCTTGGATCTCTGTTTTTACTGGCAAACTGATAGGAAGGGGAGCCAAAATATTTGTTACAGACAAAATAAATCCAATAGCCAAGATAAATTATTTTAGCTGTAGGTTCCGAAGGCTTTCTTTTATATGTACCAGGTCATGGGAAGTTCCATTTTTCCTACCTTTCAAGCTTGTTCAAGAAGGTTTCTGCAGGAATTAGCATTGATTTCATAAGGTTAGAAAGAATACTATTCCTTAAGGCCTGATCCACCAGCAAATATCTATGGTCTCCCAAAACCTTTGCTATCCTAGGAAGGCCATAGGTGCTGGATCCTCAGCAGGCTGACCCATCTGGGCAAGAAATTGTCTTCTCCTTGAAATCAGGCTGTAGACAAAAAAAGCAGAAGCAGAGAGCTTGGTTTGCCTGGAGTGAGAAGAAAACAACATTCTTGTGTATCACCCTTCCCAATGGCTGTGTAGCCCCAAGCTTTTCCAGAGGTAGGTGTGAAATGTATTTGTCCCCCTAGGTAGGCTTGGAATTTTAGGGAGACTCATGATCTTCCCCAGACTACCTAAAGAGTTCTGCTAATCGGGAGCGGCTTGCAACATGATGGGAGGATCCACAAGTCTTGAACTTGGGTCTGCAAGCAGCCATGGCATCCCGGCTGCCATCTGCCTGATAGCTAGTGACTAGCAGGCTGTGTAGTACTGCCCGTGAGAGCCCTGATTGTAGGAGTGCCCAGCTTCAGTTGGTCCAGCCACACTATTTAACCCAGAAGGAGGCACAGGAAGTTGCCTGCACATCTGAGCTAATTCCTGTCTGGGACCCTGCCTTCTTCCCTGATTCCTGTGTTCTGCTTACTGACGTGTCCCTGGTTCATGCCTCTCTGTCTGCTTCTGGTTCTTGCCTTCCTGCCTCACTCTTGATCCCTGTTCTTGGTCTCTGGCTCTAATTGTTGGTTTGGCTTCTGGCTTTAAGCTTTGGCCTGACTCCGACTCCTGCTCTAACCACACAAGCTGTGGTCATGACACCCCCAAATTCCACCTTGATTTTGATTTGTCAAACAAGGGCAGTTTACCATAATCTCCCTTTGCTAGGATTTTCATTTGCCTTCCATTTATTTATGAATTAATTTATCTAATAGCTGTGCACACATGCGCATGTAGTGGGATTGAGGGTAGATTCCTTTTTGCTTATTTGAGGCTTTGTGATCTCTAGTGATCTTCCTGATTGTGTAGTGTGACTATAGAGGGGGTGGAGGAACAGTCAAGGGGAGAGCAGGTTAGGGCAGTTTGGGAATTCAGGCTTTACTGAAACCTTTTGGCACCAGAGTTAAACAGGGCCACAGATGGGGGGATTGGGAACAGCATTTAACTGGCAGATTGTCTGTCTGGTGTCTGTCTGGAAGAGCTGGGTTCTATGTACTTGCATAGGACTAAAGCTATCACTGAAGCAGAGTTTTATCACAAGGTGAATTTTACTAGAGTCGACTGTAGAGTAGATACGGGTGCCTTACTAAAGAGGTGTTGAATAACGTGAACAAGATTTTTATGTGATTCAGGTGCCTCTGTTGATTGATACTCCAGTATGCTCTCATTATCTATCTAGTTTATTATCTGGAAGGCATATTATATTCTGGAGTATTTTCTATTAGCATGTGGTTTGTCAGTTCTTTGTTAGTGTTGAGGTGGACAGTTTCCTTGGAGGAAGAAAAGAAGGGTGTATACATTTCACAACTCAAGAAAAGTTTTTGCATATATTGGTTGCCTTTTAAACTGTTCTCTGTAAAAATGGTTGCTCTGTGAAAATAGTTGCTGCTATATATAAAGAGTGGCTAGCGAAAAGTAAGGACAGGTGGTGAGCTGGTGAAGACCCTTTCTGACTTGCACATTATCTGAAGTTTAGCTGTCTTTTTCCTCAGTATTTTTATTGCTAGTGTAATTCACAATTCCTGATGGCAGAAGAATAGATGTGACCATTTAGCATGCGTAAGAAGCCTGTTTTATCACTAAAGAAGATTTACATTCACCCTTTTTGTCGTGTATCCATCCTGCAGCTCTGAACCTTTAAAGGGTTGCTTTTTGCTTTCTGCATCTCAGTACGTGTACGTGCTGGTTAAAATGAATCCCTGAATTAGAATACTAAGCCCTGTTCTGTGCTACAAACCAGAGCCATAACTACTGTTTACGGCACCTGTGGCATGTTCCTACTGGAACGGTGGCACCCCTTACAATGATCGGTGCCTGGGGTGAGCAGTGCAGAACACACTCTTTAATGGAGAGGCTCAATGGAGTCACTCCAGCATGCCTGGGGCAAGCTCCATTTGCCCCCACTGTGGTTTCGGCCCTGCTACAAACTTTTGTTGGTATTGCTACATTGCTTAGCAGTGTGGAAAATCCACACCCCTGAGTGATGCCATTATGTTGGCCTAAACCCCAGTATAGACAGTGCTGTGTCAAGAGGAGGGCTTTCTCCCATTGACAAAACTGCTGACTCCTGGGCACCTGTGAGAGAATCTCACTCATCAGCATAAGTAAGGTCTTCACTGAGCACTACAGAGGTACAGCTGTGGGACTGTGGCACTCAGGGTAGGCAAAAAACGGCCCACAGGCCAAATCCGACCTGCTGGAGGACTCTGTCTGGCCCACTGCCCCTGGTATGCCACCCCCTTCAAACCTCACCTTGCTGTGCTGCTCCAGGGCCAGGGCCCGCTGCTCCAGCCCTTGCTCTTTCCTGGCTGGCACATCATTGTTCTGGGGACAGGGTCGGAGCTGCCCCCCTCCTACCACCAGGATCGTGCTGCTCTGGGGCTGTATGCTGCGCCACCCCCTTCAGCTGCCCCCCTTTCTGTTCTGGGGACAGAGTCTGGCACTGCACTGCCCCCTTCCACTGTCCCAGTTGGCACAGCTGTGGTATTCTGGGGCTGGGGCTGGCACTGCCCCCTTCTGCCCACCCCGCCGGCCCGCACTGCACAAGGCCAGGGCCAGTGCTAGTGCCATGCTGCCCCATTCTGCCGCCATCAGCCAGCTTTCCCTCACCCTGGCTCTCTCCCCTCCACGAGCTTGCCCCTGTCCCTCCCCCACCAGTACCCCCCTCCCTGCTCTCTACAGTGGCCCCAGATTGGCTCTCAGCCACTACCATTGCTGCATATTATTGCCTGACCCGGCACTGTAAGCGCATACATATCCGTAGTCTTAAAACAACATTCTTCTACAGAAGCCCAAAAATTGGCAGCAATGAAAGTGCAATCAACCTTCTGATTAATTTAAAAACCAAAAGCCTGTTATCTATAAGCCTAGTGCAACTGCCCTGGAAACCAAAGGGAATCTTTTCTTTGACTGCAGTGCTCTAAGATGAAACTGTTCTCTGGACCCAGCACGTAGGGGTTCTGATTTGTGCCCTATCTATTTAAATTATGAAAGTACTCAAGGATGCGACCAAATGTTCCTTGTATCTTTTACAGAGCTGAGAACAATGCTAATGATGATAAGCCATCAAAATCCTGCATCCAAACACTCCTCCACTTTGGGGTGTTTAAAATACAGAGAGATGGATCAAGAGCCACATTTTGAAGCTTGGGCCAAATTCCAGTGTTCTAGCCCAGTTAGTGCAATAAGAATTTTGCAGCCTTTCTCATATCCAGGGCTTGCACCTTGATTGATTCAAATTAATTGCAGTGGCTTGGTCATTTCATTAGGCACTGCAGCTTAAATTGTTTAGTATGCATGACAGGACTTGATTTAAGTATGAATAAAGTTGAAAACTTAAATTACACACATGCCATATGTGCCTGCAGTGCTCCATAATGATGAATAATCAGTAGAATTTAGTTTATTTTTTATCTTCTTTCTCTGAATGTTCTGTTTGAACTGCCTTCTGTCTTGTTGGGACAGGCTTCTTACATTTTGATCCTTTTAATAATGTAGTTCAGTAAATACTGCGGACGTAGGTAGGTAGTTGATTTCTTTATTATTACCTGTGCTAGCCCAAGGAGATCTAAGCAGACTCAGGATATGTCTATACTGAAGACGGCAATTTCGCCACCATCAGTTTGCCCTTCCAGGAGCAGGTCGTGGCAAGTGTAAACTCACCACACGGTTCCCAGAAGTCAGCTCCGGAAGTTCTGGGGGTCAGGGGGCGTAGGGGAAAGCCAACTGCAAGCTTCTCCCTGATGTGTAGTGGTGGCTTAGAAAGTCATTGTTGGTTACGCAAGGAATTTTACATTCCTTGCATAACCAACGGTCAACTGCCACCAAAAAGCCCCAGATGTAGACTAGGACTTAGATTAACTCAGCCAGGTACCAACAAGCTTTATGAAATGGCATTAGGAGATCCTGACTCAAAGAACTGTTATGGTCCCAGCTTCTGATGTAGGGAATTGTGGCTGCCCCCATGCCATAAAACATGAAAAGGAAAAATAAGGTAATATTCAAATGTAAAGTAAATCAGGTCCTGGTAACCACACACAAAGAAAATAAATCAAGTATTACATTACAGATGCTATAATGAGCGTGTCACATTACCCATTTATGTACACAAGTCAGCAAATGTCAAAGTTAATGCTTCATACTCAACACTAAAACAAGCAAAGAGTCGTCCTGACTCTTTTAAAGACTAGCAAATTTATATATTGCATGAGCTTTCGTGGGAGAAATTCCACTTCTGATGAAGTGGGATTCTCTCCCATGAAAGCTCACATGATAAATAAATTTGTTAGTCTTTAACAGTGCCACAGAAGTTCTTGTTTGTTTGCTGAACTAGACTACCATGGCTACTCCTTTGGAACTTTTCAACATTAACTCCGTTTCTTGTGAATAACAACACAGTGATTGGTCAGTTATCACATACTGCTTCTCACATAATATAATTTGATATCACAGTAATTTTTGGTCTGTTGGTATGTTGTTTACCATCAACTATGGATTCTCAGGGTACGTCTAAACTGCAAAGAAGAACCTGTGACTCAGAAGCCAGGTTAATTGACTCAAGCTCTGGGGCTAAAAATAGTAATGTAAGCATTTCTGCTAGGGCTGGACAATAGGTTCTGAGACGCTTCCCCTGCCGGCGAGAGGGTATGTGTTTCTGAGTCCAGGCTCCAGGTCGAATCCCAGTGTCTACAGTGCTATCAATTGATCTGAGCTCTGAGGCTCGGTTTGTTGGTTTTTTGTTTGTTTGCTTGTTTCTGTTTTTGTTTTGTTTGCAGTGTATACATATCCTTAGAAATCAGTGGGACTACACGTTTTAGAAATTACTACACTAAGTCATTAACATCACTCAACTGCATGACAGTCAGGAGTGGGAATGTTTTGATCAATGATCCTCAGTCAAATCCCTATTCATTATAGGGGAGGGGCAAAAAGCCCACTGGGTAACACAGTGGCACCTGACTTCCAACATTCAGGTGGGTTCTCTATTAATTCTTCCTGCTATCCCTACTGGTCCCTGATCCAAGTGAAGAAGAGGGGAGAGCAAGGGGAAGGCTGTCTCAGCTCTTCCTCAGTTACCATCTGATTGGCACTATGCCACAAAACACAGTCTCAAACTTTCTCCAACAGCCACCCTTCCCAACTCTCCAGGGTCCTCCCTCCCCCAATTCCTCTTCTACTCTCACCCAACCCAACTCTCTCCAATACTGTGGAACCCAGTGGCTTCAGAAGGGCTTTTGGCAGTGCTAGCAAGCCCCCAAATCAGGACCTTCAGCTCACTTCCCCAAGCCTCATTTGATTCTGAGGTATTTGGGAAATAGTTTCCTAGCTACTCAACACCTACTGCCACAGACTGTAGGGCTGGAGGGAAGGGGAGGAAGAGAGAATATCAATTACTTTGTTCTCAGCATTGAGAAATATCTCATATGGAGCTACACAAAATTTGCCAGCCAAGTCAGATAGGAATGACTTATGCTTCAGAAGGAAGGGTGGGGGACTTGTTTAATAGTGCTATCTAGGAATGCCATGAGCTGTTTTGTCCTCTCTTAATCTGGAACTGAGCAAGTTTATACTTAGTCAGGGTATGTCCACACTTTAAACACTACTGCATCACTGCTTCACTATAGGCACTGGTAGGCAAACAGGAGGGCTTTTCATGTTGACATAGATAAGTCACCTCCCGGAAAGGAGATGTTGACAGAAAAATTCTTCCATTGGCCCAGCACTGTCCACACTGGGGGTCAGGTTGGCATAGCTATCTCTCAGGTGGTTGGACTTTTTACACCTTGAGTGATGGAGCTATTCTAGTGTACATTTGTGGTGTAGGCTAGGTCTCAAGCAGCTGTCATACCATAGGTGGCTAGGACATGGCAGTTGCCTGAATGAGGCTGCAAGGTTAGCTCCCTCTCCTGTCTCTCACCAGCACTTTTTGGAGCACATCATCTAATTTTCAGTCTCCTACTCTCAGAAGGCTGCTCCAGCAGCAGCTGTAAGAGGAAAAGAGAGAGAATCAATGTTCTGCTGTCCTGAATGGGCGCCTGGAACAGTTGCTCTGTCTGCCAGTGGCCACATCCTTAACCACAGTAGGAAGTTGAAGAGTCTGGAGTCCTGCACCTCCAACAAAAGCTACAGCTGCTCTCATTAGCCAACAGAGAAGTTGTACTGATGGGTTTGTGTAGGGAGGAGAGAATGTTTGTTTTGTTCCCATTGTCAGGGTGGGAATGTATAAGAAATAGTGTTTTACCCAGCAAGCGTCACATTTATCATCAGCTGAGGTGGAGTTATTTTTGTGTGTGGATTTTGGTGATATATCACTGTCTTGGAAGAATGAAGGGAAGAGGTGAGGCTACTGGGATCTTAGAGTGTGATTTTTGGCTAGATTATGTATAACATATCTGATTCTTAGATTTTTAGATCATCTATTCTATTGTAAACTATGGGGAGTCTTTCCTCTCACACTATGGTGTCCTATATCACCTTCCCAAATCCAGCTCACCTACTTCTTGCAGCTTCACCACAAATGGGCTTCTTCCCTTTCCCCCTGTAAGGACTGAAATGGCTATCTACTGTAGTGTTTAAGCTTTGTAAAGGTGGATGGAAGTGGAAAGTGATGTTCAGCTGCAATCATGAATGAAGCAACACCAGAGACTATGGCTTATATTTTAAAAATATACAAAGTTGTATTAAAAAAATGAAAAAGAGATTCATGATTCATGGTGGGATGATCCTCCAGTTCACGTGCATCAATCGAGACTTACAACATCAGATGACATTTGCTGTTATGGGCTGCTGCTTGGCATAAGAAGAAAATGAAAGGCAATTAGCCTCTACCATCCTAATTTGGATCTATAAGAAACTCTTTCTCTCTCTCTCTCTCTATATATATATGCATGTAGACACCAGGGGAGGGATTGAACTGAGGACCCTTTGTGCCACAAATACAGGTTTCTGCCATTTGAGGTAAAGAACAGCTGCTTTAACTGTAAGAAAAGAACAGACTATGAGACCAGCCAGTAGAGGGTGATGCAATCACATGCTCTTAAACCACAGGATTACAATTTCATATACAGTAATTTACTGTTTTTTAGACTGTCTTCATTGAAGAATCAGACACTATTGCAACTGAAATACAACCATGTGTGTCTTTCTAATGTTCTCTTCCCTGTTTTTGAAGAAACAGGATTGCTCTGATTTTGTATATATTTTTCTTCAAAAATAGCTGATCTTCCTGGTAACATTTAAAGGGGATGAAGGGGAGAGGTGGAAGAGTGAGTCAGTGTATTTATTCTTATCACTTATATAGTGGCTTAGGTTTGAATAGTGTTTCAGAAATAAACACAGGGTAGACTCCTTCCCTGAGTAGCTTACAATCTAAAATAATATTGGCAAAGGGAGGCTGTATCAGTGTCTGAAATGATTGTCCGGTGGCCATGGGGAACAGTGTTTTGAACCAGGACAAACATGGGCATTTTAATTATTTCTAGGTTCCTCTGGCCTTGAGAGCCCTGCTGAAATAACAGATAAGGACAATGGACATTTTTTAGTAAAGGCTCAGTGGTATTGTTAGTGTGACAATCAAGACTCCTACTAACTTAGGTAATACAAAATTGGGCTCTGAACAAGCAACTGTGGTTATAAATCATGTAAGATATGATGTTCGTATCTGAGTTCTAATCTAGTACAACAGTAAAAACCAAATCCTTTACAACAGATGATGTGCTAGATACCCAAGACCAGGTAAGCAGACCTTGACAGAAATGACCAAAAATTGCTGCTCAATGGCTTATGAGAAATGTGTTTGGCATTCCCAGTGGAGAAGTATCCTGGAGAAGAATGCATTTCACAGAAGGCACTCTGTCATAGATTTTAAGGTCAGAAGGGACCAATCAATATCATCAGCTAATCTGCCCTCCTGCACAATGCAGGCCATATCCACTTCTGCTTTTCCAGTAGGAAGATTAAATTGTCATAGAGAATGAGCCCACTTAAACATGACTGGGCTGCATAGGGGAACTCCTGTTTCTGCTGCTAATGATGTAAGTATTTACCAACTACCTGATTTCTCAAATGAAGCTGTGAAATGTACTTTTGAGTTTTTATTAAAGAAAATGCTCGTCTCCTCTTTTTCAGTCCCAAACAACAATGACTTCTGGAGAATGCAAGGGATGATGGTTGTGAGAGGGTATTCCATATTCGGTACTAATAGGGCTTGTATTTTTTCCCCATCTCCAATTGTATTGCTCAGTGTAATTAGATATGAAGTGAAGTGCACATAGGGTACCAGATGATGTGGACTTGAAAAGAAATATTTGAGTTGAGCAGTTTGACCTTGTGACTCTTGAATGTCTTCACAGAACTGTTGACGTTTATGTGACTCAAAACTTTGGAATTTCAACCAGATACAATAACCCAAGCTGGCCTTGCTTGGCTGGTTGTTTATTTCTTTCTTTTTTAATTTGAAGGCAGACTTTGTGGGCAGGGCCCATGTTCCATTATTTGGCTAGAAAGATAAAGTGCTGTGCTAGTGGTTAGCAGTGGCAGGATGATAGTGGTCAGGCAAGATTGATTGGTGACAGGTATTTGGCAAAAAATGAGAGACAGGCATTTGGTTCAATTCCAAAATATTGTCAGCACAAAAAAAGGCAAACCAAAATTATATTAAAATGAGAAGTTTCTGATTATTAGTGGTCCATCAGTCAGTGTAGCAACAGTATTTCATTTAGTCATATTTTCAGACAATTTCCTGGTTGCCTCAACAGGTGCATTTTGCTCACATATACCATACTTTGTAAACAGCAGTGGAGTTGTGATGTTTACATTCATCAAAGATTTAATCTTTGTTCTAAAACTTTGTTCTTGTGTAACTAACTACATTGATTGGTTGATTTATGAGTAACACTCAGCAATTAGTAATACCCATAACACTCACAGAAGCCTAAAAAAGTAAATGTTTGTGCTGATTGACTGGAAACCTTGAAATGACCTACCTTTTGAATTCACTAGCCTGTCTGGCAGGAGTGTCGCTGGCATGGGCTTACAGGGCTCAAGCCCCAAATATTGGCACCAGAGCCCTGGGTCTGCCGCAGCGATGCGCTTAAAGCGCACGAGCCCCGAATGTCCACGACTGAGCCTTGGATCTTTTTCTGTGCCAGGGGTGCTCCTGCTGCCTGGATTTTTATTTACTTGAGTCAATGAATTTAATTTTATTATTGAAACAAAAAAAGTTCTTGGACTAGATGATCTCATGAGGTCCCTTCCAGCCCTATGATTTGATTTGATTTGATTTGAATGTCAGAGTATATATTGAATCCTAGAATATTCCTTAGGCTGTATAATAATTCTTTAAACACATTTAATTTCCTGGATTTTGCAGTGCTACAGAGGGGTGGAGAGGTGCTGCTTAGATACTTGCAATTTGAGAATTCTGAACTCCTAGCTGTTTTAAAATTTAGCAGCAAAAGTTGAATAAGTTGGGAGGTGTCAGCTGTATAGCAATAATCATGCTGTTGGTGCTCTGTATATGTGGGCAAATAACAGAGTGCATGGAGAAGTCAAATAACTTGGCCAGCTAAGTAGGATTTTGGCTGATCTGTGGTATAACTTGATCCTGTTTTCTATGTGTGTACTTAGGAAATGGGATAAAAATCACACAGGCATCAGAAACATCCTAAAAATATTGAACTTGGAAGGGTATGTTACACCATACAAAGTTTCAGGGGCACCTCCAGGGGAGTAACTGGCAAGCAAGAAAGCAATTCAAAGATATAAGTTGCCAGTGGAACTCGAAAACTGTTGATTTGCACCAGTAAAACAGGGAATGAGGGCATTTTTTAAAAAGTGCCTAGAAAGTAGTTGTTTATTGTGTATTGTTTATTTTCTATTTATACATTATTAAGGATACCTGAGTAGTTGAGAGGCATGAGTGTGGAAAATTAATTGTATTTCCTTGCTGTTGAAAAGTAAAACCACAGAAGTGAGTCCTGAGGGATAATCCACAGAAGCTCCTTTGTATCTGCCCTTCATGACAAACTCATTTGTTGTCTGGTCATTAAAAGTGTTCTCCTAGATGAGCTTAGGAAAGGCAATCTGCCTGTTGTTAACCTGGCTAACACTAGGTTGTTAAATTCTCCTGACAGCTGCAAATTACACATCTGGATAAAAGTCACAAAGGTTGGGGGTGGGGAGGGGGCCCCCTCTGGTTATTACTGAAGTGCTGGAAAAGTTCCTGAACTTTGTCATTTAAACTTGTGTTCATCTTCGGATAATTTTTGAAGCATTTAAGGAGTGTTTGATTTGTTAATGAATGTGCTAGCCTGCTACTTCTGATGCAGGGATCTAATAAGGTTATTGATATATTGCCTTGTAAGTTCAAGAAAAGATATTAAACAATTTTTGAAGTACTGTGTACAAATATACTGAAGACACTAAATCATAAGGTAATGAGAAAACTTTCTCTAGGGGCTGATGGACCCAGTGATGGAAGAGCTGTAGTTAGTCTAAGTCTGAGTGAGGATGTTAGTGGAAGAGCCCATTGCCACGCACCCAGACCTGGATTAAGGCAGGGGCAACAGCCCCTGCCCTGAGCCTGAAAATCTGGCCCTGGCCTGAGTGGCTGTCTGCCACTGCTCCCAACCTGCCAGGCCAGTCCCTGGGTAGGCTGGTCTGCTCCAGACCAGCCAGCCTGGGGCAGGGCAGGAGTGCACAGTCCACAACCTCTAGTCCAGGCGTCTCGAACATGCGGCCCCCTAAAGCTGTTTCCTGTGGCCCACAACAACTCTGTTGTTACTGATATTTGCAATATCATTGTACGAAAAGGTTTTAGTTGTGCAGCCTTCAGGCTAACATATTAGTCCTCATGCGGCCATGCATTAGTCCTCATGCGGTCCTCATGGTGATTTGAGTTTGAGACCCCTGCTTTAGTCCGACCTCTTGGGGCCTCCCTGCAGCCCCCAAGCAGCGTTGGCCTGCTCCCCTCCCCCTGCAGCTCCTTGCAGCAGCACTGGCCATGGGCCCCCCAAATTCCCTCGGCTGCACCAGCTGGGGCCCCAAAGTCCCTGACTCTGCTCCCAGAGCATGGGGGGGTGGGCACCCCACTCCCAAGCAGAGCACCACAGGAAAGGGAGGTGGGCGGGAGGGGGGTACACAAGGAAAATTGCATAGAGTTGTATGGGCCAAATATGGAGACCAAAACACAGGTGAGAGGAGAAAACCTCACTTAGGTTATTTTAGCATCCTGTATTTTTCACTTGTAGATAACTGCTATTAGTACCCTCAGTCAGCATATGGGGATAAGACTTAATGCTCTCCTTCATCACTAAAACTACTAAATATCCATGTTGTAATATATTATAATTTTATTAAATACAGCTTCTTGGCACTTGCTGACACAAATCCAGCGACTATTACCAGGTGCTGAAAAGCTATGAAGTATGATGTATCAGATATATAAATGTCAGTGGCACTGGAGACATTCAATTTCTTTTTGCCCTACTGAGCCTTTTGTGAAGATACAGCTATAAGAGAGCCTGTGTTCTGTCCCCTTCCACAGAATGTTCTGAATTTGTTTCAGAGCCATGCTTCTGCACATCCCTACATACAGTCCCAACCTGTTTTAAGTGACCACTGGGAGGAGGCTTTTTGCTTAACAGGTATGGACAGGTACTTAATAATGAGGTGTAGGATGTCGGCCTTAAATAATGACAGGAAGCAATTATGTCCCCTAGTAAGTGTTTGCAGAATTAGGCCCGTAACAATATTTATGCTTCAGAAGAACACATCTGGAGTCCTGTCTTTCTTTTTAATTCCTCTAATATCTTTTATTTTTACATGGGGGGAAGGCATTTTGTTCCTCTGTTTTCCATCCCCTCACAGCCGGCCACTGAAAGACAGAGGAGCTTGCTCCCCCAGTCCTGCATGCACAGTACAGGAGATGAGACCGTCTCCAACTCATCCTTCTGGCATCATCTGGGAGTTAGCACATCAGTACTTTTTAGATGACTAAGATTTCTCCTCACTGGGGTGGGGCACAGACATTTTGGGTAGGATTTTTGTATAATAACATACTAGCTGTGAAATTTTTAATTCTACAAGCTGTGCTGCCTATTTTACAATGTTAAATCTCCCATCCATCTAATATTTAAGAAATCAATCCAATTGTGCAATTTTTTATTAATCAAGGTGAAATTAAATAGTTTGTAACTGTTGTAAGATCAAAGTTTACATATTTTCTTTTATCACCTTCTACTTTAAAAAAAATAAAGTTAAAAACGGCTCACATTATTACCAAAGGTGCTAAGCACCTGCAGTTTCTTTGACTAATATTGAAAATCTGCCTATGAAAAGCCATTATTTATTCTGTTTGGCACAAGTACAGAGTTATTTTAATATTGCTGATTGCTGTTCATGTACACAGAGGGTGAAATCCTGGCCTTGTTGAAATCAACAGAAGTTTTTCCATTGACTTCAGTGGAACCAGGATTTTATGGCGAATCTGCTTTGTTACATACATAGTATGTATGCCCAATATCGTAATTTTGAACTAGAATCACATCTACTTTAACTTTAAAAAAAACCTTGGAATTTAGTTTATTTCATTTAAAGGGATTAGTCATATGCCAGATAATGATAATAATGATAAGCGCAGACCTAAAAGCTACATTTTCAACTATGTGTGTAACAGTTAATACCCACAAAAACGTTTCTGCAGTTGAGATGCAAATCAGTCACTGCATGTGCACACAAGTAGCTGGAATTAGCTGATTTGCATTTGCAGGTATGAGTTTTTGCAACATGCTTCTAGCATTCACATCTAATGCTGTCATCTTCAATAATTAGACTTGTGAACTTTTTTCCTCACTTTTTTTTTCTTCTGTGATTGGCTAAGAACAAAATCTGCTCTCCTATTTTTAAAAATGTTATGAGTTCTGACAAGCAGATGTTGTAATAGAAGACCTGGTGTAAGTTAGGGTCTAGCAATTCCAGTGAAACTTTATTAATTATTTTGACCTTCCTTGTTTATGAGGTTTGGAGAAAAGAGTTGTATCTTATCCCCATGGACTCTGGAGAACTGAGAATAGCCACGTCCCTAGTTTTACTAGCTTAGCAACCTCTTCACAAAACTCTCAAGGGGGACTCTCCTGTTGTTCTTGAAAAGGCCCAGTACAGACTCATATAAATAAATTACAGCTAGTGCTGAGGACTTTTTTTTTTTTAAACCTTCATGTCTCGTGTAATTGTAGTAACTGAGTCTGACTGCAGTCAGCTAGGTCTGTTATCAGAGACATTGTGACAGAAATGATGCAAAAGTGCAAAGTTGGAACCAGTGCTATCTGCATCATGATAGTTTTTCTCTCATCCGTTGACATATTATGAGGCTAAGGCTGGGTTGGTTCTTTCTTATTGTGAGCAAAAATGTGCCCCAGTAAGAAAAATTGGTAATCAGCTGTGTTCCTTAAAAACAGAGGAAGATTCTAGGTGTTTGAATATAATTTTGATGCAGTACCACTATTTCCTTAACACTGACAAAAGATTTGAGAGGATATAGCCATTTCAATTTACAAGTCAATAAGGTATGTTAACTTGTTGAACTGCATGCCAAAGATATCAACTCTGTCACTGTAGTTGTTGCATATTTATTTGATTACAGCATTTTTAAAACTGTTGTACAAATATGTGCAGATATAAAGCTAGGGCAAAAATAAGATATAATGCAAGAACAAAAGTATCCTGTTTTCTTTGGACTTTATGAACTTCTTTGCATACTATTCTCCAAATGATTTTAAAAACCTAGTTCATGTGTTTAATGTATTTGGATTATTTATAATGCAGTTAATTGAACAGTTATTCCAGAAGAAAAGAAATTCATCTATGTAGCCTGTAAGATCTTTATTTTAATGTGCCAAGCAAAGAATTGTTTTAGTTTTTCTAGGGATTTTTTAGGGGAGTGAATATAAGATTGGTAATTTTTTAAAAATGCAATAATCAAACAGTACTTTGTGTAATATTTGCATTAAATCAATGCAAGATATTTTAGCAATGTTTGCTTCTTTTGGGGACATACTGGTACTTTGCTTGTTTTGGAACATAAATTCTACACTTAATTCAGCCAGAAGTTTTTAAAATATTGATATTTGACTTAAATTTAAAGAGTCTGAGATCACAATTCATATTATCAATAATGAAAATTTATGGAGTATTTTTTTAAAAAATATTTGAGATGGGTGTTCATCTGTGATGTATTTTAGTTGTTCATTTCTCATCCTGCTTCTATAAAAATGCACTGTGCTGTCAGCAACTCCATTCATTTGCATTTTTTAAGATATTCGGAAGAAATGCTCACCTTTTTAAAGGCAGAAAATGGCTTTTAACTAGGTTACAGTGAGGCAATAAATTAATTCTGTAAAATGTTGATCCGCAGATCTGTTTCTAGGTAAACCATTTAGAGTGTCCATGTCCTGAGGTTTTAAGGCTCATTCCTTTGACATCCCAATAAGAAGTAGATACTGTGAATTGTTTACGTAGAAACTAGCTTTGCAGATCAATAATTTCCCAAATTATTTTATTTTCCCAGTACAGCATAGTTGAGAATGTTAAATAAATACTATGAAAATAATGAGCTCATATATATATATATATATCATTAAAGGTTTTTAAAGTTGATATTCTAGTGCTGTCCAAATATAGAGTATATAATGTATTTGATGATTTTCTCTTCTGTATAATTATATCTTTTAGCTGCATATATACACAAATGTATAGAGTGTATGTCTACAAAATACACCAGAAGAACCTCATCACTAGCGCTATCTGAGTAATACAGTGATTTATGAGCACTTTTGCAAACTGAAGTGACGAGTTCTTTTTGCTGTTTATTTGTGAAATACTACTATTTGTTATTTACAAGTATTCAGACAACTAGTCATTACTTCCTGAAAATATTAATGGAACCTAGCACAAATGATTCTTCATCCAAAAACTTGTACCAGGGAAAGAATTATTTTCCTCTCTCATAGGGTTCATAGACAGGATGTGACTCATGTCCAATTAAGACCATACCTAGATTACTGAAAGACAAGGTGATGAGATTCCTCCTCACTCAACCATCATTTCCACAGCAGACTGCAAATAAACATACTGCATTAAACCTCATCCTATTGGATAGCAGGTTCAAATTTCAGCAATTGTCATTTTAGGATAAAATCATAAGTCAGGCTGATGTTCTTATGTCTGCAATGAATTCCTAATTATACAGCAAAAAGTTTCCTACATTACATCATCTGCTGTGATTCTAGAAGACAATTGGGAAATGGGAACTAAACTGGATTGCTTTTCTCCCCCTTTGACCAAGCTAGATATGAAAGGATTTCTGTTTGCTTTGTTGAGCAGGTGAAAGTCCACAAAATCCAGACTTACTTCATTTGTTTAGAGCTACAGCATAATGCATTTTGAACAGATCTCCGTTTTATTTTATTGGACTGAAACCACTTCAAGACAAGCCTATTGTCTTACTCATTTGTAAAGCTCTGCATACACACACAGTCCACCATAAGTAATTAATGATGATAATACCAATGAAATGCAGCCACCTTTCTGGTTGAGGATGGTGGTTACAGACAAACAGGAGAAAAGCACAGTGCATTGCCCCCCCCCCCCCCCCCCCTGGGAGCCACAGTTTCTGTCAGCTGCTGCTGGAGGTTGGAGGAATATTATGCCCTCCCCATTGGGGCCCTGGAGACCAGAGGAGCTCTGTACCTCCCTATAGGGGCAAGGGGAATGAAAGCCACGCCCTGCTTGCTCCTCCTTGTGCACACACCTGCTGTGTACAAGAGTGAAAGAAGATCCACTTTTAGCCAGTGGTGCAAAATAAATAAACAAACTACCAAAAAACCCCACCATTTCACAGTTTGGTCTAGTGCTATGAGATCTTTAACCTTAATATCTAGCAGACAGGATCGTGGATGAAATCCTGGCCCTACTGATATCAGTAGGAATTTTGTGAGTAGCTTCACTGTCTGCAGGATTTCACCTAGGATGTTTTAAACATCACAGAATGGCTGGGAAATGAGTAGACCATATGTTTTCATACATATCTTAAAAATAAGTGAAAACCTCATGTGCTAAAAGAAGGCTGAAGTCACAAGTCATTTAGGAATGATGCTTGTGTGTTCTTAATGAAAACTGTATTGCCCCTTCTTCATATTTTAAGTCATGTGTTGCCTGGAGGGTGGAAAAGAGAGAGAGACTCAGTTCAAGACCAGAACCCAGCAAAACTACTCTGGTGTAACTGAAAGCAAAGCTTGCTCCATATCTAAGTAACAAGTATAAAATGGACATAACGGCACCACCAAAAGTGTGGAAATGCGAGAGATTTATGTTCTTAAAATTGTGTTACTGAACATGTGATATCTTGTTGTGTTTTCTAAAGCTACATGACAGACGGTGGCTTGGGCCTATACACTCGAAGATTGAATCGGCTACCAGATGGGATGGCTGCAGTGAGAGAGACTCTGCAGCGTAACACCTCACTGGGACTAGGGGATGCTGACAGGTATGATTGTGTCAAGCAAATGAATGTTTAGATTGTGCCTATTTATGAAGTCATAATTTGTGACTGTTGGTACATGTTGAAATTCAGATAAATAGCTGTGTGGTAGGATTTCAGTAGCAGACTGTGGAGGTTAGGATCTCTATTGCTGTTTGCCAGTTAATGTGTTAGGAAAGGGGCACAGACAACATAAACCCTTTAAAATGTCATCTTCTAATTGTAATGTGGGTTTTTCTGAGGTGGTAAGAACAAAAGCCGTTTTAAAAAAATCCTACTTTTAATACATAGAATTGGAAAAACAAAAGCCCAGTTCTCTCACTTTCACTGATACATCTTCATTAACTTCAGTGAGGAGAATCAAGCCCAAAGTCTGGTATTAGGGCTTTATCAGATAGTTTTAAAAAAACATGATTAACTGGAGAGAAGAGAATCTAGGGAGCTTGATCAAAAAGGAAGTTTCTGCAGAAGAGATGTGACATGTCTATAACTGGGGTAGTGATAAGCAGAAAAAGCTGAGTACCTTTTGGTTTGTAACAGGATCTGATTAGAAGGACTTCCTTTCCCCTCCCAACCGTCAAGTTTGATAAATTTAGCATAATACACTTTATATATTAGTTGAACCTAGCATTTGCACTGAGAACATTTGCAGAAGTGTCCATACATGGCTTCTATACTTGCCTCATTGGCTGTGTTCACACAGCCCTCTTATTTCAAAACAACAGAGGTTGTTTCGAAATAAGATTTAGGCTGCTCACATGACGCATGTTTGTTTCGAAACAAGTTAAACCCCATGTGGGGACGAAACAACGTTGTTTCAAAATGATTGTTTCGAAACAACGCCGTGTGAACATGTTGTTTCGAAACAACAGTGACTTGTTTCGAAATAACTGTTGCCTGAACCTATTTCACTTTGAGCTTCTTTCCTTAATTCGAATTAACAAACTGTTAATTCGAATTGTTATTTCGAAATAAGGTGTTATTTCGATACAAGTTGTTTCAAAACAACCATATCGAAATAACCCCCTGTGTGTGAACACAGCCATTGTTTCCATGAAGTGCCCCTATGTAGTAAATATAGATTTTAAGCTTCACTTTCAAACCACATCTTGAAGTTAGCAAGTGTTTTGGTACCCCCCCCCCCGCCAAAAGTGAACCTTTCCTGGAATACTGTAATAAACTTCCTTTGCTGTGGGTGAGATTTTTCTGGCTGGTGACAGATTAATAAGGGTAAACTGTATAAGTGTAGGAGAATCTAGGTGAACCAGAGCTGGGTTTCTTTTGATGCTTTATTAAATACTAAAAAAAGGAACAGAATGAAAAGGTTGCATTCACACCATGAAGAAGTTCAGTTTAGTTATCTGTAAGTGATCACCACCTACCAATCAGAACATAATTATATTTTTCAGGAGCCTCATATCTGATTCTGAATTTTGCAGCTCAGACTAATGTCTAATTAATGCTACCTGTAACTGGTCAGATATGGTTGCTTATGAGAGACATAAGGCCCTGGAACTGACAAGGAAGCTGGGGATTTCGTGCCGTGGAGACTTTGCCCATGACTCTGGGGCACTTCTGCAATACAAATAAATAATAATTTTGAAAACACTCAAACCTCTTTTAGGGAGCTAGAAATGTATTGGTTGTTGATTCCCTTCCTCCCCCTATAATGTTTACAGCAACTCTCACACTTTTTCATTTGCTATGAAAATGCTTCCTGAGGTGTGTGTGCTAAGTAAGTTGCCTGAAATTCAGCCTGCCTGTGTGTGGTGTCCTTATATCTTACCAGTGCTTTTTATTTCAGCTTTAAATAAATTACAGTTAATGGAATCATGTCACATTGCAAAAGAAAAGGCAATTACTAGCTGGTAGCAACTTGTTACAGAGAAACCAAAGGAACATACTTAGCAAAAGAGTTTTCATCATCTTCATAATTAGAAACAAAGGAAAATGGGGGAGAGAAAAGGAGGGTTACTATGAAAATGAATCTTGTGACTTACACTGGAAGAAGAAACCATACAAGTCCTGAAGGATGGGTCCATGTTGCTGACTCAAGAGCAAATCAGGGTCATGAACAATAGGTAGATTACACTCAGTCCCAGATACTGTGGCTTTATCGTGAATGGTTTGGTTTAATCCTTTCTAATTAGAATACAACCCTAGTTGTCTTAAACAGAAGTTTAGTACATTCTGCTATAAGCTAAGGCTCAGAGTTTAAAGGTAGTTAGGTGTTGCTGTGCTTAGTGTTTAAATGCCTAATGTATCCAGGATCCTAAATCATATCGTTAAAAGGGACTTAGGCACTTAGGAGCCAAAATCCCATGAATAATTGGTGGAAATTATGGTCCTATATGCCTAAATCCCTTCTGAAAATGAGATTTTGGCTTCTAAATTAGTTAGGTGTTGCAACATTGAGCTCAGTGATGCCCAGATACCTTGAAAAATCTGAGTCTCAGTGATTTGGAAAAAAAAGCTTTGGTTCAGTCATTGAACATTTAGACCATAGAATTTAATCTAAGGTATCTTCCATATGGGGTGCTGCTGTGCGCTAAGCCAGGATCTGACAATATACAGTTGCTTGCTGCTTATTAATGTCCCATGTCAACACTGCATAGCACACTGAAAATTCTGTAGTGCATGTCAACATTTTGCTTTTTGAAACAGGAATTTGAAGCATGCTCTAGAACTTTCAGAGTTCTGTTCTGTTGCAGCATCCACATGGGATGTTTTTATGAAGCAAGCTAGTGCACTGCGCATTCACACCCTGGCTTCTGGTAAGGTCCTATGTAGACAAACCCTAAATCTTGATCCATTTCTCAGCTGAACTTTTACTGTAATGAATGATAGTGTAATAAAGTGGTATAACAAAGGGTTAAAGAGTCTTCTCCCATCTGTGAACAGACGTAAATGATAGATGAGTGCTGCTCTAGTAGTCTACCTAGAAAATATGTACAGAGATTAAATTGAGAGAACATAGTATGAAAATACAGCATATCACAATGAAGAGGTTAATGATTGAAGAATTCCTAAAGGAGTTTTTCCAGTTTGCTTACTTTTTTTATTTACTAGGGTTATCTCATGAATTGTAGATGGCTAGTAGAGAGGCTTTTGCACATTAGCTTTATTAGCAGAAAACATGGTCCTCAGAAGGTACATTTCCCTCCTGCAGCAGGAAGGGAAATCTCAACTAGGCAGTTTAATTTAATGCTTGATTGCAAGGTTAATGGAATCATCAAACAAGGCAGCTGAGCTTATTTATTAACTTCAAGACTCTGTGTGTGTGTGTGTGTGTGTGTGTGTGTGTGTGTGTGTGTGAGAGAGAGAGAGAGAGAGAGAGAGAGAGAGAGAGAGAGAGAGAGAGAAATTTAACGCCTCTTCATTGAGTTGGGGGGAGTGTTAAATTTGTAAATTAACCACCTGAGGTTTACTCTCTTCCATATAAATACTTTGGTGTTTACCATCTGGTTACATAAGTTTGTTGTACAATATCAGACATAGCTGCTTGATATGAGGCTACTTTCTGCTCTTCGGTTCATGCTCCCTGGTCCCTGGAGTGCTTGTAGTAGAGGGGTGGAATATAGATCTTAGAGTTGAGAATAAGTTTAATATAGCTACTTACAAACCTCCTTTGTTTCTTTCTGTGTAGATAATTTAAGAGACTGACATGACTGCATTTTCCCAAATAGCTCAATAGACTATGCTAGTGAATGTGACTTTATCAAGGATATCTTTAAGGCTAATAGAAAAAAGATGATAAGGAAATATCAGTGAATGTGTCTTTTTTTTTAAAGCCTTAATGAATGAATGCCTATGAAACTACTTTTGAGTATGATTAACTTGGATTATTTCACTTTTATAATTTAGTTTGAGACTGGATAAATTGGATAAATATTTTAATCTGAAAAATAAAGCAGGTAAAAGGATTTTCAGAACCTTCCAAGGTTCTTCACAGTTTGTTCTCCTGAATCCGTTCTTCCAACTCTGCTGGGAAGAGAAATTTCACATGAATATAAATTATATTCCTTCCCCCATTCCTCCCTAGAGTGTTATGTTGTGCACTGTAATTAAAACTTGGTTCTGTCCCCCAGCATAAATGGGACCATTATCTGTGATTCTGAATCATGCTTCACCTTTCTAGTGACCGTGATAGTAGCACACTACAGAAACACAATATTTCTGTGGTGCTGTGAGACAAGATTAAGTTTAACTGTGTCGGAAGAGTGTGCCATGATGTAACTGTTTCCTTCTAATATTGTTTAAAAGTGTAGACAAGAGTCTCAGATAATCTTATGATGATTATAGACATAGGTATAGGCCCAAGGGAGGAGATGAGCTGTGAAAGACAGGAATTAAGAGTGAAATGGAACCAGAACAGAATCAAACCAGTTCAGTACAAAACAGAAATGTAGTTATGTTAATATGAAATACAGTCAGTGAAGAGAAACCCAATATTTTTAATATAGTCACCACTAGAGAATCTCTGGATGCATGTGTAGAACTCAGCAACACTAATTTTATTTTCCTAGCACCATCTTAATTCTCCTCAGGTATACCAGTGTAACACCATCTAATTCAGTGTAGTTAATCCTAATGTACAGCAGTATAAATGAGGAATCGAGACTAAGGATTTTTCTCCATCTGCTCCAACCCCATAAAAAAAACTGAAATAAAAACATCAAATTTGCCACTACTCATAGGTGTCAGTGATTAAAATTGCAAATGTCAGCGGTTCTGTATTTTTACAGTGCTTTGCACAATGGGGTGCTGGTCCATAACCAGGGCTCCTAGGTGCCATGGTAGCACAAGTAATAATGGCTATGATAAAAATTGTTGCAAGATGCTAAGGAGAGCACACAACAGAATGAAAAACTAGAGATCTTTTGACAGTTTCAAAAGACAGTGACAGAAGACAGGACAAGTAGTGAAAAGCAGACAAGAGTACAGAGGAAGAAAATAATGTTAGCCCACTGATCCCTTACAGCCGGTTATAGATAGTAAATATCTTACCGTAGCCTTAGTACTGCTTATACTCTAACACTATGTCCTACCATCATTCATCCAGTGGAACTGTCTGTGAATTGGTGGCAGGTTTTGACCTTTAAAAAATTGGCTTTAAACTGTACTATTCAGAAGCCTGTGACTTGACTGGAAAATCCTTTTTTTCCTCTAACAACAGTGTTGTGCAGTTCTCACAGATCAGTTTACATCTAATTTAATTAAAATATTCTTGGCACACTAAATGCTTTTAAAGTCTTTATTCATTTTATGTACAAAGACTTTAAATATCCACAGCAAATTTCAGAAGAAAAAATGTAGTCTCTATACCTAAAACTAAAGGTTATACAGAATACAAGAATATTAATGCTTTGCCTGGGAATCTATGCCAAATGTAAGAGGAGGTTCTTTTTCACATCACACATTCATATTCTGTTGTACTTTATATTTTTTTCTCTTTTAAAAATGTATATCCATTAGTAATATGCAATAGTTATTCTAATTGCTTTTTTTAAAAAGCACAGATTGATTCCTTTGGAAGAGAGTTGCCTCTTATTTCAGAATGACAGCGTCTACAACAGGGCTCTCAAACACGCGGCCCCTGGGCCGCATGTAGCCCCTAAAGCTATTTCCTGCGGTCCCCCAATGACACTACTGTTACTGATATTGGCAATATTATTGTATGGAAAGGTTTCAGTGATGCGGCCCTTGGGCTAACATACTAGTCCTCATGCGGCCCTTGTGGTGATTTGAATTTGAGACCCTTGGGCTACAAGGATTTACCTGAAGTGAATGGTCACTTTGTAGGCAATCTGTATTTCGTGTTTGCAGGGAGCATGTTTGAAGAAATGTTCATGTTTGAAGGTATGTTAGATGAAAAGAAATGGTAAATAAACAGGGACTTTCAATAATAGTTAACAGAAATATGGTGGACTTACTGCATTTTCCATGCAAACATCTTAAAGCATCTTACAAAGGTGGGCAGTATTATCCCCATTTTACAGCTGGAGAACAAAGAAAGGTTAAAAGATTTACGTAAGGTCATAGTGCAAGCACAAGGTAGAGTTAAATGCAGATTGCTCTATTCCTATCTTTTGGCTTTGAGTACTAGACTACATTTCATATTTTGTAATGGTATAAATACTGTAGATTGAAGTGTACTTATGTTCACTAGCTGTGAGTTAACTTCTAGAAGTATAGGATTACATTGTACTATAAGGATGAGGCAACTAGCAAGTTGTGTTAGGTGTTCAAGTAGGTGAGATGTAGGTGATGTTGCTATATGAATAGATATGAGAATGAGGAGTACACTCAAGAATTAAGAAAAAGGTTGTAATAAGAGATCGATTTGGAGGGAACACTATCCTTTTAGACTACTATTACAGATGCTGCGGTAATGTACATAGTATAAGAAGATGAATGGACTAATTTTTTTATGACGTTTATCATGAAAATCTTGCCATTTGCCATTTACTGTCAATGTCACTGCTGAGTCCTATACTAATGTTAATTTCACATATGTGGCAGCATTTTAGTGGAAACAATCGACTCGTGATATCTTCCTTAGCCGAAATAAGAGAAATAAGATGGGTGGAATATTATCTTTTATTGGATCAATTTCTGTTGAAGAGCTGTGTAGTTCTGTGTAGCTCGAAAGCTTGTCTCTGTCACCAACAGAAGTTGGTCGAATATAAAAAGACAGAGAGAGGTTGGTGAAGTAGTAATATCCTGGAACTGACACATCTACAACTACCAAGATTCAAAGGAGCAACCATGTTAGTCTAGTTCAGTAAAACAAACAAGGAGTCCTGTGGCACTTGAAGACTAACAAATATATTTATTGCATGAGCTTTCTCCCATGAAGGCTCAAGCAATAAATATATTTGTTACTCTTTAAGTGTCACAGGACTCCTTGTTTTATCTACAACTACACTGCATGCAACAATTAAGTGATAGAGTATAGTTCTTGCTCTAATAAGGCATCTCTTTAGTGCCTGGGTTACCAAATAACGTGATGAATCCTTTTCAGAACAAGGGTGAGCCAGAAAGCCTGTCAAAGATGGTATACACCACAACAATCATATTCATCTAATCTTGGATTCAGTTTGATATAATTATCTCACTTTTAAAAGAGCAGCAGTATTATATTGCTCTCTGTTATTAAAGTGCAGGAAAAACCCATTGAAAATGTTCCTGGGATTTAAGACAGCTTTTTCCCTAAAATGTTAAATCATGACTTGTTACATTTTAACCTTTAGGTTTTCAGGACCTTGATTGCTTAGAGTCTGAGTACCCAAGCAGATACAGAACAGCTTTCAAGGTTAATGTGTAGGAAAATTATTTCAGTGTGCTTTTAACTACAGAATACTTGTGGCAGTCTTTCTTCCCTTCGGTGGATTCTACATGTGCTCCCATATGTCTTTATGCTCAGAGGCAGGCTGTTTCAGTGCCTCTCTTATCTGAAATTGTGAAATCGCATCCAAAGTCTTGTAGTTCACATTTGGGTTTCTTAAGTCTTGTCAGACTGGTGGGTATCTGAGCTAACCAGACCCTTCATCCCACAATAAAAGTTTAGTTGATTTTCCAGCCAGTAGGAGCAGCCATAGGGGTTGCAGTTTAAAAAAATTGTTGCCATTAAAATACTATTTACATCCTGAATTTCATTTCTTACTCCCAACCATTCACCTTTATGAAGCCTGAAAAATTGTACGTGCATGTGGTTGTGGGACAGCAGTGTGAAGCATGACACCTTCAAACAGGCATCCAATATAATAAGTAAAATGTATTTTCACAAACGAAAAGAAAAGAGAAAAGAAAATCTATAAATCTGATAGATTTGAAATCTTAATAGCAAAATCTAAAGGTTACTTAGATGTTCAGTCCAACCAGATCTATTACTCAACTGCACAGTCTGTTTGTAATTTATCAGTAAACTCAAGAAGAACCACCACTCCAGAGAAGTGAGATGTACTTTGGTGCATGCAGCTAATCTTCCCTCAGCCTTTGAAAGATACCATGTTTATCTTGAAAATCAAATACCACAGCAACAAAGAAACAAGTTTATTTGAAGATTTTGGCCTTGGGATCTTGTAACAAAGATCACGTGATTAGAATTTCCAGCAATAACAGTACAAAATGTCTTTATTTTGTATAATATCTTTTGTACAAACGGCAAAGTGAAATACTTCTTTGGGCTAAATAACATAATTGCTATCTTAAACAATAAATAGACACAGGGCAAAAGTGTAGAGGCCAGCTGTAAGGGCTTTGGAGTCACAGGCCCTAACAGGAGAAAAGGCATTCTGTTGTCAGTCCAAGAAAAATAGAACAGTTACAGGGGAGACACCCTGGGCCACAGATTCAAATGTGACAAAATAAACCACAGAACAGCTTCCTTTCATCTAAATCAAATGGAGAAAACAAACAAAAATAGGTACTGGTTAAAGTGCTGGGCAAACAGGACAAGGAGATAATTAGCAAGCCATTCTTCTTCCTTCACCTGTACTTGAATCTCCTGGGCTCAGAAATTTAACTGGAGAGCAGCTCACCTTTCTTAAGAACCTTCTGCCACTGAGGAGGTGCAGTTCTGTCATCCAGAACTTAGCAAGCCACAATTGCCATTTGTTCTTTCCAGGGCTGGTAGCTCAGATAGTCTGTCCAGACTAGATTGTCTCCAGAGTTTCAAATTCATGTGCTGAATTTTGACTTCATCGGAGATAGAGACCAAAGACCTGGAGTAGATCCCAGGGAATTATGCCTATCTTTACCCTAGGTCTGCCTGTGCCACTCACGTGAATAGTCATAATGGATACGTCTACCGTGGAGTCTTAGGTCGACTTAAGGAAGCTTAAGTTAACTTACAGACATCCACAGCCACACTGGTCTTTTATTAAGTCAACTTAAGTGCTTCCTTAAGCTGACTTCATAATACCATCTCTTAAGGTTGACTTAACCCTTAAGACAACCTTAAGTCGACTTAAGCCAGTGTAGATGGGGAAAGCTTTTAAGTCAACTTAATTGGCCTCCAGGGGGCTCTTCTTCAGTGCCATGTGGGACAGCTACCCACAGTGTGCCACTCCTCCATTGACCTAGCACCTGCCAGTGTGACACAGGCAGTCAACAGGAGTTTTCAGTGTGGACTCTCTAAGTCAACTTAACTGGGTTGACTTTAAATCAACTTAAAGTTGACCTTGTTAAGTCGAATTAACTGACCCTCCACTGTAGACATACCCTATGAGCCTGCTTCTCTATTGCCTTATACTTAGTGTTTTCACTTTACACTTATGTAAGTAGGTGCAAAACACTACAAATTTTTCCTATGTACATTAGAAGGGACTTCTGCTTTTTCCAGTGGAAGCACAATATGAAATAATATTGACCACTTGTCTGATCCAATATGATTAATGTTCTGGTCTTGCACATAGGCTTAAATCTTTCTTGAGTGTTTTTTTTCCTGTGTGTAAACACCTCTTTGTGCATGTAAATATAGGGATGTATATGCACATTTACAGCCAATGCTGAAGCCAGTGACATTTTGATCCTGGATATTTGCAGTGCTACTGCCTAGAACCAGCATGGCCTTCTCTATTACTTGCAATTTCCTTTAAAACTCTTTTGGGCATGTGGGAAATTAAGCTTTTATTCCAAGAGTAAACAAGTTTGCTGAAACAAAAGCCATTTTAAACTGTATGAGGGGTTTCATGTTTTGCATGACAAACCAAAGAATATGAAATACTGGCTGACACAGTACAGCTCTTGTTGTTTAGTTTTTCATGTTTAATAGCAGTAGGGTCAACATAGTCTCAAGATTGACCTACTCTAGTAACCTCTGAGTTTAGGATTTGGAGACTGAACAGATATAACCAATAACAGATGGTTTTAAACTCCAAAAGCAGATTCACGTTTGTACTTTTTGACGAGCTTGAAGGTTTTTGCTGTGATGCTAAAGAAATGTAAAGAGAGGGGTGTGGGGTGGGTTCTTTTTCGCTGTCATTTTTTGAGTCTGTAAAAGGTGAACTCTACAACTACTATCCCTTTGACCAGTGTTGTTGTTGATAGTCCTATAATGCACAGTGTAAATGCGGCGGGGGGGGGGGTTGGTTTAAAGTAAACTTAGTGCTTAAGAAAAGTTCAAGATCCAAATCGGCAGCCGTATTAGTCTAGTTCAGCAAAAGAAGCAAGGAGTCCTGTGGCACTGAAAGACTAACAAATTTATTTATCACATGAGCTTTCATGGGAGAAAATGGAGACTAAAGTTCTTAGCCATCATCAGGAATAACTTTGCCTGGGTGATAATGATGCAAGCTTTCCTACTCTGTTCTGCCAGTATGTGCCTCTGCTGACTTAGAAGGGCTATGTTTAGGGATACAAAAATAGTGTAGTTTTCATGCTTCTTCCATTGTTGGCTTCCTTGCTGAGATGGCTGAGAAAGCCATTGAATTGGTGGTTTTTGCAATTGGGATAACTTTCTGTTAGAAAATGGATAAGGATAGGACTGCCAACACATTTCACATGCTGTGATATGAGCCACTTGACTCCTGGAGTGGCATGGCACAAAGCCCATACAGCTGTTTGAAAATGTACCTTTCTATTTTAACTTACTTGGGCAGAACAGTAGGCCATTCACTGGAATTGTCCACAAAGTGACAATTATATTGCTTGCTTACTGCAAATATCTTTTCAGTTTCTATGTATTTCCACTAGTGTTAACTGATTTGTTAAAAAAACAAAATTAACCATAGCCAGGAGATTACCATTTTTACCCAGTGACTTTACTTACTACAGTAATTTTATTGCTTTGAAAGTTATGTGGAAAACAAACAAGAAGTCTGGTGGCACTTTTAGAGACTAACAAATTCATTTATCACATGCACAATCATGGGAGAAAATCCCACTTTGTCAGATGCTTGAAGAACATAGAAGAGTGGGAAACATGCAGTTCATATCCATGATGAACTTGCCTAATCTTCCTTGCTGTGCACTTCTTTTGGCCCTTTTATCTCCTTAGCTTCATTTGCATTCAGCAGACTTGCTAAATTTTCAGTGGACTTGCATCAAAACTTACTTGCTTCAATTCAGTGAACAAGAATTGTCCTTGGGATCAAGACCCTAAATGTCTAGAAACTGTAAGAGTTATACACCAGTGAAGTCAATCCCTGTGTATTTACAGGACTGTATATTTCATAAACAACTATCTCCCTCAGGGACCACCACCTTTTCTGCTGGGCAGTGACTTTAAAGGAGAGGAAAACAAGCAAGGAGTCCTGTGGCACTTTTAAAGACTAACAATTTATTTATTGCATGAGTTTTCGTGGGAGAAAATCTCACTCTGTTGATAAATAAATCTGTCTTTAAAAGTGTCATAGGACTCCTTATTTGTTTTGCTGAACTACACTAATACAGCTACCCTTTTGGAATTTAAAGGAGAGAGTTTCCCGGTTTTCCCAGAAAAATGGAGTAAGCCAAATAATTTAGAGCTGTGGTTCCCAAATTGTGGCCTGCGACCAAAAGTACGCATGAGGTTCTTTCAGGGTGCCTCACCATTTCCCTCCTGCTGGCTGCAGAAGAGCCAGTGTCAGAGCATGTTGCCACAAGGCTACAAGACTGGTACAGACTTCTTGCTGCACGCAAGGAGATAGATCAGCATTCCCCGGCCCTGACTCCAGCAGCAAGCAAGCCTGGATCCCTAGGTGCTGGGATCTCTGCTGGAGCCAGACAAAATGGACACTGATCTTTTGTCCCCCTGGCAGCAGAAAGGAGCCACTGTCTAGTTACCTATATGGAATATACAGGGGTACAGGATGCATGTGGTTTCTCTGCTGCAACTAGAGGGATGGGATATCAGCAAAGAGACAGCCTTCTTACCAAACTCCTTCCATTTGGTTGCATTGAGGGGTGGGAGGGGCAAGGTGTGGAGAGCTGCAGGTAGAGCAGCCAGGACCCACCATCCCATAGGTAAGAGTCAGGACCCTAAAAATCAGTGCCTTCCGGTTTGGCCTGCACTTAAGCAGTGACCCACTGTGGCTTAGCTGCCAGGCCATATACCACAGTGTTTAGCGACAGTCACTCATCTACACTAGTGTTTTGTCTGTGAGCATGTGACAAACTGTGAATCATATTTATAGGTGCAAAATAGTGAATGTAAAAATGAACATAGAATCATCAAAATGTTCACTTAAGTATGTAGTGACCTGTAGTCCTTAATGGTGTATACATCAGTGCATTTTTTATGAGTCGACAGAGTGGAGGCCTTTCAGGCTTGAAAAATGATATTTGTGGCCCTTGATCCAAAAAGATTGAGAACCATTGGTCTAGAACTTGTCCCTGACTTGACACACCTTAACAGTGCTGCCATCTGGGGAGAGGCTGAAGTCCAACAAAGTAAAGATTTCTTCTCACAGTCATCAAGAAAATCCCACTGATTAAATCCACCTCCTGGTAATTGCATTTTCGTAAAGGACTCACTTCTCATACATCTTATTCCATAGCACTTCATCATTGCTCCATCATTGGAGGACATCTCCCAAAGGCTATGCCAGAGGAAAAGAAGGAAGATGCAGTTTTGGCACTGGAGACCTCATAAAATGATGGCCCTTCCTCATTTTTATGGCTCAAAGTGGCATAGCGATAGGGTATTGGGGGGGCCAAGCCCCCAGGTGCTGGGCTGCAGGGAGTGCTGGGGCAGGGGAGCTGCAAGGCATGTTGTGACATGGGGCTCCTGCGGGAGTGTAGATGTGGGCTTGGCTTCCAGGCGCTGGATAGCCCTTGCTATGCCATGGATGACTCTGTGCCCTGGGCATCATTCTGTTCTGCATCTCAAAGGTGATATGGGGGAGTACAAATTTGGAAGTCCCCTAATTTAAGTTAGAGCAGCTCTAGGAATTTATGATGGCTGCTCATAGCTGCAAATAGATTGCTCTGTAGTTCATGTCACTTGTTTTCTCAAATCTGGTATACTCCATCCTGCCCTCAGCCATTCAGCATTCTGCCCTCAGCATTCTGTGGGGGCTAGTTAAAGTAACATCGGCCTTTCTGATAGCTGAGCTGCTGTAAAAGGCCCACAGAGGAATGCACACTCCATAGAATAAGGAGTCCCTTTATCCTTGTTCATTTCACTCTGAGGCAGGGGCATTGCTGGCTTATGGGGCTCGAGCCCCGAGTCCTGGCACCAGAGCCCAGGGTCCACTGTGGTGATGGCTGCAGCAGCAGCGTGCTCAAAGGGCTTGAGCCCCGAGTCCCAGAGCCAGAGCCCCGGGTCTGCCATGGGTGGCACGGCTGCAGTGGCAGTGTGCTTACAGGGCTCGAGCCCCAAGTCCTGGTGCCCAACCCTGAGTCTTTTCCCAGGCCAGGGATGCTCCTGCTCTGAGGCCCAGGATCCTGTGATGAGACAACCTCAGAGGTTGGGTACTCCTTTCAACCACGTAAACTGGCACTGACATTCCACCTGATATTTGTAGGTATATTGCTTAAATATAGATATGTATCAAGTATTTGCACAATTATAAATAATTGCATGCTATACACTGGAAAGTCTATGTCTGTCAAGGCAGCTTCTTGTCAGATGGTGTAATTTATTTTTTATTAGTAGTAGTTTATTCCATTCTATTTTTCACTAAAAAAATTTGTTAGTCTTTAAAAATGTCACAGACTCCTTGATTGTAAAATGGATATAGGTGAGGAGGAGAGAATGAGCCCCATAGACCTCCAGGGAACTTGCCTATTGTGAGAGGCCGCACTCAAGTTTATCAGTGTATGTGAATGGTCAATAAGTAGCCAGAGGGTTACACTGGACATTGGAACTGTAACCTTTGAATAGTGTCTGAGCAAAGCCCCAGGTTGGAGTTTAAAGAATTTTAGCTGTTTAACTTTTCACTCCTTAATTGAGAAGGGCTCACTCAGTTCAGCTGATACTGCTGTGTTGTGCAAACTCTCATCTTCCTTAAGTAATTTTTTATCTTCTTAATCTAATTTGAACTTTAAATTTCATCTTCTCTTATTATTCTGCAACCTGAGTTACCTTTAGTTTGCATCAACTAATTGATCAGTTCAGTTTTGGGGGAAATAAAAAATTACTTTGGATTTTCCAAATAGACGGTCCTGTCTCCAGAGTCTACCTCATGTGGCACTTAGGGTGGCACTTTCAACTACGAATATTTGTATTAACTTTCCTAACTGTGCTTTACATTTGTTTGAAACTATTGATATTTGTTTCATGCTGTCTGATTTGCATGTTTTATATAGTTCTGTTTCACTTGTTTTTTCTTATTGCTAAGTTTTTGATTTTCAGAGATAACAAAATGTGAGTCAATACTACATTCCATATGTACACAAACCTGAAGTTGAAAAGCTGTTTGGATGTATAAGGAATGAGGGATCAGAACTGTATATCTTTTTTAGAATAGTCAGAGGTGAAAACATAGAGAAGGAGATGAAATGGAGGAGGGAAAAACCACAAATGAGTATGCAGCATAAGCAAATAGTAACATCTTATGCTGGGTGAAGTTTGGACCGTATTTCTCTCTTCAGACTGGAGTAAGGGTTGCAATGTAAAATTCCTTTACTAACTACAATAGATATAAAATCTCTGCTTTTGTAGATTATCTCTGTCTGGTATCTCCTGGTGGCTAACATGCCATTTCCAAGTTTGGCTGGGTTTTTTTGTATGACTAGTTTCACAGTAGTGCCTTAGGGTTATGGCAAATTGTCACAGACTATGTCTACACCTAAAATCTTAGTTTGGACTTGATTAGTCTGAGCTAACGAGTTCAAAAGTTAGTTCGAGCTAAGCACATTTTTTTTTAGTTCAAACTAACTTGTTTGAACTAGCCATGCTTTTTTGGTTTGAATTAAATATGCAAATTATTTTTAGTTCTAACTATGCAAAGCCTAGTGTAGATAGGGTTCAAATTAGTTTGAATTAAGGCTCCTTAATTCGAGCTAATATGCTAGTGTAGACGTAGCCATAGTCTGCATTCCTTACTGCTGCAGAGGAGGGCTGGGTTTTCTTCCCAGCCCCAAGATTTGCAGAGTGGATACCAGATATCTTCTCTGTGACTCAGAGCTCCTGTAAGTTGAGTTTCTGTGCTGCCTGCTGACTGTTTCTTGATTTTTCTCTGCCACCTCCCCCCTCCTGCCATCTCTTTCAGTTCTTTACTATGTTACAAAGTCTGCTCCTATAGTCTCTACAGTCATTTCAACATAAGGCTGCTAAACTTATCTTTCCTTCCCATAAATTTTATTGTGTGTGGTGTCATCCTCTTTCCCTGCCCAGTGCCCTGGTTGCTTGCCTTGCTTAAACCAACACTTCCGTCCCCTCCCATATCACCAGCCTGCTTCCTCATATTCCATCTAGGTGGGCTGTTTCACTGTCCATCCTTCCATCTTTCCTTCCATCTCCCCACCTTTTTTCATGCAGCCCACTGTGCTTTGAACACTAGCCTGCACCATCACTTGCCAAAATCCTTCTGCTTCTATTCACACCTTTTTTATTAAGCAAACGCTTGAATTTAATAGTCGTATTACACTTTGTATATGTTTCTTGATAATGGATTTATAAATTTTAGTCCTTATGATAGAGACCTGCTTCATACTGTAGAATAAAGAACATTTATGGCAATATATGTATTTTCAAAAATGATCACACAGTAGGACAGACTGCTATAGGAAAAAAGATTAAAAGGGCCAGACATAATTTATAGTATATTACTTGGCTAAACAAGAATGGGTGGGATTGTGGGAAGAGGACATAACTGTCAACAGATATTTAAAGGATACTAGAACATCATTATTTTGTGTTATTTCACATAGGTATAACAAGAAGTAATGGAATCAGATTAAGACAGGGTAGACTGAGTAGAGGGGAAAACTCCCTGACACTTAATGAACTGTGAAATAGTCTCTTAAAGTGGGAGAGGAGGTAAATCTATCCCTTGGAATTTTCAAATCTAAACTGAACAAACATTACAGAAGAATTGTACGTTGACAGGAAAGTTGCCTGGATGATCTAAGACATGTTCTCCAAATCTAACCTAAGGCAGTTAAATATTAATATGAAGCTATTATTAAGACACATTATTTTGCTATTTGATAGGTTAAAGTATTTTGTCAGGGATGAGCACAATTCTTGAGAATGAGGCAAGGTAAATAATTGGCTGTTGTGCCACCCAGTGGAATAGACAAATGGGTACTATGTGAAATAATTTATTATGTTGCCAACTTTTTTTTTTATTAAGCCAAAGGTGACACAGAGTTCTGTATGCAGTTAACTTCATGCACTAACTTTTTCCAATAGCTTGTGTATTCACTTGGCAGTGTTGAAGTGTAAAATAATATCAATCAGTTGCAACTACAATAACATAGATCTGTTCACACATTCATCTGTCTAGTGAGCTTATATAGAAGATGCCTAAAAATAGACTGCAAAAATCAGAGCTTGCTCCCATGTGTTGGTATCTGGGGCGATTTCAGCATGCTGTATAACACCAGTGTCAAGACCTGCCAGCAATAGACATGGCTCTGAAAATTGTTTTTAAATTTCATAGGAAACAATTTCATTCTGAAGCAGTAACATTTACATAGCACTTCTTCTGAAGAATCCCAAACCACTTCCCTCTTCTCCACTGACCACAGAGATGGGGCTCCGTGAATAGAAAAGGAGAGAGGGCTGAACAGATGCTCACTCTCCAACACGTTCTTTAATCCTGCAGAGATTTACTGAATTAATTCTGGCTTTGCACACCTTAATTAATGACAGTTCCCTCAAACAGTGTGAAACTTTGCTTCTTAGCCCATTGCAGTTAGTGTCCGTAGCCATGTGGCTGTGTTCTGATACTACTACTACAGTACCAAAAGTACTGTGGAGAAAAACAGAAAGCACTGTGAAGATAGACCCTCCATTTTGTGGGGTTCTTTTTTGTCTAAACTCCACTGAAGGACAAGAAGGAACTAAAACTTTGACAGTGTAGGGACCTTGAAGTGGAGGTAAAATTAAGCCCCTTATGCTACCAGAGTGGTGTGAAGGGCCTTAGTGTAACTGGGAAACAGGCTCCTCAAGTTTCCAGTCTCCTATTTAAAAATAGACATGTAGGGGACAAGTTGGCCCTTGATATATATTGCCTATAAAAACTACATGAAGAGAACTTTGAGTCTTAATTCTGCTCCCATGTACGTGTGCTTATGATACAGTCTTTAATTACATGATCACATATTCTTTTCCATAGCTCATTCATTGCAGAGAATGGTCCTTTTTAGGGATGGGTCATAGTTGTGTAGTGAAGAAGGTTGTAGGACTCTTGCTTCATTAGTGTTGCAGATGTTGGCATGTGCATAGTAAGGCAGGGGATCATAGACAAAGAAGAGTCTCATGATTAACACAGTTGGATGCTGCCCCAGAGAAATGGATTCGATCACTGCTTTGGCCACAAAAATCTTGTGTGATGCTAGGCAAGTCACTTTATCCATACTTCACAGCATGATAGTAATTACATGCAGGACTGTCCCAGGGGTGAAAGAAGGTGGGTCAGGGCCAGTCGACCAGCAGGGACACTTGCCCCCCCTCATGTGCGGGGGTGGTCCAGAGGCTGGGCTCCATGCTTCTACCCCACACCTGGGCCAACTGCTCCACTCCTAGGTGTGGAGGGGGGCAGGCTGGCCCAGAGGCCTGGCTCCACGCTCCCGCATCTTGCCTTTGGCTTCCTGCCAAAGGCAGCAAGAGATTGTAGGGGACAAGTGTGGTGGGTTGGGGCAGGGACACAAGCCGCACACAGCCCCACTGACAGCAGGGCCCTTGGAACTGGGGGGGCCTGGGGCAGTTGCCCCACTCACTCTCCCCCAAGAACAGCAGGGATTTTGTGTTCCTTATTTTCTGCATTCTTAAGACCCTGAGATATTAGTACCCTCCTTTCCCTAGCTCTCCAAAAAAGTTCAGCCTAAGGCTAACATCTGGTTTGGAAAATTTCAAATGTTGAAGTTTCACAGAGATAGAAGCAACTAAAAACAAGGTCTTAAAATGGGTGCTGGTGGGCAACCCTTAATAAGAGGCAATTCTACCAGCCTTCCCTATGTAACCCTTCTGCCAGCATGACCTGGCAGAACAAGGGCTGGGTTCTCTATCTAGGGGTTTCCAAGTAATGTAACACCACCAACCGGCTCGAGCCCCCACCCAGATTTCTGGGAAATCATGCACTATTCCCTGGGCATCCTGAAGGGGGGTAAGGCTTCTGTACTCGCAAGCATGAAACTTTTAATAGTAATAAAACAGACTGTAAAAAGGCCAAATAGAAATCAGCACTGATCTAGCAAAATCAGTACAGAGCAAGGTTCCCAACAACTCACACTGCATAACAGAACATTCAAGACTTAATGGCAAAACCCGCACTGATCTGGGGAATCAGTGCTAATCAGGCTTCCAACATGATCCCATATATCATAATAGGAAATGTAAACTCACTAGTGAAATCGGCACTGATCTGGAGAATCAATGCTAACTAGGCTCCCAACCAACCCTAGGGTATGTAGAGAATGTCTTTCACGCCAGCTGTCTGCTGGCGCCAACCACTGGTCACTCAGTCCCTCCACTAGCACCGTCCCTTGGCTCTGTCCACTCTCTGTCGGCTCCTCCCACAGGTCACTTGTGGTGCCCAGCTCGCAGCTGGCTGCTCTCACCATCCGCTGGCTCTGCCCGCTGTCCACCAGCTCTGTCCACTAGTCACTCATACCGCCCAGCTTGCGGCTGGCTACTCTCACTGTCTGCTGGCTCTGCCAACCGGTCACTCAATCTTCTGCTCCTCTTCAGTGATTTCAGCTCAGAGAGAGGAGGTTTCCTCTCTCTAGTGATTTCAGCTCAGCGAGAGAGTTAGACTCTCTCAGTAATTTCAGCTCTTAAACCTTAAGTTGCTGCAAATACCTACTTCCATTAAAATAACAAAGCCCTCAAAAGAAGCCCAGCCAGATCTGTCATTTGCCCTAAGCATAGCTCCAGAAATAGCTATGCAAACCCCTCCCCTGTCTTAACTTTCCAGGCTGAAACAAGCAGTGGCCTCTCTTACAAGTCTCTTTTCACCTAAGGGTAGCTTTTACCCTTCAACTAACCCAAATGGATTTGGAACAATCAGAGAGTAGCATATCACCAAAGATAGTATTACATATTTCCCTTCAGTAGAATTACAGATATTGACAGATTTGTGATCAGATTAACCCCAAATCCATTACCCATATTGCCCTGCACCCATAGTTTGATCATGCTAATCTATCCATTGTGCTCATGCAAACACTAAACCCGTGCAGATTAGTTCCCCCCCTCCCCGAAGCTGTTAGGCACAGCTTCTAAGCTTGCCTTACAACCATAAAACAGCAGTTTTTTTCACTACTGCATTATAACTGGCTATATCTCAACTCAAAAGTGTGGCTACCTGTGAGGTATATCTATGCTGGGGGGTGGGGAACGTTGACAGCTACAAGTCTCTGAGCTGGAATTATCGACTCAATGTAGACAACAGCGTGCTCACAAACAACAAACATGCAACCCAAAGCACAAGAGGATAAGGACAGGAGAGGAAAATACTGCTGAACAAACCTCTACTGTTTTGAGAATGCAACAGAATCTTTAGAGATCTTAAGTTGTAAAATAGACAGGACCTCAGCCTTATGCAAATTAGAGGGGTAAAGTGAGATATCACCCAACAGATCAGTGATATGGGATCCTTCTAGAAGTAGATGACTTATAAAACTGAGCCAACAAGAGAGCTTTGTTCAAAACTGCTGACCAATAAAATGAATTTACCTACAGCATTTCCTTCTTGGAGTAATTAAATGGTTAAATTTATCAGGTGTACAGTCTTAGATGAGAAAAGTAGCAGGATTTAAAAGGGTTTATGACCTTTCATAATTGGGGTCTTATTATTATGTTAAAGAAAAAAGAAACACATTTGCTTATAACTTTATATCTGTTTGGAAGTAAAGAGAAAAATATGATTTAGACAACCATGGAAGTGTTATCTGAATAAGTTACTTTAAGCTGTCTGCAGTTCAGTGATGTGGGATTATACTGTACCATGGGAATGACTCCACTGTGCATTGAACAGGATCAGATGCCTGAGAGCAATTAAATACACAAGATTCTCACTTTAAACAAAGGCACAGAAGGGAGGCTCCCTGTTTTCTGTGCAGTTAATCATCAAGAAAAGAATGAGTAGGAAAAGAAATAAAAAGATGGTGCTTTTTAAGAAAAAGATGTTTAGATGTCTACTTGAGTTACATCTCAATAAATCATAAGCGCTTGTTACGTTAGTGACCAGTATGTTCAGTAATCTGGTTTGCCTGCAGATAATAGGTATATCAGTTACAGACTGTGCACATAACCAGTAACACAGATGCCTCCTTTTAGCCTTACTAATGTCCTTGTCTTAGCATTTTTATTTATAAAACAGCACCAGATAGTAATGATGATTGTAGTTTGTGAAATCATGGATAATGTATGGGTTCTAGCATTCTCAGATAGGAGCGCACTGATTATTAAAAAAAAAAAAAGAAAGAAATCACAAAACCAAGACCAGTCTGACCTTTGGTACTGACTGCTCCCATTGTTGCCCCCTGATTATAATGAAACTGAAACAAAGTTTAAAGTAAAGTATTCTATAAAACCAAAAATAATTAAAACAGCCAGGAAAGCCTACATCTGAAACATAATAAATTGACTTAATGCCTCGTAATAGATCTCTGGCAACAGCAGCCTCCTTTCCTCCTTGTTTTGTTATTTCCCCTGCGTTCTGTTGCATCCAGTGGATGTTTATAATTTCTCATTTTATAGTATCTTATTGCAGGCTAATTCCTGCTCCTCTTTCTCACATAACCAGTGTTTTTGACTTCACTGAGTAAAGCAAATAAGAATTGGCCCACAGATTGAAAGTGCTTGACAGTATAAATCTAATTTTGTTACCTGAAAACTGCTTTGGTGTTCTATAAACAATAAAAATATATGTAATAACTGGAGAATAAGACTACAATATATCACAAAAAAGGTATTGCATGAAGCCTATCCATTGATACTATGGCCAATTGGTTTTAAGGTTGCTTTTCTTAAGAGTGACATTGGGTATGTCCACACAGGGCTTTTATTTCGAAACAACACTGGTTGTTTCTAAATAAAAGTCCCTATGTCCACACAAAAGGAGGGAGCTCCTCGTTTTGAAACATGAGCCCTCCTTTCGAAACAGCTTAAACCACTTTGCTTTCAAAAGGAGGGTTATTTCGAAACCAGTTGTTTTGAAATAATGCTGTTGGGACATGTTATTTCAAAGCAAGGATTGTTTCAAAATAACAAGGACCTTCCTCCCAGGGTGCATAACACCCTGGAGAGAAGGCCCCACCTCCCCCCCAGCACCCTGGCCAGGGATCAGCACCCTAGAGTGCAGGGGGTCCGAGGGTGCCCCAGCCGGCTTCCCCCCCCCGCTTCCCCTTGCTGGGAGCAGGGGGGACGAGTGCCTCAGCCCCTTCGCCCCCCTACCCCTGGGAAGGGGAAGCCGGGGGAAGCCAGCTGGGGCACCCCCAGGGCTCTGTCCCCCGCTCGGGCTGTGGGGGAGCTGCTGGCCCCACAGCCCGGTCAGGAGGACTGCAGCCCCCGCGGAGTGGCCGCTCTAGGGGCGGCTCACCCCGCTGCTGGGGCTGCCCCCAAGCCCGGGGAGCCCTGCCCCCGGGGTTCCCCGGTGCCCGCCCCCCCCCACTCCTGCCAGGGCGGGGGGCTTCCCCTGCCGCTCCTGCTGCGGGCAGGGGGCCAGGGCAATTCCGGGGGTGGGGTGCCCTGGCTCGGCACAAGCCTCCCTGCCCCTCCCCTCCCCTATCTCGAAATAGCATATCCACTGTGTGGACATGCTATTTCGATTCCCCCTTTTTTTCTTATTTCGAAATAGCTTTTTTGTTATTTCAAAATAAGGCGTTTCGAAATAAGGCGTTATTTTGAAACGGCTTGTTTCAAAACGGCTTGTTTCTAAACAAGGGCTTGTGTGTGGACATAGCCATTCATTCTAGTATGAAAGGGTTGAACAAAACAAAACATAGCACTTTTATTTTACTAGACATTAGGGGTTTGAGTCTCTGTTGGCTGCTCCTTGTACAGCCTGTAGGTGTAGCAGGTAGGTTAAAGAGTGGCTCATTTAGAAGCTGAGTATCATTTTTCTCAGAGCTTCAACTTCCTGTAGTTCCAAAGGGGCTACTATAGGTGTATCTTGCCTAGTTTTGTTCAGGTCATGTCTCCTTTTCCAGCTTCCTTTAGTCAATGTTTTCTCTGCAAGTGTGAAGAGAAATAGTCTTATCAATTTGTGGATTAATGTTACTACTCCTTCTTGTGATTACTGTATGGGCAGATATTGGGGAAAAACTTCACCTAATCTCACTTGTAAAGCATATGAAACATACCACTAGGCATTCAAAAATAATTCATTATTTTTTAAAAAAAAGATTATCAGCAGAAACTTGCACACAGATCTCTTTTACAATGTTCTTGTTTGTGTTTGAGCATATTGTGGGTGACTTTTACATCAGCATCAGTGTCTAAATATTTATCAGCATTTGGGAATGCAGGTTTCCCTGACAGTATTTTGACTCCATTGACCTCTGCTTTCTGATCCTCCATTCTGCAGCTCATTAGTCAGAGGAAAGAATGATTATAATGAAATTTAAAAAACAAAACAAAACAAAAAAACAGTATCTTGGAAAAAGATCTCAGATTTGTCATCTGGGACTCCAGACTAATATTTAACATAGGTCATAAGATATAAAATGGAAATATTTACTTACAGGCAACACAAAGAATATAATTTACAACTCATTATCAGGTTAGGTTTTTCAGGTATTGGGTAACAATTATAGCCCTACATGGCGCAGAGATTTGGGGTAAGAAATTCTGTTAAAAAAAAAAATTAGAATCCCCAGAGTAACTCTGTTTCCAGAGAAAATAAGGTTATTAAAAACTATAGTTTGCCAAATGATACCTTGGCTATTATTGTCCTGTGTGTCTACACATACCCTTGCAGTGTGTGTTCTCCATAAAATACCTGCAGAGTTGTTTGACATGTTGGTATCTACACTTTTTTAAATGATGCAATCATTGGTGGGGAGGAGGGAATGCACACTGTTAATCATTTCTAAGGCCTGGCCTAGGATGCAGACTTTGTCAATGAGAGGCAGATTTTTGCATCAAAACGGTGCTGTACACACTGCAGTTCTCTCCCACTGACCCGGCTCTCCTGATTTTGCAACAAAACTCTACTGCCACGCAGCCATCTGATATTCCTCCTTTAAAGTCACAAGAATTTTTGAATTTCTGCTTCAATCTTGGTCCTTATAGAGAGCTCACGTCTCACCTTCCCAGCTGACCAAGGCAGCTCCATGCACCAAATGCTCTCTGGCTTTGAGCACACTAGAGCTTCTGATAAGCATTTAGGGACAGGAGGCTGAGCACTCCCAGCACTGCTTCAGCCAAAAGGACTCCAAAATGAATGTCAGATTTCTCATTTAGTAGCAGAAAATGGTCATCAACGAGACATACTGATGTGGTGTGCAAAAATCAAGCAGCTGTGACTGGGGTTGCTTTGGTGCAGAACAAAAAACCTAAAGCTTCTGTAAGGAGTTGGAAGCCACCAGAGCCATCCCTAGGGGGTGTGGGCCTGGGGCCACTTGGCCTGTGGGGGTCCCCCGTGCTGGGGGGGGGGGTGCAGAGCAGGCTGGCCCAGAAGCTGGGCCCCATGCTCCTGCCCCTCACCTGAGCCAGCCATTCCACCCCTGTGGGCAGAGCAGGCCAGCCCGAAGGCCAGGCCCCACTCTCTGGCCCCACCTCTTGGCCCACCTTCCCCACCCCTAGGAGCTGTCAGCCTCTGCTCAGTGATCGCCACATGATTCTCAACTGAGAGGGCAGCTCTCATTGTGGTGTCCCTGTGCTGCAGTGCAGTGGCAAGCTTCGTGCAGAGTTTCATGAAGGTGGCTTTGTGCATTCAAAAGTTCTGCAGCCACTGGTCATCATCTCAGATCAGCATATTGATGCGCTCCCATCAGTCAGTGCTTCTTTCACATGCTTTATGTGCAGATGCTCCATGAATGCAAACAATAATCTGGTGGTGTTTGTCTGAATGGAACACAACATTCAGGTGCCTTGGATTCTTGTTCTGATTGGGAGTTCATGATACACTGCATGACCAGCCAGGATGTGTTCAGAAGTGTGACAACAGTGGAGAGCAGTGCAGGATCTATCCTTTCAGATAGAGTAGGCACATAGGAAACTGGGGCCATTGAAAAAAGCTATGAAATACAGAGGAAAACCCATGAAATTATGGGGTGGTAATTACAACATCATGGGGCATTGGGCCTGCAGCCACAGATGCATTGTGATCTTTGACTTACCACATTTTCTAGTGAGTAGCACAAGGTGGCGAGTTGCACAGTGGGATAGCTGTCCACAGTGCACTGCTCTGACTGTTGATGCTATAGCACTGGCTATGGCTGTCCCTTGGCAATGCAATGAGTGCTGTGTAGACAGACACAAGCCTTGTAATTTCACTGTTTTTTGATCATTTCTGTAACTTGCCTGGACAACACTTTCTAGTGCAGACAAGGCCTAATGCAGAGTGCACAGAGTAGGTTGTGTACTGAGGAGAACCTAAGGGACATTGAAAGAGGACATTCTACCCTTACTGAAGCCACTCCATAGACACAAATGAGATCTTGGGTTAGCCTTCATCGCTGGGCTGCTTGCGGGGGGATTGCATGTGGATGAGTCAAAAAACTGCAGAACCTCTAGTCTTGCTTCAGTATGTACACCTCTATTGTGATGTATATAGGTTTTAAAACTACGCCTATCACTGTGGTAGCTGAACACTCAATACATTGGTAGGAATAGAAGTGAAAATCATTGTTATGTCAGTCCAGTTGTATCACTATTAGACTTTATAGTTCCTGTTGCTGATCCTTTGCTCCCCAAATCCTGCTCACTTCTCCAGAGGAATGGCAATGGTCCACTGGGCCTAGGGTAGTCTTCACTCATAAGTGGGGGGATTGAACAGGATTTTCTCCATTGCATAGCACGTTGTACAGGCAGCCATCACAGAACTAAATGCTGTGCTGCAAAGGAAGTGTGCAACATCACTGCAAAATCTCCCCCATCCCAACTCCTTTGCAGAATGAAACAAAACCAGTTCTGCCCCTGGAGGCTGTCTGCACCTGCAGAGAAGGAGAGAGTTTTCCTCATAAATGGATAGTAATTTCTGGAGGATAAGTTTTCACCTTACTGACCATTAAAATGTTAGCCTTTTGATCATTACACTTCTGCAGGCTGAGGTTTCTTCCAATAAAACTCCTTGAAGCTGATATGTTAGCTACCTAAAAGGTTTCACTACAGTACTGTGATGAGACAGGGCCATTAATATTCTCAAATGATCTAAAGGCCTTAACTGGGAGTATTACAGACCAATTCTCTTTGTAATGGGCAGGAGTTCAGATGTGGAGGTGCTGATTTACACCAGATGTTTATGGGATAATAAATGAAACTTCATTTATGGCATATTTCTGATCAGTCACACTTTTCAAATATTATTTTAAATTCAGTGGTTTATTTGGAGAGCTTAGAGTTCTCTTATTGCTTTATTAAGAGAGTATTATCACCAAAAGGATAGGAACAGAGAGACTCCACAGGATTTTTATATTAGTTATTAAAGGTCTCACACTAAAATGCAGAATTACAAAAGGGCTTTTGTTTAATTACACTCCCCAGTTAAAGCAAGTGTTTATAGGCAGATTATGCATATCAGATTTTTGAGTAAATTCCTTTTATTGAGGAAAATAGAAATAAAACTCAAGGCTGTTCCTGCCCAGACATGAGTGAAAATGTCTGGATAGAAAAGTAAGGAATCTGAAATCTTGACTAAGTTACATTAATATTCTGCTCAAGAATTTGGAAATGGAAAGACGGTAGATTTGACAGACAGGTAACATGAAAGAGGGAGAGAGAGAGAGAGAGAAACAAGAGAAAGGATGTGAAAATTCATAAAGAAAAGATTTTACCAGATAATTTGAACAAGAAAGCTGCTTTTGTCTCAAATACACACTTCAGCTTGTTCATCTGTTGTGCAGGTAATATGAATCATTTTATTTTATATGCAGAATATAGATGTGTTTTTGAAATGTATGTGGTTGTGGATTTGTATATGGAGCTCAGTTTTGTTAAGAGATTAAAGTTTGTGTGTCTGTTCTTTCACCATAATAAATTTTTCTGGTGTTGGGGGGAGGGAAGCTTTTGCGGTGTCTAGATTGAATGTAACAGAAGATTTTTGCTGGGATAGAGAAATATAGGAATATAAATATTGCTAAACATTAAAATGCAAAAAAAATAAACATCAGTTTAATATGATGTTAGCTTGATTTAATACTTTTATTTTATTAATTGAGGTTACTTCTGTGACAGAATGAAGTAGCTTTTTAATGTTGACACTGCCCAACTACAAAAGGCTGAGAAGTATTTGACTGCAAAGGCAGGCAGAATTTAGGTGAGCAGATTGTAATGAGAATATCTGAACCACGATTTGATCAAGACATAGTTAACACTTCTGCTCTTGTAAAAAGTGACACCACCTTTTTAATGACAATTAATGATTAAAGACTTTTGTATCTCACATGAGAGATAGCAAATTCAAGGCAGAAGCCATCTTCAACTCCATGTTGAGGATTGTTGCAGCACTGACTTAGATAGCACCACTTATTGAAAGCTGCAATATCTAAGTCTTCCCTAGACATTTTAGCTGACTGCATCCTCTTTACATTGTCCCACAGCTCTTGACAGTTTATGCAGCAAGGGATTAGGATTCAAATTTATCTCCTTCTCCCTAGCAATGAAGTGCCTTGCTACCAGCCTTCTGAATTTTTATAATCTTAATCATATTTTTAACTTCTCTCCTGTAACCATGTCATTTATTAATGCAGAAATTATATTACTGGTTCTGGAAACTGAAAACAAACCTGTAAGTCATAGATCTATGCAGATAGAGCTACTATATCCATCCTGACTCTTTTCTTCAGACAGCTGGTAATAGATGAATACTTCAGATTGCACTATTTTTATAATTCTTTTGTACTTCTGAGATCAATTTAAAATCTTAAAAGCTGCAGGAGACAAGGAAGCATGAGAGAAATAAAACAATGTTCTGTTCAGCATCTTAAACCAGAAGAATGGAATGTTTCTCTTTAGTCAAGGAAACTTATATTGAAATCTGTCATTCGCATTGGTATGTTTTTTATAACTATGAGGTGATAAAAAATGAGTGTATCTTTTGGGAGGACAGATTAACTTGTATGATTTGGAGAAGGGAAAGCAGAAAAGTATTAATAATCCCAGATGAAATGATACTCATTCAATTCTTTCTCCTTTCCAGGACTGTGTGTTTGCTTTTGAGGGGATTATTAACATTTTTGGCCTTTTTAGGTAGACTTGCTTAATAACTATTTGTCTTTTTTATTTAAGTGACATTTAATATTATTTCTGATATATATGCCATATATACGCAAAACACTTCACACAGGAGCATGGGCACACCCACATACCCCTCACAAAGTGTCTTGCTGTATATATAAGCAGACAAGGTACCTGCCTCAAGGGACTTGGCATGTAATAATGCTTTAAGACATCAAGACAAATCCTATTCCCTTGATTCATGTGAGCAGTGTCATCGGATTTAGTGGACCCTTGGAATTTACTCAAGTTAAACTATAGAAATAAATGCAAATTACATGGTTGCTCATCTACTTTAACTTGGATGACATATTTCCGGCCTTCTTTCCATATGCCTTATAAAAAGTAACCATTTACATGTGAGGCCAGATTCTGCTATCCTAGTTCTTCTGAACAGTGCACCAGTGAATGTGTACCCAGCACTTAAGTGACACCACCCTTGGCAGAGCTGCAGAATCAGTCTTTACGTAAAGATAAAGTGAGGTTAAGCAATTTCTCCCATGCAGTCTACGCAAGCAGGCTTTTTTCCTCCATCAGGCATAGATGTCCCAGTGTCAGAATTACTGTTTTGAACAAATAGTTTGGTCAGTGGAAAGAAATTCCCAGAATTTAGAGAGTGAGCTACTATATGCCCCTAAGGCATTGTCAGAACACCTGATCTAAACATACATGATTTGTCTGTGTGTGTGTCCATCCTTGGCAGAGCTGAAATCCTGGCCCATTGAACTTAATGGGAGCTTTTCTATGAACTTAAACAGGACAAGGATAGAATCATAGAATGATAGAATCATAGGGTTGGAAGGGACCTCATGAGGTCATCTAATCCAACCCCCAGCCAAAAAAGCAGGACCACTCACTAAATCATGCCAGCCACGGTTTTGCCTAACCGAGCCTTAAATATCTCCAAAGATGGAGATTCCACCACTTCCCTAGCTAGCCCATTCCACTGTTTCACCACTCTCCTAGTAAGAAAGTTTTTCCTGATATCCAACCTTGACCTCCCCGGCTGCAGCTTGAACCACTGCTCCTTGTTCTATCCTCTGTTACTACCGAGAACAGCCGAGCTCCCTCTTCCTTGGAGCACCCCTTCAAGTAGTTGAAGGTTGCTATCAAATCTCCCCTCAGTCTTCTCTTCTGCAGGCTATATAAGCCTAGTTCCTTCACTCTCTTCATAGGTCTTGTGCTTCAGCCCCTTGATCATTTTTGTTCCCCTCTGCTGGACTCTTTCTAATTTGTCCATGTCCTTTTTGTAGTGTGGAGCCCAAAACTGGATACGGTATTCCAGATTTCATACCAGGACTTCAGTGCTATAGAAATCCCAACATTCAGTGCCCTTTCACACCAGATATTCTGTCTTTGAGTATTTGTAAAAAATTTTCATTTTGCCTTCATGAGAAGATACTGTTTCTTGCTTAAAAGTATTGTATAGCACCACTGACAACAGTATACTTAAGCTGGTTTAAAGTTTCAAAAGTGGAAGCAAAATCTCTGGCAATTCTGATCAAATGGGGCTAGGGGATTTAGAGCTGGATTGGTTCGTATATGCTGTATTGTGAAATAGATCACATTGCTGGAGACTTTGTTTCTTGCTACATTTGAAATCTTTCCCTAAAAGTATGACTCTAACCAGCCATGTGTGCACCAGTGTACTGAAACGTATCAGTGATTATTTTCTGCATAAAGTTCACCAATATTCAGAATGGAGCCCTACATTATTTTGGTAATCTTCACTTATATGAGTTAAATCCCAAAGCAAGCCTAAGCCTAGCAAGATTAAATCAATAGATTGGTTGCTAGAACACTTTCCAGGGTCAAGGTGGGAAGAATCCTGATCCTGAGGGTACAGAGTAGGAAGCAAACCAATACATAACCTGTACCTTGTGTAGGTTTTGGCGTTCTAGTGTCCTTTCCATCCAGTGGTGTGTGGAAAAAACAGAGGATCTTTATCGCACCCCAGCTTACTCCCAAACTCCCTTACAGGAGCACATATGATTAGCTCTCATGGCAGCCACCAAAAAACCACAGCCAATATGCTCTCTGTATCTTCTCCCACATTCTTGTGCAGTTGAACCACACTGGTTCTGCTGCACCTCATCATTTCACTTGAAATATCTGGCTTTGTTCTTCTGTCACCTGCATCAACTTTATGGTGATGTGATCACTGATTTGACTTCTGCTTTACTTCATTTAGGAGAGGAGGATTCAACTGTCATAGTTACCATTGGCTTTTCTTGTTTGAAATTTGCTTTTGTTTCACAGAATTTAAAATAGTGAATAAGTTTATGAAAGAGGGGGCCTAGCTGGCTCTGGAGGCAGGGCGGGATGGGGTATAAGCTGTCAGACCACCACATTGGGGCCATTCCTTGCAGGTCCCAGTGCAGCAGCCCAACAATGCTCCTGCCCCTGGAGGACCACACTGAAGGTAGCCTAGTTGGTCATGGAGCACAGCAGCCATGCCCTGGCCCACCCCACCCTTTGGGGCAGACCAATCAGCCTGGAGGTGTGGCGAGAGCACTGCGGATCATGGCCTCTGACTCCAGAGCCAGCTGGGCCCTCTGCAAGCTCCAGCTGGGGTCCCTCCAGCACCCCACCCTAGGCTGGCAGCTGCTGCGATGGGAGAGGCAGAGCCCATGAAATCTGGCACGGGGTGGGCAGCTTGGTGCTTCCTGGCACCTGGGGGCTTGGCTTCCCAATACCCCATCCCCATAGCTATGCCTCTCTGGACATACAGCCATAGTACATAAAAATTTGAAAGGACAGGGTAGGATCTTCACACGCTTTTATCTTTGAAGTGTGGTACACTTTACATTAAATGCACAGTGGGATTTTACCATGCTTTTTACCTCCACTGTATTCCTCAAACTTAAATATTTATAAGCCATGGAATGGTAAAATTTGAATAACTGGAGAAAAAATGTAGACACAACCAATATAACAAAATAAAATCAGTTTTTAAGTATGATATTGCTGTCCAAGGCAGAGTTTAAAATGGGATAGGCTTATGCAGTTTTAACCTCAGATGAATAGAATGTGAACATATAATTGTGGTCTTAGAATCTGGGCACTTTTCAAAAGAGACATAAACCAAAGATTTACTTTTTATATGCAACTATTAAGTCATACACTGTTTTATCTCCTTTCAATGCATGGACATAACTCTAATTATTGTTAATGGAAATTACACACATGCATGAAGAGGAAAATGTGCCCCCAAACTGGCTGCTCTTTGGCTTATTGTTCTGTGATTTTATTATACTAGGTATGTATGGCACATTGTTTTCTAAGCAGCTGCTCTTTAGGTAAATTAATATCTGGGGTCTCTTTACTTCCCTCTCAAACTTTAACTACTGTAACAGAGCTTAATGTAAAGCTGCTCATAGCTTATCTCACCGGATTGCTATTTGGAAGTTCTAACAAAAATACCTTCATAAACTGCTTCAGTAACACAGTGATCTTCTAAACTTCCTGACACTTTATGCTATGATTATTACCAAGTATAAAATCAGTCCTGAAATATCCCATCGTGCATCTTCAGTACTATGCGCATATGCTGCAAAATTTCTTTCACATCAAGTTTACAAAATAGGGATTGGTGAGGAAATAAAAATTGAGACTGTAGCTTTGAGTATGGTAGATAGCATGATCTTGTTTTTATTTGGATTTAGAGAATTAGACGGTGGGATGCTTCCCCCTCCCCCCTTTAACTTGCTGGGTTGTTGTTTTGGGTTTGGTTTGACACTGAAAGGAACTAGAATATGACATGCCATTATTTTCCATGAGTATAGTCTATGCTGCTTTTTGGCATTACATTGCAGCCTTACATGATTGTCATTCCCTGTATTAATTACACCAAGAACACATCCTGGCATATTACACAGTTGTAACACTCCAATAAACATTTTGTGTCAGGACTTCCATTGTAAATCCCAATTTTAAGTGCTGTGGTCGTTGTTAGAAAAATCATGTTTGCTATCAATCTTGGTGTACAGGTTTTCAGAATAAAATGAAATCTACTCCTTCCTTTATTACTAGCCTGATTAAAAAGAGTCCTGACAACTTTCAAATGGTTATATACATATTCAATAAAAAATAGTGTAAAATGTATTATGATTTTTTCTGTGCTTCTTTAGCTATACTGTAAAATGCTATAGTGGAGAGAAAATTTAATACCAAATTGTATAAGATGGATCTGAAAATGTAAAGACAGGTTACAGTTCTAAAGCACTTCTCTATTTAGGCAAATAAATAGAAATGAATTTACTGTATTACAGAAATAGGCTGTTTTGGTTTGGTTACCCCATGTAATAACTTTTGTATGGTCAAACTAATGGATGACACAAGTTGTTCATGAAGAGAGACAAGAGCACATCGATGTCGTCACTTTTTTATGGGTTATGGGTAATGCATATTTTATTAAAGTACTGCATGCTGTAACTACCTTAATATCTCTCCAACCTAACCTTTAACAAGCTAATGAAGCCTCCAGCCTTGTCATTATACAAATATGCAGTGAAAGAATGGGTGACGTTAAAAAGCTAAGTGTTGCATCCTATCTTTTATTCATCACTAATCTAGTTTTATATAGATAATGGCCCAGGTGCCGAAAGGAATTACATTAATAGCTTCTCTTTTCTTGCTAAAACACAAACGTTTATGTTAAATGACACTTTTCCAAGGTGCTTTGATTATTTGTGTTTGTTCTAAATAGCAAATTGTCACATTCACTATCCTCTAAATCAGTGGTTCCCAACCAGTGTGCAACGGCAACACCCAAAGTGTGCCGTGAGCATCCCTGAGAGCTGGAGTTAAAGTTCCCTCCCTGCTCAGCCCAGCCACGTGGGCTATTCAGGGCTTGGTAAAGGCAGTGGTTAAAGTAAGGGAGAAGGCATGGGAACACGGTTCTGGGCCCCCCTATTTTTAGGCAGGCAGCCTTCCAGCCCCCCTAAAAATAGAGGAAGGCACTAGAATGGGGAGTTCCAGGGGTCCCCCTAAAAATAGCAGGATCAGCCCCAACGCGGTGTTCCAGTGGCTCCACATTAGGCCCAGCCGGCAGAGAGGGGCAGGAGGCCAGGATTGTGTGAATCCTCCTCCTGCAGGGCAGAGCAGCTTGTGTCAGCCAGCCTTCAAACAGCCCAGGTAAGGGCTTTGGGGGGAGGGCTGCTGGGGGTTGTGTGGGGCAGGTGTGTGTGTGTAGCAGAGGGGGGTGGGAGTGGCTGTGTAGTTGGGGTTGTGGGGTGGCTGTGTGGTGGGGTGTAGCTGGGGGCTGGAGGCCTACATCTGGCCCCTGAGGAGATGAGAGGGTCCATCACAGGCAGCAGGGGGCTGGGGGAGGGGAGGACAGGACCCACTGTGGTGGGAGGGAGCAGCAGTGGGGTGAGGATTTGCCCTGGGTGGCAGGGAGCCACTGTGGAGAAGGGGGAGGTGGGTGCTGTGCCATGCTCCCCTGCCCTACCTTCCCACTCCCTAAGTGCCCCCCGTTCCCCACAAAGCCACTCCTGTTCTCCCTTCCTCTCTCCTCTTTTGCCGCCCTTGTGCTGTTCCTCACATGGCTGCCCTTGTCCTCTTTTGCCACCCCTGCCCTGCTCTGCTCCCCACACTCACTCCTGCCACTGCACACAGCTCCTGACCGCCCGTGCTTTGCCACCCCTGGTCTGCTACCCCTACTACCCCACACAGGAGCATTTCTGAAACACTGTGCCATGGTTCATGAATATTCACAAGTAATTTAAGTTAATTTGAATATTCATGAGTTTTTTAAAATGGTGATGTGCCTTGAAAAATTTGAAGGTATCAAGGTGTGCCGTGGCAGACAAAAGGTTGGGAACCACTGCTCTAAATAACCAGTCTTCTGTGTTGCTATAGTAACACAGTACCCACTAAAATATAGGCTCCAGAATAGACATGCAAGTTTTGGCTTTGAATTGCTATTTGGAGCTTTTGGCAGGAGAATTTATCTCCTAGACCCTGTATTTTAAAACCTTTGGAACAATTGCATTTTAACCCTTTAAGCCAAAAAGGTGCCATAATGCTAAAATGATATTTATATGGTACAGAGAATATCTAGTCTCCAAAGGGTTAATACTCCACTGTGGTAGATTTCTATTTTTTCCTTCTGTTCTCTCTGGCGTCCTGATAAACGACTGACATTTTTCTAGAGATGAAACTAAGGAATGAGGAAAGTATGGCCTCCCCTTGCCCTCTTCATCTGAATGTCTGCCCAACTTAGTTCTATGACAATGGAGATTTAAAGTAGATTATAACTCTAACCCAGTTTATAGCCTGGTGAATAAGTTGTCCTGTAAAAAAAAAATGAATGGATTTGTCTGTTCCTATAAAGCTGGGAGTGTGCATGAAGGTTGATAGTAATAGCGCAAAATTCAAGAAAGGTCATTTTTATATAACACAGAAAAACATGTTAATCATCATTTGCCACTTTAATTCACCCCCCTGTGTTTGTGTATTATGATTCAGTATTTAATTACTCAACCATCTAATACTTTATTTCAAAGTCTTACTTGCTCCCAACTCAATTGTATTGGTGTGAATAGTCTAAGCTCTCCCCTCCTAGTTTCTCATCCTAACTGCCCCCTGCTCCTTAGTCCCCCATCTGCCTCCTCAAGCTCCTCATTCAATTCACTCTTCACCTTTCCCCCTACTTGATTCATAGTCCTAGTCTTTTTGCCCAGCAGGTCTTCATTCTCCCCCTGCCAACCAACTCCTTGTCAGACATCTCTCTCCACCTTACCGCCCCCATTATTCTGCCCACTGGCTTCCTGGCCCCAGTCCATTCTTTTCCCCTCACTGGCTCCAGACCAGCCCCAATCTCCTTGCCCAACTACTTCCAGGCTCCCCTTCCACCAGCTGTCAGTCCCAGTGTTCCCTTCCCACCCAGCCACTTCTTGCTTTCCTTCACCCCAATTTCCTTACTCATCCAGACCCAGTTTCCTTGTCCAAACAGTCTTAGTTTACCACTCCAACTCCAAGCCACAGTCCACCTCCATCTGAGCAACAAGACATTTTTAACATGGGCAAAACCAATGTATTTTTCCCCAGCCTTGTTTTCGGAAATGGCTAAATCATTTTAGTGAAATTTCCCTAAAAGCATTCAACCTGAGGAAGAAATCCAACACAGAAGACTTCATCCAAAACAGTTAAAATTTAGTAAAGCATACACAACTGAAAATGGAAACTTACAATAAGAAGTGTCAGGCAACCTTCATAATAAACATTGCAACCAGCCCTATAATCTTCCCAATGTCCCCCATTTTTTCAAGGAAATTCCTCTCCACATAAATTGAACATACTTCACATGTATCATTTCTTTCCTTGTTAGAGTTTGAACTTTCAGAAAATATGCTTGTACCCTGATGGACTTTGTGTTGTACATACTGAACTACATTAATCATACAGACATGGATTAGCCTTAGAAAAATATCAAGCTAATGCTAATCAACACCAAATGAAGCCAATGGGAATCTTTAGACTAGTTTCAGTGGGTTTGGGATCAAGCCCTTACTGATATATGTAATCCTGTGTTACTATTAGTGTCATCCTTGTCTGTCTTCTCTTGATTGTGTTATATGCACCGATTAGGTGTGGTCTTGATGCTACGATTGGATCCATGTGAGCAGAGTCTCATAGCTATGTTGAGACTTCACATAGGGTCTTCACACATGCATGAAAGTACAGGAATGTGGGTTTTAAAATAAAAGATAGTTCCTGTTTCAAAGGCTTACAGTTTGTTTGTACAGCACCAAGCATGATTCTGGACTGGGGCTTTTGGGTTCTAGTATAATATAAATAATAAATAAGATCAGATCATTTTCCATAGTAGAATTTAAAAGGCGCTTATTTATAAGAGACTGAGAAGTTTTTAGCATTCTATGAGCTTCTATTTATTTCGTGTTAGCTTACAAATTATTTTTAAGCTACACTGTAACATAATTTTCCATCTGTTCATTGTACATAATTATCCATTTCTGCTTTACTTGAAGAGATGTAATATGCTCCTTGTTTTACAGTGGTAAATATTAATAGTTAATTCAAACCCTTTTAAGACAAAATCCGCACACTTTGCCATAGTACCATAACATTTCATACCATAGACTCTTTATTGAAAATTGAAAGAGTCATCAAGAACTGGATGTCATGAGGTGTATGTTTTATCTAGATTGCAGCCCTTTAAGGTGCTATATATGTTAAAATAATTGGAATGCTTATTAAACATTGCTAAATTTTCATTTAAATAAAATGAATGCAATCAAACAGGTTATTTTTTTGGTGCTGTCAGTGAGTCTTTAGGGAAAATGTTAGTCTAATTTATCAACGTGGATTAAATCAAAGTAGATTAGGAAATGCATTGTTTTTCAGGCAAAGGGGTTCTCCCACAAAAGCTCATGCAATACATATTTGATAGTCTTTAAGTGCCACAGGACTCCTTGTTTGTTTTACTGATCAAACTATGCTGCCGATTGAAAACAGTTAACAGTATTCTGACTTGGTCTTTTACTGTGTATCTTATGATATCTGATCCCGAGGTTTGCATAACTCACTGCTTTACTGCCAGCACATTACAACTTTTCACAGATGACCTAGTACCAGCAGAAAGTCTTGACCTCTCAATCCTTCAGCATTTCAGAGGTTAATTTCGTTGAGGGATCAGATTTCTTTCCAGGGGAGTTATGATGATCACCTTCTAGCTAGCCCTTACTTTTAGTGTCTTTAAGAGCTGCTAAGTGTTGAGTGCTCTGCTGAAAAACAATCTTACTCAGTGTCTTAAAATATCTTTATGTATTCAAATTACAAGCTGGGTTTTTAAGCAGGGTTTTTGATGGTAGCCTGATGAAGATATCAACCTGTAAAATCAATCTGAGGTCTTTCCCTGGAATTCTTCATGGGCAGCTAAGTGGAGAAATGCTTTGGCCTAGGAATATTACAAGGTAGGAAATATTCTGTACTTTCAAAACAATAGATTCTATGCGGGAGCTTTGTTTAAATAGTTAGTTTTTACATGGATAGCAACTATGAAAGCAGAACACGTGATGAATTATGCAGTAGATCTTGGAACTTCTCTTTCTCCCTTCATTCTGTATTGCATTTTAATTGCAGAATAATAAATAGGTTTTATTGTTTAGGTATAATTTCACAAAATAGCAGGGACTTTAATGTGCAAAAATTAACAGTTGTTTGTACGCTTGCTCTATTGACTTTATGCTTCAGCCTGTTAAGTGTATATTTGATGACTGTTAGCATGAAGTTCTTGAAGTATTGCATTCTAAGAAACTTAGTATGGAAATCAGCATCTTTCCCATTACAGTTATACACCTTTTATCCTCTCAGGAAGCTCTGTGTTGCAGGCTTGCAATATTCTGGCAATGTTAGTTTGCTTTCTGTGCAAAAGTAGGAATCTGTTTTTACAAGAGTATGCTCACTCTCTTTCTAGTAACAATAGTTTTCAAGGCTGCTGACACCATTCCATTTTAAGACTTAACCTGCAGTTTTTCTTGCATGCATGTAGTTATTACTGTGTACAAAATTTCACTGGTTTCCATGGAAGTACACGTCTCAGTTAAGAAGCAGGGTCCTTTACGTTTGCAATTTCTTTCAAATAAGTCTAAGATTTGTCTATACCACATAAAATGTTGCAATTCCAACAGAACACTCGTCGCTTACTGAGTTGATGCTATGACAATGTGCTTGTATAATTAAGTAGTAAAATGGTTTCTGTTGATTGAATGATTGTGTGCGCGCGTGTGTGTGACAATGTGCTTGTGTAATTAAGTAGCAAAATGTGCTTGTATAATTAAATAGTAAAATGGTTTCTAATGATTGTGTGTGTGTGTGTGCGCATGCTTTTAAATTGTGGCGTGATTGGTAACAGTCATTCTTCAGTGATTTGGCTTCTTCGGGGACAGTCCTGCTCCCAGTGATCAAATTAACTTTTATTGTCAAGTTTGATTTTATTCAGAACACATGTTGGCAAATTCTAATCTTTTAGCGAGGATATATTTATCCCTCTATCCTCTCTTTACTCACGTAGCAAAGTATATGTGTGCATATATTATCCCTGTGCCCGTGTGTTTTCAGCTGCCTTTGATCAGTGTTGTATGAACCAAGATGTAAAAGGTGGTCTAAATGTGAGAAATCTATGCTTGATTGTGTAGTTAGGGCAGGAGCTGTATCTTTAATAAAATGCTTTTATGGTCTCTTATAAACTATGAAGGAGAACTTCCACAATGAATGGCATTTACGTCAGCTCTTGGCATAGAGGAGTTCATTTTCTCTGCATTTTCCTATACGGAATCCTGTTTGAGGTGTGTAGCAGTGGGCAGACTTGAGAAGTTGGAGAATTTTTTGTATACCAGTAATGCTGTCCCTGTAATACTCTATAAAAGGCAGGAGAGGAAAAATGGGTGATAAAGAGGAGGTTGCATTCTATGATGCCACCTACTGGTAGGTTTCATTTATATGAGTGTATGTACATATGTATCGCTCCTTTGGGATGGTTTTGATGACACTTGACACTCACATATGCATATAAACCAAAGAAGGAGTGCTGTGGCACTTAACGACTAACAAATAAATAATAATTTGTTAGTCTTTAAGTGCTGCACAACTCCTTGTTTGTTTTGCTGAACTAGACTAACATAGCTGCCCCTCTGAAACATATGCATATAGATTGTCCTATTTGAGTGTGAGTAGAAACACCAACCTGGGATTTTAATGCTCAGGGCATTTTCCCCTATGCTTTTTGTTGTACTCATCTAGGCTTTTATAAGATCATCCATCACTGTGGAATGCGAAATCCTATTGCATTTCAGGATACTTTTGTTTCTTTACCATATTTCACGCTTTTTGTCCCACATGGTAATGGTTGATTTACATCAAATCTATAAAATTCCAGCTCATTTGGTCTTATTTTATATGCCTTTGCATTTTTATTTTGTATCAGAAATACAAATTTTACTGCCCAATCTTTGCTTCATCTGTAGCGTGGAATTTCCACAACTTTGTCTCCTTTTCATGTGATACTGTAAGGCAGGCATGGCCAAACTGCGGCTCGGGAGCCACATGTGGCTCTTGAATGAAAAAGTGTGGCTCGCAGAAGAACGTCAGCAAATCAGTTTAGTAGGTAAAAGCATATGGCAATATGCCTCAGTGGGGCTCTTGAAGGTTTAATAATCAACTTGTGTGGCTCTTGAGTTCCATAAGTTTGGCCACCCCTGCTGTAAGGTCTCACAAGTTAAATAAGGTCCTGAGGCTAGTACTTGGACAGGAGTCCTCAGAGGATATCTAGGTGCTTAGAATGCATTGTTTCAGGAAATGCTTTTGGTATTTCAGTTGATAACATTCTCTTCTTGATCCTTATTGAACTAATGCTCTGATAAAATATGAGGGCACTGGATGTGTCAACGTTGGATCAGGAGAAGTGTAAAATCTTTGGCAAGGGCAAAATTGAGGAATAACCACAGAAGGACCCAAAGATTGTGAAATTGACAAATGGTAGCACACATGTTCTGACATTCTCTCTGGCAAGTCTCAACATTGTGGAAATAGCTCTGACCAGTCAACCTGTAGCACTGTTTCTTAGCCCATCCCATCTGCTCCAGTCAATATAGATGTGTTATGCATATTTAGCTAGGTGTTCACACTGTGCTTTCCTCCAGCTGGTAAGAGAACGTTTAATGAAAAAGGAAATCCCAGTTGTGATCCACATGCAGAATTATATGTTTGGGGAAAATCCTGCACCCTTTCTGTGAATGTAGAACAGGTTGAAAAAAAAAAAAAAAGTAGAGATCAGTTGTAAGAGGGAAGTATATAGGAGAATTTGTTTAATGGCTTGGGGAATGTAATAATTGTGAGGGCCACTATAGCCCTGAAAACCACCCTTTTCACCTTAGTGGGCTTCCTCAGTTCACTGCTCATTTAGGCAAGCTTTATATTGGGCAAAAGTTTACATCTTTGGGAGGTGTATCTGTGTGTGCAGATAAGTGCTATTGTGATATGGAGTCTTGAGTTGTTGCTCTTACTGGTTTGAAAACAAAGGATTTGTATGTTATTAAAACAAAAGTGTTGTATAACGTTTTGATAGGGATTTTTATCACTAACACTCAGCAGACGTCAACCTTGATCTCAGCAATGATACAAGAGTTCTGACTCTCTTACAACTTCCACTATTGTAAATCAGAGGTAACTCTTGGGAATTAGTAGAGCTGAAAAAAAAAAAAAAAAGAAATCAGGATCAAGGTCATGGCATTCAACTGGTGGCTAAATTAAGGCCCTGATCCTGCAAGCAACTATGCAGGCAGACCTAGAGGCACAGAGGTCCTCCTGTGCACTAATTGTAGGCTCAGTTCCTTATTTATACATCTGATAGGTGTGGAGGTTATATTAAAATGAAGGAACTAAATAAATACTTAGATTAAAAAAACCTGCAAAATATGAATGGTGAAGTGCAGCTCCATTAAATAACAGTTAATACCTAGCTAAAAACTTTTTTTTCAGAATTCCTTTCTCTTTGCTGTCAGACACACCAGCTTGTACTGATTTATCTCCAACCCCTTGAGGCAGTGTAGTTTCACAGATGCAATTGTGTTAAACAATGGCCAAAAAACAAGTTCCACCAGTCAAATGCTTGCAACTTAATACAGTCGTCTGGTTGCAGTGTTTTGTGGTTATATATATCATGACAAGTTGATGAATCTGGGAACATAGACTCCAAATAGGAGCAGGTAAAGCATAAGGATGTCACAATTTACATTTTGGCTTTTCGATTTGAGATAATTAGTTTCTGTAGAAACTGGTATGGCGAGCACTTTTTTTTTTCCCCCCCTGAGACTCTTCAGAAATGTTTCAGAAGCAGGGCCAGACTAAGGTATTTCAGTGCCCTAAGGTGCCTGAGATTTGGCCTTATCCCCCACCCCCACCCAGTGGCCTGAGCTGGGCTGGATAGTGCCCCCCCCCCACCAGCCTTGCCAAGTGGTGGTAGGGCGCTGCGTGGGCTGCTGGGCCGAATCATGACCGTGACTTCGCTCCCTGGGCCAGGGTTGGCTCCCTGCCCATGCCCTGAGGCTGGTGGCAGTTTTGGTCCCCTGGCCAGGGCCTGTTCCCCACCTGTGGCCAGATGCCCCTGCAGCAGGGCAGGAAGCTTGCTGGCTCCAGCCCTGGCCCCGGCCCCAGCCCAGCCCTTGGTGCCCCCTACAGGCTGGCACCCTAGGTGACCACCTAGGTCGCCTCTGTGGGCAGACTGGCCCTGTCAGAAGGTAAGTTCCATGACGTGAACTCCTAATGGATGCCAAGTTCCACAGGGTCAGCCATGTTCAGCAAAGCAAGCAAGGAGTCCTGCGGCACTTAAACTATGTCTACACCTAAAATCTTAGTTCTTTGAGTGCTGCTTGGATGCATTTAGTAATAGGTGTCTCTGTGCTGGAGCACCAGGTTGGCCGGAAAAACTTTTGTCCTAGCCTGTCAGGAGAGGGCAGGCAGCCTCTGCCCCTCGCACCACCCCATGGCTATGTATATGGCCGTCTCCCAACCTCTCCTCAGTTTCATTTCTTCTGCCTTGTGCGTCGGATCTGGAACGTCCACTCCTTGCGAATCGCAAGCAGCCTGTCCTCCTTTCTACGAGCTTTTTGCCTGACTGGGGGCATCTCTTCGTGGATTTAATTCCACCATAAGAGTTCCCCACTGTCAGGCCGGAACAACCTGCAATCATGCAAGGGTTTAAACCCTGTGCTGAGTGTGGCAAGGCCTTCCCCCTGGACAATCCCCACAAGAAGTGCCTCAGGTGCCTGGGCAAAGAACACATGGTCTCAGCATGTTCCATATGTCTCTCCTTCAAACCCAAAACCATCAAGGAGAGGGAACAGCGGCGCCGTGCCCTAATCTCTGAGGAGGCCTGGCACTCTTCACCCAAGGCTTCAGGTTCCCACCTGGCACCGAGACCCAGCTCGGCACTAGAGCCTATGTGGCACCGTACCACCGGTAGCTGCCGCCGTCACACAACCTCGGTGCTGACTCCGGCACCACTCAAGGTCACCCTTGGATAGCCTGGTACCACCGGTGCCCAGATCGCCCCGGCGCCGCTCCTCATCATCTCCGGCGCTGATAGCCCGGTACAGTCTGGCCTCGCCGGTGCTGAGCTCACCCCAGCACCGGCCATATTCACCTTCGGCACCGCAGGCTCGCCATAGCCCGGTGCCACAGGAGCTGGAGTTCTCCCGCCCAGGCAGTCCTCCTTCCCCGGGCGAGGACTTGCCATGGAGCTGCACGGAGTTGCTCCTTGTGTCTTCCACCCCAGAAGCGGTGGAGGCTGATTGAGCCCTCCTCTTGCTCCCCACACCTCCTGCCCCAATCCCAACCAGAAGGGGCAGACCGGCCTTCATATTGAAGGCCTGGATCCACCGTGGGTGTTTGCTCGCACCATTTAGTCCCCTGTCTTCCACTCCAGTGGGGGCTGGCACCCTAGAACCATCCCCACGACAACACACCACCCTGCTGTCGCCGGCACTGCCCCAGGAGTCTCGGTCCCCTTCCCCCGCTTCCAGTCCGGAGGAAGGACCTTCAAGGGGCTCTAAGTGGTCTTGGTGCTGCACATCAGCTCTGTCGCCTTTCCACTTCAGGCTGCAGGAATGGTCCCCTCGAGAGACTCTGTCCCCACCACGGCAAGCTCCTGGTACTGCGCTCTCTCCAGCGCCAGGGTCTTGTACAGGAAATCTGTTGGCACATTTTGATTTGTTGTGCTGGGCCACAGCCCACCTAGGCATGCAGGTGGAGCCCTTGAGTCTCCCTCCCGATACCCTTTTCGTGCAGCCTTCGCCTCGACGGAACCCTTAACAGTCCTGCCCCACCCGAGCGCTTGGGACCTTGCATGTTCCCGCTGGCAAAGCCCAAGTTCTATTGCCCCGGTTTCAGACATGGTGGGAGTTAAATATCAGGTTTCCAAAACGGATTTTCATCTCTTGCCGGTCCTCGGGTCCCCCCGAGGGACCTGGTGCAGATGGCGCTAGGCCCGGGGGAGCCCCCAGTGACCCCCTCCCATCCTCCAGGGAAGCCAGGGAACTGTAACTTTTGGGCCGTAAGGTATACTCCTCATCGGCCTTTCAACTGCGAGTGGCAAATAACCAAGCCATAACCAGCAGATACTTGCTGGATGCGTGGGAGTCAATCATGAAATTTCGATACTTGCTCCCACTTGAGGCCAGAGAGGAGTATGATGCATTTCTTGACGAAGGCAACATAATATTTTAAGACCTCCTCCTTTCAGCACGTGACGCAGTGGACACAGCCACTCTCACTGTGGCCTCGGCAGTAACCATCTGCTGGGTGGCCTGGCTTAGGGAGGCTAGAGTGCCCCCTAATGCGCAGCAAGTGGTCCTCGATCTGCCCTTTGAAGGGGACGCCTTGTTTCCCTCAGAAACACTATCTGTGGTGGGCAATGCTTGAGATCCCTGGGGAGAAGCCAAATACTTTGGCCTGCTCCCTCCAGGGCCCACCCCTCCCACTTAGTCTCCTGGGGCAACGCCCCATCCCCCAAATTCTCACCCATTTCTACCAGAGTGGGAACACAGGAAACTTCCTTCCACCGCCATCATCCACTGCAAAGGCTGAGACTCTTTCTCCCTCTCTCCCTCAGGGAAGGGCCCCACCCAACTCGCCACCACCCCACTCTCGAACCTCAGGGAGTAAAGGCTTTGGGGCATCATTGTGGTAGACGGTCTGCACCCTCTTCCCCCCTCAAAGGGGAACGGGGTTCAGTGGGAACCACTCCCCTCCCCTTTTCTATTTGCTACTGCGTCCACAGGCGTCCAACCCTGACCAGGATTTCTTTCCTCTGATCTTGGGTGGTATGGGCCTTACTAACACAAGGACGCCCCCTGCCTGCACTGACAGTACCTGGGTACCATGGTCCAACCCTACACTCCCTCAGCAGCGGCTACCTCAGGCACTCATAGGGAATCCGTTCCCCCCCCCCTTCCCTGGGTATCCTTCAACCCTGCGCCAACATTCTTGCCAGGGACGAGAAGTACATCTCGTAGTAGCCCCAGCCTTTGCCGCAGAGGCTCCGAGACGTGCATGCTTGACGTTCACTCGGACGCAGGACCACTCCATCAGGTAGGCCTTCTCGATTCCTGGTCGGGGGGGATACATTTGTTCACATACCATCGGCATGATGAGTAACCAGCCCTTTGTGGCCCCGACACTCCAACTCGATGAGAACTACCCCCTACTCGTCAAGTGGGAAACGTCCGCATAGCCATGGAGGATCTTAGCCTTCGGGGGAGGGCCAAGGCGAACGGCCCACCCCTGCCACCCCACACTCCCCCTTCCTCATGGAAACTAGGGCTCCACACACCCTTGCCTCGTGGGTAACCTCAGTGGTTGCCGTGACACCTACCCTAGAAGCACTCATCCTAGGCCCAACTCACAAAGCAGTGGTCAATTCTTCTCATGCTCCCTTTGCTTGTGAAGCAGGGACCTAGTGTACCCTACTCAAACCTCCAGCTAGGGAAACCTAAGGGATGGCGCCAACGTCGCATCCCCATGGAAGGGGAACAGCGGTGAAATACCTGGTCGGGGCCTTCCCATATCAGCATCCTCCTCTGCGGCACCAGCCCCTGTCATAACCAGGCCGGAGGCCACATTCCAGGCAGAGGGGACCCTTGCTAAGTGACTTGTAGCTGCCTTCTCTGCCCCTTGGTCATGTACCCTGGCAGGGGGCACCCCCAGCCCCACCCCACCCCCCAGGGTCTTCCCACTATGTCTGCTTGGGGAACTACAGCTCTACTGCGGGGTCACCTCCACGTGCGTTGGTGGTACCTCAATAGTACTGCTGTTCCTCCTCAATTCTTGAGGAACTATTGACATACACTACCTATCCATTTATGAGATGAACAAAGGGAAACAATCTATAGCCTGCTTCCCACAAAATCCAGGAATTTAGGGGTCATACCTCCCTCAAATCGCCTTCTGACTTCTCAGTTGGGGATAATATTTCGTTTGGTTCTCTAACCCCAAGGTGCCCTTGAGATACCCTAGTTGTCACTCTGCGGTGGATTCACTTCCTAGGTGGTAGGAAGATGAACCCTCCTTCCTTGGCAACCGTATTTTCGGGCATAAACCTGCATCCAGGAGCTTCCCCTGGTGTTTACACTGGCATGGCATAGTGGTAGCACTATCCTGCCTGGTAATGCTATAGGCACTCGAGACCGTGACCTTATATGGCACCTCTATGAACCTGTTGGCCCCTCATCTGGGGCCCCATACATTCCTGTAACTTCACCCTCACTCACATCAACCAGACCCTGCTAGGACTGGTCGTGGCCAGGTCAAGGGATAAAGTTATTCCCCTGCGGCTACTTGCGTACCCCACAGCCGACCAGATTAGTCCATGACTCTGGTTGCCAGCTCAGGCCTTGACGTGCTTAGTCCATGGAGTAATATTCATCCCTTTCTTCGTTCTCATGCGGGCCATGGTTATTATGGCTAAATCCGCACTTGTTGGCATCCAGCATTTCCCACGAGGCCACGCTGCAAGGCCCTATGGCCAGACACTATCTCCTGGCCGTCATACCTCGTGCTATTCCACCTATGTGGAGCATCTAAATGCAAACCTCTGTGTTCACCTTGTGTCCTTTATTCCTGTTATGATGGCTTTGGTCTGACCTGCTTACACTCATATGTCTCAGCGGGTTCGGTCCTGCCCCTGTCTTGGGTTGGCCCTCAGTTCTCGATTCTTCTGTGCCACATCAAAGCCTTTGCCTCTTGACTCTGGCTAGGATCTTGTTGCTGGGCTTCTCCCATATGGGGCATGTTGCTGTGCTGAAGGCGGAAGACCCAACTCCACCCACCATCCCTCAGCATGGCTAGTAGTCACCTATTACTGAATGCATCCGAGCAGCACTCGAAGAACGGTGGGTTACTTACGAGTAACCGTCCTTCTTTGAAACCGCTAGTTTGAACTAGCATGTCGACATTGTGCTAGTTTGAACTAAATATGCAAATTAGTTCAACCTAAGCAGTTAGTTTGGACTAACCAGTTGAACTAACTAGGTAAAGCTTAGTTTGAGCTAAAAAGTTTTTTTAGTTCGAACTAGGCAAAGCCTAGCGTATACAGGATTCAAATAAGTTTGAATTAAGGCTCCTTGATTCTAAATAAATTGCTAGTGTACACATAGCCTCAGAGACTAACAAATGTATTTAAGTGGGATTTTCTCCCACAAAAGCTCATTCAATAAATACATTTGTTAGTCTTTAAGTGCCACAGGACTCCTTGCTTGTTTTCCTAATATATGAAAATCCTGCCGGTGGTGTGTGAAAGTCTGGCAGTGAGTGGTCTTGCTCAAGTTTTTAAAAAGTAGGAAAAAAGAAAAGAACAATACATCACTGCTGATAAAAGAATTGTGATTTGTGACTAAAATAAGAGGCAGAGTAAAAATGAAGAGGATACTCGTTACTTTTATCAATCCATCTAAATGTCTTTTGTTTAACTAAATAATACCATCTGGTGATTGCTATTCTCTTTCTAATAATCCTTCATGAAATAATCCTGAACTCATACCTTAATTAAAATGAATTTTAAATAAAAATAATGAAATAGAATTTATATTAAATAAAAACTTAATATTCCCTAAAAACTACAATGGTCTGTGCAGCTTTGGCAGATTTCTAAAGGTCTTCCTATGTGGAATGGTACAGGGTGAGATTAGATTTTGTCTGAACAAAACCAGCTGGAAATTTACTACATGATGGCCAAGTCCTTCGTGGTTTGCTTTTCTTGAATTCTGGATTCAATCATGTCAGTATCATGCTGGATCCTAGAAGAATACAATGAAAACCTAACAGAGTCCTGTGGCACTTTCAAAGACTAACAGATTTATTCATTGCATGAGCTTTTGTGGGAGAAAATCCCACTTCATCAGGTGCTTTGAAGATGGGGAAACTTAAGCATTATTTTATTATATAATTAAATTTTATGCAGCAATCTTCTTGGATGATTTTACGTTTTTGTTTGTTTTTTTAATTTTATGCTCTGAATTTTTTCTTCCTTCAGTCAGCAAATAAACAGTTAAAGCTGTAGGTGGAAAGGGATAATTAACATTTCTAGTTGAAATACTGTAGATGCCCCAAGGGTCTGCTTCTCTTCTTTGACAAAGGATTCTTTTGAGGTGTTAATTGTAATTTTTTATTATTTTTTATTTTGAAGCTCCACAGAAAAGTTAATATACATCTTTAAGTATTGGAGCACAATTCAAACTTTGGCAATGGCACTGTTGGCTGATGATTTGATTCATAATTTGCATGAATATGGCTAATATGTAGTGATAGATTGTCCTGAAGATTGTGTGGTGATAACTTATGCTACTTCCAAGTATAAAAAAGCAGCCAACTCTCTGCATCAGAATAATATTAAGTGAAAAAAAATGCTGGTAGTTTGTAAACAAACAAACAACCATATACAACAGCAAGCAGGAACCTAACCCTTAAGTAGGTTTGCTGTCCTGACTGCAAACCAAAAAGATGCATTAAGTAGTTGGCCCAGTGATTTATGTCAGAGACCCACAAGAATAATCATAGAAATGTAGGACTAGAAAGGCCCTTGAGAGATCATGTAGCCCAGTCCGATGTACTGAGGCGAGTAAGTATTATCTAAAACCATCCCTGAGAAGTATTTGTCTAACCCAGGGGTTGGCAACCCCTAGCACATGTGCCAAATTTGACACGCAGGCGGGCTTCCCCACTGGCCCAGACCCCAAGTGTGGCCTGAGGGTTGGGGCCACAACAACAGTGGTAGAACGGCATGGCTCGGGAGCTGGAGCGGCACGGCGTGGCTTGGTGTGAGGGGGCTGGAGCAACTCAGCGCTGCTTGAGGAGCAACATGGCTTGGCTCAGCTCTCTGCACGGGGGCCAGTGCAGCTAGCAGCTTGGTGCAGCTTGAGGGCTGTTGCAGCTCAAGAGCTGGCACGGTGCAGCTTGGCACAGCAGGCTGGAGCAGTGCAGGGCCTAGGGTCAGTTCGCACAATAGAGGGGAGGGGAGCGGGGCAGCTCAACTATGCCCCCCCCCAGGGCTGCCTGCCCCCAGGAACCCTTGCCTCCCCCTCCTAATTTGGACTCCCTGTTTCCACCCCTGTTTGGCCTCACCCCTGGCACCTGCTCAGGGTGCAGTGGACAGGGCTGGCACGGGGGCTGGCAGAGGTTGCTGACCCCTGGTCTAACCGGCTCTTAAAAACCTCCATTAACAGAGATTCCACAATCTCCTTATGTAATTTGTTCCATTGGTTAACTACTGTGATGGAGTAGAGTCTAGGGCCTTGAGGGTTGTGCATGTCTAGGATTTGCTGTTCACTTGGAGCACCACTTCCCCTCTTCCAAACTTCCTGTGCAGTGTAGCCCCAAGGTCCTAGTCCCAGTGGTGGGACCCAAGGCCCTTCAGCCTCACTACCTCAGAGTACTGGGCCTCCCGGGGTCCCAGGGAGATCTCCATCAGGGTTAACTCCTCCAGCTTCTGCTCTGCTGCCACCGCCTCCTCCTCTGTGCTCCTGCCATGCCCAAAAACCCACGGTTGACTGCCTCTGGGCCGCTTTTTATCAGGTCTGGTTGAGCAACCTAATAGGCTTAGGTGCTGCAATCAGATCCTGGCCCAGCTGTTGTAATCAGATTCCTCTGTTCTGCCTGGCTCTGGTGCTGCAATCTACACCAGCTGCCTGATTCAGAGATCTTCTTCAGTACACTGGGAATAAGGCCTTGGTAAGTCTGGGACTACACTCTCCTGTACCCCTCTAATCTGACTCTGTAACACTATCCTTAATGTTTTTAATTTGGGGTGACAAGCATGAAGGAAGGGAGAAGATGCATTCCACACTACTCTAAAGCACCCTGTAAGAGTTATTGCTGCTATAGAAGAAATCGTATTCCTGTGGTGGCAGAAACCATGAAGGCAGCTTTGGAATGGAAGGAATAGCGTATGTAGGTAATAGAAACAGTAACCATAGGTGCATGAAAACCCAAAGACCCTTGGTAAACTGATTATTTGAGTGAGTCTGTTGTCAGTGATGTGGTGAGCCCACAGTGGAACAGGATGAGGTCAGAGAGAATTAGGCCAACTATTGGACACCTGACAGGAGTCATCATCTGTACTCAAAAAGTAGACTTAAAAACTCTTGTTTTTCATATGAAGATCTTTAAGTTTATATGTTGATGCTAGGACATTCAGGTTCTCAAAAGTTGCTGAGAACTGCTTCCATAGCCCAGTTTTCACTGTGAAACTTTATTTTCAGTTCACAGCATCAGAAAACAGGCTGTTTCTCAATGCATGGTGTAGCCCTGATCCTGATCCTGAATCTTGTTAGAAGAAGAAAACAAGGGGTCCCAGAGGTTCGAATGTTACCCTTTATTGCCTGTTTGTTCTTCCTTGATACCCCGGGTGAGCAGGGGTGAGGAGTGGAATTGTAATCTTTTCATAGTTGAAAATATATGTAAAAGCTTACATTCATAACAACTACCCAAAGATCCTTTTTTGGTCACATGAACACACAAGCAATGAATGTTAATAACTAGATAATGAATATAATTATACTTGCCTATTTATTTATGGGTTCAGCCAATGGTGCACAGGTACTTAACTTTACAACCTATTATATTTTGCAACAGCAATGCCTACAAATTACTGAGCAAACATTTGGGAAGGAAGGGTAAGAGGGAGAAGGCTGATAAGCACCTTATCTCCAAGGATCTTACATAGGAGAAGGAAAAAAAAACATTCTGTTAGTTAAATCTTTTGCACAAACTGCAAGAAGAGAAGAGAGGAAAGAAAAGATAGTATATTTTACTCGGTGGTTCCCAATCTTTTCAATTATGAGGACTCCTTTTTAATGTCAAATATTTGATGGACCCCCAAATGATAATAGCTGTTATCAGGCAGTGGTGCTGCAGAAGAGCAGTAGAGGACCTGGCCCCCACCTGCTCCCAAGGGGTGGGACATATCCAGGCTATGGCTGCTCACAGCAGGCAAAAACAATTGATTTAGAACAGAGGTGTAAACTTATTCAATGTGGGGGGCCACACTGGAAGGCAGGACACCTGACACAGACCATGTGGCCTTATGAGCTCCCCATCCCTTTCCCCCTCCATATTCAGAGTGGCATGGGCTCCCTTTCCCCCTCCTCAACCCAGCAGACTCTGCAAAACCTTCCCTTTTCCTTGGCCTGTGGGTCCCACTTCCCTATGCTGGCTCTGAGACCACCTCTACCGCTTCCTTTTCCACTTCCATCTGATGGTGGCAGGCAAACAAATAAATAAATAAATCAGTCTCAGTCACAGGCAGCCAGGCTGGGCTCCTGCCTCTCCTCTCCCAGCCCATCACTGTCAGTTATTCAGAAAGCTGATCTCTGGTTGGTTCAGTCCCAGCTGGCCTTTGATTGGCTTGTTCTCACATGGGCCTCTGCCATATTTTCCTTTTTTATTTGTGATCCATGCAATGTGCTGTCAGTCAAATTAGCATGCTGACTGACAGACAGTGAACAGTTGTGATAAGTGGCACTGTGATCACTCTCCAGAGCCAGCCTAGCCTGCTGTGACTTGAGACTCTGATTGGTTGACAGACCTCAGCAGAGCTGGGCCAAGATTGACTGGAGCGCTTCCTTTGTTCCCCTGTGCTGTGACTTGGATCATGTGAGTGAGTCAGAAGCACACCTGCCTCTGCTGTGCTGGGAGCCTGTCTTTGGAGCTTGCTGCTGCAGATAGCTTCCGGGCACAGCCCAGGCAGCAGCGCTGCGGGCCAGACCAGTGCCCTCGGTGGGCTGGATCCTGCCCCTGCAGACCATAAGTTTGACACCCCTGATTTAGAGCCCTCTCCAACATGGATTGCTGGCCAGCAGTGGCTGGAGCTGTATGTATTCACTGCCACCTTGGAATATCTGTCTGTGGACCACAGGTTGGGAACCACTGTTTTAACTAGTTCCAAAGGGGTAGCCGTGTCAGTCTAGTTCAGCAAAACAAAGAGTCAAGCATCTGATGAAGTCAGATTTTCTTCCATGAACATTCATGCAATAAATAAGTTTGTTACTCTTTAGTAGTGCCACAAGACACATTTTAACTAGCGTTCCAATTACAGGGAAGCAAGGCCTGCCTGCCTATGACCCTATTATTGTATGAGCCTATGGCTCCAGCAGAGGCCTTGTGTCCAGCTTGAAATGTAATTCTCCTACAAATCTGTTCCTCAAGGCATGTGATAGGCCTGAACTGAACTCTCCAGATCAGTGTGGAAGTTGCCTTGGTTTTTTGCCTTCCCCTATAGCAGGGGTCTGCAACCTGCTGGAGTTGCATGCGAGTCTTTGACTGTTTTTCCCCTTGCTGCTCTGGGCTCCAGGCCCCACCTGCCACTGGTGGACCCTGCGGGTGGCCAGCTCCTGGCTCCAGGTCCCCCAGCATCTCCTGGAGCCCCTGTGAATGGCCTGCAGCAGGCTCTGGGCTCATGACTACCAGGGGACCCAGTGGGTGACCCACTCCTGGTTCCAGGCTCCCCCCAACCCCCCTACCAGAGGATCCTGTGGCAGGTGCCCTGGCCCAGCTCCCTCCACCAGCCGCCAGGAGGCCGAAGCCATTGTGGCTTTCAAAGCACATGGTTATTGAAGGGATTTTAAAAATGGCTCTTATCTTTTGGGTTGCAGACCTCTACTCTACAGCTATGTGTGTGGGTCACTTGCCAGGGATATGTAGGTAAAATTTATTATTTCCCTGCCATTGAAGGGAGCCTTAAGTACCGGTGGAAATCAGTCCTTTTTTCCACCTGTGGCATATAATAGACTAATCTCCTGTAGTTTTAATCCTTTTTTTCTCATTTCAGTTGTCAGGTTTAGTGTGGGGGTGCAATCTTAATGCCTTTGGACCCTTTATTCCATCTAAATTAATTCAACAGTGCTTTCTACTGGTGGTGGCCTGTGATATACAAGAGAGTGGCTCCATCTGCTTTAACGTTGATGACCCTGGGACTGTGAGAGTTCTGAGTACTCCAGCCCATTCAAGGGTCTTGCTACACTCACTGGATGTCTTTCATCTCTTCAGATATTACAGTATCTGAAGTCTCAGGCTGTATCATGACCCTGTTTGAAATCTGACATGTTTTCAGTTCTGCTTATATCCTGGGGCAAGAGGTTGAAGTAAATACATGTCTAAGAATTCATGTAATTTTGGGTAACCAAAGTAGAGTTTCAGTTGATTGATCAAGTGGAGGAAGGAAACCCCAAAGGCTCTAGCTTTGTATTATGGCTGAGTTGACTTTTGCTGACATCAAAAATTATTAATTGCACCAGCTAAATTACAAAGACGTTATCATGGCTCAGTGAACCAAGAATGCTGTAATTGTGAAAGTTGTTAGATTTCCTTTTCTCCTTCCTTTATTTTGACTTTAACCATCAAGACACGTAAGCAAGGTAATAAAACTGATTTATGTGGGTGTTAGGGTTTCTTATAAAGAAACAATGTGAAACAGACATATTTCAATTTGGTAACTCATTACGTTCTATATCAGGAAACTATATCCTACTCTTGCAGAACGCATGTGTGTGTATGCAGAATGATTTAATTCATAAATTTTTCAGCACTTCTAATTTTATGACACAATGTCTTTTAGTGCAAAATGTAGGATATGTTACATAATGTGTACTACTCGGCATATTGTCATCTCTTTAGAATAAAGTGGTCCTTATGAGATGAATAACTTTACATATGCTGAATTGATGAAAAACAGGTTAAAATTTGCATGTATATTAGTTGATTGAAATGAATCTTGCTGTTGTTCATACTGAGGTACATGTACAGATTTTACTGCTGAAAGATTTAGCAGAGTAGCTGATAAAACTACTTCAATTATAGTCTTGTCTACAGAGTCCTGAGTACCATAGCTATATTAAAATAAAGTTCAGGGTCTGTCTTAAATGGAAGGACAGTACAAAGTAATTGTTTTTGGTTAACTCTTTCTTTTAAATAATACAAGATTTCTTTTTTCTGCCTCTCTTCTTATTTCTTTTTTTATTAAAGACTGATTCCCATTCCCCAACCCTCCTGTCTGAAATGCTTTGACTAAAGCTGAAATGGACTTGGCTGTTTTTAGGTTATGTAGCATCTTATTCTGTCAAAACAGATTTGCTTATGCAGGAGTATCATATTTACTGGTGTCATCAGCATAGTTCCAAGAACAGTGTAGCTTAAAATGCAAGTTCCAAAGTGGCAGCTGTGTTAATTTAGTTCAGTAAAACAAAAGCTCATGCAATAAATAAATTTGTTTGTCTTTAAGTGCCACAGGACTCCTTGTTTGTTTTAAAATACAAGCTATTCTGTCTCTGGGTCCCACAAACGTTGCGATTTTTTTTTTTTTAATCTGGCAATGTAGTGGTTTTTTTCTTTTTAAAACATAAAGTTTAAGTGGTAGACTTTCTTCATCAGAGCATAACAAATTTCAGGTAGATCACATATTTAAACTAAAACACTTTGCAGTCTCTGCTTAAAGCCTTAAGAGTTGGTACATTTAAATGCATGTTTCTGACTTTGTCCATGTCCTCAGTTGAGGATCCACGTGACTAACTTGAAGCATGTAAACAGTCTTAATTGAAATGAAGAGAAGCTGACTGATGTCAATAGATGACACTCAAGTGCTTAAAATTAGGAACATGCTTAAGTGCCTTGCTGTATTACTGCCTATTCATGTATGGGAATGCTGTGTGGCCATACATAATGAACTGTGGGATATTACAAAGAGTTCTAGAAAATAGAAATTTCAGTAAAACCATTGTTATAGGGTCTTTCTGCTTATTTTGTTATATTTCAAGGATTCCCTAGGTTTAATTTAAAAAAAGTCTTTGTTTTTCTATTATTAAGTTCTTTTTCTTCAAAGTATAACCAGACTAAACTATCCCAAGGGGAAAAAAATCTTTCTTCTAAGCAATAGCAATACCAAATATATGAACTTCTGTTGTCCTAGCAAATAAGAGTTCAGAGTCTTGCAAACTTCTTAAATTATGCAAATAATTGTCTGCATGGAGACCTTCAGGAAAATGGATCTGAATTAACTAGAGGTCTGAATTTAGCAGTTAAGCTAAACCAAAATCGAGGCCACTTTAATTCCAAAGGAGTGCACACAGGAATTTTTAACCAATTCACTTAAATGCATGCCACTAGGTAATTCAGATCAACATTTTTCAGTGTGCTCCTGTAGACATGCCAACCTAAGTTTGTAAATCCTTTTTATTGTAATTTTACACACACACACACACACACACACACACACACACACACACACACGTAATTCAAAACAAACAAACATCTGTTATGTATCCTTGTATTCCGTCTGTGATTATTTTCCAAACAATGGGCCAGCAACCCTCTGTGGACCGTGTTCTAATACAGCTAGAGAAACACTGCCATAGATGCATGTACTTCTTCACAGCTAAGTGTTTTTGGCTATGAAATATATGTTTATACATTTTCTGAAATGTGTATTCACCAGCAGGCTGCAAGGGCTCCAAAGGCATCTTCGGAGAGTTGCCTGTAGGATGGTTATTCAAATTGGGTTTTGTTAGCCTCAGAGAAGAAAAAGTCATTGCTGTATATTAGTTTGTAGATCTTAACTTGAGCAGCTTACTTTTAAGTGCACATTAAGGGAGAAGTATCTGCCTTGATGTTAGAATTTTTTTCTTGTTGTCTGTTATGACCTTCAAGTCACTTTAAATATGTCTAAACCACTGCACTGATTTGCTGTAACAGTCTAACCTGATCCTATGACTTACACTTCCCTGCATTTATTTTCCTCCCATTCTGTTAGTTCCCTGTCTTCAAAAGCATCTGATGAAGTGGGATTTTCTCCCAGGAAAGCTCATGCAATAAATAAATTTGTTAGTCTACAAAAAGTGACAGGATTCCTTGTTTGTTTTGCTGAACTAGACTAACACAACAAGCTAAACTTCCATTTGTGTCTCATTAGTTGGAAAAAAACAAAAACAAAAAAACTAGAGCTATCCATGTACTGGAAGAGTTAGTCCTAAACAATAAGCTATCATCTTACCTGGTTGGCAGAAGTATGAATGTAAAGGCTAACAGGGTTATTATGCACTATTTAAATGACAAATACATTCTTTGATTAAAACTCTAAAATATACAACCAGCTAGCTATTTTTGAATAAATTTCTGTCTCTTTTTCTGTTTTGGTGACCATACAATATAACTAATTACTGAGGGTTGTGCTGATGCTGATGGAAGATGATAGATTGTTATCCAGGTTCAGTTAGTAAGACAAAGTCCAGAAGTTTGCTCAGAATTCATTTCTCCACTGAATTTAAGTTCCTGACCTGGCTGATGAGTTAGCAAAGACCTCCTTCATCTTTATAAACATATCTTTTTCTCATCTTCTGCAATGGAAGGAAGTTATGTTTAGTTCAGACTTTGTTTTGCTATACAAAGTGGTGGCCGAGCCAGTATCCTGGTGGCAGGATGTTATTGCTAATACAGAGTAAGTGATCATAAAAGGGTGATTTATGGTTTTGAATATGGTATCCAATCCAATAGTAGTTACCAAGGAAAGCAGCCTTATACCAATCAAATTCTGCACTTTGCTCTACCTTTATCAATAATATTTGTCGTTTTGAAACTATCAGTTTTGTGTCTTTTGCTCCTCAAGAGCTACTGTAATGTCTTGTGTGGGAGTAAAGCATGTGCTTCTTTCCACAGCTGGGATGACAGCAGCTCCGTCAGCAGTGGGATCAGTGATACCATAGATAACCTCAGCACTGATGACATAAACACCAGCTCCTCCATAAGCTCCTATGCCAACACACCTGCCTCCTCCCGTAAAAATATAGATGCACAGGTAAAATTTTTATTTCCTTTGAGACATACAGCAGCACTGGTAGAGTTATTTTCTCTAAACAATAGACATAATCCCTTAAAGTGAATAAGGCTGTCTTTTACTTTATCTTTTCAATAGTTCAGTGTTTTCTTGAAATTAAGAGGGAAATGCATCTGCATATTTCTTATAATAGTAAATCTAGACTGTGATATTTGGCACCTTTACAGCCTTTCAGCAACTCACACTGAAATAGCTGGAAACCTGACTAGAAATAGTGACAAACTCCTGCTGTCAGAACGTGTTTTGATCTGTGATTTTTTACTCTCCATACTGTAAACTTCAGGGGTTCAAGTCTGCCTCCTGTTCTGATGTTGAGTACTTCTTTACTGCACGGCTGGTCCTACTGAAATCAATAGGGCTGTTTACTACCCAGAAGATGCAAGGGTGGTAAAATTCACCTTCTTTTTTGTACAATTTTTAACCTCTCAAAATATTATTATACTCCCCAGTTTATTTTTTAACAAACTTGCTACTTTGGAAAGCAAATCAGATCTTTCAGCATACCCTTTCTTTTTAGCTCCTTTATATCTTTTCAAGAGTGTCATTAATACTCCCTTGCCTCAAAATATATCATGCCACATGTGCATAGCAAGTACACGTTCTGGAGAGTACGTTGTGTAAACACAATGATCAGATAAGAATGTCTGATATTCACTTAGAGGAATGTCACTTTAAGAGCAGTTTGCTTAGAAATTGCAATATTTTTGTGCTTTTAAAGAAGGCTGGTGCATTATTTCCCACAACTATAGTGAATTGTACTATGTGCTGGTTTGGCTGCTGCCATCCACACCAAAGGTGGTTGCACTTCAGTGATGCTGTATGCATATGGAACTCATTATAAGAGAGGCTGAGCACCCACACCTCCCACAACCCACTGAGCTGTACAACTTCTACTGCAAAGAAGTTCAGAATAGGTAAAGCGTGTGGGACCTTAGATGCTACTTAGACTTTATTTTAAAGCAAAATATTGTCCAAAACATCTGCAGTTGTGATCCATGGAAGTTCCTGAAGGCATTCAACATCTTTGTAAATCAGGACATAGGTCCCTAAGGTAGTTAGTTAGCAGTTGTTCTTTCCGCACACAGCCCCATAAGATGGTTATCTTTAGCCTTACCACCAGCAACCACACATAGCTACGTGCGATGCCACAGTCTCTCTCGTTACGTTAGATTTGCAGCATCTCTGCTACCACAGTATGGTAACAATTGTGCTGATTTTTTTTAATAGGCCTACCTTACATACTTCATTATAAGTAACAGATGTAATTTTTCTTTAGCACTAGAAAATATACTGTACCGTTTATTAAAGAACAGAATTTAATTAAGTTAACACCAGAGTTTAAAGATTATTACACTTTCAGCGGAAATGTAAACACAAATTGGCTATTTTAAGCTTCTAGGGCTGTGCATTACTGCAGGCTTTCTATTTTTGGCTGTATTTCAGAAGACTGTAAATTTCATATCCACAGGCATTGTGCATACAACTCTTAGTGCTCAGACAGCAGATATCCAAATACAGCTGAAGAAGTCCAGTAATTTTATTGTCATAAAATAAATTGTTCAGCACTAAGAGTTGAGATATTAGAGGTGGGTTTTCTTTTCATGTTGATACTGATTTTTGCTATGAGAAATGCAGGCTTGAAAAACCCATTTTTGTTCTTTCTAAAACAGTTTATGGAACCAAGGTGTGTTGTTAAAACATGGCACCCAGGGCGTCTTACATGTGGTTTTGCAAAGGGATGCCTATATGATTACTAATTTTTTTTAAGGGATGGCGGAGGGGGCAAGTTAACTGGAATCTGAATTCTTTCTTAATGGTTGTTTTAATGTAGAAGCATGGTTGCTGTGAAAGGTTACACTGCTGACAGTAGTATTTTTCAAGAATGTATTGCTCTTTGTTTCTTTGCCACAAAGTGCATATTTTAGTCTACTTTAAAGATTTGTAGAGTTGGCCTTTGGTTGTGTGTCAATGATTTCATGTGTTTTTAAAATTGTTCTCTGCTGAACTTGGAGAGAAGAGTTATGCTTGTTAAAGCACTTCATCAAACATGTTACAAAAGGAGTTACGCAGGCAGTCTGTGAGTTTCTCTCACAATTGTTAAGTTAGAAATGCCTGAACAGTAGAATACAGTGAAGAAAATAAAGGCAAGTGACTAAAGATTAGTTTGTAGTAGGTGACTCAGTTTGACTTATATCTCTTAGTGCAGTGGTTTTCAAAGATTTTTCCTCAGGACCCAGTTGAAAAAAATCATTTATGTCCACAACCTAGCAATTACATCTTGGAGCAGTGCACTCCAGTTTTTTGACAGTGGCAGCAGGGGACACTGAAATCTAGTGCCTAAGGGTCTACAACCCACTACTGTGTCCCAACCTGAAGTTTGACCTGTCGTAGTGGGTCAAATTCCAGAAAGATGTCATCTAAAACATCTGACTGTAACACCAAACTTTACTTCCCCTTTTCCATAACCATTCTAGCATCCAAGGGCATATAGTAGAACAAAACGGACCTGAAACTTTGCACAGTCATATTTAGTGATTAGAGCAGGGATGCTTTCCAGGGGTGTGAGGCACCTCACCAGCATCAGTGATTAAACATTAGGCTGCCTTTTCTATGCTTGCAATTAGCTTCCTGAATCCACTCACCTCTGGCAACATAAGTACTACCCTCTAGACCCTATCAGGCCCTGCTGTATCTGTGCAGGTTAATGAATGGCATACACCAATCCCCAAAACATCTCCAAGCACTTCCTATAGTGAACAGTCCCTTATAAAATGTACAGTCACAGAAATACCAGGTCTGCTATTCCCAGAGGAACACTGTGCACATCTGCTTGTATGATTCAACTTTGGACCAGCTCTTTGTTTAATATTAGAGCACTGATATATAGTTAGAGTAAAAACAAGAATACGTTTATTATCATAGACTAGAGATTCAGAAGATAGTGAATAAGGGTGTGGGAAACAAATGGTTACATATCAACAAAATCATTACATACTTTCTAGAGCCTGAACTTAATAAGAATTTAAAGTTTAAAGAAGTTTATTGAATCCAAAGTTCCCTTCAGTGTTTGCAACCAAGATTGGCTAAGCTTGTGTTTTCGTGAATGAAAATGTGTCTGTTTACTTCCCTAGTTGCTGGATCTTCTTTGTCTTCTAGAAATACCATCTGTCTTTACTTACAAACAGTATAATCCCAAAACTGAGATACCTAGATAAGCAGCAGTGAAGGGACCCTGGCTGCCAAAAGATTGCTACTGCTGCCAGTTTGTTTGGTGGCAGTACAAAGCATACAGGTCCTCATACTGCCAAACTCCACTGTGGCTGCCAACTCATTCAGCAGCAGGATTGGTATGTGAAAGACCCCTGCTGCTGAAAAAAGAAGTCACTACTGGAGGCACTTTCTGAGGGGGAAAAGTGGGAGAGTGGCATCGGTGCTGAAAATGCCACTGACTCTTTTTTTAGGTGCTAGGGAAGCATTTGCCTACCTGGCTGCTGTGGTGCTCTGAGGCAGCAAAGGCAAAATCCTGGGCACTGTGGCAACCTGACGTCCCAGATTTGTTGATCTTTGATATAAATGGACATCCATTATGTTAGCTTACAATGCTTAATATACATGATACACCCTAACAGACTGATAAGATATTTCTTACCTCTTGTTTGGAGGAAAGCTTGATTTTTCCCTTTTCTGATGGCACAGACTCTAAGAACATATTTTCAGTATATCCGTATGTACATTTGGTGATAAGATTGATGACTGATATTGATGACTGTAACACCATCTTTCATATGAGACATCACATGACATACTTTAGTGAACCAGAATGTATTCCTGAAACCCCTTTGCCTTTTGGCAGTAAGGGCTTCTTGGGTCACACCAGGATACATGGGTTGTATTTCCAGTTCTGTCATTTACTTGATGTGACCTAATTTAACTGCTTCTTTCCCAGTCTACCCATTTTATAATGCCCGTGAGAGAATTATAGGACTATCTCACAAAAATATTATGAGAATTAAAAATGCTTAACGGTAAAGTGTTCTGCTGTACACAGATAAAGGTGCTATTAACTACAAATTATTGTTCACATATGACTTAATTTTTTCTCTTAAAGGCCAAATCCTAATTTCACCAACACAGAGCAAGTAGATGGGCTCTGACTATGGAAATCACACTTAGTTTGGAAGTGGACTCAGAGCTAATGCCACAGCCTATGAAAGTTGAGTTATGTATTGGCCACCACACCCCTTCCTCTCCTGTATTCTTTGCTCAAATGTGTGTATTATGGTTTTTTGCCTTCTTCTATGTGGTGAACCAGAAAGACCTGCCACAGAGATTTTCACAGAACATAGGGATGTGGTGTACCCGTTCCCAAGGTCCCTGCTACTTTGGTCTCCCTGTCTCACAGGTTCATTTTAAACTAGTTGTGGTCTTACCACATCTGTTTAAGGGAGTTCATTGTTTGGATTTCAGTTAATTAAAGAGAGAGTTTGGAGCTCATGCATGTGAAACCAAGAGCCTGGACAAGCAATACAATATATCAAAGGGGCATGGTCCTTATATGTTAGTCTCTGTAGATGTAACCAGTAAGGCATATGCAGTATTCTCAGTACAAAAGAAACAAGAAAGACAAAACAAACAAATCTGATTCTGCTAAATACAAGACTGAGGAACTGATATTTAGAGGTGCTGAGTATCCACAATTTCAGCTGAAGCTAGTTGGAACTGAGAAGATTTATCACTTCTGATAAACAGACTATAGATAGAGCCCTGCAGATCTGTGGGGATCCACTGCAGATCCACAATCCATGGATGTAGGTGCGGATAACTGTGGACCCATTGCTTCAGATTGACTCTCAGATGTGGATTCTATTTTTATCTTCTCAAAGTTCGATCCACTGCTGCAGCTCGTCCACTGATCTCTATCAGCAGCACACAGGGGAACCAGGAAGTGCTCTGGCCAATCCTAGCTAAGTTCTGATTGTGATCTGCCAGCCAACCGGAGTTTCAGTCTGGGGCTTGGACAGCCACTGCTGGCCTTTGATTGGCTCACTGCCTATGATTTACCTACTTACTTCTTCCTTTTCTTGTTTGCAGTTCACATGCCATGCTGTCAGAGATTTCATTGGTGGGCAAGGAAATCTGATTGACAGCACAGTGGTGCAAACTGCAAATAAGAAAAGGAAAAAGTAGGTGGGACCCATATGGGGATCGAACCAATCAAAGGCTGAAATACTGAGCGTGAGCCAAACTTTGGTTGCGAATGTGGTTATGGATGCAGCTAAAACCTGGCATGCGGATTTCCGACTGGATCAGTGCTATCACCAAGCGGATGTGGATCAGATGCAGTTCCACGTTTTTGAATCCACACAGGGTTTTAACTATAGATATGATAAAGTTCAAATCTATGTAGAAAATTCATGGTGTTTGCCCCTTGCCACGAAACCCTCAAAGCTCCCTAAAATCCTATCACATACATCTTCTAATGGGAAGTGAGAATTAGGAGCTATTTGAAGAGGACTCAAACAGCAACAGGAACTGAGAGAAAGAATGAGATAAAATAACGTAGAAGCTTTGCTTGCAGTAGATGAAATGCTAAAATACTTCACAAGAAAAAGCAATTCCTCCACAAGGGTAACAGCAGCAATAAACTGATGAATCAGTTAGACTTGTTAAAATGAAGGCCACATTATTTAGGAAGTAAAGTAAAGAAACTGTTTAAATTACACCCTTTAAACTGAGCAAATCTCTAGGTTTGCTATCTTATTCTTAAAGTTTTAAGAGTCTCCATAGCCAGTTAAGGTTGCTCCTCACTCAGCCATTTGGCAGTCCTGTTCACTTTTTATGTCCTGTTTGCCTTATGATGATGACCTCAAGCAGGCATCTTACTGCTTTCTCCGGATTTCGAGGTTCATCCAATCTAATGTTCTCTCAAGCTGGGTGAAGCAAAATTTCTTTGTGTGTGGGTTCTGGCCCTGAGCCGTGGTTCTGTGCTGTTCCCATTGTCTGGCATTAAATCTCAGCATGTATAGTCAAGTTTTTTCAAGAGCATACTTGCAGAATTTCAAATACCAGGGAAGGTGATGCTTAACTATGCAATAGTTGGATCAAAGAAAGCTGAAGAGACCAAAGCTGTTATTATTAGAGAACTTGCTGTTAGGTACTTTCTGATGGTCAGATTTTTCATTTTTTTCCCTAAAACAAACCAGAGAAGTTTAAAGAAAAAGTACATTTGCCAATAATCACCCAAAAGGGTGCTAAAAACTTCAGTAACAAGTAGACACAAGTCCTACTCTGGAGGGGTTGTAGGGTAAATGGACAATGATTAGAGACAATGGACAAGGAGTAGCATGCATAGGAAGATGACTGAGTGATGATGACAGGTTAAAGTTTGCTTTTTCCATTTTTGTTTATAAGAGGTAGATAAACTTAGGTGATAGTTAAATGAACCTACATTGTAGTGAGGCACACCAGAAAGTAAAATTGGATTCTGTTGCTATATGACAAAGCTGATATTGTTCACACATTTAGGCAATATCTGCTGATCATGGCAAAGTAGCTACTGTCAGATCAATTTTTCCAGATCAACTAAGTGGTCAGTTAAGATGCACTAAGTGACTGGTAAATCGATTTAGTAAAACTACCTCCTCAAATAGTGTAGCAAAGTGAAGATGACACACTAAAGTGGAGTTAGGAGGTTGATGGGAGTTAAGCAAGCTACTCTGTCTAAATTTTCTCAGCAGTGTACTGTAGACTGAGCCACAGAGTAGCAACCCTCAGTCCCAAAGTCTTTTATCTATCAGAGAGAGAATTCAAAAGAAAACAATATTTCATTTCTCAGAATAAGGGGATGTCATTTCTGAAGACTACGGAGAGACCATTTTTTTTTTGAAAAAATAAAAAGGCAAAGAAACTTTACATTTGAATTGCAAGTGGGAAGTGTCAACAAGAAAACAGTCCCCTGAATCCACAGTCCAACAATACGTGTTCAGATGCTTTATCATTTAAGAGGCTAATAACAGAAAAAATAAAATAGTCCCAGATGTTTCAAATGACTCAAGTAAAACCTCTTCAATGTAAGGAAAAACAAGCAAGGAGTCCTGTGGCACTTTTAAAGACGAACAAATTCATTTATCACATGAGCTTTCGTGGGAGAAAATCCCTCTTCATCAGACACTTTGAAGGTGGCTGAACTCAAAGAATGGGAGGAAATAAATGCAGGGAAGTGTAAGTCAGGATCAGATCACACTGTAACAGCAAATCAAAGCAGTTAAGATTCAAACACTGGGGAACAGCATATAGAGGAAAGTCAGGTCAGATCTCCTGTTGTAATGAAGAAAAAATCCGAATTCCTTTTATCTCATTACAACAGGTGATTTGACCTCATCTTCCTTTATATACTGTTCCCCAGTGTTTGAATCTTAACAAGCTCTTGATTTTCTGTTACAGTGTGACCTGATCCTATGACTTACACTTCCCTGCATTTCTTTTCCTACAGTTCGGTAAGATCCCCCATCTTCAAAGCATCTGACAAAGTGGGATTTTCTCCCACAAAAACTCACATGATAAATTATTTTGTTAGTCTTTAAAAGTCCCACAGGACTCCTTGTTTTGCTGAGCTAGACTAACATGGCTGCCCGTTTGGAACTTGTCTACAGTGTAAGTTGTTAGTTTTCATATATTGAGCACTTAGACTTCTTGTTCTTTTTTTAAATATTACAATAAAAGGAAAAAGGAAAAATTAAACCCAAAAACCTCCCATGTACTCATATAATTTTAAGGCTATCACTTTTTGACACCCCCCCCCCGAAAAATTATAAAACAAGCAACAGGCTCAGGGACATGGGAGGTTTAAAAATATAATGTAATATCTTGCTGAGAGCATGTTAAACTGTCAGGCACTCTTTTCTGTGTTTCCTTTTGCCACTTCTCTGATTGTGCAAGTATCTGAGTATGTTTTTAAAAAAAGCCCTTAGACCACTTAAGACCACATCTTTTAAAGTGCCGGAAAGCCTAATACAAGGTTCTGACCAGCCTTACTTCCTCTGAGGCAAATAGGTCGAAAGCACTTTTCAGCTTTTTACAGAAATAGGCCTTAGTTAGCCTCCTTCTGGCAGAACTCAGTGTCCAATGATACACATGCAAGTATGGATTTACAGCTGACTTTGTGAAGGTGCTGTGGCTGGAGAGTAACCTTAGCTATTGCCTGTTGTTCTGATTGGGAGTTAAATTCCCTAAGATGTGGGTGGTAATAAGCTTCCGTATTCAGTTGTGATACTACAGACTTCCAATTCTTTATCACAAAATAAGCTTGGCAGGAGATAACTAGTTCAGTAAAAGAAGTTTTAATAGGTATATCTCTTAATAGTCATTGGTAAAGGGAGTGGAAAAGGGAAAGGAAATGTAACAGATAAGATTAACGGAGTATGGATAGAGTTGTTTGGAGTTTGGCTATGGTTTGTCCAGAGGAAAATTCTTTCCCTGAGCATAGCTGTTCAGAATTCCCTATAAAACATCTGACTTTTCGAACAGGATGTGCAGTAGGATTGGCAAAACATAAAAAAAGTAAGAGATGATGAACTTGCTTTGTGGATTTAAGTCAGATATGAATGTGTTCGAAAATGGTAAAATGGGGTTTCATTTCTCTTCTCTTAGATTAAAACCAATAGCTTTCTACATCTTTCAGTTCATACAAATAGCTACTTCATTGTGCTCTAGAGATCAGATTGCCAGGCAAGAGACAGGAAAGCAGCAAGAACAAAGAAAAGCAGCTGCACATGTTTGAAATGAATTTTATGCATTGCAATGAGAAGGTTCAAATAAAATTCAAGGAGATGATAAATGGCAATTAACTGAGTATTTTCCTTATTATTTATTAATCAGGTGTTTAGTGTGTTGGTTGGGTTGTTTTTGGTTTTGGCTGTTTAGTGATTGTTCCCATGTGCATCAGAAAGAAAATGTAGTAGGATTCATTATTTATCTTGGCTTTTCTCTGGCAAAAAGCAGACTTAACAAAACAAAACAAAAATATTTAAATGTAATAAAAATTATTATTGAATTTTTTAATCAGCTTAGTGGTTCTAGATTTTGAACCCAGAAAAAAGGAAGGATTTGAAAAAGGAATTTACAATGGAGGATCTGTTATGATTTGTTTCCTTTAGACTGATTCAGAGAAGCATTGTCAGGTTGAGCGGAATTCCCTTTGGTCCAGTGACGAAGTCAAGAAATCAGATGGAGGCTCAGATAGTGGCATAAAGATGGAGTCTGGATCTAAATGGAGGCGAAATCCTTCTGATGTGTCTGATGAATCTGATAAAAGCACTTCTGGTAGGAAGAACACAGTCATTTCACAGACTGGTTCCTGGAGACGGGGCATGTCAGCTCAGGTTGGCATTACTACACCAAGAACAAAACCTTCAGCCACCTCAGGATCACTGAAGACACCTGGAACAGGTGAGGAAGCGTGTAACACACAGGCTGGCCAGCGGTTTGCAATGGAGAAATAATGTGTTTAACCCAGTAGTTCGCAGCCTAGGGCACGCGAGCTCTTTCAGAGTGGCCTGTGGATGGCTGCGGAAGAGAGCTGTTGGTGGAGTGCGTTGCCAGTGCAGGCTCCTCGCTCCAGCCAAGGGGACGAGAGGTCAGTGCTCCCCTCCGCTTGGCTGAACAATGAGTACAGCAAAGCGCTCTGCATCAGTCCCAAGGTGCTTGGGTCCCTGCTGGAGCCAGAGGGAAGGGAGCACTGGTCTCCTGTCCCCCTGGCTGAAGGAGGGAGCCACTGCATAGGGACCCAGGTAGAGCGCACACAGAGGTGGTCTTGGGGGTGGGGGGGAGAGGAGAAGGAATCTCAGCATTTGCCCAGGCTCCCATGGGGGGAGGGTCCCCTGCACTGCAGGACTGGTGCCTGGGCCAGGGGACTTGTGGTGGGGCTGGCTCACCAGCAGGGATGGGGGGCTGGTGACTGCTGCAGTGGCAGAGGCCCTGGTTGGGGCCCGCAGCAGTGCTGGCTTGCCGAGGGGAAGTAAAGGAGTGTGGGCAGGCTCCATCCTTGACTTTTGCCCAGGGCTCTGGAATCCCCAAGACTAGCCCAGAGCACAGTTTCCCTGTAGCAGTCAGGGGGACTGCAGATCCTTCTCGCTGAACTCCTTCCCTCTGGTTGCTGCTGGTGGAGACTGGTAGCCCTTCAGGGTTGTAAAAATTATAATTTTGGCCCTTGAGCCAAAAAGATTGAGAACCAGTGGGTTAATTGCTTTCCTGTTGCAGGATCTGAACTTTAATTAGTTCTGTGTTTACTCCTAGATTTGTGTTTGTGTGTACATAACATTCTGAATATATGTGCTTTTGTTTCATGGCTGTATGTTAATTTTAAAATATATTGATAGTGCAATATTCTTGTTTCTTCTCATAGTAACTAATGGAACTCCACTTTTGTATTCCTGATTTAAAATAATTCAGATTCTAGACTTTACACAGCTATAGATAGTTGTGTGAAAGCAGCTTTTTCACTACTAAAACATCAACTGTATCTTAATTTATATTAAACCAGACTTACAGATGGACTTCATCAAGCTCTTAGCACAAGCAAATTTGTGCATGAGCATTAGTAGTATTTGTACATACAAACAGAGGAGTTACATTTTCACTCACATGTTGTTGTGTACCCTATATGAATGGAAATTTCAAGTTCTGTTTTGAAATGTGATCTTCACCAGTCAGACACAGATATTTTTCTGAAACTTATTTTTCAATAGTTGCCATATCACATCACTTAGCTATTGACAAAATGGGATCCAATGTATGGCAGTCATGAAGGAAAAACACCTCTTGTTTATCCATCATCATTAGTTAACCTTCTGTTCACTGTTTTTTATGTTCTCAAGGGCAAACACATCAGATACTCTCTTCTGGCAATGCTGCATGAATGATTCACAATAGCGCATTGTAATTTAGTGCAAATTGGATAATACTGTACTTCTTAACCATACTCTTGTGGCTAACATACTTTTTTTTTTTTGTTCTTCATGCTACTTTGATGTTTACCATTTACTTATTGTTTTCAATTTTTCTAATACTAGACTTCTTCTTCTATTTTTTTAGGGAAAACTGATGATGCCAAGGTATCAGAAAAGGGTAGACTTTCTCCTAAAGCTGGACATGTTAAACGTTCCCCATCAGATGCAGGACGCAGCAGTGGTGATGAATCCAAAAAACCTCCTGCAAACAATTCTAGAACTGCTGCGGCTAATACAAACACATTTGGATTTAAGAAACAGAGTGGGTCAGGTGTAGGTCTGACTGTGATTACTGCCAGTGGTGCAACTATCACCAGCAGATCAGCCACACTGGGTAAAATCCCCAAATCATCTGGACTCATGGGTCGGTCCACGGGTCGGAAAACTAGTGTTGATGGCTCACAGAACCAGGATGATGGCTACTTAGCACTTAGTTCCCGCACTAATCTTCAGTACCGTAGTTTGCCAAGGCCCAGTAAATCCAGTAGCAGAAGTGGAGCTGGTAATAGATCTAGTACCAGTAGCATAGACTCTAACATAAGCAGTAAGTCAGCTGGGTTGCCAGTCCCTAAAATGAGAGAACCGGCTAAGGTACCCCTTGGAAGCTCTCTGCCAGGATTAGTCAACCAAACAGATAAAGAGAAAGGGATCTCATCTGACAACGAAAGCGTGGCTTCATGTAATTCTGTTAAAGTCAACCCTGCCTCACAAACCACTTGTAGTGGTGCTCAGAGTGCTCAACAAGGATCCAAGTACCCTGATGTGGCCTCCCCCACTTTACGCAGGTATGCAAAAATTTATTCACTGTGGAAGTAACTAAAGTTATGAGATTGTGCCTGTTCAGGCGAGGGACCAGCTAAGTTTTGTGGGCACTTATTATTGACTGTCCTAGATGGAGGTCTTCATACTGGAATTTAATGTCACAGCTAGTAAATATGTTGGCCAGTAATATTGTAAATACTTACTGCATTATGGTACAGCAGTAAACTTAAACCTTTGGAATTGATTGTTAAACTCTCCCCAAAATGATCACAGTTGTGGGTTATTCAGAATAAAATCAGGACTTGTAAACATTATGAAGGCTGAAATGTAAACAATGTAAACAAAGATAGAGGCTCCTATTGAACTCTTCAGCCCACTCCATTGTACTTATACATTCTGCAGTCCAAAACAGTCCAAAGTTGGCTAAATTTACACATTTAAGTAAATGGAGTTAACGATAGATTTGCCTTAGTGTGAGAATATAGTCTGACCTTGTGTATTCACATCTGCTCATTTACTTGATCCAATAAAGTAGTCTATTCAGTTGCATGTAACTCAGTATTCCACTCAGGAGTGTATCTTTTTTGATGAGACTGTTTACCTTAGGTGCTCAAGTATGGAGGTACAGCACAGTCTAATTAAAGGTATTATTTTAGCCATATTGAATTTTCTGCTCTTACACAAAAATCTTCTTAAATGTAATGATCTATTTTCTTACTCTTTATAACCTTATATATTCCCCTCCCTTCCCTATTGTATTTAATACAAGCCTTTGGGTGAGGGGAAGTTAGTTTAATTGGCTTTTCAGCAGTATTTACGTCAATGTCTTGACTGCAGCAAAGATATGCATTATTTTCCATTTTAATATGACATTGTAAGTAAGCTAGTCTCTACTGAGTTACAGTGTTCTGCATTTCATTCTGTCTTGACATCATAATTTCATCTCCATACAATTACACTGACATCATCCTGTTTCAAACGATGTGATGATGCCACATCCCATTCAAGTTGCCAACTTGAACTTAACTCCTGTAATAGCAGCTTGGATTCCAGCTAGACAAAACTTGAAATACTTCAATTCTTTTTAGATGAATGGCTAAAAAGCCTGTGCAAGTATAATTTAGCATGAAATGTGTAGTTCAGTGATTCTTCTATTCTGGATATCAATAGAAAATTATATCTTTATGGAAGTTTAATTTTCAGCAACTACAGTTTAAAACCAAACAAAAAGGCTGTTTGTTATGATATTACATTATAAATGAAAAATTTTCATGTTGTTTGCCTCGGGTACATTAATAATCAAACTCAATCACAGATTTCTGTTGATGACCAGTAAACCATTTTGCTTAACCCTTCATTATTATAACGTTTGAAATACTTGCAACTTTTAAGACAGCCTTTAAAGGCAGCTGAGAGAATATCAGGAATCTTAGACAGTGTTTTTTGTGGGACAGGTTGAGATTTAATCTAAACCTTCACTTTGTTGATTAACTATTTCATTGTTCGGTTGTTACCAGACTGTAAATGAATGTGTTTTTGGCGATGCTAAATCATTTTCAGTGGAGATGCATCAGCATTAAATTTGTCCAGTGTGTTTGTTGTTGGGCACTAGCACTGTCATTGTATACAGCTGAGAATTAAGTTGCACGCTTGTGCTTAATTACTATTCCATGCTGATTCTACATAGCAAATAAGCACCTGTAACCAGGGGTATAACCAGGGTAGCCTTGTGTGGGCCGAGGCTCACCCACTTGGAGATGAGGCCCCGACCACAGTGCCTGGCAGCGGTGCCAACCGATGATCTCACAAGGTCCCTTCCAGCCCTATGAGTCTATTCTATTCTATTCTAACTGTGGGACCACACAACAGTGCATGGCCTTGGCCACCAACTGCTGGCCAGCTCGGAGTCAGAGCAGCAAAGTTCACTAGAAATCTAGTCTCTAGAAATCGATGCATTGGGAGATAATTAGTTTCTTTTGAGGTATTGTCTCCCAGATCAGAGAAAGGTTAGTATTAGTTTGGCCTCAAAAATCTCTTAACCTTTTTGGTTTGATGGCAGTTATGATGTGCCTATTTTAACTACTCTCAGTAAACTAAGACAAAAGACAAGATTAAACTAAACCCCCCTCATTGCAGGGGCGTCGCTGCCCCGGGGAATGACCCAGGGCACCAGCCCAGGCCATGCACGCAGCTGGGGACAGGGTAGGGAGCTGCAGCTGTGGGGCCGCTCGGCCTTGGGAGGGGCCGGAAGCAGCTGCTGCTGCCATGGGCGGCTGGGCCCCAGATATCCAGCTGGAGACTGGGAGAGGCGGACCCCTGCCAGGACCCGGGGCACTGGCGCCAGCATTCAGGGCATGGGCCCTGTGTGCCAGGTGCCAGTGATGCCCCTGCCTCATTGTACATTCTAGAGGCATGGGTTGCTAAAAAAATTGCAGAAATCTGCTCTGTCAAATCACTACTATATAGTGATCATTTGGGGTCCTAAGCAAAAGAAATCTAGGACTCATTTAAGAAATTTGTTTAGCAATAATAGGAATCGGCATATTGTTCTGTTCCTAGCAGTAGGCTGTCTGAAATGTCCAAACTGCTGCTGCTTGTGGGTGAAATTTTCGAAAGCACTTAAGTGATTTAGAAGTATATGTTTTTTCAAAGGTGATGTAGGCATTTAGGAATCTAAGAGCCATTGACCTTCAATGAGACTTAGGTTCCAAAATGCTAAAGTCCCTTTGAAATGGGTTTCTTGAATAGCTAAGATGCTTTTGAAACTTTTCCCCAGTGACTTTTATGAAGAAAATAGAGGTTATTTGTACGATTTAGGCAGAGCGGAGTTTTATAGGAAAATTATTAGACTTTCCTTTCTAGGTGTCATTGAATTTTGTAAGAGATTTCTTCAGATACTGCTTTTATATGGGCCCTCCTTCATTAGTGCAAAAATCAAAATCTTTTGCCCCTAGATTTTTCAAAATATGATTTGAGTGATGTGGATTTATGGATCTGAACAACAGCCAGTCTAATATTCCATGCTTCAGAGTCATCAGTTCATTACTACAGCAACTAAAATCTATTTCTTTCAGGAAGCAGAACATAAAGTGATTAATATTTTTAAGTTCTGTGGAAAATGTATTTGAAGGTTCATGGAAGGAAAAGCTAAGATGTGTCTGAAATTGCCATAATTATTTTCTCTGTGTTTGATTAATGGTAAGGAAGAAGAAAGTAAGCCCATCTATCTGTGATTGTTGAAATGACTCTAAGACAGTTTACAGGCAAGAAATTTCTTTAACACAGAGCCTGTTTTTCTGTCTCCCTTCGATTTAGCTTGCATCAAAATATTCTTTTTCTGAATAACCAGTTTTCAGTCTATTGTCATAGTTATTATATCTTTTTCTATAGATGGAACATCTAGTATCTGAATGTAATTGAATATATCATTGTCTAGTGATAGTTTTCTGGTATCTAAAGAAAAATAATACATGTTTAAAACATTGCATTTAGTCATTTTACATTCCATTTTGTGAAGTTATTATTATGTTTTCTGAACTCTTTTCACAGACTTTTTGGTGGAAAGCAAAGTAAACAAGTTCCCATCACAACAGCTGAAAATATGAAAAATTCAGTGGTCATCTCCAATCCTCATGCTACCATGAGCCAGCCAGGCAACCTTGATTCTCCTTCTGGCAGCGGTGTACTGAGCAGTGGGGGCAGTAGTCCTCTATATAGTAAAAACACAGACATGAACCAGTCTCCATTAGCCTCTAGTCCCAGTTCAGCCCATTCAGCTCCCTCCAACAGTTTAACTTGGGGTACCAACGCAAGTAGCTCTTCTGCGGTTAGCAAGGATGGCTTTGGATACCAGTCTGTCAGCAGTCTTCACACCAGCTGTGAATCCATTGATATCTCTCTCAGCAGTGGAGGTGGGCTGAGCCACAACTCGTCCAGTGGCTTGATTGTAGCTTCTAAAGATGATTCTTTGACTCCCTTTGTCAGGACCAACAGTGTTAAGACAACACTGTCTGAAAGGTGAGTGGATTTAAATGTAAACTCTATTAATATGTTCTGTATGTTCATATCTTAAGAATCAGTGATGTCGCAGTTAACAAACCTTTCATGATTGCAATTCAGGTTGCCATTCCTACAAGGTAAATATTGAAGGATATTACCAAAACATACGAAAATGGCTATTTCAAGCAAGGAATTCAGTTCTGAATTACATTAGTCATGGGTGGATGGATTCAGAAGTCTCTTTCATTTGCAATTGCTGCTTCTATGGGACATTTTTAAAGTACTCAATGCTATCTTGTATTTGAATTTCAAATACCTTACTATCTTTCTATATCAACTGATCTAAATAGTGGTGTAAAATACACTCCACCAACATTTTAATCTTGTCATGAGACACCATGTATTTCTGGTTAAAATTAACATTTAGTTTAATAATGTCTCTTACAGTTAGTATCTGGTCAACAAGGGTTTACACACCACCCTGACAGTTGTAGTATATGAACATAAGTAGAAGAGAAAATTTCTTTCGGAGCAAGCTATGAGACTGCATCTTCTGTAGAAGGCGGTGTATTTTGAAACCTTGGAATCTACCCTACTGTATAATTTAGTTATTGAAACTTTGCTGCATCTTTTTACAGAAGACTACTACTGAAAAAAATGTTCATTTTTTTGTTTTAATTCCTTCCCCTTTGTTGCCTCTTTTCACGCTAATACACCTTTTCTTGTTTTCTGTTTCATTGGACTTGTTCTTCTAGCCCTCTGTCTTCCCCTGCTGCTAGTCCCAAATTCTGCAGAAATACTTTACCCAGGAGGCAGGACAGGTAATGCTGTCTCAAGGCAATAGAATGCACAAAAGCTCCAGGTTTTGTAGCCCAGCGCTTTTTACAGCAAAGTGTCTTGTGAGAAATGGGGACTCAGTTGAGACCCCTGCTGTGTTTGGTGCTCAGGTGTAAATTGTGACACACAGACATGCCAGTGAGAGTCCACTTAATTAAATCGTGGGGGTGGCATATGGCAGAGTTAAGAGATGTAGTTTATGGGGTATGACTGGGCTTTTCTTGTTTGATTTATTTTGTTTGTTTGTTTTTGTTTCTGTTTTGGAAAAGGCAATTGTAAAATCCTGCAATTTTATCTACCATGTTGAACTCTCACTAGCATTTCAGCATTGCTATGGCATGCTGCTTTTTTTCACTGCGTTTCAGGTTTTTCACCTTTGTCATGAAGTCCCAGTGTTGTTCAGTATACTCAGTGTTGTAAGTTCTTAACTCAAGTTTGGTTCATGGGTGTCTTGCAAGCTCTTGTGTGTGTCTCTTCTTGTAAAAATGAATGCAAGAATATGAGAGATGGTGGTCATGAAGATAATGGATCCAGCTTGATTTTGGTCTCAGTTTTGTACGGTCACTCCTTCAGCTAGGAACTGACAATGATATAAGCTAGAGGGATTAGCAGCAAATTAAGTTATTTAAATGTGCTTACTTCAGTTAAAAACAAACTCTCCTTGTAAAAAGAAAAAGTCAGTTGTGCATTTGTCCATTATATGAAAACACAACTCTTTAAATATTTGCTTTTTGCAAATGTTAATAGATTTCACACTGAGGATGAAATTGTAAGGTGAAAGAAACAGAAAACTCTGTGCCCATTTGAAGAAGCAATCACTATATAGTGCATCTCAGTGATCATAAATGACTACACTTTCTGTGATGAAGGCAGAAGGAAATGGTATATGGGCATCTTTTGACTTTAAGATACTATAAGTATTCACAAGCAGGTGGCTGCATACCAGTTTAAATATATGTATTTTAAGCATTCATTTGAAGCATGTTCTTTTATTTTTTAAAGAGCCGTTTTTGTCTGTGATCAAAAGGGGAAATAGAAACAGCACTTTTGTGAGCAGATGTAATTCATTAGCATGATACCAAATGCATGTATAACACAATCCACAGATGCCTAGAAGGCTTTTTTTAAAAATTTTTTTTGCATGTTTATTTAGATAGGGTGCATCACTTCTTCCTCTGAAAATGTGATGCAGATGTTTATAGTTCTCCCCTCTTCCTTGTCTTTTAATTGTCCCCTTTTGTTCTTCTCTGAAGTTCTTTTCTTTTAACTTTTCTACAGCGACCCACATCTTGATAGGAACACTTTGCCTAAGAAGGGACTCAGGTATTGGTGTTTCCACATAGTATAACCGCTTTTGTTGTGGTTTTGGAGCTTTGCTTTGTGTTTCTGTTGTGGCTGTTCATGGTGATCTCTGCTTTTGCAGTGGGTGGCAGCAGTCTTTCTTTCTTTCTTTTTATTAAACTCCTCAAAGGAAGGCCCTTTCCCAACATGCTTCTTTTCTTCATCCAATGGCTTCGCTGCTTGAGCAGGAACTGTGGTGTTTGCTGGCTGAACTGCTGAAAAACGTCTCATAAAGCATCACTGGGCTTGATTTGAAAGCAATAATTTGCAGCTTTAATAACTAGTGCACTAAGCTAGGTGAATTCATTTTCACAATACAGCTCCTGGAACTCTGACGATTTATTGAAGGAGAAATTGATTTAGTTCATCTTAATGAACTTCTTAGGGTGAGATTGAGAAGAATCACTTAAAAATGGTATTTGCTTCAGAATACATTTTAATGGCTCTGTAGAGAGAGCATTTGTAGCCTGGTGAAAAAAAAGCATGCAACTTGACTAACATTTGGTAAATGGCTCTTCTTGATGCATCATTGCTATGCAGAGGTATTGAAATCTAGACAGATAGCACTGAGATGATTTTCTTCCCCCGTAGTAAACAGAAGCAACTCTAATGAAATTCTTAAAATTAAGGCTACAAATTAAATGCTTTAAGTCAGTATAACAGAATTCATGAAAAATACCTGACTGGCTCAAAACATTTAAACTTCAACCTTGCTCTGTGCTGCTTTTAAGATCACTGAACTTATCAATGGCTTCAAAATGCAGCTGCAATTTATTCTGCAATGTGAACACACTTGTCTTTGCATCAGCTTTACCACACTCAGCTTGGTGCTAAAAGCATTTCATAAAATAGATTTTTTTTTTGTATAAAATGTTTCTATGGTTGTCAGATGTGTATCTAGCTAATAAACACTATCTTTTAAGATTGAAACATTTGAGTGATAAAGGGGTAGGTATTAATTTTTTTATTACTTTTATTTTAAATAGGTGTTAAAGTAAAATGACTGTTAAAGGTCCTTGTCCTACAAAAATGTATGCATGTTGGTAACTTAGAAGAAGTGAGTAGTCCTAAATCAGGGACTATAACTATAGAATTTAGATCTCAGGCATAAGAAAAAAATATACTCTTTAGAAACATTCTTGGCCAAATTCTTACAATGTTCATTGTTGTTCTTAATTGATGAATAACTTGTTACTATATTTAATTCAATCTGGTCCCCTGTAAACTTAAGTCAGCTGTTAAACAGAACTCCAAATTAATATGGGTTAATTTGACTGACTTTAAAAAAAAATTTGGAGCCAGACTTCTTTATAAAGAGATTAATACTGTATAAATATTAACTTGTTGAGACCAAATGACATACTGGCTTAGCTGAGAGAAAAAAAATCATAAGTAAAATTCCACTGAGCTTGACAAGGTACTATTTTTAAGATAAAAGGCATAATAACAGTATGGCTATCTTTAGACAAATTTACTGTTTGAGTAAAAACAAATAGAACTTTTATTTACAAGTAGTTGGATCTAATGTAGTTTTCTCTACCTTGGCTTTTTAAAAAAAGAAAACATTAGAAGTATCTTGTCAATTGTCATCTCTACCTGTTTGGCCCATTTTAGAACTATCTAGCTATATTGAAGTAAATACTTCTACTACAGTCTTTCAAATGGACATGTGTATCATTTTGCATTATCATTATTACTGTTACAGTGTAGCAACCACACTGGACTAGTTTCTTCTAACAAAGGTATAAGAACAGAGGAGAAACCCTGGTTTTGTTATTGACTTCAGTGTAACCAAGAGTTCAACCCAGGTCCTTGCCCTGAACAGAAGGGTGAACATAGTCTTTTTCATAATGATGTAGAACTATGAATTCTAAACAAATCTGATATATTTCCAGGGGTCTATGAATTAATGTTTACCTATTATTAATTAGTGCAATACACCTTGTTTAAAGTCCTGTCTTTTAATGGCTACATTGATCTGAATCTTATATAGTATGTGAAAGAGCCATGCTAAGGTATTTATTTCAAAGGAGAACTGAGATGATCAAATAATGATACAATTGTGGTATAACCTAAAAGAAACAAGGAAATTCCAAAGAAAGGTGCTGATCCTGCAAGCACTGACTTTATGTGTACAGCTATAAACATATGTGTTTGCCAAATCAGACTCTAGGGCTCCTTGCCTTGTACCTACTTACTGCAGAATATGTAGTAAAAAGATGTACTTTTGAATTGCAGTGCAATGAGTTAGGGTTGGGATGAGACTCTTAATTCAGAATTATATATCTTTTATCTCACTTAATTTTTAAGTTTCATCTCCAGGTTTTTTTCCAAATAATATTTCTTTCAAGTAAATATTAAAATGTTTTCAAATAATTTCTGGCATTGCAGGTATACCCCTTCCTCCCAACTTCGTAGCCAAGAGGATTCAAAAGAATGGCTACGTTCACATTCAGCAGGAGGCCTTCAGGACACTGCTGTCAATTCTCCATTTTCTTCTGGTTCCAGTATAACTTCACCCTCTGGAACTAGATTCAATTTCTCCCAGCTTGGTAAGTGATTAAGTGTTATGATATTGAGTGTAAAATTATGTGGCAGGATGTACCTGGCCTGGCTATTTGTACACTACAGAGCTCAGTTAGGTCGACTTAATACGGTCTACTTAAAGTTGACTTTAAGTAGACCTTATTAAGTTGACTTAGTGAGGCCACATTACATTAAGTCGACTTTATAAAGTCAACTTAAGTCAGGGGACTCATTTAAAGTCAACTTAATAAAGTCGACTTTAAATGGGTCGCCTGGCTAAAGTCAACTTTATGAAGTCAATTTAAACGGCTCCACTACACTAAGTCGACTTTATTAAGTTGACTTTAATGGCCACATTGTGTTAAGTTGACTTAATAAAGTCGGCTTAACCCTTAAATTCGACTTTAAGGGCAGGACTTCTTAAGTCGACCTAAGGAAGCCCTGAAGCTGATTTAATGAACTTCAGATGTGGCCAGGGCTTTTCTTAAGTTGACTTAAGCCCATAGTTTAGACATACCCTACAGGAGGCACAGCAGTCCTACTTCATCCTACTCCAAGAAAGGAGCAGTGAAGCAGCTTAGAGAGGCGTCATGGAAGCAGCCAGTCAGAGTCTGGCAGGCTCACATAAAAGATGCTTTGGGGCAATAGTAGATCCTTTTGTGGCTGGGACAAGAGGGGCTTGGAAAGATGTTCTTCTCAGATGAAAGTTGTTCAAGGGAAAATCCAAGTGCGGATCCTTAAGCAGAGGGAGAGACAATCTGAGACCTTCAGTCCTGAGATACAGGGTGAAGATAAGGTAGGAAGTGGCTCAGGGAAATAACAGCAGAGCTTTGCAGTAAGTGGTATGTGGCTGCTGTTTTTAGGATCACTACATTAGAACCTGGAATACTGGGCTGGCCTGGGTTCCCTCCCTGGCCACCAGCAAAGTTGTGTACGTCCCAGGAAGAGGACCAAAGCTGATTGAGAAGCCAAGGTCAAGAGCTGAATTTGCAAGGCTCAAAGCTCATGCTGGTGAGGGTAAACAGACAGTTTTTGCTGGATTCTTTGCTAGCCTAGAAAGGGTTTAGCTGGACTGTGGAAGGCAGTCAGATGGTTGAGTCATTGACAGAGCAGGAGGTGCCCGGTGTTACACCTATCATATTAACTATTTTGGAAATTGTGAATTGAACAATTTACCATTTTTCTCACAGCCCAAATGCCCTGTCTCATTCTGAGTATAGGCAGCTGCCATCTGGCATCAGTTCAGAAAATATTTATCTTGAAAGTGATAAAATAGGCTTTTGGATGCTCAAAAGTAATGTATCTGAATTGACTCCATTTAAAATGGTGCTGTGTATGTTATCAAATGCCCTACCTTAGGAAGTACGTCAGCTTTCTGACATGCTCTAGATCAGTGGTTTTCCTTGGGACTCATTTGAAAAAGTTCATTTATGTCTATGACCCAACAATTACGTCTTTGAGCAATGCATTCCAGCCTTTCATTGGAGGGCAGCAGGGGGAACCACAACCCAGTACCTGGAGGTCTACAACCTAATACTGGGTCCTGACCATGGTTGAAAACCACTACTCTAGGTCTACCTCATCTTTAAACTCCAAGCATATTAACAGACTTGCTCATCTAAGCATTTGAGTATCTTTTATTCATTTGGTTTATTATGAAACCAGACCAAGTTTTATCCAACACAATCACAGACATATCAGTGGAATTTTAAAATGGAATGTTTACCATCCCTTCATTTGGATTAAAATAAACACATTTTTAAATGGAAGAAATGTTAAACATTGCTTAAAAGAAGTTATAGAATCCTGCTAGCTTTAATTAAATGTACTAGCATATGAAACAAAGTAAGTTAAATTTCCCATAGTCATGTAATTCTATCCAGTAATAGACTTGCTAGCTTTCATCTTGAAAGCAATTGCATACTACTTCACTGTTCATTTACAGCCCAGTTTAGATACCTAAATCAGTACCTAGGCACTCAAGTGGGAACATCTGAAACAGGGATTTCAAAATAGTTTATATAAGAAAAAATGGAGAGTTTTATCATCAGCACCGGTCAGTTATTGATTTTATGGTCACCTTCTGCCACTTGAACTCTTATCTGACACTATTTTAAACAGTTTATTCTTCTGTGTAAGTATCCATTTATTTTGTCAGGAAAGTTTTCAGTGTGCTGTATGGACAGTTATCTGTAGAGATCTTGTTATCACAAAAACATCTGTCATCTGGTGTGCTAGTTGAAAATATCTTTTAGTTACCTTTGGCAGCGTGTATGTACTTAATATCCAGGTTGTTTCTTAGACCATCCTGAAGTTTTTAATTTTTGTGTTGTTAATTTTTAAGTTCCCCCTTCTTCAAAGGGTCTGATGAAGTGGGATTTTCTCGCACAAAAGCTCACATGATAAATAAACTTTTTAGTCTTTAAAAGTGCCACAGGACTCCTTTTTTGTTGTTGGTAATTCAAAAAAAAAAAACCTCTCAATCTGTATGCTAGAAAGACAAAGCAATAATATGCAAAAATTGTTAAACCTATGCATGTGTGCTATGTGCATCCTAGTATTTATGCAATATGTTACATATTTGTGGCTTGTAAAAACTTTGTAATCACTTATTCCCTGTTTGATTCTGAATTGAAGCAAATATCTCTTAGGGTGACTACTTGATTGCACTGAAAAAAACAAGCTACAAACCAGTCCAAAATAGTTTCAGTCAAATCAACACCTAAAAAAAATTCCAGACAAATAGAGAGACACAGTAACTTTCTAAAGTATCAGCAGCAAAAATAGCTCTGTTAGGAACATGGAATTACAGCAGACAAAAACGTATGACAGTCATTGGGCTCAGAAAATAAAAAAATGTTGGGCTTTCTGGTTACTCTTTGAACTTGTATGAAGATAGTTAACTTTATCCTCAATATAAGAGAAGGTGATTGATTTGAGTTTTATCCTTTGAGACATTTTGGAGTCAAGAGATGCCCTGCAAAGGAAATAAACTTCCACTGACTTCAGCAGCAAGCGTTAGCATGCAGGGTCAAACACTGTTAGACACAGGTGAAATTATAACTATCTCAAAAGAAAAAGAAACTGACTTTTTGTAAAAAATTATGAACCATATGTATGATGATAAATGAGTCCAAGATACCTAAAGAACATATAGCAGACATGAAGGCTGTGAAATGAACAGACCAGGAAGAGATAAGAGTCAGCAGTCAAATCTTCAGCTTAACTCCTCACCACTTGGTGTTCAGCCAGAGGAGTGAATGGTAACAAACATAATGGAACGTCAGACTGCTTGGTGGCAAATTTGGCTATCATCATTCATTTTATCCACAAAATGACTGCTTAATAGTAAAGAACAGGCATAATTTAGCACACACCCACACCCATACCCACAAAATATCCAGGAAAAAGGTGGTCCTTATATATCCTAAACAACATTGAAGGGTGACATTGGTCCTAATGAGATATTTGAGGCCAAAGTAGTATTTGTACAAAGCCCTCTGATCTATGTTTTCTGAATACATGTATGTGTATATATCACTCACTTGTGATTTATTGAGATCCCTTTCTGGAAAACAACAATTAAGAATTTCAATATTATTATGAAGTAAAGTTCTTAGAATGTGTAGCCACTCTTAAATCAGTATGAAAGCGTCAATCTTCCCTAGACCTTTGAAGCAAATCCATCACAAATTATTGTGTGTTATCCAAAAGATAACTTAATTTAGTTTGGGCTCTTTACTCTAGTTGGAGAGAGAACTATTTCAAATGAGTTTAGAATTAATTAGTTGATGGAGATATGGACTTGACTGAGATTGCCAGAGGAAACATAAAGACTCAAAGATCTGTGCTGAAGCAAACCTTTTTATTTTTAGCTTAGTTTATATAGCTCTTCTATGAATCCACTGCTTCTAGGAAGGAAATTAAATTGAGGAGCTACACAGGCAGAAATTTGTATCTGATTACAAGAAAACAATCTTTTTTTTGGTAGCTGCACAAGAAATAGGAAAGTAAAATTCCTGTTTTATTATACCTTCCTTAATTCATAGCAAGCCCAACTACTGCAGTCCAGATGAGCTTGTCGAATCCAACCATGCTGCGGACTCACAGCCTTTCCAATGCAGATGGTCCATACGATCCTTACAGTGACACCCGCTTCCGGAATAGCTCCATGTCACTAGATGAGAAGAGCAGAACTATGAGCCGCTCTGGGTCATTCCGTGATGGCTTTGAAGAAGGTAAATCAAGCATGTGAAGGCACTCTTAATGGGCTGTAAACCATTTCCACTGACATCAGTTGAAAAAGAAATATGATCAGGTCTATAATCTACCTATTAAATTATTTAAAGTTGAAAAATATTTTTTAAAGTGTTGAATTTTGCAAATGGAGGAGAAAAGGAATATAAGGCAGTATTCAAAGTCCATTAACAGTATTGGAAAGACTTGCACTGATTTCAGTGGATTTGGGATCAGTCTCATAAAATGCAGGGAAAAAAAGACAAGAAAATAATGACTTTGCTGATTTCTGTATAGAAATGAAGAAGATATACTGTCCAGTGTGTGTAAGTTTGAAATTTAACTAGAAGCATTGGTAGAAGCAAACCAATTGTGTATTTTAATGGAAGAATTTCAAACAAGGTATTTTCTATGGAGGGCATTTTGAGTTTCAGCTTAAATAGTTAAATTAATGATAGGCTAATACAATTTTCTTTTTGTGTCTCCTTTCCTTAAAGCTACCGCTTAAAGCCAAACAATTTGTGTGTTTACTTTATTTCATAACATTCAGAACTGTGATACAGAAGATTTATGACAGGCATATAGTAAGACGTGTTAAATTTGTATGATTATAAGGGGAAAATGGATTTCATACATATTAATCTATGAAAAGTATTTTGCGGTAACGAGATTAGTTTTGGACCAAAAGTGGTGTGACTTAATGTACAGGTTGGAAAAAAGTAAGTGACTGTCAATACTGCAATTTCTTGAAATGTAGGCATATTAATTTTTTAATACATTACAATTACATTCTAGGCATTTCCTTTCTTAAGTTAGACTTTTCATAATGTGGGGATATGGTAGCATGGAGTTTATTTACTCAAAGGTACTTTAGTATCAGCCCCCAGCATCGTCTAAGTCCTTCTCTTTTGAAGGAAGCAGCCACTGAAAACCTTTATAAAATAAGTCTGTTTCCTGGGCTCATTGTTCTTTCTACCTCTAGGTTTTGCTGTGGGAAAGTACTATCCCAGTGGTTCCCAACTTTTTCAGGAACATGGCACACTTCGATGAGACAATTCCATGGCACGTTCACTTTTTCATTTGAATTGATTCCTCATAAACATCACATTTACTTACATTTACCCTGGTTGTGGCCTTACTAGAGAGATTTGCAGCATAGGCCATCCAGCAAATTAAAGAAAGATCAAATGCATTAATGTTTCAAACCTACTGGAAAAAATACAGGTCACTTCAAGTTTGCCCTTTGGCCATCTGCATTTAAAATATTCACAGTTTAGAACTGAAAGACTGATAGCTTGCTTTTATTTTGGTGCTTAATTTTCACAAATTTTGTGAGTTGTAATTTTGGTTGGATAGAATATTGTTTGAGATGAAACAATGTTTGTTTTACCTTATTTTCATTACTTTTGTACAAAATTTCACAGGACACTTGGACAGTTCTCATGGTGTGTTGAGAACCACTGTACTATATACCACTCTTGGTCACTGAGGTTGTATACATAATCCCTAGCAGTGAAGTGCTGGCCCTATTGAAGTCAATGGTGGTTTTTTGTTTGTTTTTTAAGTGGGGGCAGTACTTTACTCTGATTGGACCAAATTCTACTCTGGATTTATACTAGGGTTACTCCACTGATTTCAGTCACTTTCTTCAACCTTGTAACCAAGCTGAATTTGGCCTCTAACCTTGTATTTTGTTTCCGTTATTATTTTTTGGCTCCATCTTTGGGTCTGCCACCATGTATCATATAGGTTAACCTGAATGATATGTATGTAAAGACAGAGAATTAAGGTCCTAATGTTATCCCCATTCAACACTCCTTACTGTGTTATTCCTCAGGCTAAAAATCCGTCACCCTCAGTGTAAATCATGCCTCAGTAAGAAGTGAGTGGCTCCCAAAAAGCCTGATTGTAATTTCAATGAGGTCTTTAGTCTGAAGATGGAAATACAGCCAGTAAACATACATTCTCAGTCAACATACTAAATAAAATTTTATCTCTGTAAGCGCTGAATAACTATTGCCTATTTTTAATGGATTTCTTTTTTATAGTAGGGCTACCTTGGGATCAGTTCTGTCCTCAGATACAGGTGATTTTCTCCAACTGGCTTCAAACCAGTCAGTCAGAAGGTCTCATGCAGTGGTTCCCACCTTTTCAGTAGCATGGTAGACTTCAATGAGGCAAACGGTTCCATGGCGCACCCACATTTTTCAGTTGAAGCGATTGCTCATAAGCATCACATCTACTTACATTTACTATGATTGCAGTCTTACTAGAGGGGTTTGCAACGTAGTGCATGCAACAAGCTGAAGAAAGATCAAATGCATTAATGTTTCAAATCCACTGGAAAAAAATACACATCATCTTAGTTTTGCCCTTTGGCCACCTGCGTTTAGAGTGTGCACATTTTAGAATGGAAAGACTGATACTTTGCTTTTGTTTGATAATACTTTTCATGAGTTTTATGAGGATTAATTTTGGTTGAAGAGAATATAGTTTGAGATGAAACAATGGGTTTTTATATTGATTTTCATTACCTTTGTACAAAATTTCACAGCACACTTGGACATTTCTCACAGCACATGACTGTGCCATGGCATACTGGTTGAAAATCACTGGGCTAATGAACTGAATGTTGTTGGTTTATCTGAAAGATGATTTGAGTTATAGCAGCCAAATGATTCCCCCCCCCCCGCCCATGTGAAGGATTTTATATGTCTTTCCTTTGTACAGCAATCTCAATTTACCTCTTTATACTTCTGCAAAGGTTTGGCTGATATTATGTAAATATGCACTCAGTGAGTGTATAATCTGCAGTGAATGCTCTGTATATGATTCCACTGTGTACTTGCTGTACTTCAGACAAATATGCCATTTGTTTATTTTATCTTTCCTTTAGTGCATGGCTCTTCTCTCTCCTTGGTGTCCAGTACATCATCTATTTATTCAACGGTGAGTGTCATGAAATTTAACTTTCAGCAGCCTGCTGAGATATGTAACATTTAATATTATTTTGCTGTTGTATAACTTTTTAAGTAAAACAAGTTAGTTGATTGGACCATGTGTGCTAATCGCTTTTCCTATTTAAGGAAGATGGCTGTTTGCATGTAAACATAAATTATGAATGCCGGCTATGGGAGGTATTTTTTATGTTCCCAAAAAAGTGTTGTTTCACAATACTTATGTAAGTCTGATAGTCCTAATGGTCCAGAAGTGGCAGCTAGTCTATTGAATCACTGATCCACAACTGTTCTTAGGAGATCTTGATGCAAAGGACCGTAATAGATGACGGTCTTTTGTATTGCTTGCAACCACACTGATGCAATAGTTAAAGCCATTTCAGTTTGGTAGGTCAGTGATTTGCTAATTAAGATGTCTCTAAGTAAATCTTAATGCAAAGGATTTTAATGATTGCAAAGGAGCCATAACTCCTCCTCTTGCCAAATTTTTTTGTTTTTAAAATGCCTTAATTCTATAGTTACTTAATAATCTGACATTGAAGATGATGTAATGGCGTTTGGGGCAAACAATATACATATAGTTTTTTTTAAAGTGTATTATATTTTCTTCTAATACTTTCACAGAAGCAGCTTACTTCAGAATATGTGGCATTTAAGTTTATTAAAGAAAAATATATCTGCATAATGGCTGAATATTTAAATTGACTCTCAGGCTTTTTAAAAACAATGGGCAACAGTGGAATCCTACATTTGTGATAATTGAGGATGCCATTACACATTGGTATGAAAGTATAATATAACCACAGATTTACCATTCATTCATTTTTAAAACAAACTTATACTTAATCATGTTATCTCTAAAGCCCTAGTTCTGCAATTTTTATTCAAGCAAATAGTTCCTTTCAAGTCAGTGATAGTAACTGCATGAAGGAGTTTCAGAATCAGGCCATAAACCAGCATCTATTATCTTTGGTTGAAAAAAAGTTATTACGGCTAAATCACCTTAGACTGTAATTCAGATGCATGAAATTAGAATTCACGAAGGACTAGCTTGCAGTGTCCCTGTTCAGAATGGTGAACATTTACTCATGCAACTAGTCCCATTGAAGGCAAGGACACTACACAAGTAAGTGTTCATTATGTGAATAAACTGAATAAACCCTCTACATTCTCTTCCAAAAATCATTATGGTATTATGAATGGTGCATGTAAATGTAGGATGTTATTTAAAATATATTATTCTAAACACTGAATATAATGGTCTTGGAGAGGATTAGGATTAGAAATTTTAGAGTATCAGAATTACTGCTAGTAAATTTAATTTCAAACACAGGAGATCTGATTCTTTGCTGATTTACTTAGACATGAATCAGGAGTAACAATGTAAATAAAAGGAGAATCAGGCCTAGCAAATTACAAGATCACATTTAATTGTGTTTGTGAAGAGAAACATGAGTCCAGTTTAGTGATTACTGATGTTAACGTAACCTGCAATCAACTGATTGTTTTTCCAGCAGCATGCTGTACAAACTCACATCAGATAACCTGTGGGATGGATAATGAATAGACCATTTCTTTAGGCTATTATTCAGAATAAGAGTATGACCCACTGGAAGAAACCCTAACTACTGCTGAAATTTAGTTTTCTACTCTCCTTGTCTAAGCAGTGATTGTAAATAGTATGGTTTAGAGGTGTATTATTTAATGATGACTAGTACTGGACCTGTTTAAAAAATGACACAGGAGTTTAACTTACATTTAGCTGTTGACTCTGATTAGTAACTAATATTGGTTAGTAGCCACAGTTTAACCATATAAACCACAATGGAAAGTAATTACAAGTAATAGTAACTTGTACTTTTGTGCATATATACTACTTACATGTGCTCACCCACCCCTTACTGTGGTATCTGAACGCCTTACAACTGTTGACAAACTATTATTTTTACAACACCTTTGTGGAATATAGAAGTATTATCCACATACAGAGAAAGAACTGAAATCTGGAGAGATTGTGATTTGCCCAGCATCAAGAACATCCCATATCAGAACCAGAAACTGAACCTAGATCTCCTGAGTGTCAGCAAAGTTCAGTCCCTTAACCAGTAAACCACAAGCACAGTTAACATCACTTCACTTGTATCTATATTAAAAGTGGTGCCCAGGAAAGGGATAATTCCGTCGACTTTAAGTAGACTTTATTAAGTCGATTTAGTGAGTACACACTACATTAAGTCGACTTTATAAAGTCGACTTTAAATGGATGTCTGGGCTTAATTCAACTTAATAAAGTCGAATTAATGGTCCCACTGCACTATGTTGACTTTAGTAAGTCAACTTAGTTAGTCCACATTGCCTTAAGTCGACTTACTAAAGTCGACTTAACGGTAAAGTTGACTTTATAAGTGGACCTTATAAAGTCGACTTTACTGGACCCTAAAGTCGACTTTATTGCCCTGCAGTGTAGACAGGGCTCTGTTTAAGTTGACTTAAGGGTCCTTAATTCGATTTAAACACATAGTGTAGACGTACCCTTGGGGAGCTATTTCTCTTTTCAATATTGTTGAAGTAGCCCAAGAACCCAAGCAGTTAGATTCTGCAAAGTTCATAGAAGTCAATTGATCAGGCCTTTCTGTGCCATGGAGTGTTTAAAACCACAGAAAATAGTTCAGGCAAATGAACTTTAGGTTCACACACAGCTCTTCCAGGGTTCTAAATGTTAGCCTTTCTCAGGTGTTTTCATCAGACACAGTCAGAACTTGTGACTGAACAGCATAATATAAAGACATTTCAGAATATTCACAATGAAATTTTAAAATTCAGAAAAATTAGATATTCATATATTTGTTTCTATTTCATCAGGTTGGTCTATATTCAAGCAAAACAACCAGGGCTCTAAAATTTTGCTATTTTCTTTCCAGTGAAACTTCAATATGTTCAGAATTTCAAAATAAAAAAATTCACTGTGAAAGAGATCTGTTTTTACAGTAGAACACCATTTTTGCCAACAAATCATGAAATATAAAACTTCAGAGCAAACTAACTGTAGATACTCTTTTTGGTGAAATTTCCAGAAAAGTATGAACTGTCTGTACAGCCCTAGTAGAGTATTCATCCTTTTTAAAATATAGTTGACAATGTAACTAAACAGAGCCAAACAATTTCAGAAATACAGAACTAAGATTCTTGATTTAGGGTGATATGATGTCAAACTTGTTAGTGGTGAACATAGTGGGAGCAGTGGAATTATTCATGTGGAAGTAAAGTTGTCAGCAGATGTAGGTGTTTGCAGAAGCAATAAAGTCTCCTATTTGCACTTTTACGTGAAACAAATTTGACAGATGCTAATAATCAAATACTGTAAGTTCTTCATATGTTTTTCCCTGATTTTTTTGCAGCCTGAAGAAAAATGCCAATCAGAGGTAAGGAGCAATATATGTTTGTAAACATAAACTTTCAATCTAGACACTTTGCATGAGTGTCTTACTCCTCTAATCTGTAGATCATGGTGCAAATAAGGTAATCTTTTAAATACAATATTTAGATACGCAAGCTACGAAGGGAGTTGGACGCATCCCAGGAGAAGGTGTCAGCTCTAACAACTCAGTTGACTGCCAACGTGAGTACAATTCAGAAAAATGGAGGCTGATAGAGAAGTTATGCAGTGCATAATCCATCACCCCTGCTTTCCTAGTTAGCAAAAATATCACTGGTCTATTGAAATTGATTCAAGTCGTGTTAAAAATAAATGTATGCATTTTCAGTCATTCTGAAGACAAAAAGCCTTCCATCCTAATGTTTAATTGTTTATTTTTAAAAATCCCCATTAAACTGACTTAACTGTTTCTTTTGTATATGGACAGCATGCAGGTGCCCAGCTTTGGTTAATGCTGAAAGAGTTTCTGTGAAGACTCACTCCTCTTCATAAAAGTGGGTCTTGCATTCACATACCCGCATCATAAGAGACAGATGAGAATTACACTGGGCACAGATGGGAAATGGGAAACCTGATTGAAATGCATTATGTTTTTCCATATCATGCAAACCATGCAACAATGAGGGTTGATGGCATGGGAAGGCAAAACTAACATCCAGACAGGAGCCCCTGAGAACTAGTTTATGTTGGGGCTAAGAAGCATAATGCATCTGAATCAAATCAGAGTATATTCTGTTTTAACTTGTTTGCCTTGAGGAACATTCACTAACATGAAATGACATAACTATCTTCACATGCCATTTGGAACAAAGGATTGAAAACCAAGACTATACATTGGGGTTTTAATTCCCTTTGAGGTGACAATGTGTGTGATCCTGAGCAAGTTTCTTCTGTGCCTCAGTCAGAGAAAGCTGAAATAATAGTTTAAAAACAAACAAACAAAAAACCAACCCCCTAGATGCTGACAGGAGGAACAAGTGATTCCAATGTAAATAAAACAGAAAAGAATAGTGGCCATTTAAGATTGTACTTGTATTCTAGGCTTATGGGGCTGTGAAGCTATGAGAGTTCACAGTAGCTAAAGAGGAGATCCTGGCAGCTAACTCTTGAATAGGTGGCAGTAGCAAATAGACCAACAGAAAATGGGTTTCTCCTGACAGATGATACCCTTCACAAAGTAGAAACCAAAATTAAAGCTAATATATGTGAATGTTTTGGCCACACATGATTTAATCTAATCTTCTGGCTATAGCCATCATCCTTCCTCAATCAAGTTGATAAAACAGAAAAGGGGCCCAGCCGAATGGCTAACATACAAGTTAAGGAAAGAAAATTAAGGCTTCATTTAGCACTTTGTCACATTCCTGTACAGCGTCTGCAGAGAAGTTAGTTAACTTTGCTTTCTTTAAATGTAGATCAAATGTTTTAGATCACATGATATATATATAGCGAGAGGGCACGATATGGTGACTGAATAGCGTAGTGGTTAAGAGCGATGCCGTTTGATGCGGGAGAGTGGGGTTCAAATTCTGGTGGGTACCTATCTACCTTTCCAGTAGGGGTCCTTGGGCAAAAGACCCCCTAATGGCCTCACTTGCCTACCTCAAATATGAGAGTGACATGAACTAGGAGAGCCATGCTGGCTTGGATGTCGCCTGGATTAACAAGGTCTGCGCCAGATGTTGGGGAACTAGGACAATCTGATGATAAGTGGGCTACTGGAACAAACCATACATGGATGAGACAAGAGAACCTGGAATTGATGGAATGCTACTACAACAGTAGGCCTAATGAGAAGGGATATGTGAAATGTATGAGGGAACTATGAATGGACAAAAGACCTACATCTACACTATCTGAGAAATAGCTAGTTACCCAATGCTTCAACATAGTAAAGAGGCAGCTGCTCTCACAACTTGAGATAGACCAACTCCACATTACATCCTGGACTCAAGAAGAAGACCTGGAAGTACAACTAGATGTGCAGCTAACACCTGAAGCTGTAACTTCACTGCCACCCCCTCCATTACAGAGCCCAGCAGCTGATATGAGGCATAAGATCATGGATCAACTAGCTACAGTCAACCCTTGAGACTGATTACCAAAGCTCATTGGAGAAGTACCATCAGATAGTGGGCTAGAAGATGCCAATAGAACCCTAATGACAATTCCTACTACCACCATAACTCAAACCAATGAACTGATATACGCTACAGCCTCTGTAATCCTGGAGATGCTTGGCTACATGATCAAAAAGAACTGCAGGACATGCACCCCCTGGAAAATGAGGTTGGAGGATAAGATCAAGGCAACTCGGAGAGAACTTAGTCAGCTGGTGGAACTACAGAAGGGTGTAGAGATTAAGGATAAGACTCGGCTACTGAAAAAATACAAGGGCCTGACTCCATCTGAAGCCCTAGAGACTGCTAAACAAAGGCTCACAGCACTGGCTACCAGGCTAAGGAGATACACTAGAGAAGCAGAGGCCAAAAAGATAAATGCCCTGTTCTCCAAAGAACCGTCCAAGGTGTACTCCCAACTGCAGTACAACAACACAATAACAGCAGAGCCACCAACAGCAGAAACTGAACAGTATTGGAAGACCATATGGGAGAAAGAGAAGACTCATAACACCAGTGCAAAGTGGCTGCAGGACCTGAGAAGAGACCACAGCAATCTCCCAGAACAGGAACCAGTCACCATCACAGTAGCAGACATCCAACAGCGGGTCAAGAACATGAAGAGCTGGACAGCACCTGGACCGGACATGATCCACACCTACTGGCTAAAGAAACTAACAGCAGTGCATGAATGCCTAGCAGAACAGATGAACCAGCTGCTAGCAGCAGGCTCCCACCCAGACTGACTAACACAAGGAAGGACAGTGCTGATCATGAAAGACCCCCACAAGGGAACAGCACCGGCCAATAACCTGCCTCCCCACAACATGGAAAGTCCTATCAGGCATCCTAGCCTCCAAGCTACAGGACCATATGGGCCAGTACATGAGCACAGCTCAGAAGGGGATTGGGAACAACACCAGAGGCTCAAAACACCAGTTGCTCATAGATAGAGCAGTCGCCCAAGACTCAAGGTCTAGACAGACCAATCTGAGCACAGCCTGGATTGACTACAGGAAAGCCTACAACTCAGTGCCGCACACATGGATCTGTGAATGTCTGGCGCTATACAAAGTCAACAGGACACTAAGGACCTTCCTCAAGAACTCAATGGGACTGTGGAAGACAACGCTGGAAGTCAACTCAAGACAGCTTGCACAAGTGGCCATCAAGTGCGGCATATACCAAGGTGATGCGCTGTCCCTGCTGCTGTTCTGCATTGGCTTGAACCCCCTCAGCCAGATAATCACAAGGACTGGATACAGATACAAGTTCAAGAGTGGAACTACCATTAGCCACCTCCTCTACATGGATGACATCAAGCTGTATGCTAAGAAAGAACGAGACATCGACTCGCTAATCCACCTGACAGGGATCTACGGTGAGGATATTGGGATGTCATTTGGACTGGAGAAGTGTGGCCGGATGGTAGTAAAGAGAGGGAAGGTAGTCGAGACTGGTGGGGTGGAACTCCCAGCAGGCCACATAGCAGACATACAGACCAGCTACAAGTGCCTTGGCATCCCACAGTCACATGGGAACCAGGATGAGGAGGCAAGGAAGACAGCAACATCCAAGTACCACCAAAGGATAAGACAGGTCCTGAAGAGCCAGCTCAATGGGAAGAACAAGATCCATGCCATCAACAGGTACGCCCTGCCAGTCATCAGATACCCTGCCGGTATAGTGAGCTAGCCGAAGGAGGACATGGAGGCTGCTGATGTGAAGACTCGGAAGCTCCTCACAATATACGGAGGTTTCCACCCCAAATCCAACACCCAGAGACTGTACGCCAGCCAGAAAGAAGGCGGGTGGGGTTTGGTTAGTGTCAAAGCCACTGTCCTGGACGAAACCCAGAGCATCCAGGAGTACATCAGTAAGATGGCACCCAAAGATGAGCTGCTGAGAGAATGCCTGAGGCAGCAGCAGCAGCAGACCTGGGAGGAAGATCAAGCAGAAGAAGTGCCATGGCAAGACAAGACCCTGCATGGGATGTACCATCGTCAGATAGCTGAGGTGGCTGACATTGGGATATCCTACCAGTGGCCGGAAAGGGCTGGACTAAAAGACAGCACTGAGGCACTGATCATAGCAGCACAAGAACAGGCACTGAGCACCAGATCCATTGAAGCAGGGGTCTACCACACTAGACAGGACCCAAGGTGCAGACTGTGCAGAGAGGCCTCAGAGACAGTCCAACACATAGTGGCAGGATGTAAGATGCAGGCAGGAACAGCATACACTGAACGGCACAACCAAGTAGCTGGCATTGTGTACAGGAACATCTGCACAGTGTATGGGCTAGACCCTCCCAAGACCAGATGGGAGATCCCACAGAAGGTCGTGGAGAATAAGAGGGCTAAGATTCTGTGGGACTTCCAGATCCAGACGGACAGGCAGGTACTGGCCAATCAACCAGACATCGTGCTAATAAACAAGGACCAGAAGACAGCAGTGGTGATAGATGTAGCAGTGCCAAGTGACAGCAACATCAGGAAGAAGGAGTATGAGAAGCTGGAGAAGTACCCGGGCCTGAAAGAGGAACTAGAGCGGATGTGGAAAGTGAAGGCCAAAGTGGTGCCAGTGGTGGTAGGAGCACTCGGGGCTGTGACTCCTAAGCTGGGAGAGTGCTCCAACAGATCCCAGGAACAACATCAGAGCTCTCTGTCCAGAAGAGTGCAGTGCTCGGAACAGCTAAGATACTACGCAGAGTCCTCAAACTCCCAGGCCTCTGGTAGAGGACCTGAGGTTGAGAAAGACACGTACCACCCATAGGGGTGAGAGGGGAATTTATATAAATTATATATATATATTATATATATAATTTATATATTTGGGTGTCCATCCATAGTTCCCTCATACGTTTCATATATCCCCTCTCATTAGGTCTGCTGTTGTAGTAGCATTCCATCAATTCCAGGTTCTCTTGTCTCGTCCATGCATGGTCCATGCATGTATCCAGGTGACTGGATAGCGTAGTGGTTAAGAGCGCCGTAGTGGTTAATACCGACGCCCTTTGATATGGGAGACTGGGGTTCAAATCCTGGTGGGTACCTGTCTACCTTCCCAGTAGGGGTCCTTGGGCAAAAGACCCCCTAACGCCTCACTTGCCTACCTCGAATATGAGAGTGACACGAACTAGGAGAGTCATGCTGGCTCGGATGTCGCCCAGATTAACAAGGTCCGCGCCAGATGTTGGGGAACCAGGACAATCTGACGATAAGTGGGCTACTGGAACAAACCATGCATGGACGATATATATATATATATATATATCTTTATATAAACAAAATTCCTCTCTCACCCCCTATGGGTGGTATGTGTCATCCTCAACCTCGGGTCCTCTACCAGAGGCCTGGGAGTTTGAGGGTTCTGCGCAGTATCTTAGCTGTTCCTAGCACTGCACTCTTCTGGACAGAGAGCTCTGATGTTGTTCCTGGGATCTGTTGGAGCCACTCTCCCAGCTTAGGAGTCACAGCCCCGAGTGCTCCTACCACCACCAGGACCACTTTGGCCTATATATAATATTTGTGTGTGTGTGTATATAATATTTGCTGACAGACTATTCTTGAGTGACCCAGTTCCTGCTCCTTACAACAAAAAACTTTACCTAACTGCACAGCTGTTCATGGAAGATGGGCTCTGTTTTGCACTCGAGGACCTGCTCTGCCTGCTGATTTGGAAGAGTAACCACTTTGGACTGTAGAGAAGTGTTCTCTCCAGGGCATCAATTACTTCCCTTGTTTGCCTGTATTAAAAAGCCATTCTGTATCCTTGCAACTATACCTCCTTCAAGAAGGAGGAACTACTCTTTCCAGAAAGGCCTAGCCCCAAAATGTTTCTGCCTGGTGCTTATGGTGCCTTTGGCTGAACAGACTGTTCTGCAGCTTTCTTTTTTTATAAAATTAGCAACACTTCCTGCTGTACTTTCTTTTTCCCCCATTTCATTTTCTCTAGAGTGAACTTAGTACTGCTACAATGTGCTGAGGCCTGACAACTCTGAAGGCTGATGTCCTTTATTTAACCACAAAACAGGTACAGGTGGGTCACTGGCAGTCCAGCCTTCCCAGGCTGCCCTGACAGTGTTCCTCTGCCTGAACCTGGGGTGGACCACCTCTGTCTGTAAAGGGGCACTTATATTTCCTATGGCCACTTTGTTGACACTACCAACATTGATGTTTGTTGTGGTAATAATTTTGTGGAAAGGACACATTTCACTACAAAGTGAATCAACATCATCCAACTTTTTTCCTCTCGCTCACTAAATTAGGTTGCTATTTTTGTTTGATGTATACTCCTGGAGGTTTCATCACATGACATAGTCTTTTAATTAAAGATTAGCCTTTAATTTCTGGAGGCTCCAGGACAATCCTGGGGGTTTGGCAGCCCAAACCTCTGAACCGTGAACAGATATTAACAACTTTTGATACTTTAGGTGGTTTAGAAAAGGAAATTGAAAATTTATATGGTCTGTTTCCCATTACTTATCCTTTGATCCGTGCAGTCCCATTCATCTTTCACCCCTACTTTCTTAAAGACTTTAAATGATATTCTTCATGGTTACTGAAAGTGGCTTTCTCCCCCCTACCCAAGAAAATTATTCAGTTCTGTGTTTTTAAAATAAACATTTCAGTTTTCCAACATATGTAGTGAGTGCTTAACTTGTTTTATTTTCTGCCATTTTTCTCACAGTCTCAGGCTTGTTTGTTTTCATTGGGGCTGAGGAGAGTGACAACCACATATATCCTCATGTTATTGTACCATTCATGTTTGTTTTCATTGTGAGTGTGAGAACAGTTATTTGGGATAAGTGCTGTGTGCTGGTGAAGAACAAGTCTGGAATGGCTGTATGAAAGGTTTTAGCATTCTCTATGTACATGCATGAAAGAATGACCTTTTCTCTAGTGGACAGATTTAAAATATATACATTTCATATTTGCTCAGTGTATGTAATTATTTTTTATTTGAGAATAAAATATCATTAGTTTATTTTGATTGTCATCAATCACTGTGGCAAATTGTGTTCTATATATATATATATATATATATATATATATATTGAATACTCATATTCAATATTATGTAATATTGCACTCAATGTTATGTATATTAAGGGATGTCTACACCAGAAGATATCCAGGATTAACTTGATGTGTGGATACGCTTATTCTGAAATGAGTGCCTTCATCCAAATTAGCTTAATCCAAGTAAATTAAAGTAATTTGGAATAAGGCACTCTTATTCCAGAGTAAGAATATCAACAGATGGAGTTTGTCAGGAATAGCTGATCCACTTCAAGTTCACCTACCTATTCTGGCATGGGATTGGGAAAATGATTATTCTCTTTCGTCAAGTTATTTCTTACAGTTGCAACCTCTCTCTTCTGGACTGAGACTGTATTTAATGTGATCTTTTTCTTTGCATATTGTAAGACTGTTTAGTGTGTTACAGGTGATATAGTCTCACTGGTGTTTTCTGTTTTGTTTTACTTAGTTTTAATGAAAATGATGAGAGAAAAGTTTAAACCAGACCTTTGGGGTCATTCAGGTATAGGTCTAAAATTCCAAACTTTATTACTCTGTCATAATGACCTGCATGAAAACATACAGATCTGTATACTAACAAAGTTCAGAGAAGTTTGAATCAGAAGCTCAGCAAATAACATCTGTTATAAAAGGAGGGCAGGATAGAGCAAGAAGGGAGATATTTAAAAAAAATAAAAAAGAGAAGAAAAGAAAAAGAAAGTAAGGTATTAAGGGAGTTAGGTCCCAAAGAATGGACAAAGAGCAAAGTGTTAAGATTTCAGACTTTTGCTTTCCTTTCCATTTATAAAAAATGAAAACCTCCCACACAGTTCAAATTAGAATTAAAAGTGGTTTAAGATGAAAATTCCATCCTTTAAGACCTAAATACTTTATTTTGTATAAGTGACTGACGTACCATCAGTCATTTTTGAGAAGGTTCCTGGTTAAACACTTATAACAGAGGTACATTTTTCTTCATTTAGCTTCAAACAAAGAGACTGGACAAGTACCTCTCAGAATATGTCTTCAGTGGTTGCTGCTCCCAACTCTAGATATCATCTGGACAAAGAGACAAAAATTCTACTTTCATAATAATCTAGGGATAGCTCTGTAGAAATACAGAACTTCCAGTTAATCATATGTTGGTATCTGTTCATTTGTGTTCATACTACTGGTAGTTTATTTCTACCTTCAAACCCTGTGTTCTTAGCACAGAGCCTTGGGGAAATTCACATATTTGCATTGCAGCCGTCTTAAGTTCAGGGACCCCAGCTCAGTTCTGAGCTCAAAGCAAGCTGTACTCCAATCTTTCTGTTGATTTGTAGTCTTTTCTCAGTGGGTGTGCAAGAAATTTAAAATATTACAGAATTATTACTTAATTGAACAGCAAACATTTCAAAGTCAGCAAATTTACAGCGACTTTAACCTGTGGGAGTCTAAATGTTTTAGTTATATGAGTACATCTAACAAAAACATGGAGGAAATAGTTCAAAGTTCGTTCGTGACTTGCACTGTTGAGGATTTTGCATTTCTAGTTTGCTCTTCAAAGCTGAAAATATGCATTTTGAAGTGATCATGGATATCAGTAGTAATGAAGGGGAAAAAGAGTTAGCCTTAGTATGGACCTCTGCATGAAGACCTGAAAATGAGGAAATTTGAAGGAAGTTGCTTCATTTTCCATTAGCATCAAATTATTTTAATTTTAAGTCTGAACTATATTTTTAATATAATCAGTGTTACAATCCTTGGAAAAAGGAAAACATAAAGAAAAACCAATCTGAACACCAGGAAAATCCTGGAATGATATTTAGTAAATGGATTTTCTTGTCCGCCTTTGATGGGGTCTCCATCAGCCTTAATCTACTAACAGCTCTTTAGCTGAATGTAAAATGTGAGCTGTGCAAGCTTTTAATAAACTAGCAATCCCTTTACATTGGATTGGCCTCAACCTTTATTATCCTATGCAGAAAAGGCATGCTGGACCTGAACTGACTTGGAGTGTTCTCCTCACTCAGCAATAAGAAAAAAATCTCAATCTTTGTTACCAAAATTAGGCTGCAGGCTAGTGAAGCTCAATCTTGTTTTCTTAAGACCTTTATATTAGCACTGTAGTTGGATTATTGAATAGCCAATGGAAGAAAAGGGTGATAATTGAACCCAATTTTAATATTTGTTACTAAGCATTTCTGTGAGTTAGTTACTTAGCAGTGGATTGTTTTTTTATTTAACTTTGTACATTTTCTAGTAAAATATTAATAGATATCTAAAATTTTAAGCTCTGAACATTGATTTTATATTCTATATAGTTAGAATGATGGATTGATAAGAAGTGAAAAAATCCTTTTGGTTTACATTCTTTCTTGTAAAATTCCACAATGCCCTATTCCTTTGAGTGTGCAGGCCTGTTAGCAATAAAAGGGACTGTTGTAAACCTCTAAGCTGTTAGTTTATGAATAGATTAATGAATAATTCAGTTGACAAAAGATCTCTTTCTAGTGTGTTTTTCTTTGAAGGCAGTTGTTCCCAACCCGTGGTCCACAGATCCCTGGGGGGCCTCAGAGTTACTGCTAGGGGTCCACAGACAGTCTGGGAGCTGGGGCCAGCCTGCAGGGAGCTGTACCAGCTGGGAGTTTTTAAAACTCCTGCCCTGAGCATGGTCAGACGCATGCTCAAGGAGAGTAGCCTGCAGCAGCTCTGGGGGCCAGGCAAGGGGGAAAAAGGAGGCTGTGGATGGGGAAGCAGGGGAGGTGGAAGATCAGGCCAGTGGGTAGGGAAGACTCAGGGGTGGGGGCAGTGGTGAGGGGCCATGGCTGCAGCAGCACTGTTACCGTGGGCCGTGGTCGCAGCGGCGCCACTTCCCAGCAAGGGCAGATGGCCGCAGTGGCCCTGAACCCAGGTAGGGGCACATGGCTGCAGCAGCCCCATTACCGGTGGCCATGACCGTGGTGGCACCGCTCCCCAGCAGGCGCAGGGGAAGGGGCCATGGCTGTGGACGGTCCTGGTGGCAAGCCCAGAGCTGCGCAGGCAGGATTCTTTCAGCTCCATGGCAGCACTGCTTCATCCTCTTGCTGCCATGGGGCCACAAAGTTTTTTCAGAGTGAAAAGGAGTCCTCAGCCTTAGAAAGGTTGGGAACTACTTTAAAGTAAGGGTAACATATTGGTATGTGATAGCGTTTTGGAGCTTGGTTTAAAAGCAGCTGTGAAAAACACATTTGTGTGTTACAAATGGAAACTACATTTTAGCATTTTTAAGGATATTGGCAGGTAAAGCAGACGTCAGCAGCAGCTATGTGCAATTATTAACATTTGCCAGCAAACCGAACAATTGCCTTTCTCCTTCAAAAGCTTGCAATTGTTACGGTTGTTTCTATGAGCTTAATATTTATGAGAAACTAACAAGATATAGAATCATAGAAATGTAGGTCTGCAAGAGAACTTGACAAGTCATCTAGTCCATGTCCTGTGCTAAAGCAGAACCATGTATTCTTAGACCATCCCTTACAGGTGATTTCCTAATGTCTTAAAATCCTTCAGGGACAGGGATTCCAAAGACTCCCATAGAAGCCTATTCCTGTGTTTAATCATGCTTAGAGTTAGAAAGTTTATCCTAAAATCTAATCTAAATCTTCCTTGCCCATTACATCTTATCCTATTTGCAGTGTACATGGAGAACATTTGATCGCCATTGCTCTTCATAACATCCTTTAACATATCTGAAGACTTACCAGCTCCCTCCCCAGTCTTCTTCTCTCATGACTAAACATGTTGTTAACCCTTCCTCCCTGGTCATGTTTTTAAACCTTGTTTTTGTTGCTCTCCTTTGAACATTTGCCAGTTTGTCAACATCTTTCTTAAAATATAAGGCCCAAAACTGGAAACAGTACTCTAATTGAGATCTTACCAGTGTCGAGTAAGATTGATTACCTCTCATTGTGACATTCCCCAGGGTACAAGCTGGACTGATGTACACCTCTGACCCCTTTAATTCTTTTTATATATATAAAGTGAAGATGTGGCCCCCTGTGGTAAACAGGCTGAGAACCACTGCTCAAGCATGTAAACTACTCCCAGGTGAGTTATATGAGTGCTCTTAGCTAGCCACTTCTAAATTGTATTACAGAGTGACACCAGCAAATTCCCAGTCCCAGACTTTCCCGCAGAAATTGGTATCTTATTCTGCCAAGTATCTTTATGGACAATTCAAGCTCAGATAAAGTTCATCATTTCATTAATTAAAAATTCTATTCACAAACCTTGTTCTCTCACATGAAGCTTCTCGAATACTTCAATCCAAACATACTAGCTTAGATAAAACAATTATATAACCTATAGAAAGATAGATTTTAAGTTATTGTAAGTAATGAGGCATAAACATTAGAGCTGGTTACGAAGAAATAAAAGGTAAAACACAAGCTTATACCCAACTTATCAAGCTGAGTGAATTCAGAGCAAAAAGGTTCTCTCAAACTATGATTGCAAGAGTCATGTTGGATTCTTCTCTGGCCAGGACTCCTCCCCTAGTTCAGTAAGGTTTTCCTTGTCTTTCAAACTTTGTTGAGGCCATGAGTAGAGATGAAGGGAGAGAGGTGATTTGGGACCTCTGTTTCTCATTTTCGTATCTTTTCTTTTTCTATCTGAATCAACTCCCCCTGGGGTTCAGGTGACAGCCAATCTGTTTGCATGGAAACCCCAGCTGTTCCATTGCCAAGATGTAGGTTTCTTACTCAAATTCTTCTTCCTGCCAAAGAATGGCATCTTAGTCAGCTGATGGTCAATTTGATTGTGTTGACTCCTGTCTGATTCATCTGTTTGGCTTTTGTCTCTGGGTAACTTGTTTGAAGTTTTGTGGAAGAAAATCCCACTTTATTAGACACTTTGAAGATGGGGGAAATTACTGAATGGGAGGAAAATAAATTTATTGATTTTCCTCCCATTCTATAAATTCCCCCATCTTCAAAGAGTTTGAGAAAGTGGGAGCTTCTCCTGCAAAAGCTCATACGATAAATAAATTTGTTAGTTGTTAAGTGCCACGGGACTCCTTGCTTGTTTTGCTGAACTAGACTAACATGGCTACCCCTTTGGAACTTGAAGATTTTTCCTCAGTCTTGGAACGTGTCTTATGCAATAGAATTTTATAACTTTACTTTTAATGTTGCCACACATGTTTTAATCAGCACAGTAATGTTAAGCAGACTGAGTTTTCAATTGACACCTGACATGGCATCCTTTGTACAAAATCCATTAGTTTTCTAAAAATGATGAGCGCAAGGTACTGACTGTCACACCTGGGTATTTCATGTGACCTTCCTGTTAATATATACCAGACTGGTATAATTATTTTTTGCAGCTGCATCATATTGTTGACTATTTATGATCCACTTTAATTCCCAGATCTTTTTCTTTAGTACTACTGCATAGCCAGTTATGCCCAATTTTATAGTTGTACATTTGATTTTTCCTTCCTACTTGTAGTAGTTTGCACTTGTCTCTTTTTGGATTTCATCTTGTTTATTTCACCAGTTCTCCAATTTGTCAAGGTCATTGTCAAGGCTTTTTCCCCACTCTGGCACTCTGAGTGCAGAAGGTGGGGGCCCGCAACAGGCCAGAAAAGCCACTGGCCTTAAAGCCTGCTCTTAAAAGTCTCCAAGGCCTCCAATTCCTGGCCTTGGAGTGGTATCGCTGCCACCACCCAAATGCAAACAAAAACCTCTTGAGACCCAGGAAGGCGCACTTGGGAATTCCTCCCTGTGAGGTACTTGCAATCCTGTTTATTCCTCTCTCAGGAGAATGACTGAACTCCAGCTGCAATATGAGCTGGAACTGGAACAGGGTTCCCTCTAGTAGCTGCCTGTGCAGTCTAAGGCACGGGCACACAAACCTCTTGCCTTTCAGGACACAGAACCAGAACTTGCTTAAAAGGTAAACTCTTTAATCAAAAAGAACAGATAATAAACACAGAGAGTTGCTTCTCTGGGAATTAACGTAGGTAGTTACAGGGTAGTGGGGGGGAGGATTGGGTTACATGTGCTTAGCACAGAGAAATCCAAAAAACAAGCCAAAAACAAAGAAATTACCCTGACCGCGTCTAAGTAAACATTCCCTGTTCTACCCACGCCTGGTCAGTAACAAACTTAACTTATCTCTGGTAAGGATGTTGCTGGATTCTTCCTCTGGCCTCCTCCTGATCCTTCCAGGAGCTCTGCTGCATCCAAACAGGCCCAGGCCAGGCTGCTGTTACCATTCAAAAAGCTGTGCTTCGTTCCTATTGGCTGTCCTGGGACTCACTGACCAGAGTGTTAACCCCTTCCTCCCCAAGGGTTATTACAGTCATTTTGAACTATCCTGTTCTCCAAAGTACTAACAGCACCTCCCAGTTTGCTGTCAGCTTCACATTTTATGTGCACATGCTCCACTGGATATTTCATAGAGGCATTCATAGCACCATTGTACGTCCTTAAAGTTCCCATCAGTGTAGTTACGTACAATTGTTATATAGCCACATCTCTCCAGAGCCCTATAGAGTCTTCCCTTCCTATTTCTCCTGTTTAATCTTCCACGCTCCCTTCTGCATCCTTAAAAAAAAAAAAAAAACATATCATGGCCACCATGTTACCTTCATATCTTTTTGTAAAATAATCCATAATTAAGCAAGATGTTGTCATCTGATGGGACAGTATGGGTCAAGGTTTCTTGGTTTTCTTCCCTGCTCTGTCACAAACTTGCTTTGTGTCTTACAGCAAATCATTTAATTGTTTTATGGCTCAATTTCCTCATCTGAGCAATGGTTGTATTTGAGGCTTACTGTTTATAAAATGCTTTGAGGTTCTCAAGCACGAGGTGCTTTAAAAGTGCAAAGGTACTGAAAACTATTAGTCTATATAGCAAGTGTGGTGTTAATGATCTGATCTTGTATTGTTTCTTAATATTCAAGGATTTTTTCAAATGGCAAAATTTAGTCCCTGAAATTTTCATTACAAATGAATATATGAATGACGCTGTCTAGGAGATTTCCAGTACTGAGTGGGTCTAATGGTTCTTTCTAGCTGAAAAAGCAGTGGAATAAAAGCTTCCAGGTTAGAATGAAATCCAGAAAGCTTTAAACTACTATGAAAAATACATAAACTAGATTTGTCCTGTTCTGAGACTGTGTTTTTCAAAGGCATTTTATTCCCAATTACTCTAAACAGTTCTCACTCTGTTAGCTTCTATACCAGGGGTCAGCAACCTTTGCTGATCCCTGTGCTGGTTGTTACTCCCTGACCCTCAGTTGGTGCCGGTAGCCCCCTCTGGTGAAAAAATGTGGCAGCTGCCTCAGAATTTAGCAGTGGTCACGGCTGGAGTGGGAGCACTTGCCAGGCATGCCATGGAAAGGAGTTGCCCAGAATGGCTCATCTTGACAGTATGCCTGGGGATAGGTGTCCCCAGGCATGCCATGAAAAGAAGTGTCTCCTTTTAGGGGTTCCCAGGCATGCTGCAGAAAGTAGCTATCTGTGGTGGCTCCTTTGGGGAGCATCACACTACAGAGAGGAGCCACTCCGGGCAGCTTTTTTCTGTGTCATACGAAGGCATAGGCATGTTGGGACCCCTTGTGTCCCAGCTGCACCTGAAGGAGGCCACCCAGAGTGGCTTTCAGTGGCAAGATTGGCAATTTCTGTGGTACCACAGAGGGTGCCACGTGCCACTCTGAATGGGCTTGGTTGCCACTGTCAACACACGTGCTGGGGCTTGCCTACTCCTGCTCAACACAGATGATTGTAGTTTCTTTTCAGAATAAATAATAGCTCCAAACCAGCAGAGACTGCATTTCTTTGCTGATTCATTCATACATATGTCCACTAATCCTGTAGTGAAAAATAGATGCTGAATATAAATCAGGATGAACTGTAAAGAAAGCCTTTCTTTTAAACAACATGTCTTTAGGAAACCTAGGTATTACCATGCAAGATAAGGCTTATGGTTCAGTATGCAGCCTCCAGCAATGACCAATATCAACTGTCCCAGTGGAAGAAACAGTGCAGTAGGAAATTATGGGGTAATCTGCACCCAAGAAAGGGTTCCTCAGACCTTCATTTGTCATTAGTTTAAGCCCCAAAGTTTAAGGATTTTCAAAATGTACTTCTGTTAGTAAAGTTCTGAGTAAATAGACTACCACCTTTAATAGTCTTGAAATTGCTACCTTCTGGCACTGCTGACTTCCCCACACAGAAGGTGCTGTTTGTAAAAGCTGTGTTCTCATTTTGTTAAGATGGCTCTGATCTCTCTGCTTCCCTATTTGTGTCTGGTTAACAAACACTAGGAGACACCATACAACGTTTCTTAAATAAGCACACTCTTTTGGTTGATGGAAATAACAGTGTTCATTCTACACTGTCATTTAATTTTCAGGCTCACCTTGTGGCAGCATTTGAACAGAGCCTTGGAAACATGACTATTAGATTACAGAGTCTGACTATGACAGCAGAACAAAAGGCAAGTATGAGAAACATTGGTATAGTATACACATGTATAGAAGCACATACTCCCATGGGGGGAAGACCAAATGATTTTAAAAAATAAATTAACAGTAGTGGTGTTTTTATGCAACCTGTTTTAGAGACTTGATAAGTTGCCTTGCTCTATTCATTCTGTCTGGAGCATTTGGAACCAGCCACTGTTGGAAGACAGGACATGGGGCTAGATGGACCATTGGTCTAACTCAGTATTCGTGTTCTTATGGAAGAGGATAATCCCTTCATTTTTATTTTAAAATAAAAATATGCATGTGATTGGTGGGATAGAAGCACAGGAATGGGAACCTCAAACCTAAATTATTTTCCCAACTGTGACTCCCATTGTAGCAATGAGAACTTCAGTTAATCTTTCTGCCCTGATTTCTCCATCTTTAAAATTGCTTCCTTACCTCATATTGGTTTTGTGAGGATTGATTAGATAATGACTTTAAATTGCTTTGAATATAAGAATTGCTAGTTATTTCTAATACAATTTATGCATTTCCCAATACATATGCACATATAGCCAGGGAAAATGCAATTAAACATTACTGCTTGATGCACAACCACCAATTTCAGTCATTAACAGCAATTTCTCTATGTTATGGAGTGACAAGACCTGAACTCTTTAAAAATACTGTATCAAAGGTGCCGTCAGTAGTGTCCTACACACCGAGCATTAGCTCATGAAAGAAAGCTGGGAACAGTTGCATGGAAACAGAATTTACAACTAGCTCATTGATTTCTTTTTCATTTTAGGATTCAGAACTGAATGAGTTAAGGAAAACCATTGAGCTCCTGAAGAAGCAAAATGCTGCTGCCCAGGCTGCCATTAATGGAGTAATTAACACACCTGAGCTCACCTGCAAAGGTAAAGAGACAAAATCCACTTTAATAGCAATGCGGGACTACATTACATTAGTCCCATTGGTAATATCTGATGCAATCTACCTTGCCAGAGACTGGCTTTGTATATATCATCAACTGTATTTGCTTCTGCTTTTATATAATATAGAGAGTTATGCATTTGTATCTTAGTAAAGCCCTATGGCTGATGTAAAGCCGGAAGGGTTCCTCCAAAAGGACCAAGCCACATAGACAATACTGAAGAGGTTTTTATTCAAGGTACCAAGAAGGAAGCTGACTGGATTCATCTTCAAATTGGTGATATTACAGCAGTCAAATATGCATGATTCTTTATGAATTACATCAGGGGTGTCCAGCCTTTTTGGGTGAGGGGCCACCTTGCAATTCTTTTCTCAGTTGGGGGCTGGTGAGAAAATTTTTGATAGGTAAGACATACAAATCAATCATATTAGTAAACTTTAATAAAATAATGACTAGTGTGATATTTGGCATTGCTTTTGCTTACACTGTGTACAGAGGACAAACGGGACAGGGGTGCCTGTGTGGGGGCGAAAGGCAGAGCATGGGGAGCAAGGCAGAACAGGGGAGCATGGCAGAGGAGTGGAGGGGAGGAAGGGTGAGGTGGGGAGAGCAGAGCAGCTGGGTGGCAGGACTCAGCTACTTCCTGAAAGGGACCCCACCAATGTTCCCTCTAAGGCAGGAGTCGGCAACCCCCGGCACCCATGCCAAAAATGCCACTCAGGCCCCACCAGGCCCCCGCTGACCATGCTTCCCCTCTGGGGAGTGCAGCCAGAAAAGACTAGGATGCTGTGGAATGCAGCTTCTGGCCCTGGCTGGCCCTGCCCCGTGCTGGGCAAAGCTAGAGGGGAGCGGGGTGGGTTGGCCAGCCCAGAGTCGCCACTGCCAGGGGCTGGTCCCGGCCCCAACCCCAACCCCTGGAAGCTGTCCACCGCTGCTGGGGGGCAGGGCCATCCCTAGGGGGGTGAGGGGCCCCCACTCAACCCTGCCCCCAGCAGTGGGGGGGCAGGGCTGGCCGGTCCAGGGGAGGGGCAGGCTCCTTTGCCCCTGCGCCAGCCATCCCATGCTGCGGACTGGGCGAGCTGGTCAAAAGCAGCACCTGGCTCAGCTCTCCCAGTGCTCCCCACCCCACCCACCAATGTTCCCTCTAAGGGGAGAGGGCAGCTGAGTAGCTCCTGTTGCTCGCTGCGCTCCCCCCCCCCCGCTCCCAGCATCACCCCCCGCTCCTGCTAGCCCCCCCACTCCAACTCGCCCCCCCTGCTCCCGGCATCACCCCCCGCTCCCGGCAGCACCCCTCCCCCCGCTCCCGGCATCACCCCCCCGCTCCCAGTATCAGCCCCCCCACTCCTGCTAGCCCCCCCGCTCCTGGCAGCACACACCCCCACTCCCAGCATCGCCCCCCACTCCTGGCATCCCCCCCCCGCTAG